>CM069161.1:25530631-26265673 GCA_035221665.1 Okamejei kenojei | reverse complement strand
ATTTGTTGTTTATAATTTTTGGACTCATGTATACCCATAAACGATCCATATATACTCTATACTCCAATATAACCCTAAATAAGTTCAAAAGTCTCAAAATAATTTCTGCCCGCCCTACCGCCTCAGCCGGCAACATGAGCATCTGTCCAATGAACAGATTCCAAAGGATACTTATGGGCTATATTTCCATCCATCACAGCCATAACCATGCCTTATTCCCCCCCGCGCTATCTCCCCAACCCCCCACTTCCCCCTAATTTGCAAGCTTGTGTCAAGAAAGTGGAGTTCAAGCTCCTGGGTATTTTGTTTGGAGAAAATCTGCCGAAACAGCTGAAAGAGTTGGATGAAGAAGCTTAAAAATTTTAAGCAATGTAAAACCTTTGTTTTGGACAAAGAAGTGGTTTTTCCCGACCCGATGGGTTTCGATTTCCTTTATAGAAGCAGAAGTTTTGTCACGAAAATGACTATCTTGCTTGTGGCAGGGCAAGTGCTTTCCCTGTATTCGGGAAGAAGGAGACCACCACGCTCATACGCAGAGTATATAAAGACTTATGTACTTAAAGAAACTGTGATGACGCTCCTTCCCAGTTGGAGGGAGATTGCAAAACTTTATAATGCCCTGGCTTAAAAACATTACTTCATGATCGATAGTATTACTAGCAGTTTTCGGGAGCCATTTTTTTTTAAAGAAGGGGTTAATCCTCCTGTAACAGTATAGACCTGCTATATGCTTATGTGTTTTCAGCAGAGGAAAAAATGGCGATTAATTGAAATTGACAAATTAATCTGGACAAGGCGTAATTGAAAAGACTTATGATCATAAGCAATCAATTTGTCTCTACTAAATTTCGAAGAATAAAAAAGATGGGGGTTGCAGAATTATTTCTGGACCTTACAGCCTGAATAATTTGTAGAATACAAACATTTTAAGATGTAGACTTCAGTACTGCGCAAAATATCATATCTCAAGCAGGGTGTTATATGGCTAAGCTTGTATTTGAAGGATGCCTATTTTTTCTGTAGCAATTCTCAATCTTCAGGAGGTATTAAAATTAATTGGCTGGGACAATTATGGCAGTTTAAATAAAGCTTAACCTCGAAATGGATAGAGTTCCTGCTCCTAACTCTTTAACAAAAACGGTTGAAACAACCATTTTAGCCCAATTAAGAGCACAGAAACACATTGGTATGGCTTATTCGGATGATATTCTGTATTCATTAGTGATACTCAAGAGTCATCTGAGCACTCAGTTTCAGTTTACTAAAGCTTGTTTGAAAAGCTAGGGTTTTTGATTCATCCAATTAAGTCCCAGCTGCAGCCATGCACAATCAATTAACTTTTTGGGGTTTGTAATTAAACTCAGTGACTAAGTAGTTACTTTGGCCAACAGAGAAGCCAATGACATTCTTGATGACTTGTAATAACCTCATTCACAAACATTATCCCCTCCATTCCGAGAAGTGGCGAAAACCATTGGAAACTGGTAGCAGCATTTCCCGCAGTGGAATTTGGTCCCATTTACATTATCAAACCTCAAAGGGACAAAACAAGGTCTCTTAAAGAGAAGGCAGGTCACTTTGACAGGCCTATGCAATTAACAAAAGAAGCCGAGTTTGTAATTTACAATGGTGGGTTGAAAATGTCCCACAAGCTGCTAAGAATATCATGATTAAACAAAACTGAAAATGGTTTTACAAACGTATGCTGGAGTGCTCGTCCGAGGATCGGGGGCTACAGATTCGTCCTCCAGTTGTGGGAGGTAGATGGAAAGCTCAAGAAGAAGCGTTTTCGTCAAGTTTATGGTATTAAACTATTTGGAGTTATTGGTGCTTTTTAAGGACTTAACAGCATATTGTTGTGCTAAACAAGGTCTAACATGTGTTAATACAGTTAGACAATAAAACGGGCGTTGCATACATTAATCACATGGGGGAGTTAGGTCAGTATCAGTGGATTGTCTGCCAATGAGATAGGCAATGGTGTATTTGGGATTGGTCGCCAAATATGGATTCAGCAAGCTACATTCCGGTAAGGACAATGTGGTAGCAGATGAAAGGTCCAGGATATTTAAAGATATACGGAATGGATGCCTTAAAAGCCAGCAATATTAAGATATTGTAAACCAATTTGGTTGCCAGAAATAGATTTGTTTGGCAATCTAGACCAGCTTCTATATCAATCATCATTGCCTACTTATGTGTCTTGGGAACACATCCAGATGCAGTTGCAGTAGATGTCTTTCATTAAACCTGGGGAAAGATGTTCTTTATATTCTTTTCCAGCCATTTGCTTTGATTCAGAAAGCCTGAAGAAGATAGAAACAAGATTCTGCTTCTTGATGTTGGTAGTCTCCAAATTGGCCAAACTCAACCTGGTTCCCAGTAATGCTGAATATGATTAAAGAACCATATATGTCGATTCAACTGTATGATATCCTTGACTAATCCGGTAACTAAAGAGATTTACCCATTGTAATGCATATATATGAATTTTGTTAATCTGCAGTTTTTGACCATCCACTAACCCCCAAAAGGAGCTGGGATAGTCGGACCAAACTATGAAAGTTATGGTTGCATCATGGCGCAATAGCACACAAAAGCAATATATGACACATTTTAAGAATGGGAAGACTTTGCACTCAGTCAATATTTCTTATGATACTGTAAATATTGTTAAAATGTTTTGGAATTCCTTGCCAATTTCATTTTCAAGCCAACAGTTAAGTTACAAGTCCATTAACACTGCACGCAGTGGCATTGTCGTCCTATTTAGGGCTTATGACTGAATCAGAGATCCAATTGGGGCTCTCATTCCCATTAATATCTAGATTCATGAAAGGAATCTTTAATATTAATCCACCCCGAACCAAGATACACAGAGATTTGGGATGTGAGCATAGACTTTACGCTACTTAGACAATGGACTCCCAATTTAAGGTTACATTGGAAAGCTTGAACATTGTTGTAAATTAGTCATGTTAATGTCACTGGTCTCACTCAAAGTTGCAAATCTTTGCAAATGTGCCGTTTAGACTGTATGCATGTGACTACAGATAATGTTGTGTTCTATGTTTTACGAGTTGATCAAACAAGCAGACCAGGGAGATCTGGAACAAAGGTAACCTTTCAAAGCTTACCATATTGATCCTACTTTGTGTGTGGTTAAACATTTGAACAATATATTAAAGTTACTGACGACCCTTCGAGGAAATAAAAAGCTAATGGTTACTCACTAAAAACAACCACACCAAAAGCTTCAGTTCGTAACTATCTCAAAATGGTTGAAACATTTGTTGGTTTTAGAGCGGGAGAAGACACTGATGTTTCTAATCCTCACTCCACCAGGGGGGGGGCGGCAGCTACTCGCGGCGAAGGGGCGGGACGTACCTCTCGAGCATATTTTAAAAGTCGCAGTGGAGTAAAGAAGAAACTTTTCAAAGTTCTAACAATAAACCGTTCCACACAAGCCTATGACAAGCTTTGGACACGCGTGGTTGGAGCACTATAATCCCCGGCTTTTGTTACTATTAATTGCTATAAATTCAATGGGTAAGTCACTTCTATACTATTTCTATCTTTATCACTTGTAATCATTTTTCCCTCAGATATAAGGAGGGTTATTAAAATGGTCTTTAAACCATTAAAAAGTTAATTGTCGAAATGATCTAACATTAGTCTGGTTTCCTCATGTATGTGTTTACTTACCGACTGTCGTACGGATTGATTCTACGAACATAAAAAACACAGAAAGCTTTAAAAATCTCACGTTAGTCAACTCACGTGACTCCCGAAGTAAAATAGTAAGATTAAACAAGAACTACCAGTTCGAAGTTTGATCGTTATATTATGAGGAGTTACGATGAGGGATTACGTGCCCTCCGCTCCCACCCTCATAAATAAATGATCAAATGGTAGATCTCTGATCTTTATATGAGCCTTTACGAGTTACTCCGGGCTTTTGGGTGTTCTGTGTTTTTCATGCCGCTGCTTGAAGATGCCGTTGCCCACGTGAGCGGGTTCTACACTTAATCCCTCATCGTCACACCCCTCATAAAATAACGATCAAACTTCGGAACTGTATTAAGATCTTGTTTAATCTTACTATCTTTTCTTCCTTACCTGATGCACATGATGCATTCCCCGCACTACATAAATATAAAAGAAATAATGGTTTTGTGGATTAAACTGGAGTTTGCCAGCTGTAAGCCTACAACTGAAAAGTGGTGGACATTTTTTTTTGTCTATTGTTCCTATGACTATTTCTCATACTTCTTCCACCAGGGTGGTCTTTAGGAGGTACATCGCTCAAACAGCCCTTCGGCCCACCAAGTCCGACCACATTCCTGTAACACCCTATTCCTTCCTACACACTTGGGACAATTTACAGTGGTCAATTGACCTACAAACATGCAATGTCTTGGGAATGTGGTGGAACCGGAGCACCCTTGGTGAAACCCACCGTGTCACAGGGAAGTAAATGTACATCGCTGTACAGACAAGCATCCTAGTCAGGATCAAACCCCGGGTCCCTCTGGGCGCTGGTAATCGGGCTGCAACTCTACCGCTGTGCCACTGTGTCCACCCCCCCACCCATCCTTTTAAAGTAATTCTTTAAAAAAAATAATTCATACATATTTTTGTTAATCCTTGAATATTTATCTTCTTAGGCTTATTTTGGATCAGTGTATGCCCATATGGTTGCTTAGGACGCAAGAATGGTCCCTTAAGATTACAGTAGCCCCCTACTGGATATCTAACTACTCATACCTAATTTGATTTTTGCCAAATTTGAATAGTTTTCAAAATTTATATTCCTGTGTTGGGATGGGCTAGTGTTCTGATCCTATCCCCAAGTGCGATCAATGTGACCTCTGGGAATTAATGGGGTTTCTCTTTAAAAGAGTTAGTGCACATGACCGTCCACTTGTGAAACTAAGGTAGATGATATATGGGCACATTCCTACACTGCAGAATTGTTTCAGTTTACAGCAGCTTTAAGTGGCAGTAAAACACCAGACCATTGATTATGGTCTCTGGCACATTATAGTGCAAGTAAAACAATAGGCAGCTGGGGATCTCAAGTCTATTGCTCGTTCTCTGGCAGTTGTTACTTCTTGTTGCGGAGTTTAGGCTTATCAACCAGGTTAATTCCCGGATGCGACTGACAATGTGATGAAAGAATGTGTCGACTGGGCTTGTATTCACTGGAATTTAGAAGGATGAGAGAGGATCTTATAGCAACATGTTTTAGGAATTATTTAAGGGATTGGACAGGCTAGATTGCAGGAAAAATGTTCCCGGATGTTGGTCGAGTCCAGAACCAATGGTCACAGTTATAGAATAAGGGGTAGGCCAATTTTAGGACTGAAATGAGGAAAAACCTTTTCACCCAGATAGTTGTGAATCTGTGGAATTCACTGCCACAGAAGGCAGACAATTCGCTGGATGTATTCAAGGGAGAGTCAGATATAGCTCGTAGGGTTAACGAATCAAGGGACATGAAGGGTGAGAAAGCAGGAACGGAGGTACTGATTTTGGATGGTCACCCATGATTATATTTGAATGGTGTGCTGGCTCGAAGGGTCGAATAGCCTACCCCTGCACCTATTTTTCTATGTTTTTGTCTATGTTGAAATCATCAACCCAAAAAATTTTGTCCCCCCCCCTAAATTGTAGACAACGTTGCCACATGAGAAAGCGATAAGAATAGACCATATTTAGCAGTCATGGCTGAGATTGTTCTGCAGAAGCCCTGACAAACTCAGCAGCATAACCCATTATGAGAGGACAGCCCCTTGCCACCAACCACATGCAAAAACGATGCTGAGAAGAACAGAAGAGTTGTCCTGGCATTTTATGGAAAGGGGTGTCCGTACAGGCTATTTGTGCCCAGGCATTTCTGGGTGGTCCAACTGGACACACAGTGGGTTCCAATGTAGTCCCCTCTTATTTGGTTAGATGAAGTGCTATTTCTATTAGTTTTTTAACTCATCAGCTTCTGTCAAATAGTATTTCTAAAGACTTTGGGTTAGATGTGCAGAGATATTTTTATGAATTTTACTGTGAACATGATTAAACTTGTAATTGGTCAAATGTAATAGGGGTCGAGCAGAATAGACATGATCAAGCAAATTAATGCCTTCTTCCCCCCCCCCCCCCCCCCCCTCTCTCCATCTCCCCTCTCCCTCTTCCCTCCATGCCCCCTCCCCCATTCCCTGTCCCTGTTTCTCTCCCTCTTTATTTCTCTCCTCCCCCCCTCTTGCCCTCTCCCTCGCTCTCCCCCCTCTTTCTTGCCTTCTCCCTCCTCTCCCTCTCCATCACTCTCCCCCCCTCCTTCTCTCCTTCTCGCTCTCCTCTTCCGACCTCCCTCTCTCCCCCTCTCCCCCCTCTGTGTGTCTCTCTCTCTTGCTCCATCTCTCTCTCTCTCAACCCCTCTTTCTCTTTCCCTCACCCTCTCACCATTTTCTCCCCCTCTCATAGTCTGATGGCATGTTAGGAGGTATTAAACATGTGGACCATCTCTGAAAATCTGGGTCACAAGTTTGCCTCCACGGTTCAGCTGCGTTACCCATTGTATCGTCACCACTACTTGTGAGCTATGACTATTTACCCTCGAACAATGCTGGTAGTAGACTAAACCATTCATGACAGCAGCTGAACTTGTGAGCATCCCTCTTTTCTACTGAGCTGGTTTCTCCCCACCCCCTTGATTCCGTTAACCCTACGAGCTATATCTGACTCTCTCTGAATATATCCAGTGAATTGATGCCTTCTGTGGCAGTGAATTCCCACAGATTCACAACTATCTGGGTGAAAATGTTTTTCCTCATCTCAGTCCTAAATGGCCTACCCCTTATTCTTTAACTGTGACCATCGATACTTGGCCCCGGACCAGATGGCAGGCCAATTGTATCAATGCACAGTTTCTGCCAGTGTTCTGCTCCATGCAGTGTTAGAATGCAAGCTGGCTGCTGGAAGTGTAAAATACAATGAAATATGGAAATGTGTGATTGTCCACTTCGGTCAGAAGAGATAAAGGTAGATAAATCTCCTTGTCCTGATCAGATATATCCGAGGGCAATGTGAGAAGGCAGAGAAGACATTGCGGGTGTACTGGCATAGATATATGAATCGTCATTAGATATGGGTGAGGTGGCACAAGAGTGGAAGCTGGTAATGTTGTGCTTCTAATCAAGAAGAGTTGCAAGGAACAACTTGGGAACTACAGGGCAGTGAGCCTCACATCTGTAATTGGCAAATAACTGGAGAGTATTCTTGGGGATAAGACATATATGCATTTGGATAGACAGAGATTGATAATAATAACAATAATAATAATAATATATTTTATTGTCATTACACATAAGTGCAACTAGATTTGGTTTGCAACTCCATCCGATGTCATAACTTAAGCGACTAATAAAATTTAGGTTTGGATACCCCGAGAACAAGGTTTGTGAAAAGAACATTAGAACAGTAAAACAGTAAAAACCAAAACAGACTAAAGTGCAGATGTGTCTGTGCGACATGACCATCCAAGGGAGACAGTCCATGGGGGTGGGGGACACTCAGCAGGGCCGGTTCAGAGCAGCTATAGCTCTGGGAATGAAGCTGTTCCTGAGTCTGGAGGTGCGGGCGTAGAAGGCCTTGTAGTGTCTGCCAGAAGGTAGTAGTTCGAACAGTCCATTACAAGGGTGAGAGGAGTCTTTATGGATGCTGTCGGCCTTCCTAAGGCACCGTGTGTGGTAGATGCCCTCCAAGGCTGGTAGCGGTGTCCAAATAATCTTTTGCGCTCTATGGACGACGCGCTGAAGAACTCTCCTCTCTGACTCCGTGCAGCTGATATACCACACAGAGATGCCATACGTTAGTATGCTCTCTGTCGTGCAATGGTAGAAGGTCGTCAGCAGCTGTTGGGATCAGGCCATTTCAATGTTCTTAGGAAGAACAGTCATTGCTGTGTTTTTTTGACCAGCGCAGCAGAGTTGGTGAACCATGTGAGGTCCTCTGAGATGTGAGTGCCCAGAAACTTAAAGCTGGGCACCCTCTCCACACTGTCCCCGTAGATGGAGATCAGGGTGTATTCCCCATTCTGCGACCTCCTGAAGTCAATAATCAGCTCCTTGGTCTTGGAGGTGTTTAGCGACAAGTTGTTCCATGAGCACCAGTCCGCCAGGTTCTGCATCTCCGCTCTGTAGTTTGATTCATCCCCGTTGATGATCAGCCCGGTCACCGTTGTGTCGTCTGCAAACTTGACAATGGTGTTGGTGTCGAATGCAAGAACACAGTCGTGAGTGAAGAGGGAGTAGAGCATGGGGCTCAGTACACAGCCCTGTGGTGTGCCGGTGCTCAGGGTGATAGTGGAGGACAGGTGCGGGCACAGTCTCACTGCCTGCAGTCGCTCCATCAGAAAATTCAGGATCCATTCGCATATCAGTGAGCTGAGGCCTAGCTGGTGGAGTTTGGTGGTGAGCTTGGTGGGGATGACCGTATTGAAGGCAGAGCTATAGTCAATGAAGAGCATCCTCACGTAGGTGCCCTGTCTTTCCAGGTGAGTCAGGACAGTGTGAAGAGCCACAGAGATGGCTTCCTCTGTGGATCTATTTGTCCTGTATGCAAATTGATGAGAGTCCAATGATGCAGGGATGCTGGATTTGATGTGGGGGAGGACCAGCCTTTCAAAGCACTTCATTGGTATTGGAGTTAGGGCAACCGGGCGGTAGTCATTCAGGTTGGTGACTTTAGACTTTTTTGGCGCCGGCACTATGGTAGCTGTCTTCAGGCACTTGCGGACCGTTGCCAGCTGTACAGCACAGTCCTTTAGTACCCTACCCTGGACTCATCCGGGCCTGCAGCCTTGCGTGGATTGATCCTACGCAGAGCGCACTGTACCTTCTGGGTGCTCAATGTTAAGGCCTGTCCCTCCGCCCTAGCCGGGGTTGTTCCTCTCCTGGTGGTGCTGCCAGTTTCAAAGCGTGCGAAGAAGGTGTTTAACTCATTGGCCAGTGTGATATCACTGTGGGGGCAGGCGGGGCTGCTCTTGTACAAAGACACCCTGCCACATGCTTCTGGTGTCCGCAGTGTTGAAGTGGTCTTCCACCCTTTGCCTGTGGATGTCTTTGGCCTTTTTTATGCCTTTGTTCAGGTTTGACCTGGCAGCACTGTAGGCAGAAGTGTCTCTGGATTTAAAGGCAATGTTGCGTGCCCTTAGCAGATTCTGAACCTCCTTGTTCATCCACGGTTTCCGGTTTGGGAACATCTTTATTTGCTTGTCCGCTGTGACAGTCTCCACACAGCAGTTGATGTAGGAGATCACAGTGGATGTGTACTCCTCCAAGTCTACCTCTGTACCACTGGTAGCCTGTTGTGCAAACAGGTCCCAGTCGGTGCGATCAAAGCAGTCCTGGAGTTGTAGGATGGCGTCCTCGGGCCATATTTTTACCGTCTTTATTGCAGGTTTGGTCTTGCGGATGAGGGATTTGTATGCAGGCAGTAGAAACAGTGAGAGGTGATCGGATTTTCCCAGGGATGGGCAGGGGAGGGCTCTGTATGCGTCCTTGATGTTGGTGTACACTTTATCCAGCGTGTTTGAGCCTCAGGTAGGGCACTGCACATGCTGGTGGAATTTGCGGAGTGCAGCTTGATTAGGGAAAGTCAGCATGGTTTTGTGTGTGGGAGATTGCATCTCATGAATCTGATTTTTTGATACAGTGAACAAAAAGGTTGATGAGGGCAAAGCTGTAGAAGTTGACTATATGGACTTCAACAAGGTATTTGATAAGATTCCACATGGTAGCATCGCATGGGGTTCTGTATTTAAAAGTTGCGCAAGTCAGAGAGATCTGAGTGTATTCTTACACGCAACTGCCTAAATAAGAACAGAAAATGCTGCAAACATTCGGAAAGGTCGTAAACCTGAAATGTTAGCTATTTTCTCTCTCTACCGATCTGTTGAATATCTCCAACATTTTCTGTTTTGATTTTAGATTTCTGCAATTGTTTTCCTTCAGGAAACTGTCCAAAGCCATACTTGATATGCAGGTAAAGCATTCAATTAGGAAGGTGCTTGGAATGTTGCCTTTATTGGAAAAGGGATGAAGTACAGAGGTATTGAATTCATGCTCCAACTTCACAGGTTGCTACTGGAACCTCACTGAGAACATACGCACAATTTTGGCCTTAGTTTAGGATGGAGATACTTACATTGAAGGCAGTTAAGATAAGTTTAACTTGGTTAATTCCTAGATGAAAGATGCTTCCAATCAGGAATGTTTGAGTAAGTTAGATATAGACTTAGAGGGTCAAGAATGAGCATTGTGTATGTTTCCTCTTGGGGGTGGGAGAGGGGGGAGGGTAGCTGGTGAAATCTGGAACAAGGGGGCACTGTTAAAAATGAAGCGTCACCCTATTTAAGATGGCAGTTGGGCGGCACAGTGGCACAGTGCTAGAGTTGCTGTCTTACACTGCTAGAGGCCCGGGTTAAATCCTGACTATGGTTGCTTGACTGTGTGGAGTTTGTACGTTCTCCCTTTGACTGCGTGGGTTTTCTCTGGATGCTCCAGTTTTTTTTCCTCCATCCCAAATTACATGCAGGTTTGCACGTTGATTGGCTGCTGTAAATGGTCCCTAGTGTGTAGGATAGAACTAGTGTACGGGGCGATCGTTGGGTCGGCGCGGACTCAGTGGGGCGAAGGGCCTATTGGTGAGATTTTAGAAATCTCTTCCTCAAAAGGCAGCAGAAATAGAGTTACTACACATTTTTTTTGGCAGAAGATAAAAGATTCCAAACACTAACTCACTGCGTCTACCATTTGGTCGTTATAGTTCCAACTAAGGTGAGAGCTTGACCACATCTGCATGCAAAATTAAGATCCTCACGGCACAATTAGAACTCAGTTGATATTTAAAGGAACACGTTTGTAGAGCTTAAAATGTGTCACGTACAAGTTACATCCTGTGCAGTGATGTTATGTTAAGGAAATGTCAAAAATGAACTTTTTACAAGGTCAGGATGTTAGTATTGTTCCCTACCCACCTTCTGCAGCTAACTAATGTTCAGTTAGTAGCAGATTTGATAAGGAAACCTACTCAGAATTAGACCAGAACTTTAACATAATGTATTTCCCTTTGTAAGTGTCCCACCAATCAAAACTAATCCCATATTCTTTTCAATTTTCTCTTCTGACGATATTTCTTGTTGTTTGAGGAAATAGATATTCTACTTTGCTGAAACATTCATTCTCCCTTAAATGAATTGATCCTGTCTTGAGCCCTGTGCATACATTCTATAGACTTTCACTAAAGTATCTTTACGGATTCAATTTTTTGATCATTCCCTAATGTAAATTTCCTTAAAGAAATATGGGTTCTGTTCATATAAAATGGTAAGTTAGGAGCCATTTCCTTATGATCTGAACTGGATGTTAATTTCTTTTGCACATCTCTTCCTGCGTGGTAACATTTGATTAGCCGAAGCCAGGCATAATGCTTATATTAACATTGCATCATTAATTAACGTTATGAGAACACCAGGAACTGCAGATGGTGGAATCTTGAGCAAAACACAAAGTGCTGGAGTAACTCAACAGGTCAGGCAGCAACTGTGCAGAGATTGGACAGGTGATGTTTCGGGTCTGGACGCTTCTTCATTCTGAAGGTTCCTGACCCAAAATGTAATCTATCAATTCCCTCTCCATATGATGCCTGACTCGCTGAGCACATTGTGTTTTGACGAGAGAAATATATGAATTGGATTCCAATTCGGGTAATGTGTGTAGCTGAAATGATTTAACTTACTGATGATTCAAATACAATGCTACATAGTAAGAAATCTGATTCCGTGCAGTGATGTATTGATTAAATAATTACAATGCAGGCATATTTTCTACTTCATTCACGAACTACAGTTGATTAAGGGCCAATCGGATAATTGAATATGATTTCATTGAATTAAATCATGAACTATCGTTAACTTAATTACAAATCAATGCAAGAGAAATAGAACATTGCAATATAATTTAGGTGTTTTGTGAATACCAGATCAAAGTCATATCTTATGGATTTTCAAAATACAGATCTCTGTAAAATATTATGGGATAAAGAAACAATAGAGAGAGAGAGAACAGAGATACAAGAAACTGCTGATGCTTGAATATTGAGCAAAAGTGCTGGAGTAACCCAGCAGGTCAGGCAGCTTCTGTGGAGGAAAAGGATGGGAGATGTTACGGGCCGGGACCCTTCCTCAAACTGACTGCAGTAGGGGGGAGAAAGGAGAAAGCTGGAAAAGCCATGGGGGAGGGAGAAAGCCTGGCTTGAGATAGATGGATACGGGTGAGGAGTAGGGGGAAGGTTGATTAGCATATGGATGGAGTCAGTGCCAAAGTGTAAAGAAGAAATGAGAGAGAAAAGAGATGGGTGTAGAAATTCTAGTTTATCCGACTGGGTGTGATGGACTGGTGTTGCAGTGGGACAGGAGAGACAATTTGGTCGTGGGGGACCTCAGAACAAATTTCAGCTGCATATTTGAAAGTGATTGAAAGTGTACCGGTTGGGGTTGAGGCCAGAGGAGATGGAATTGTATGAAGGTGGTGACAGAGAGACCAAGGAACAATGCCAGGTTATTGAGGAAGTAAAGTGACCGGAGAGGCAGACTGAAGAAAAGTTGTGGGCTGCTTCTGACAGCTCAATCTTACATAGAAACATAGAAACATAGAAAATAGGTGCAGGAGGAGGCCATTCAGCCCTTTGAGCCAGCACCGCCATTCATTGTGATCATGGCTGATCGTCCCCAATCAATAACCCGTGCCTGCCTTCTCCCCATATCCCTTGATTTCACTAGCCCTAGATCTAACTCTCTCTTAAATCCATCCAGTGATTTGGCCTCCACTGCCCTCTGTCGCAGGGAATTCCACAAATTCACAACTCTCTGGGTGAAAACGTTTTTTCTCACCTCAGTCTTAAATTGCTTCCCATTTGTTCTAAGACTGTGGCCCCTGGTTCTGGACTCGCCCAACATTGGGAACATTTTTCCTGCATCTAGCTTGTCCAGTCCTTTAATAATTGTATATGTTTCTATAAGAGTTTTGATGCTTCAGACATGATTGAGCGGGAGGCATAAGAGGTGGAGGAGTTCTGATTCGGGAGAATGTGATGGTGGCAATCAGAGGATTACTGGAGGGATCGGTTGCTGAGGTGATGTGGGTAGAGCTTATAAGAAAGGTGCAAGCAAGCTCATGGGTTTTTTGTTTTTTTTTTTTGTTTATTTTTGTTAGAAGTAAGTACAGTAGTCTGGTACTTAAGTACCTAATACATAAATACATATTATCATTCTTGTACAACTTCATACTTTTGGTTCAATAATAAAAGAACAGTGAGAGAAAAAAGAAATAAAGAATGTCGGAATAGATAGACAAGCGAGTAGAAACAGAAAACAAAAAAAAATAAAGGACAGAGGTGAGAAGTTAAAAGATTGAAAGAAAAGGAAAAAGTAAAAAGAAAAGAGACATTAGGAGAGATCCACCTATCTCACCTAGCTCATGGGGTTGAACTACAGGCCCTCCAATAGCAAGTGGGAGATAGAGGAACCGTTATCTAGACAGATTAACGAAAGGTGCCAAAGCAATAGGGTTGTCTTATTGGATGACTTTAACTTCCCCAATTTAGACTGGGGAAAGGCTTTCAGCGCCGCAGGCTTTATGGGGCAGAGTTTGTGAGTTATATACAAGGGTATTTCTGAAAGTATGTTTACATTCCAACCCAAGAAGGGAACATACTGGACTTTGTGTTGGCCAGTTGACTGGAGAAGACCCAAAAAGCTAGAGTAACTCAGCGGGACAGGCAGCATCTCTGGAGAGAAGGAATGGGTGACGTTTCAGGTCGAGACCCTTCTTCAGACTTAATATTTGTTTGTAAAGGGAGATGGTTGAACCTTGCAGTAAAGTATTAAATTGGAGCAGGGCAAACCACTACTTTAGTAGACATGAGCTCGGGAAGGTAAACTGGGGGCAATTGTTATTGGGTAAATCCACATCTGATACGTGGGAATCATTTAAAAGCCAGTTGATCGAAGCTCAGAACCAGCATGGAGGGAGTGATAAGGATGGCAAAGGGGACCTTGGATGACCAAGGAGACTGTGTATTTTCTCAAAAAGAAAAGGGAAGTGCCTGCAAGGATTAAAAGGATGAAATCATATAGGGACTTTGAGGAATATAAAGAAAGGTGGAAAAAAACTCTGGTAAGCAAATAGAAGGGCCAAAATAGACGACCAAATTTGGTTGGCAAGTCCAATTAAAGAAAATCCCAATGTTTTTCATATCTACATTAAAATCAAAAGGTTAACCAGGGAGAAGGTCGGACTGCTCAAGGATAAAGGAGTGAATTTGTGGTTGAAGTCTGAGAATGTTGGCGAGGTACTAAAGGGCCTGTCCCACTTTGGCGATTTTTTAGGCGACTGCCGGTGACTAGGCTGTCGCCACATGGTCAAGGGTGTCGCCTGTATGGTCGTGAGTAGACTTCGGTGAATTCCATTGTCATAGTCGCTGTCAGTCACCTAAAAAATCGCCTAGTGGGACAGGCCCTTAACTGAGTATTTTGAATCTGTTTTCACCAAGGAGAAGGACATGGAGGACAGTGAGATCAAATGTGAAGAATATTAATATGGAAGAGCAGTTTGAGATTAAGAAGGAGAAGTGTTGGAGCTCCTGAAGAGCATTAAGGTGGATAAATTCCCACCTGATGGGATTTATCCCAGGCTATTGAGAAAGGAAAGAGAGGAAATTGCGGGAAGCCTTAACAAAGATCTCTACATCTTTTCTACTTACAGGCGAGGTCCCGAAGGACTGAAGAGTAGCTACTGTTGTTCCTTTATTAAAGAAGGGAAATAGAAAGAATCCAGGGAATTATGGGCCAGTGAGCCTCACATCAGTGATGCAGAAGCTATTGGAGAGAAGCCATTAAGATAGGATTTACTCCCATTCGGAAGAGAATGGGTTAACTGGTTTTGTACACATGGCTTTGTCAGAATGGCTTTGTACACAGCGGATCATGTTTTACTAATCTGATCGCGTTTTTGAGGCAGTGTCAAAGCTGGTCAGTGAGGTTTGGCGATGGATGTTGTTGCATGGATAAGGCATTTGATAAAGTTCCCTATGATCCAGAAGATTAAGATGCATGGGATTAACAGTGACTTGGTCCCATGGATTCAGAACTAGATTACAGATAGAAGACAGAGGGTACCGGTGGAAGGACCATATTCTAGGTATGTTACAATACTTACCTTCAGCGGCGCTGCAGTTCTGCCACTGTCCAGCGCGACTTTGGCGCCTTTGAGAGGGGGGCGGGTTTAAAATGCGGTTTTCACCAGACTATTCAAATCGATTTTTCTCAGGGTGTTTAGTTGCTGAAGAGAAATTGCTCCGACATTTGTTTTATGAAGTTATTGTTAAACTACGCTGGATAATTCATTAGCAGGAGTAAATTAAAAATCATCTTGTAAAGCCGTCAACGCTGACAACGGGACGGATCTCACGTAGGGGACAAGGCAAGGTACACCATTTATTTGTTCATATAAACTTGCTTCTTAGGATGCCTATAATCAAAATCTCATGTTGCGAGAAGGTGACTTAGAAAAGATACGAACCGGCAGTGTTTTTCCTGCTGACTGGGGTTTAAATTCACTGCAACTGTAACGTTCCAATCGATCGCGTTCCCCAAAATCCCACTCGCAAGATGATTTAAATGGCCATTAATTTATGGAAATTAAACACTAAATTCCTTCCATTTGGCCTATAAATTCATGTTATATATTGCCTTTAAAAATCATGTTATATTGTGAATTATTGTGTGAATGTTATTTGGACGCTCAGGCTATTTAAAAATGTTAATATTTTCTTAAGAAATGGATAGATGTTTAGATCTAGTAATTGAATTTTGTAATTAGCTACAATTGGGTTAACTAACTAATTATATGCTTTAATTTCAGGTCATCCAAGTAAGATTGTTTCATATTTGTTTCAGAATACTTCAAGGAAAGCAGTCAAAGTATACAGCGGTATCCTGTATATCAGATACAGAAACGATCTAAGAAATGGCAGATGGAGTTTAATCCGTATACATATTTGTACTTTGGGTCATCATATATAAGGGGAAAATATATAATTCATGTCATGAACCTTAACAGCATTGATGGACAGAGGGATGTTGGAGTCCAAACCCATAACTCCCTGAAAGTGGAAACAGAAGTAGATAGAGTGGTAAAGAAGTCATATGGCATTCTTTCTTTCATAGGTTGAGGCATTGAATATAAGAGTCTGGAAGTCATGATGTGGCTTTATAGGACTATGGTTTAGGTCACTTTTGGAGTTCTGGTCGCCACGTTACACGAAAATGTGTGGGCTTTGGAAAGGTGCAGAGGGGGTTCACCAGAATGATGTGAACAATGGATTTGGTTGGATGACTAGGGTGGGGAAGGGGGGAGAGAGGAGGTGGAGAGAATGCAGGAGCTACTTGAAATTAGAACAATCATCATTCATGCCGTTGGGTTGTAAGCTGCCCAAGCAAAATATGAGGTGCTGTTCCTGCAATTGTCCTGTGACCTCATTCTGACGGTGGAGTGATAGGGCATGCGAGATAGGCTTGTGAGACATTTAGATTTATAGATAAACAATCTGGCCGTTATATAGAGAGAAACATATAATTACACTGAAGTATAAAATCACGTATAACAGGAGGAGGAGTACTGTATCAATGAAAGGAAACCAGAAGATATTCTAAACACTGACTGTCCATCAACATTTGTGAAGAAGGGCAGGTTTTGATGTTTTCGATGTGTACACTTCATCAGCTGCAGAGGATGACACATAGCTAGATGGATGAAATTGTGCAGAGTGATGTATTACTGGAAACATGCAGCTATATGGAATGACAAATAATACGAGAAATGGATTTGTGTCGAATGATATGTAACTGGGTGATGGAACTGTACAGGATAATAGATAATGCACATATAATGAGGACAGTTGAGCTGTGCAGAACAGTATATAATACGTGGGTTTGTAAGATGTTTTGGCATTGTGGAACATCTGACATGCTTTGTGATATTAAGTAAGAATTATGCTGTTTGTTATTTGCCATTAGAAAGCAATTCCTTCGAAGAATGAGGTCATAAAATTCTCTACAAAGCAATATAAAGTTCTTTAGGCACAACACTCATGAGTACAGTTCACATTTTCTACTTCAAGAATTACCATAGATGGATGAGTACCTTTGAAATCTTGACCATGACTGAAACTTGGCACATGGATATTGAATTCTGAAGCTCTTCAAAACTACTTTGCTTTACTCTCAATCAATTGCCCTGTTGAAACCTTTGCAGTGGTTGTGTGGACTTTATCAAGTTCTAGTTGTTCACTTCACTCGGCGAGCCACTTTAATTTCTTCTTATAGCCTTGTGATCCCCTGAACCTGTCCTGAGTTTCTCCTCAAGACATCCCCTTCCTTACCTTCCATAGATTTTGTAATGAGCATCTCTGCATCAAGCATCTAATCTCTTTTGCCCCTCTTCTGAACTCTAATCTAATCCTGAACTAACATCTATGTCAACCAACATATAACCTTCCCATTCATATTCATGATTATTTCTTTAAGTGTAAAATTTGGCATCCTAGATAGCTAATCAAGCCACCTCTGACAAATTCTATCTTTCACCACTTATCATCCACTTACACTATTCCAATCTCAATTCTCCCAGCATCTGCTAATTTCACGAACAAAAAATCTGAAGGATATGACTCTATGACCCTTTGTTTCTTATTTTATTGCATCTGAAACCGAAGCTCTTATCACTGCACAACCTGCTATTCCAATAGCACTCCTGGTTGCCTGTTGCCATCTTGTCCAACATTGATTTATTTCAGTACAAGTAAAGTTTAGAACACATGTTCTGACATTGGAGATATGCAGTCACAAAGCTTGTGGCCAATTAGGTAATATATGGATTGATTAATTAATAATCCAAGTTAATTCCCCGTAGATAAAGTAAATATGCATTGAGTGAACCAAGATTGATAGCTGTGCTCAATTAAATTATATTAATTTTATACATACATGGGAAATATTTTTCTGTTGCATTTCTAACAGTGTACTGATATTTACCACTCTCTTAGCAACAGCCAATTACTCCAAACTAAATATCTAAAAAAATGTGTGTGGTTTTGAAAAATTATTGTTGCATTAGCCCACTGGCAAAACACTGGCAATAGTTACAGTAAAAGGTTAGACTTCACATTATTACTGACTCAGTATATTTAAAAGATCGATGATGGCATAAGTTTATAATGAAGCTTCTGTAGATAAACTTCTCAAAAATCATTGTCTGTGCAGTTCCACACACTGCAATTTTTTAAAATAGTTTGATACATGTACCTATTATTTTCTTTGGAGTACCAAGAAGTATTTTTTGGGTAATCTAGTCATCAATCGTTATTTCTGATCACACCACACATAATCTGCTGCTGGTCTCACAACAGACCAATTGGTATCCCGAAGACGTTCCACCATCACCGTCTCACCGCAGGAATGGAAGGGAATTCTCTCCGCTTGCCTGCTGGAGTGCAATTCCATAGCCCCCAAAGATCTGAAAGACATGCAGGATTAGACTTTGGTGAGGCCGCATTTAGAGTATTGTGTTCAGTTTTGGGCACCATGTTATAGGAAAGATGTCATCAAGTTGGAAAGGGTGCAGAGAAGATTTACAAGGATGTTGCCAGGGCCAGAGGGTCTGAGCTATAGGGAGGGATTGAGTAGGCTGGGACTCTATTCCTTAGAGGGCACGAGGATGAGGGGTGATCTTATAGAGCTGTATAAAATTGTGAGAGGAATAGATTGGGTAGTTTTTCCCATAGGGGAATCGAGAACCAGAGGACATAGGTTTAAGTTTTAAAAACATATTAGACATAGGTTTAAGGTGAGGGGGAAAAGATTTAATAGGAACCTGAGGGGGAACCTTGTCACGCAAAGGTTGGTTGGTATATCGAACAAGCTGCCACAGGAGATGGTTGAGGCAGGGACTATTGCAAAGTTTATGAAATATTTAGTCAGGTACATGGATAGGACAGGTTTATGTGGTATGGACCAAGCGTCGGTTGGTGGGACTAGTGTAGATGGGATATTTTGGCCAGTGTGGGCAAGTTGGGCTGAAGAGCCTACTTCCACGCTGTAAGACTCTATGATGCTATGACTCTATGACAGGATAAAGCTCCCAATATTAGAGTTGTGATGGGTGACTTTGGTGAGTACACACTTAGCCCAATTATTGAGAGGCAGACTAATATGCCTATGATCATGCTTGATGTGGCTGGTGACAAAAGTAAGTCTGGTCTGGAAACTTCCATCATCTCTACCATAATGGTGCGAAATAGCTTAAGATGACGATTTCTGGTTTGATGTAGGCCAATTAACATACCCCATTGTCTTACATTCGGGTGATAAGTACAGGAACCAGTCATGGTCAAGAGAGTCTATTTGCAAAGCTGTCTTTTCCATTTCAAACATTACTGGCTTCACTGTATATTAGAACATATATCCTGAAGTGGTTCTTGTTTGAATTAATGGCTACTACTTAGACAATAGACAATAGATGCAGGTGTAGGCCATTCGGCCCTTCGAGCCAACACCGCCATTCACTGTGATCATGGCTGATCATCCCCAATCATATCCGTACCCCAATCCTGCCTTCTCCCCATATCCCTTGACTCCGCTATCTTTAAGAGCTCTATCTAACTCTCTCTTGAAAGCATCCAGAGAATTGGCCTCCACCACCTGTCCCTTATACTTAAACTGTGGCCCCTGGTTCTGGACTCGCCCAACATTGGGAACATGTTTTCTGCCTCTACCGTGTCCAATCCCTTAATAATCTTATATGTTTCAATAAGATCCCCTCTCATCCTTCTAAATTCCAGTGTATACAAGCCCAGTCGCTTCATTCTATCGACATATGACAGTCCTGCCATCCCGGGAATTAACCTCATGAACCTACGCTGCACTCCCTCAATAGCAAGAATGTCCTTCCTCAAATTTGGAAACCAAAACTGCACACAATACTCCAGGTGTCGTCTCACTTGGGCCTGTTCAACTGCAGAATTTCCACATAATTTTATAACCCCTGAATAATCCCTTATACTGATCTTCTCCCAGGCAAGTCTGACAACACCTCCCCGCTTCAAGACCTTCACCACCAAGATGGTCTTGGCTTTATCTGTGCAAAAACATTGCCACCCGAGTACTCGATTCAGAGTTGCACACCATCCTGACTGAACTACATAACCACTCCTTCAATATCGCTGAGCCTAAATTTGGAACTCAATGAAAAACACCATTATAGGAATACCTTCACCAGGAGATCTGTAGTGATTCAAGAAGGCAATTTACCACATCAAGGGCATTTAGGGATTGCCAATAAATGTTGATTTTTACCAGGGAAACCCAGCCTCTGATAAATGAAGAAATACAGGAAGTGACACAAAAGTGCTGGAGTACCTCAGTGGGTCAGGCAGCATCACTGGAGAACATGAATAGGTGATGTTTTGGGTCGGAAGAATGGTTCTATACATGCCTATACATGTTCTCCAAGGATGCTGCCTGAGCCGCTGAGTTACTGCAGTATTTCAAGTCAATCTTTGGTATAAACCAGCATCTCCAGTTTGTGAAGCAAATTATTTGGTTTGGTTAGAGATGAAGTGCACTTCTGTTTTTATCAAACGCTACTTATAAAAAGTACCACCAGGGGGGCCATACGATTGACTGCCTCGCCAATAGTCTTTTTTTTGTATTTTTATGTTATTTTTAGTGTGTTTTGAAAGTTTGTTTTAATGTTCTCTAGTTTGTTTTATGTGGGGGAGGGGGTCGAGGAAAACTTGTTTCTTCAATTTCTTACCCTGCCGGAGATGCGATTGTTTTCCGGGTCGCATTTCCGGTTAATATCCGGCATAACATCTTGGAGCTGTAGGACTCCTCAGGACTGACTTGGAGCCCCACCACGGGGCGTGGACTTGCCACCGGAGCCGATGCCTTGCCTGGGATCGCTCCAAACGCAGCCTGCGGACTTTACCATCGAGAGCTCGCAGTCTCGGGAGAGGCCATGGATGTCGGGAACTCCAATGACGCAGAAGGTTTGACCAGCCCCGATCCGGAGTCCACTCGCTCGCCGTGGGGGAGCTGAGATTCCCCCCCCCCCTCGATGCAGGAGTGATCGCACCGACGAGGACCGAGGGACCACTGGCTACGGGAGCAAGATCGTCCCGTCAACGGAAGGCTCGAGGCCCCCGACCACGGTAGAACAAAGAGGGGAGGTGATTGAACTTTTTTTTGCCTTCCATCACAGTGAGGAATGTGGAGGAGTCACTGTGGTGGATGTTTATGTTAAAATGTATTTTGGGTGTTCTGTTACTTTTTATTTGTACTTGGCAAATGAAATTCCTCGAATTAGCAAAACATTCTTGGCTAATAAAGAATTATTGTATTGTATTATATTATACTTTCAGACATTAATAGTAAGATTAAATGAGAACTTACCAGTTTGAAGTTGATCGTTATTTTATGAGGAGTTACGATGAGGGATTATGTGAAGAAGCCCCGCCTGGTGCATGCTCGGCATACTTTAAAGCAGTGGCGTGAAAAACACAGAACCAATAGCCGGAGTAAGATAGTAAGGCTTACATAGACTAGAACTACCAGATGATCATTTATATTATGAGGGTTGGCAGTGGAGGGCATGTAATCCCTCATCGTAACTCCTCATAAAATAACGATCAAACTTCAAACTGGTAAATTCTCGTTTAATCTTACTATTTTACTTCGGAGTCACGTGAGTGACTACGTGAAGATTTTGAAGCTCTGTGATTTTCATGCCGTAGATCATTCCATATGACACACTGCTTGAGTTTACACAGTAGTGAGTAAATAATATATATTGCTTGAAATTATGCAATAAATATTTTAATATTTTAATAATAATAATAACCATATAACCATATAACAATTACAGCACGGAAACAGGCCCTCTCGGCCCTTCCAGTCCATGCCGACCATTTGTTTTCCCCTAGTCCCATCTACCTGCTCCATTCCCTCCATACCCCTCCATTCCCTTCACGTCCATATACCTATCCACTTTACTTTTAAGTAAAATAATAAAAAGAAAAGTAATAACCCCTCTATCCCTGGGGAAATTACAACAAATGATATGCAACAAAGCAAACAATTTGAACAGAACACAGCATGTGCAACCCTGGCACTGTGACAACAAGTTTATCATAAAATCTAGAAAAGTTCCTCTTTAAACCATCCTGTGGTCTCCAGAATTTGGTCTAGCGGCATGTCCTGCACCTTTGCCGCGGACATTGATACCGCCCTTGTGGAGTGAGATTTAAACACATCAGTGTCTACTCCAGTTAATCCAGAACCTGTTTATCCACCTTGAAATAGTTCGTACTGTCACTTTTTTATATGTTTCTTGTGGGTAATGAACATTGGTGTCTCACAATCTCGGAGACTCTTAATTCAATATATATTAAATCAGATGCTTAACCACACACAATGTTTAGTTGACAGAGTATGTTTTAAAGATTACATTGGCTCCAGCCTTTCTTGGCTTGCTTTGCTTGCTTAGATCATTGACATAAAACGTCATTTTATCTACAGACAACTGCATACAATGTAACCATAACATTTGTAATGTTTGTAATCATTGTGCTGATATTAATGTCATAAGCATAACCACTTTAAATATTAACTTCTGAAAACACAGTGACGTAATTGGAGTCCATTGCCAAAGCAATGTGAGAACTATACTGACATCCCAGATTTCTGTATATCTGGGTTTGGTAGCATTTTTTTAAAATTCCTCTCATAAATCGGGATATTAACGGATGAGACCCGATAAATTGTCATTCTGAAAATTGTCCTAAATAGGAGGACAAAGCACTCCAAGCTCCATTAATGGTACTATAACTCAGGTGCAACATAGCAAGGAACTCCAATACATCCGATATGTTTGCAGTATGATAAAATATATCTGACTGTATACAAAAGATTTCCCATTCCTTATATGAAACATATATTGTTTCTTAGTGCTATATCTCCAAGCTGCAGTTATGACATCCATGGTCCTATCCGACATTCCAAAGAAACCTGCAGATTAACAATTAATACGGTCATGTAATGGATGACTTCTGCTGTTACTGGATGTACCAACAATTACTGCACCTGGGATTTGTCATGAATGTCTGAATCATCATTCTGAGCACCAATGTAGTAATGGTCCCTAAATAAGGGACGTATCAGATATTGAACTGATTAGAACGGATCCTACACTTGATCTTAGCCAAAAGGCCGAGAAGTAATACCAGTTTGGAACCACCAAATGCCTGGGCGGAGACTTGCTCTATTTTGGTGACACATTGCCTAATCAGGCAAAATGGCGAAAACATAAAAGACTATACTTCCCCAATGTAGCGAGAATGCATCCACCGTTAATGCTCCTGGGTCCGTCCGGCTCCCATGAGACACATTTAGACCACTGGAGATTTAATCCAGACACAACAGATCAACATTTGGTACTCATACTCTCTGACAATCTTTTTTAAACTTTTTGAATTTTAACATTCATTCTGTATTGTCATTGAAGTTTCGTGATCTGTTGTCTTACCACAATATTGTCTTCTCCCACAGCTGTTGTATTGTCTACTTCCAATAACTCCAAATAATTCATACCATGTGTTTGGAGAATTAAATCGTCTTGGACAGTCCATCGACCACCACAACTGGTGTCGCTGTCCTTGGCTCCCCATCCGAGAGCACTCCCATCAGTCTGTAATACCACTGAAGATTACTGAACAAGCACATTTTTACTTCTAGTAACTTGTGCAACACTGAGAATCCATCATTGCAATTCAGCTCAACCTTTTTAGTTAGTAACTGCATGGACCTAATCAATGACCTGCACACTTTTTACGCTTATTCTCTGGTCTTTGCAAACTTTGATCACTTTACTTTACCACTATCACTTTACCAGTAACCGTAGCTACTTGGTGGGATAATGTTTTTTTGAATTTTTTTTTTTCCCAAGACAAGTACAGGCATTTATAACATCCCCAACCTTAATTGTTGGTAAAGTTACTGACATATCAACTGTATTAATGACAAACCCCAAATAATCAATTGTTTGGGATGCCTGTAACTTACATGTTGTTTGGATGTACAGAACCTTAGCCTTTCAATGGCCTTATGGCTGCTGAACTGTCTCCCATTTACAATTAACATATCCTCTAGATAAGTCATTACAATGTGATTCTGAGCCCTCATTAACACCAGTGCTGGTTTCAATAATTGTGTGAGCAATCTGAGGGCTGAATTTAACCCATTAGGTAATTCCTTCAGCTGACCCATCCAATTAATTTAAGTAACTGAATAATAAGGCATCTTTTTTAGGTCTAATAATAGCCATATAGCAGCCTTGTGATAACAACTTTGTTACAGTGTTGAAGTGTACTTTTTTTTAAAATTGCCTATACTGAACTATAAATTTAAGTTTGTGAGTCCCAGAATGACTCTGCAACCCCCATACATGTGTCTGGGATATATTATCTCTACCTGACAAGTTCCTGGTACATTCAAACACCAAGTCGATCAGATTTAATGCAGAATTACGAAACAATTGTAATCTTACAACCGACCAGAGGTTGTTTCCCAGAAATTCCATGTGTGATGGAATGACGTTTCTGTACTTCCGTAAATGAACCAGAAGATCTCCTTCTCTTAATGTAGGGGTTCATATTCAACCTGTTTGTTTTCTCAAAGCAGGGATGAGAAGTTTTATAAGGCAAATATCCTTAATTGTTTGGGCAGTTTTTCATCAATTATAAATCTGGTTATAGCTTGCCCACATAATCCTGCATTTTTTGGGTATAATGTTAGCCAAATGGCAATTTTCATCATACAATTGGGTTTGAATATGCATTGCAGAGTAACGCAAGCATGTCTTAAAAGTATTGGACATTATTGACCCATGTATGTCTTCCCCAAATGCAGTGATGCCAACTGAATATCAGCTAGAGGACATTCTGGAACACATTTCCTGTCCTCGCATCATTACACTCATGGGTGCCCCATTACTGAATTACTGTTGGCACCCTGAGCGAGGCACAATAGACGGGTGTTTTATATATTTTTTACTGTTTCAGTCATAACAGTTTCTTGGAGTAGGTGAGAAACCAAATAATGTTGGCCGCCAGGTTCATCCATAGCCTCACCAGTCCATACCGATATAGCAAAACTTGGTGCTACATCGGGAACACCCAGAGCGTTTCTATTATGCTCTGGTGTATACACATAAGTAGGGACACCAGCTTCAGGGTCAGTTTCAACCTGCCCTGGTACTCCCAAGTCTTTGCTCTAGGAGACTTCATCCAGACCTAAACAAGGCACTGGTGAATGAGATTCTCATTTTTCATAGGCCCCATACTCAGTGTATGGAAACTCCTTCGGAGCCTGCTCTCGGATCTCATGGGTCTTTAGAACCCTTGACTGATTAGAATTTGGAGCATTTTATCTTGCTCTAGGGATCTCATTCAGACCTAACCAAGGTACTGGAGAATCAGAATCCCATTTTCATAGGCACCATACTCAGCGTATGGAAACTCCTTTGGAGCCTGCCTAACAGGAAGACATACTTGGGTCAAGAACCCTTGACTAGGTCAAGTGTGGAGCATTTTCTCAATTTCCAGCCTCCCCCACATTCTTGTCCTCCCTTGGAGGAGAGTTACTTCTTTACTGTTTTGTATTTATGCATAAACCATATATGTTTAAAATTGTAATTCTGAGTGGCACATTCTGCTTGCAGAATATTTGTATTAACCTCAGTAGTACATAGGGTTATATACATTTCCATAAAGAAAACTGCATCTGGTAAAATATGCTCAGAGCAGACTTTATTTAACAATTACTGGGTATTTGGAGCCGGCATTTAGCGCAGCCGTTATCTCCAAACCCGATCTAAATAGCGGTAAATAGCGGGAGCCGGCTTTTAAAGCAGCCCTTATCTCCCGATCTGATCTAAATCGGAAACTGCGGTTCCAGCGCGTTCTATTCAATTACCGCAGTTTAAAAATACATTCACTCTAGCTGGCTCCGTATTTCGAGCCAGAGTTACAGAGTTTTTAAAACATTTCAAAATACATCAGCACTCTAGCTGGCTCTGCAGACTTACAGAGTTTAAACCCACGAGCAAGAAAGTTCAACAGCGACTTACCTGCGGGTTAAACTTACGCTGGTGGGAGCTACGCTCTCCAACCTGTCAGAGCTTCACATGCGTGACTCCGAAGTAAAATAACTTTCTTGGAATGTCTCTTGTTATGAGCATGGCTGGGGAATCAAGAGAAGCCACATAGAACAGGAGAAGCTGCAGAGGGAGGAGTTGAAGTTGATTACTAACATTAGGATTTCAACACTATCTTCGAGACACAATTCTCTGAACTCATCACCTGTGAGGACCGATACTTGATATCTCTGAGCGTCTACAGATGTCATCTGTTTCCCTCATCTGTGATAAATAAGTTTGATTGCTTTTCTGCTAAGTGAATATTAGTCCGTTTTGTAATTTCTTTGCACACTGTAAATATTTTGAGGTCATTGTGCATTTACTTGAATGCCTCAGAATTAGATCCATAGGCATCCAGTTGTATACACAAATCATGTACAAAAGTCTGTTTTCCTGGTTAGCTTGCCACAGCATTAATTTGAGTGTAACCTTCACTACATGCCCAGCCAGAGTCAAAAGTACCTCGCTGTGTGCTGTTCGCTGTAAAACCAAGATATCCAAAGACAGGAATTGGTGGCAGAAACAGATCAGTATTCAGAGCTTGAAGAAGAGGACACAGGGCTAATGTTGAAGAACAGCAGGAGCAAGAAGAACAGGGTGATGATACAGACTACTAGAACAAAGGCCCGTAAAAACAAAGAGTGAATCATCGACTGGATAGATAATAAAGAATTCACTGACAGAGAGATTTTTTTCTGAAGCAGCCTGTGAAACCACAGTCAAGGTGACAGTTTCCCACTTAAATCAAGAGACAAAATGACCCTTTCCCATGAATCCTTGCATATTGCTGTGTGTGTGTTACAACTTTTATATTGGAATATATTACAGTACAGCGAAGGAATAAGCCCTTTGGCCCACAATGTCCATGCCAAACTTGATGCCATGTTAAAGTGATCTCTTCTGTTCAGTTCAGTTTAGTTTATTGTCACGTGTACCGAGGTACAGTGAAAAGCTTTTTGTTGCGTGCTAACCAGTCAGCCGAAAGACAATACATGATTTCAATCGATCCATTTACAGTGCATATACAGTGCATATATACATACATGATAAGGGGGTAACGTTTGGTGCAAGGTAAAGCCAGCAAAGTCCGATCAAGGATAGTCCGAGAGTCATTAAAAGGTGGATAGTAGTTCAGCACTGCTCTCTGGTTGTGATAGGGTGCTTCAGTTGCCTGATAACAGCTGGGAAGAAACTGTTGCAGAATCTGGTGGTGTGCTTTTTCACACTTCTATATAATTCTATATACTGCACATAATTCATATCACTCCAGACCCTGCATATCCATGTGCCGATCTAAAAGCTACTATCATATCTGCCCCCTCCACCATCCTTGGCAGTGCATACCAAGTGCCCATCACTCCGTGTAAAATAACTTGCATACACATCGCGTTTACATTGTGTCTCTCTCATCTTAACGTTATGCCTTCTCGTTCTTTGACGATTCCATCTTGGGAAAAATATTCTGAAAATATTCTGTCTATATGGGCCTGATCAGATCTTCTACAGGTGCACAGTAGAGACCATGCTGACCGGTTGCATTGTGGCTTGGTTTGGCAACTTGAGTGCCCAGGAACGGAAAAGACTTCAAAAAGTAGTAAACATTGCCCAGTCCATCATCGGCTCTGACCTCCCTACCATCGAGGGGATCTATCGCAGTCGCTGCCTCAAAAAGGCTGGCAATATCATCAAGGACCCACACCATCCTGGCCACGCACTCATCTCCCCGCTACCTTCAGGTAGAAGATACAGGAGCCTGAAGACTGCAACGTCCAGGTTCAGGAACAGTTACTTCCCCACAGCCATCAGGCTATTAAACTCAACTCAAACAAAACTCTGAACATTAATAGCCCATTATCTGTGTATTTGCACTTTATCTGTTTTATTTATTCATGTGTGTATATATTTATACAATGGTATATGGACACACTGATCTGTTCTGTATTCATGCATTCTATATTCTGTTGTGCTGGAACAAAGCAAGAATTTCATTGTCCTATCTGGGACACATGACAATAAACTCTTGAATCTCTTGAATCTCACTGTGGGAAGCTAGAGAGGAAATGCCCTGGCTGAGATGTATGTGTCGTCATTAAATATGGGTGAGGTGACTGAGGACTGGAGGGTGGCAGATGTTGTGCCTCTATTTAAGAAGGACTGCCGGGAAAAGCCTGGGAATTATTGGCCAGCGAGTCTAACATCTGTGGTTGGAAATTTACTCGGGATTATTCTGAGGGATAAGAAATACATGTATTTAGATGGCCAAGGGCTGATTAGGAATAAATAGTTCCTTGAGAAGGAAGTGCTGATGCTGGAAAATCGAAGGTAGACAAAAATGCTGGAGAAACTCAACAGGTGCAGCAGCATCTATTTTAGACCCGAAACGTTGCCTATTTCCTTCGCTCCATAGATGCTGCTGCACCCGCTGAGTTTCTCCAGCATTTTTGCCCACCTTAGGAATAAACAGCACAGGTTTGTACATTGGAGGTCATGTCTCACGAATCTGATTGAGTTTAATCTAACATGATAGCAGCACATTGCAGTCTGTAGTTTTGACTGGAATCTGTTATAACTCCTTGAGATTAATATGTTACTGCTGAACTTCTCCTTATTGATTCCTCTCTTAATTGTTTCATTCAATTTGTGCTTGTGTTACCCCGTTGCCAATATCAGCGTGATGCACTGATTGTCCTTCTCGTCACTGCTTAAATTTCCTTGCATAAAGAGAAGGTAAGTGTATGGCTCCAGAAACACTTTCTTTGAAAGACCGTGTTTTGAATTATGTATTTAAAGTGAGCTGATTCTTTGACTGGAAAGGGTGGCACAGTGGACAGTGGACAAAATCGATGCTGCCTGTCCCGCTGAGTTCCTCCAGCATTTTGTGTCTATCTTCAGTGTAAACCAGCGCCTGCAGTTCCTTCTTACGCAGTGGACAATACTGCTGACTCATAATATCAGGCACATGCGGGAGAATAGGTTTCTGTGGAAAGGAAAATCAGGACAAGCGAAAAAGGTCAGATGGGACTGCCCCTCTAGGTGGCTAGCACCAACAGGATGGGCCGAATAGCCTCTTTCTCTGTCATAGTAACTCATTAAATTTATTGGTTATTACTTTATTTGGTGAATTAAATCTCAGTTGACCTTTCACATGAGATTATATTTTAGGAGATGTTTCATTTTTACAGCAATCCATTCTATTTGGTATTAACAGCAACTTTCAAGGCCTGTAAACCAGATATTTACCCACAAGTCAAAAAAAGCTATAAAAATTTGCTACATTTTGCTCTCTCTGACAATTTTGCAGCCTTTGTGACCATTATTCCTTCTCAATCTTGACACGTCTCCCATTAGTAACCTCATCTCCACTTTCTTGATTCTGAGGAATGTAGTTTTGATCGGCTGGGGTGAGGAAGCATTTCATAAATTCCTAGATCTGGCTGGACCACACGTTATATTATCTGACAGTGCTCTCCATCATTAAACCGTTCATCCTTCAAACCTCATTCACCCATGTGTCTACTTTAAACCATCTTTTTAAACCATTGCCCACTCCAATCTCAACTCCAACGAATGAAAGAAGCTCAAAGTCATATTCATCAAAATAATTGAGCTCCCCGATCTATTCAGTACCATCAAGTCTCATTTACCCATCACCCTTTTGTTTTCAGAATGACATGGATCCAGGTCCACCATATAGGCAGGTATAATGACGATGGGATATAGAGTATTGAGTTCTGACCCCGTTGATTGAACAAACAATTTGGCAGCTCTGTGGTGCAGCTGGTAAAGGGCCTGTCCCACTGTATGAGCTAATTCAAGAGTTCGCACGAGTTTCCCCTGATTCGAACTCGGAGAATTACGGTAATAGCCGCTCATATGTATTCGGGGCTCTCGTGGACATTTTTCAACATGTTGAAAATTCTTCACGCGTCTTCACGAGTTTACCGCGTTTCCCAACTACCTGCCGTTCGCGTCACGGGCCGCTAAGAGATGTACCCACTACGTACATTCGACGTACTTACCACGAGTTTGATTTTTTTTTAAACTCTGGAGAGCTGTTGAATTACCTCGTACAGTGGGACAGGCCCTTTAGACTGCTGTCTCACGGCGCAAGAGACCTACATTCAATCGATTCTAACATTGGGTGCTGTTTGTGTGGAGTTGCATGTTCTTCCTGTGACCGTTTGGTTTTATAGAAAATGGCTGTTTCTGACATGTAGAAATTGACTCATGGACAGTTGCCAGAGACTGAATCTTCCATAACCTAGGGATTGCCTGTATGCTCCCAAATGTGGATGTAACTTCTTCTCAAGGTCCTTTCTGTCCATCCCTTGGTTATTGGTTAATAATTTGCCATGACCCTCAACCACTGATATCACTTCCATCTCTTCTTCCATTTCAGCACGCCTTGATAAATTAAAATGCTGTTTTGCTCCTCTGAGTAACATCGTTAGCGGTTTTATCCAGAATGGAAATGTTAAATGCCGGAGTGCTGAAGTTTAAGATGAGTGGGGGAAAGGTTTGAAGGAGATATGCAATAATTTTTTTAATTTAGAGAGTGGTAGATGCCTGTAATGCGCTGCCAGATGAGGTGGTGGGAGCAGATGTGAGACATTAGACAGACAAGGGAAAAGGGAGGGCATAGAGGTTATGTGCAGGCAGATGGGATTAGTTAGATTAACAGCAGTGCAGCGGGTAGAGCTGCTACCTCACAGCGCCAGAGAACCTTTTTCGATCCTGACCTCAGCTATTGTCTGTGTGGAGTTCGCATGCTCTCTCTGTGACCAAGTAAGTTTTCTCCGGTGCTCCAGTTTCTTCTCACATCCCAAAGATGTTGATTTGTAGGTTAAATGGCCTCTTTAAATCACCCTGGTGTATATGGAGTGGATGAGAAAGTGGGATAACATAGAATTAGCCTGATTGATGTTTGGCGTGGAACTCGGTAAGCCGAAGTCCTGTTTCCATGCTTTATCTCTAGGCTAAACTAGACCGATATCATGGTTGGCTCACACATGGTGGGTTGCAGGGCCTGTTCCAGTGCTATACATTTCTATGTTCTGTTATGTTCTACCAACAATGTCATATTGTGCAAGTGTTTTCAAGTAACTTCAAGTTGTGTGTCTGTGGAATTCTCTGCCTCAGAGGGTGGTGGAGGTGGGCTCTGGATACTTTTAAGAGAGATCTAAATAGGGCTCTGAAAGATAGCGGAGTGAGGGCATATGGGAAGAAGGCAGGAACGGGGTACTGATTGGGGATGATCAGCCACGATCACATTGAATGGCGGTGCTGGCTCGAAGGGCCGAATGGCCTCCTCCTGCACCAATTGTCTATTGTCTATCATCCATTGTCTACTGCCGCATCTGAGATCCTTTCTTCAGTATGATTCACCATGACCTTTCGCATCCTGATTATTTCACACATCCCATCCGATGCAAGCCATTCTATTGAGAGATGATTGTACCAAAAGATCAAGGTGAACACAGAGATCTTTCCGTTTTTCATCTTATTGGTCCTATTATTTCGGGAAGTGGATGTTGAATCAATTCACTTAAAATAAAATTGTTAATTGGCATGGAAACAGCATTTTCAAGAGAAAGTTGTTAATTATTCTTAATTACACTTTCTTGACCTTCATCAGTACGTTTTATTGTGTGCAGTCACATGCTTCTCAATCAGCCAGAAAATGATGTGGACATCTTTCAGTGCTGTGGTTTTCCAGCTTCTATTATAAATGTCATCTCTCACACTATAAATGAATTTTCAGCAGCACTATAAAAATATATTTATTCAGTATTTTAATCTCCTATGGAGTAAGTAATGATCAGAGACCTGCCCTTAATCCAAGCTAAAGCTATCTCACGTACAACAGCCTGTTTGCCCCAGCCCCTGTACAACTTGCTTACATTCATCATTTGATATTCCCCAAATATTCCTGATACATCATAGTTTGGTCATGTATGTACCTACTTGGTTAAACTGCCTCATAGAAACATTGCATCATCTTTAAGTTATCCATTCTTAATTTCAGGTCCCTTTCTTCCCCACCTTCATGGGAACCTCTGGGTTTATAATCCATGAGATCTCTGCATTTTTCAAATTGGAACTTTTGCATATCCCAGAATTCATTCACTTTAGTTTAGTTTAGAGATACAGCGCGGAAACAGCGGCCCTCCGAGTCTGCGCTGACCAGCGATCCCCGCACCTTAACACACATGAACATGGACAATTTTACATTTCTACCAAGCCAATTAACCTCCAAACCTGTGCGTCTTTGGCGTGTGGGAGGAAACTGAAGAACTCGGAGAAAACCCACGCCGGCCACGGGGAGAACGTACAAACTCCATTAAGACACGTACCCATAGTTAAGATTTAACGTGGGTCTGGCGCTGTATGGCAGTAGCTCCACTGCTGCACCACGGTGCCCCTCGCCACTTCCCCCATTCGGAGCCATGCTTTCTGCAGCCTTGACAATGAAATCCGCAAATATAAAGTTTCGCTCTATACAGGAACAAGGAGGCAACAGGAGAGTAGGCAGTGTGTTTTATTTTCGGTAATAAATCAATATATTCTTCCCTTCATGAACTGCAGTATAATTTGTAAAAATGAAACTATGGGGAAATTGAAACACAAGAGCTTTCCTTCTTTGTATTCCAAATCAGTACGGCAACTCAAAGCAATTTACGTTAAGCACATTCACAAAAAAAGGTAAGCCACCAAGCAATAGTGAAGCCCAGATGCTCACTAGGAAATATCAATTTAATTTCACTTCAAAATAGAAACACAGGTCACCCACACTGAGCTAGTCAGGTGTTGGTATTCATTGAATGAACATGATTGTTTTCTACTTAACCAACGAATTTAGACAAGTCTGTAATTATTTACAATACTTCTCTTCACTTAACATCATTGTGCATTTGTATTTGTTGCTTGGGATATTTTGTAGTGTGCCTATGGATATGTATCTGTTGAATTGTAGCAGTTTTCGATCACTGCTGTACTGTGCAATTTAATGGGAAAGTAATGAGCACTGTCATATGAAGCTGTAGATCTATGGAAGTGGCAGTTAAAGTAATATGTTAAACTAAGGATGGACTTGGTTCTAATAAATGCAGTATAACACAGCCACAGATCATCTCTCCACTCATCTAGACATCCCGGAAAACATTAAGTAGCATCAAACTCCAAAAGGTCCCGTTATCTTCAGTTTAGTTTTGAGATACACTGTGGAAATAGGCCCTTCAACTCACTGAGTCTATGTCGACCAAGGATCACTAGTTCTATCCTACACGCCAGGGACAATTTACATCCGCCAATTAACCTGCAAACCCGCACATTAGTGGAATATGAGAGGAAACCGGAGCACCCAGAGAAAACCTACACGGTCACAGGGAGAATGTCCAAACTCTGTACAGAGAGCACCCCCAGTCAGTATTGAACCCGAGTCGCTGTCGCTAAAGGCAGCAATGGTACCCCTACGCCACTGTGCCACCCTACCTTTCTGTCTACATAGAGTACCCAATATGTTTAATACCATACATTCTCTTGTCCAATCTTAGATTGAATGTGAAGTAATTTTAAATTGTAGGCTCTTATATTTGTACTGACGTATCAAATCCAATTTATCACATTCTGAAAGTGCTAGTTTTTCTTATTGGCATAATATCAAACAGTATTCTGGTGTGACTTTCTTCTTCATAAATAGCCAATCGGGGCTCCCAGCCCATTTCTTTGGGTTCTGAAGGTACTTAAGTGTCCTAAAGAATCTCTCTCAGTCTCACGGGTGGGCAGGGGGTGCTTTGTGGGACAGGTAGCTGGATTGTTCTTTCATGCTTCACAGTGAATGGACCTGACATAGAGATCTGCATGGCGTTGCAACTAAAACATGACCTAAACCTAACCGTTCACGGTCAATTCAAACCCAACTTGTGCCGCAAAACCTTCAGACTTTCAGGTACTCAAAACAATCCTCTCCAACCATTGGCGAGAATCCTCGCTAGGTGCCTTGAGCGAGTGAGTCTTGCCATCTTGCCCATTATCACAAAACTCCTGTATGTGTTCAACAATTAAAACTTGGTTGCCATGTTATCATTCCTCCTCCATTTACAGATAAACACACTGACTCCACATTGTGTTGTCATTCAGAGTCCAGAGCTGTACCTCATGATTATTTCTAAAGCGTGTTTACCCATTACCTGGCTAGGTTACATCCCCTCCCCCTACACTGAGAGCATCGGTCCTTCATCTCAAGTGACCACCTCATGTTGCCGGCACCATGTGTTGAAGTATCCTTGCACTAAGCCGTCTTTCTCCTCAGTCCAAAGCCTCTGACTCAGGCAACATAGAACAACAGTATGAGTGCATCAATGACCTTGCCTTATTCAGATAACAAACTTTACTACAAACTAATGAAATATCTGGGAACCTCATAACTGCATTAATTATAAAGAGTAATCGTTTGTGGCCAGACCTGAGCCCGATAACCTATACTTTTTTTCAAACTCAACCCAATCTGAACTAAACCAAACTCAAATAGTTGGGTCAGGTCAACTTTGGAAAATAAAAAGGTCATTGGGTTCAGGACAGATTAGACCAGCAGCCCAGCTCTTCACAGGTGGATTGGCTCAAGTTTTTATTCAAAGCACATAGTAGAGATATTGTATTGGATGCATTTTGCTTGTAAAATGTTTGTTCATGAGTGTATTGGGCTATTTGAAATTCACTTTACAATCCACAGTTATGTTACTGCACTCAGTTCCAAAACAAGCTGGAGTACATTTCTTCATCTCAAGGCTCTGTGGTAATTCAGGCAGCCTCAAGATGCAGACTGCATTGTGAACTAGGAGATGCATTGCAAGCATAATGGATTCCACTCTCTCAGTAGTCAATGTGTGACTACACTCAGCTATCAAGCAGGCTAATGATCAGTATTCTGGCAGTAGTCAAGATGCTTTCATTCGATGTCAGACTGGATTTGAGCCATCTTGACAAACTAAAGGGTGGTATTTGCCCAGGGAGAGGTTGGCTACATTGCAAGCCATGACTAATGTTGGAATAATATACACTAGACGTGAGTGACTATCAAACTGTAGCTACTTCCTTAGCAATAACTTGTCAGACACGGAGAACAGTCAAGCAAGTGACTTTCCTCACGATATAAAGCATGCAGTATTTTAATATCATTTTTTGATAGCATAGAAGATAGGTTAGTCGTGTCTGTTTACAGGGTTAACGAATGTGATCCAGCATTCAGTAACTTTCCACGTAGAAACAGGCTTCTTTGTCTATGTGGGAGGATTAGGGAGTCTCGGAAATAAACGGAATAAACTTATCAGATCAGATTCAGATTCAGATTCAAACTTTATTGTCATTGTGCAGTGTACAAATACAGAGATGACAAAATGCAGTTAGCATCTTAACCAGAAGTGCAAAAACAGAATAGTAGAACAGTAATATATATATACAGTAGCAGTAGTGCAATTTTCAGGGGGGGAGATCAGTCACTGGGGGAAGGAGTGTCCGGGGGGGGGGGGGGATGACTGGCAATCACCAAGGCCTAGAGTTAAGTAGGGTAACAACTGCAGAGAAGAAGCTGTTCCTGAACCTGCTGGTCCGGGAACGGAGAGACCTGTAGCGCCTCCCAGATGGGAGGAGGGTAAACAGTCTGTGGCTGGGGTGAGAGCAGTCCTTGACGATGCTGCGCGCCCTTCGCAGACATCGCTTGCTCTGGACAGCCTCAATGGAGGGGAGTGAGGAACCGGTGATGCGTTGGGCAGTTTTCACCACCCTCTGCAGTGCTTTCTGGTTGGAGACAGAGCATTTGCCATACCATACTGTGATACAGTTAGTAAGGATGCTCTCGATGGTGCAGCGGTAGAAGTTCACCAGAATCTGAGGAATCCGATGGACCTTCTTTAGTCTCTTCAGGAAGAAGAGACGCTGGTGAGCCTTCTTAATCAGTGTTGAGGTATTGTGGGTCCAAGAGATCAATATCACATGATTATTGATTTAGCAGGTGCAAGAACATAAGAATGGCCACTGTATTGTCCCAATTGTTACTTGGTAAATATGCAGAAGCATCATGATGTGTTCTCCGCTGCTCAGAGAATTGATTAACCTTATCGATTTTGGCAGAATATGATGATGCTGATATATCGGTCAACCTGCAAAAGTCACAGTAACATGGTGCCACTTATGTCTATGGGACCCATTTTAAAATTGGATTGCATGATGACTGGCCACATGGGTATTCATGTTTCTGCTCGCCTGCCACATTTTGCATTGTTTTTTAAATAAGATGCAGCATGGAAACAAGCCCCTTGATCCACTGAATCCATGCTGACCATCGATTACTCATTCACACTAGTTCTACGTTACACCACTTTCTCATCCACTCCCTACATGCTAGGGACAATTTACAGATGTCGATTAAATTATAAACCCGCACATCTTTGGAATGTGGGAGGAACCCAGTGCACCTGGAGGAAACCCACGCAGTCACAGGGAGAACGTGTAAACTCCACATAGATTGCAGCCGAGGTCAGGATCGAACCCGGGTGTCTGGCGCTGTGAGGCAGCAGGTCTACCAGCTGTGCACCTGTGCTTCCATAAAATCTTTTTGTGCAGCAGATCTATGGCTATGATGGAGAGAACATGCCCAGGTAATGTTACTATCACATGAAGCTTTCTGAAAACCACCCCATCATTTTATCATGGTTTTGCCTAATGTTGTGTTTTTTTTATGGTTGGGCTTCATGAAATGTGGTTTTAAGAATCTATTTTCTTCCTGCATCATCTAAGATCCACAACTCGTTGACTGAGTTAAAGCAATGAAACGCTATACCTGTTTATATGGTTAAAGATGATTCAGTTTATTATTAAAATCTGCATTCAACGTAGCTCTCACTTGCTTCTTGTAACTGGCTTCTATCTGTCTCCAGAAGTGTATTCTCAATGAAGATGCACAGTGCATTAATTAATCAATCAATCAGGTTTATTCGACACTTGCATATAAGGTGCAAGTGAAATGAATTTGCCAGCAACGGTACAATGAAAAATAACACGCAAAACCACAATAAAAATTTAACACAAACATCCACCACAGCAATGTGCCAAAGTGTTCAGCCAGTCTGCTCTTCTTCCCGCCCTCTCTTTCTATTGTCATCTCTTTATTATGGCCTGCTTGCGTACAGAGTGAATTTATTGGGAAGGGGAAACCATAACACCATCAAACCAATTACCATATCAGCAAGGTTTGCCAGTCACATTCTCCAGTGATAGGAAGTAGACGGATGGACTTCTTCTCCCTCAGATGCTTGCCCTGAAGCAATTACCTCCCAGCTTTACTTTTTTAACTTTAGTATAGACATACAGCGCGGAAACAGGCCCTTCGGCCCACCGGGTCCGTGCCGACCCGCGATCCCCGCACAAATACACTATCCTACACTCACTAGAGACAATTTTTTACATTTACCAAGCCAATTAACCTACAAACCTGTACATCTTTGGAGTGTGGGAGGAAACCGAGATCTCGGAGAAAACCCACGCAGGTGACGGAGAGAACGTACAAACTCCATACAGACAGCACCCGTAGTCGGGATCCAACCCGGGTCTCCGGCGCTGCATTCGCTGTAAGGCAGCAACTCTACCGCTGCGCCACCGTGACCGCCCTGACTAATGTCTGACTAATTTTCAGGCATTGTTAGCTGAATACGTGGTTCAAAATTCTGATCTTCCATTCCAAATTTCTTCTATTCTGGTCTTTGCTCCTCCTTTATCAATATATTCGGTAAAGTACTTCAAAGTCTATCGTCAGGGCCATGCTGTCAAAGCTAAGAGAGCAGGCCACCATAATTAGGCATTAACCGAGAATGGAGGAGCGTTAAAGAGCCCTCTTGGCACAGAGTCACAGGAGATAGTGCTGCTGCCTGACAGCTCTAGGGACCACGGTTCGATCCTGACCAAGGGGGACTGCATGCATTTTTCCTTCCTTTGGTTTCCAACTCAAATCCCAAGGGGAAGCTGGTAGGTTAATTGGCTAAGATAGACGCAAAATGCTGGAGTAACTCAGTGGGGTAGGCAGCATCTCTGGAGAGAAGAAATGGGTGCCATTTCGGGTCAAGACCCTTCTTCAGGGTTAATTTAGCTACCTAATGCCAATTGTAGTTCATGTAACTAAATGGCAAAAGATTCAAAGGTCAGATGCTAGGTATGTGAGAGAGGAGTGGCAGAGTTACAGGGAAATAAGGAGAGAAGGGGGATGAGACTGAAGGAACTGCTCTTTTGGGAGCTAGCATGGATATTAAGGGCCAAATGGCTGTGATGTGATATATATATATAATGAAACACAAAGGCTCTAATCATTTTGTAAATTAGCATTTAATAAAATGCAATTTGTTCAAATGGATGTGCCATTATGCGAAAGTGTGTTTCTAACTTTTATTTATATTCCATGAACTGAGAGGAAATCACTTTCCCAGAGGATTTTATGGTGTAAGAAGATTTCACAGGATGCCAGGTGCATCATCTAATATGTATCCTTCAGGGTATTGCAATTAAAAAAAAAATGATTCGCACAATATTGTTTATGAAGCTTCTGCTATTTCAATCAGCTGCTGTATTTTCTATATAGTAAGAGATCAAACTTAATTGGGTGCATGACACTTTGGGACATTGTGAAAGGGACAGTGATATTGATCATCTCTCCATAGGCAGGAGATTAGTTATCAACATAATCTTACCATGCTGAAACATTATCTTCATTGCACTTTCTGACATGCAATCTGAGCTGCTTCTGTGTGCTTGTGTAAATTTATATTGTTCTGCATTCAATTTCTACTTTGTCGTCTAAAGTGACACTTACATAATAAGACAAAGTACCCATTTGTAAATGTATGCCATCAACAGTCCGTGTGTCTGAGTGCAACGCCACACAGTGCGTTAGCCCAACAGATCTGGTGTAATGGTGCAGTATGATGCCTGATGTTCTGTATCCGAATGTGGAAACACACATTAAGCAATAAAACTGCTATTTACTGGATTTCCCGAAAATGTGTATGTAAGCTATTTTTGTGAACTGCTTGCTCAACACACAAGAGCATGAACAATAAAGTACTTATATTTCACTTTTGCAACACATAGGATATCCTGGAGACACAAGAAACTGCAGATGCAGGAGCCTGGAGCACCTAAAAAAACAAACTGCTGCAGGAACTCAGCGGGTCCGGTAGCATCTGGGGAGAGGAATAAACAGTTGATGTTTTGGGTCGAGACCCTTCAAAGAGTGGAGGGGGGCAGCCATTATAAAGAGGCAAACTGGCAAATGGTCGGTGGATCCAGATGAGGAGGGGTGGATGAAACATGGTGGGGGAGAGAGCAGTGCAGATAGCAACAAAGGTTGTCATGTCATAGTTAAAGTAACTTAGCTTTAAGGCATAGTTTTAAGGTGAGAAGGGCAAAATTCAAAGGTGAGGTCATGTCATTAGTGATAGGAGCAGAATTAGGTCATTTGGCATATCAAGTCTACTGCGCCAATCAATCATGGCTGATCTATCTCTCTCTCTTAAACCCCTTAAACCCCTGACACCCTTACTAATCAAGAATTTATCTATCTCTGCCTTAAAAATATCCATTGACTTGGCCTCCACAGCCTCCTGTGGCTAAGAATTCCACAGATTCACCACCCTCTAACGAAATAAATTCCTCCTCATCTCCTTCTTAAAGGAACATCCTTTAATTCTGAGGCTGTGACCTCTAGCCCTACACTCTCCCACTAGTGGAAACATGTGAGGGACACTTTGTTTTATACAGAGGGTGGTGTTTGTCTGGAACACACTGCCAGGGTAGTGTGTGACGGAAATATGTCATTTAAAAGACATTGGGATAATCTATGGATATGCAGGGAGTGAAGGGAATTGAGTTATGTGCAGGAAGATAAATGATGGTGTTTGCTTCAAGTTTGGCACAGATGTTGTGGGCTGAAGGGCCTGTTCTTGTGCTGTACTGTTCTCTGTTCCTTGTCCTATGTAACAATAGGCTGGAGATGATGGAATCTCCTAGGAAAGGAAGGTGGAGAATAGAACCAAAATAGGGAGATTGGGTGGGCAGATGGGAATGGTGCGGGAGTGGGAGGTGGGGGGAGGTGATCTGATGGGAAGAACGTGTGAGTGGTGGGCAGATGTATTGAGTGGAGAGGAAGCTGAGTGTGGGGGTGGGGTGTGTGTGGGAAGACCTGAGTAGATGAGTCAAAGGGAGAGAGGGACCGATAGGGGCAGGTTAGCAGCCAGGAGTTCTCGGCGGCCATGGGTTCAGCACCCAGCGCTCGACAAAGCAGTCGCCATTTTATCTCACCGATGTAAAGGCCACATCGAGAGCAAAGGATATCCTGTCACTTTCCAAAAACATTTAACTGAATTTTGTTGCTGAGATGAAAAGATGAAGATGGCAACATGCCTGAACAAGGAGCTACAATTTGTCTGATGTGATTTAATTTGTGACAAATCAGTACAGTTTCTTCACATCATGAGGAATCATTTCTCTAAAAGCTTAACTTTTGACAGTGGTCTATCTCCAAACAGCAGGTGTTAATTCAACACCCAGGCTCCTTGCTCCTGGCATGTTGAATTCTACTTCCCAAATCTCTTTGTAAAATAACTTGCCACCTGACTGCTGTTCATCCCTGTTCTGAACCTGACAATTATGTTTCTGCTATTGATTTTATCAACTCTTGTCTCCCCTCTGATTCTCTTCTGCTCTCCTTTCCATATTCATAATTCTAATATTTTTTCCTTGTTCGCAACCTCAGAAATGTTGTTTACTTCTGAGCAAAACACACAGTGCTGGAGAAACTCGGCGGGTCAGACAGTATCTCTGGAGAACAAGAATAGGTGACATTTTGGGTCAGGATCTTTCCTCAGACTGAATCTGAGTCTGAAGAAGGGTTCCGACCCAAAACATCACCTATTCCTTTTCTCCAGAGATGCTGGCTGACTAGCTGAGCTACTCCAGTGTTTTGTGTCTATCTTCTTTCTTCAGACTGTCTGAAGAAGGGTCCTGATCTGAAATGTCACCCGTCCATTCTCTCTAGAGATGCTGCCTGACCCACTGAGTTACACCGGCACCTTGTGTTATACACAAGATTCCAGCATCTGTAGTTCCTTGGGTTTTTTTTTTGTTTACTCCAGATGCAGGCCATTCTTCCCTAGATTAAGTTCAATAAATTGAATGTTTGCAATGTTGTGGACAGTAATAGTTACCATGATATTTGTGGATTATTATAAAAATCCAGCTTGTTCACCCATATCTTTCAAGGAAGAAAGTCAGCCATTTTAACCCTCTGATGACACCAATGCGCGTGAGTGTTAATTGGCTTCTGAAGCGACTAACAAGCCCATTCATGTCAACCTTGAACAAATAAAAATGAAATAATTAAGTATCAAAGAATAAGTTTTATCATGCATTGGTATAATAAGATGGAATAAGTAAACCGGGCAGTTGACTTACAGAGCTACCAAGATATGGTCCATCCATGCTCACTTTGACCTGAATGATCACCAGTTTGCCGACGAAATGAGTCAGTGGACTCATAGGGAAATAGGCCTCATTCTAAGTCACATGAAAGCCTCTCCAATTTGATGAGATGTAAATGAGGCACTTTTCTGATTAACGTCAAATGTCATCACGTCTTTATTAAAGGAGGTGAATTCGGACAATATCACAGACCTGTTCTTGGAATTAGATTAGTTTTTAAACATGTTAATGAAATTGGAAGTTTAGCTTACTTTAGAGATACAGCGCGGAAACAGATCCTTTGGCCCACCCAGTCTGCGCTGACCAGCAATCCCCGCACACTAACATTATCCTACACACACCAGGGATAATTTACATTTATACCAAGATAATGAACCTACAAACCTGTACGTCTTTGGAGTGTGGGAGGAAACCAAAAATCTCAGCGAAAACCCACGTGGTGACGGGGAGAACGTGCAAACTCCACACAGACAGCACCCGTAGTCAGGATCGAACCCACGACTTTGGCAATGGAAGTGCGACTCTACCATGGTGCCACCATGCCGCCAGTCTCAAGCTTTAATAGGCTTATAAATGTTGTGCCCATTCAATGCCATCATTATTTTGCACTAGGAAACATGACAGCTGATGGGAAACAAAAATGGCAGGATTCAGTAGTAAAGCATTTTTACTTCCGTTTAAGAGCCAGAAGGAGTATTGAGGCGTTCCCTTTCCCCTCTGTTCTCCAAACCCATTCTCGCCAGCTCTCTCTGCTTCCTTTTAAAATTTTGGCTGAAATATCCAGGAATAGGTAGATCCCATTTTTTTTCTCCAGAGATGATGCTGGATCCAATGAGTTACTTGAGCACTTTGTGTCTATCTTTATATTTCAGAATTCCAGAATTTGCCAAATTCTCTGGGTAAATGTATGCAGGCAGCCTTCCTGCCACTTGTATTTACTGATGAGGATGCAACAATCTGATGAGGTAATTGCTTATCCTATCACTCCTGCATAGTAATAGTAACATAAAATCACAGAAAGTAGGTGCAGGAGTAGGCCATTAAGCCCTGCGAGCCAACACAGCCATTCAATATGATCATGGCGGGACTGTCATATGCTGTGAGAATGGAGCGGCTGGGTTGTACACTCTGGAGTTTAGAAGGATGAGTGGGGATCTTATTGAAACATATAAGATTAAGGGTTTGGACACGCTAGAGGCAGGAACAATGTTCCCGATGTTGGGGGAGTCCAGAACCAGGGGCCACAGTTTAAGAATAAGGGGTAAGCCATTTAGAACGGAGACGAGGAAACACTTTTTCTCACAGAGATGTGTGATTCTGTGGAATTCTCTGCCGCAGAGGGCGGTGGAGGTTCTCTGGATACTTTCAAGAGAGAGCTAGATAGGGATCTTAAAGATAGCGGAGTCAGGGGATATGGGGAGAAGGCAGGAACGGGGTACTGATTGGGGATGATCAGCCATGATCACATTGAATGGCGGTGCTGGCTCGATGGGCCGAATGGCCTACTCTTACACCTATTGTCTATTGTCTATTGTATATTGATCATACTAAATCAGTACCGCATTCCTGCTTTCACCCTATATCCCTTGATTCCGATAGCCCTAAGAGCTATATCTAACTCTCTCTTGAAAACATCCAGTGAATTGATCTTCACTGCCTTCTGTGGCAGAGAATTCCACAACTGCTGCCTTCTTTCCAAAGCACAAATGGAAAAGTGATCAACAAAGGAGAATACAATGTTGACCTATATCTTCTGAAACAGAAAATATACAGAGGCTGTGTCAAATCACATCTACAGTGCTAAATTTTTGATTTAAATTCCAAAACATGTGATAAAGATATTTTAGGCACAAGGAACTGCAGATGTTGGAATCTAGACCAAAAACACAAAGTGCTGGAGGAACGCAGTGGGTTAAGGGTGTGTCCCACTGCGGCGACCTAATCCGCGAGTTCTGATGAGTTTGCCCTCGACTCATACTCGCAGCATGGTCGACACGAGGTCCTACGAGGTCTTTGTAACTCTCCTTCATACTCGAGAGTAGTCTCCGCGTACTCGAGGCCTCATTGGGTCGTGGCGTATTTTTCAACATGTTGAAAAATGCCCGCGAGTAAAAAAAGGTCGCCATGGAAAAAAACGATACTTTTTTTACTCGTAGGTTTAGTCGATGTAGGTCGTAGTAGGTCGGCATATTTGTCATAGGTAATCGAGGGTAGTCGAAGGTAATCAAAGGTTGTCGAAGGTAGTCGTAGATAGTCTTCAACATAGTCGAAGGGAGGTCGAAGGGAGGTCGGTCGAAAAAGATCGTCTTCACTCTCCACTATTCGGTGTCCAATTTTCCCGAAGCTAGTCAAAGCTAGTCTTCTACATAGTCGAAGGAGGTCCTCAACATGACATTTTTTCAAACTCTCCTAAACTCTTCTAAACTCACCAATTAGGTTGCCGCAGTGGGACAGCCCCTTTAGGTCGCATCTGTGGAGAGGATGAATAGGCAACATTTTGGGACTTGTCCCAATCCAAAATGGCGGCTGGCCATTCCCACCACAGATTCTGCCTAACCCTCTGAGTTCCTCCTGCACTTGGTGTTTTGGTATTGCACTTGGAAAGGGTCCAGGGCTGATTAACCAGAAAATACCAGTGCTTAAAGAGTTAAATTATACGGCTACATACATTTGGCTTCTATTTCTTTTTCGGTTCGAGGGTTAGGATGCAATTTTATCAGGGTATTCAAAATGATGAAGGAATTTAAAGTAATTTCAATACTTCAAAACTATTTCCCTTGGTGATAGAACCTGGAACAAATGGGGAGTAACCATAACATTAGAGCTAAACTGTTTAGAAATAAAATCAAAATGACTCAATCTTGTTCTCCAAGACGATACAGATGCATGATTAGTTGCACATTGAGATTGAAATTGAAATATTTATATTAGGCAATGGTATCAAGGGATATGGAACAACGGTGGATACATTGAGTTGAGGCACACATTGGTCTGAGTTCATTGAATGGAAAAAGAGATGTTAGTATATGGGGTTGGAGGGAGATGGCAGGGTGACAATGGGGGATTGCTCAACAACCTACTCGGTAATAGATTTGACATCACTTAAGAGTCCCTAATAGTGCAAAGCTGCCTGCATAAATGGTAATAGTTATGATCTAATTTTTAGATAAATGAGAAAATCCATGCAGTACAATTGAGAATGATATGATTTGTTGTTATTTTTAGGATTGTAAATATAGGCCATTTTTCACAACTACTTCTGTATCTACATTGGTCTGTGCTCTTCCTGGTCCTTCTATAATGTGAATGACTTCAATCTCCCATAGTATACCCAAAAGCCTTATCTACAAGGGATTTTATTCAATTTTAGGCACAGGATTTTATATGCTCATCATATCTTGGTCCCTACTCTTCCATGTTTTGGTCTCACCACTAACTTTTACTTAACCCATCCTTTTTTCTCCAGAGATGCTGCCTAACCCGTTGTGTTACTCCAGCACTTTGTGTCTATCTTTCATATAAACCAGTATCTGCAGTTCTTGGTTTCTACAAATTTTTACTGTTGCTTTTTGTTCCTGTTGATCATTCTTCTTCTTCTTCCGTGTGGCGTGCACAGCCTAAAGTTGTTGGACAACTTGTTCTATTTGATCTTCCGTTTGTGCATGTCGAGTTGATTGCATTAGTCGAAACAGGGCGGACCACGTGAAGGTTGCAATCTTCCACCCCGTTGATCATTCTGAACCTTGAAGACAAGAAAAGTTCCAATTAAAGTTAAGCTCAAATTTAATATTGCATTTATCCATATTTTAACCGAGGGGAACTAAAACTAAAGAAACAAAATTATAAATTAGCAATTTTAAATAACATTATTTATAATTATATTTCAACAATTGCAAGCGTCTGGTCATTTACACAGATAGCGAGGAACAAGATTTTCTGTAACGGCTTGCTTTGGTTCAATTCACTATTTTTAGAAATCTTTTCCAGGCAACAATGATCAGTTTATGTAAAAAAAAGACAACTTGTGGTATTGACTGGCTGAACATCTGCTGTCTAAAGCAGTTTATTGTTTGCAGAGCAATAGCTATAGATCAAAAGCTTCATTGTATTAAATCATGACAATACGTTATCAATTGAGGCACCATTGTAAGCCCATATGCTGATAGTTTAGTGTTACCCTGCAGAGCAATGGTTTGTTCTAACACTCTTGATCCTCCAATGCAAAGACTCACAGTGCGGGCAGCGCAGTGGCACAGTGGTGGAGTTGCTGCCTCACAATGACAGAGACCCGGGTTCGATCCCCAAACACACAACTCTCTGCTCTCGCTGAACCAACTTTAGCCTCACCATCAAACGTGGTGCCTTGTGGTTTTGCTGGCTGACTACTGCCTTGCATTGACCAGATGGTAGCTCTCTGACACCTCCTCATCCTTCCCCGTGGACCATGACCCCAACAACAATCATCAGGCTATGGCCTCTCCTACCATCACAGATCTCATCACTTTCAGGAGATGTCCTCTCCACAACCTCCAGCCTGATAGTTCACCAGTCCAGTGCTGCCCATATTTATCTCCTACCCAATATTCATGAACAGGACAGCCCTGGTGTAGGCCCATGTTCTTGCCCCACTGAACAAGTTTCTCCTTGTACCTCGACATTATCTTGTCCCTTGAGGTACAGATTTTTCTAACCTACATCTGGGACACCTCACATCCTCTCTGCCATTTCGACAATGGGCAATTCTCTGCCCTCCACTGCCTCACCTTTACCTGCCCTGATGCGCTTCCAGCCCCCATCAGGAAGGCCTTGGCACCCTCTGCTTTGTTCTGGAATGTAGATTTAGCCAGTTCACCTCTACTAACACTCTCCTTCACCTGGTGGAACTTGTTCTCACTGTTAACAATTTATCCTTGATTCCTCCCACAAATTACAGATCTAGCCACAAAAACTCACAATGGTCCCAGACATACCTGCCCCTCTCTAGGCTATATGGTGCAATATTTGTTCTCAGCCTTCTCTGGCACCATTCCATTGCCCATTCTTCACTACATTGATGCATTGGTGCTGCCTCCTGCAACCACGTGGAACTCAGTAATTCCATCAACTTCAACACGATCTTCCAACCTGTCCTCACATTCATTTGGACTATTTCTGCCACCTTTCTCCTCTCCCTGTCTCAAGTCAAGTCAAGTTTTATTCGTCACTTGCACATAAAGTGCAAGTGAAATGAATGTGGGGAGATGTGTAAGTCTTTGGCTCAAGAGTCTTCGGCGAGGAGGCTACATTTAATCCATCTCAGGAGAGAAAATATCCACTGATATCCACTGCAATCCTCTGACTCCCAAAGCTTGAAAGGTTGGGACCCCCTTTTCTCAGCTTCTCCGTCTCTGCCGCATCTGTTCTCAAGATGAGTCTGTGAACTCCAGGACATCGGAAATGTCCTAATTATTGAGGATGTGTGCTTGCCTCTTCCCTGTGGTTGACCAAGCCCTCAGCTGTATCTCCTCTATATCCTGCATTTCTGCTCTCACCCCACCTCACCCCAGACAGAACAGGGGTAGAGTTCCCTTATTTCTAACCTTACGCCCCACCGGTTTAAGCATACAGCAAATCATCCTCTGACAGTTCCACCAGCTGCAACTTGATCCCACCACCAGTCACATTTTTCCCTCCCCACCCCTTTGTGCGTTTCTTAGGGACCACTCTCTTTTAGTCTCCCTGGTACGCTCATTCCTCCCCTCCTATCCCTCCCACTCCTGAGGCACATTCCCCTTCAACTATAGGAGTGTTACACCTACACTATCACCTCCTCCTACAATTCCATTTAGGGACATAATCAGCCCTCCAGATGAGATGTATGTTCACCTGCTCCTTCTCTAACCATTTCTTGAGGAACAAAACCTCGTATGCCACTTGGGTAGTTCTCCATTTTCAGGTAACCGACACACCTTCTGTACATTTCTCTTCCGATCTATCCTGGTTGTCTCTCAGAACCCCTTCTTCTCACTTTAGCCGCCAATCCCTATCACCCGACCTCTTTACCCCATTCCGCCACACACTGCTTCCTTCACTCCTCCCACCGCTCACCCCTCCCCCTCCCTGATTTTTCCATCGGCCACCAGCCCTCCTTATTCAACCCCCATCTTCACTTTCCTTTCCCATCAGATTCCAGAAACTAAAGCCGTTTGTTCTCCACTGATCACCACCTTCCAGCCTTTGTCTCTGTCTCCACCCTTAACCCCCCCCTGCACCCACCCCCAACCCCTGGACCTGGCCATTACCTGTCCTCCTCACCTGTATCCACCTATTGCTTGCTAGCTCTTGCCATTCCACTCTCCCCACACCTTTATACTGGCTGCTTCCCATCTCAGTGAGTAAAGTTTAGAAGGGTTAAAAAGAGCGACAAGAGACAGCCCCGGGCAATTACCTTGAAGGTCGCAGAGGAGCAGCAGCCTGGTGGAGGTGAAGTACCTTGGAGAGGTCTTCGGAGAGGAGGCTACATTTAATCGGTTGTGTGTTTAATTTAATTGAAATATTTAAACTTGTGATGGCAGAAATGTTATTGCAGTGTGTTGGTTGCAGGATGTGGGAAGTCAGGGGCACTGCTGTTGTCACTGGCCACTACACCTGTGGGAACTGTTTCCAGATGCAGCTCCGTAAGGACCGAGTTAGGAAACTGGAGCAGCAGCTGGATTTCCTGGAATGTATACGGGATGGTTTTTTAAACAAATATGCAGAAGAACCGACAAGAGGGCAAGCCATCCTACACTGGGCATTGTGTAATGAGGAAGGATTAGTTAGTGATCTTGTTGTGCAAGGCCCCTTGGGCAACAGTGACCATAATATGGTGGCATTCTACAATAGGATGGAGAGTGACACGGTTAATTTAGAGTCTAGGGGCCTGAACTTGAATAAAGGAGACTTTGAAGGTATGAGATGGGAATTTGCAAAGATAGATTAGCAAATTACACTTAAAGGGTTAATGGTGGAGATGCAATGGCAAAGATTTAAATAACGCATGGATGTACTCCAAAAATTGTTCATCTCTGTCTGGCGAAAAAATAAAACAGGGAAGGCGACTCAATCATGGCTACAAGGGAAATCAAGGATAGTGATAAATCCAAGGAAAATGCATATAAATTGGCCAGAGGATGTAGCAAACCAGAGGATTGTGAGAAATTTGAAACTCAACAGAGGAAGACAAACGGGGTTAATTAAGAAGGCGAAAAAAGAGCATGAAAGAAAGCTTGTGGGTTATGTAAAAACGGACTCTAAAAGCTTCTTTAGATATGTATCAAGAAAAAGATTAGTGAAGACAAATGTAGGTCCCTTACAATCAGAGATGGGTGAATTTATAATGGGGAAACAAGGAAATGGCAGAACAGTTAAATGATTACTTTGGTTCTGTCTTCATTAAAGACCCAATCTCTCAGAAGTACTAGGGGACCGATGATCTAGTGGGAGGGAGGAACTGAAGGGAATCCACATTAGTCAGGAATTGTGTTGGGTAATCTGTTGTACCTGAAGGCAGATAAATCCCCAGGGCCTGATGGTCTGCATCCCAGAGAAGTCAAGGAGGTGGCCCGAGAAATCGTGGATGCATTGGTGGTAGACAAAAATGCTGGAAAAACTCAGCGGGTGAGGCAGCATCTATGGAGCGAAGGAAATAGGCGATGTTTCGGGTCGAGACCCTTCTTCCATGATCATTTTCCAATGTTCCCTCGACTCTGGATCAGTTCCTGAGAACTAGTTGGTAGCCAGTTGGTAACTCCACTTTTTAAGAAGAGAGGGAAAACAGGGAATTATAGACCAGTTAGCCTGACATATGTAGTGGGGAAGATGCTCGAGTCGATAGTTAAAGATGTAATAGCAGCGCATTTGGAAAGTAGTGATAGAATCGGTCAAAGTCAGCATGGATTTATGAAGTGGAAATCATGCTTGACTAATCTTCTGGAATTTTTTGAGGATGTAACAAGTAGAATGGATAAGGGAGAGCCAGTGGATGTGGTGTATGTGGACTCTCAAAAAGCCTTTGATAAGGTCCCACGCAAGAGATTAGTGTGCAAAATTAGAGAACATGGTATTGGGGGTCGGGTATTGAAATAGATAGAGAACTGGTTGGAAGACAGGAAGCAAAGAGTAGGAATTAATGGGTCCTTTTCAGAAAGGCAGGCAGTGACTAGTGGGGTGCCGCAATGCTCGGTGCTGTGACCCCGGTTATTTACAATATATATTAACGATTTAGACAAGGGAATTAAATTACATCTCCAAGTTTGCGGATGACACAAAGCTGGATGGCAGTGTGGGCTGCGATGAGGATGCTATGAGGCTGCTGGGTGACTTGGATAGGTTGGGTGAGTGGGCAGATGCATGGCAGAGGCAGTATAATGTGGATAAATGTGAGGTTATCGACTTTGGTGGATAAGAACAGGAAGGCAGATTATTATCTGAATGGTGTCAGATGAGGAAAAGGGGAGGTGCAACGAGACCTGGGTGTGCTTGTACATCAGTCACTGAAAGTAAGCATCAGCAGGCAGTGAAGGAAGCTAATGGCATGTTGGCCTTCATTGCGAGAGGATTTGAGTTTTGAAGCAAGGAGGTCCTACTGCAGTTGTACAGGGCCCTGGTGAGACCGCACCTGGAGTATTGTGTGCAATTTTTGTCTCCTAATTTGAAGGACATTATTGCTATTGAGGGAGTGCAGCGAAGGTTCACCAGGTTAATTCCCTGGATGGCAGGACTGACGTATGATGAAAGAATGTGTCGACTGGGCTTGTATTCACTGGAATTTAGAAGGATGAGAGGGGATCTTAGAAACATATAAAACTCTTAAGGGTTTGGGTAGGCTAGATGCAGGAAAAATGTTCCCATTGTTGGGGTAGTCCAGAACCAGGGGTCACAGTTTGAGAATAAGGGGTAGGCCATTTAGGACTGAGATGAGGAAAAACATTTTCACCCAGAGAGTTGTGAATCTGTGGAATTCTCTGCCACAGAAGACAGTAGAGGACAATTCACTGGATGTTTTCAAGAGAGAGTTAGATTTAGCTCTTCGGGCTAAAGGAATCAAGGGATATGGGGGAAAAAGCAGGAAAGGGGTACTGATTTTAGATGATCTGACATGATCATATTGAATGGGGTGCTGGCTCGAAGGGCTGAATGGCCTACTCCTGCACCTATGTTTCTATGGTTCTGTGTTTCTACTCTATCAGTGCAGATAAAGGGTTTTGACCCAAATGCTGACCGTCCATTCCACTCCACACATGCTTCCTGACTCACTGAGTTGATCTAGCAGCTCTCCTTTTTTTTTGGCTACTGCTTTTGCTACAAAAGCTCCTGATGAGCTGGGAATTGATGGAAGACTTGAAACATCGAGTTTATTTCAGCCACTGCCTGTCAGAGCAGTGGAAGACTGGGGGAAAAAACCAAACCAGAATTGTGATTCAAGCCATGAAGAGAAACATTTAAAATAAACCGAAAGAGCTTGTCTGTTATCACTATCTAACAAATCGATTACTATTTGGAAATGGGATGTTGGAGAGATGATTTAAGTCTCTAGTACAAAGTGGTTTGAAAATAGGAGATAGAATTAGAAGAGGGAATCACTTAACTCTTGCTGGAGGATACCAATAGCTTTGTGATAATGAGTGCGCTCCAAAAATGTATCCAGTGGAGACTGTAGAAGAATTGGCATCTTCCACATGTCAAAAGGTGGATACGATGGTAATGACACAAGTTCCTTGGAAAGGAATTAAACCTGATCCCAAAACCTGAGAACAGGTTAAATCCCAAAAATATGTGAAAATACTCTCCCAGTTCAAAATGGGAAAAGCAAAAATGGTACGCTTTTCTAATGTGTGCACAACTAGGGAGCAGAGTTATCGAATTAAGAAAATTGTTTGAACAGTTCTCCATACCTATGATTCCTGGCACTACAGCCAATCAGAGTGAGTGTGCTTCAACCTTCTCTTTTACTTCGGAGTCACGTGAGTGACTACGTGAAGAACCCGCCTCACGCTGGCAACGGCATGACGTCAACGCTGACGGCGCGAGGAGGAGCTGCAGTAAGGAGCAGCTCCTCGGCAGCGGTCGGAACGGCCCGCAGGTAAGTGCAGTTAGACCGGGGCGTTTTTTAGGTTACGCTGGGTGGCTCCAGCAAAACGAAACCAAAAGAAAAAATTTAGAGCCACGTTAACGTGCTGATTGAGCACTGATTATTAAAGAAAAATGGAAAAATCGGGAAAGAAGTTTTCGCGGGTAAAAAGATGTTCCCGGGGTGAAAGTAAAAATACGGACGCGAAGTTAGTGCGGACCCGGTTCCGATACCGTTGGCCGCTGATGTACCCGATAGTGAGTTTCCAGATTCTCCAGAAATAATAACCACGGAGGAAAATGTTCCTAAAAAATGCAAAAAGAAATCTGAGAGGCCCGTGGTTTCTGATGACTCTGATATTGAAAGACCTCCAGACAATAAAAACTATGTGGCTAAAAATGGAGCATATGGAGAAAGTTCTCCAAACAATAATGAGACAAGGGTCAGAGTACCCAGATGAATCCAAAAAAATCCCTGAGGGGTTTGAATATGATGAATATGGCTGTGGGCCAAGTTGGGAATATGATACTCCGGACCCAGGATTTGGGCTGGAAGAAGTCTCATGGGATGATATCCCAATTGATTTAGGGCTGCAGAAGGCAGACCCTGCTGGTGGCTATATGGCTTTTGAAAGCACACACCACAAAGTAAAAAGAAAAGGCCTAATGTGCCTGGGATAGCACAAGAGTTTGCTATACCTGAAGGAAGTGGTGAGGCTATGGAAGAAATCCTAGCTGCAAACATAAATTATATGGTATCTCACCAACTTCACAATTCTGTGATGAATGAAACATCAGAATTATATAAAGCTCCAAGAAATTGTGCCTCATTGGAAGTACCTACGGTGAATCCGATGATATGGACGTCTATGACTCCAAGTATGAGAGCCCTAGAAGTGAAGTTTCAAAAGGTGCTCAAATTAATTTCTGCCGCCATTACAGCCTATGGCAGGCAAATGGAGAATCTGGAAACGGAAAAGATTCAAAAGGATACTTTGGGCTTATTATGTAATTCATTCTATGAAATTAATTGCATGAGGAAAAACGGCGATTCGGCCCATATTTCACCCTAGATTTGCAAGCCTGTGTCAAGAAAGTGGAGTTCAAGCTCCTGGGTATTTGTTTGGAGAAAATTTGCCGAAACAGCTGAAAGAGTTGAATGACGAAGCTAAATATTTTAGCAATGTTAAACCTTTTGTTTTTGGACAAAGGGGTTTTTCGACCCGAAGGGGTTTCGATTTCCATTATAAAAGCAGAAGTTTGTCACGAAAATACTATCGTGCTGTGTGCAGGCAAGTGCTTCCCTGTATTCGGGAAGAAGGAGACCACCACGCTCATACGGAGAGGTATTAAAGACTTATATAATTAAAGAAACTGTGGATGACCCTCCAGTTGGAGGGAGATTGCAAAAATTTTATAATGCCTGGCTTAACATTACTTCTGATCGATATGTATTACAAGCAGTTTCAGGAGCCATTATTATTTTTAAAGAAGGGGTTAATCCTCCTGTACAGAATAGACCTGCTTATGCTTATGTTTTCTGCAGAGGAAAGAATGGAGATTAATGTGGAAATTGACAAATTATCTGGAAAAGGCGTAATTGAAAAGACTTATGAACATAAGCATCAATTTGTCTCTAATATATTTCAAAGAGATAAAAAAGATGGTGGTTGCAGAATTATTCTGGACCTTACAGATCTGAATAAGTTTGTAGAATACAAACATTTTAAGATGGAGACATTCAGTACTGCAAAATATCTTCTCTCAGCAGGGTGTTATATGGCTAAGATTGATTTGAAGGATGCCTATTATTTCTGTAGCAATTCATCAATGCTTCAGGAGGTATTTAAAATTTAATTGGCTGGGGCAATTATGGCAGTTTAAAGCTTTACCAAATGGATTGAGTTTGGATCCTAGACTCTTTGCAAAACTGTTGAAACCAGTTTTAGCCCAATTAAGAGCACAGAAACGTATTGTTATGGCTTATCTGGATGATATTCTGATCATTAGTGATACTCAAGAGTCAGCTGAGCACTCAGTTTCAGTTACTAAAGCTTTGTTTGAAAAGCTAGGGTTTTGATTCATCCAATTAAGTCCCAGCTGCAGCTAGCACAATCAATTAACTTTTTTGGGGTTTGTAATTAACTCAGTGACTATGTTAGTTACTTTGCCAACAGAGAAGGCCAATGACATCTTGATGACTTGTAATTACCTCATTCACAAACCTTATCCCTCCATCCGAGAAGTGGCGAAAAAACCATTGGGAAACTGGTAGCAGCATTTCCGGCAGAGGAATTTGGTCCATTACATTATCAAAATCTTCAAAGGGACAAAACAAGGGCTCTTAAGGAGAAGGCAGGTCACTTTGACAGGCCTATGCAATTAACAAAAGAAGCCGTGTTGGAATTACAATGGTGGGTTGAAAATGTCCCACAAGCTGCTAAGAATATCATGATTAAACAACCTGAAATTGGTTTTACAAACGGATGCTAGTGCTCTCGGATGGGGGGCTACAGATTCGTCCTCCAGTTGTGGAGGTAGATGGAAAGCTCAAGAAGAAGCGTTTTCTTCAAGTTTATGGTATTAACTATTTGGAGTTATTGGGTGCTTTTTATGGACTTAAAGCATATTGTTGTGCTAAACAAGGTCTACATGTGTTAATACAGTTAGACAATAAAACGGCTGTTGCATACATTAATCACATGGGGGGAGTTAGGTCAGTATCATGTGATTGTCTGGCCAATGAGATAAGGCAATGGTGTATTGGTCGCCAAATATGGATTTCAGCAAGCTACATTCCGGGTAAGGACAATGTGGTAGCAGATGAAAGGTCCAGGATTTTTAAAGATAATACGGAATGGATGCTTAAGCCAGCAATATTTAAGAATATTGTAAACCAATTTGGGTTGCCAGAAATAGATTTGTTTGCATCTAGGCTTAATCATCAGTTGCCTACTTATGTGTCTTGGGAACACGATCCAGATGCAGTAGCAGTAGATGCTTTTTCATTACACTGGGGAAAGATGTTCTTTATGCTTTTCCACCATTTGCTTTGATTCAGAGATGCCTGAAGAAGATAGAACAAGATTCTGCTTCTGGATTGTTGGTAGTTCCAAATTGGCCAACTCAACCTTGGTTCCCAGTAATGCTGAATATGATTAAAGAACCATATATGTCGATTCCTAACTGTAGTGATATCTTGACTAATCCGGTAACTAAAGAGATTTACCCATTGTATGCATATATGAATTTGTTAATCTGCAGGTTTTGACCAGACCACTACAGGAGCTGGGATTGTCGGACCAAACTATGAAAGTTATGGTTGCATCATGGCGCAATAGCACACAAAAGCAATATATGACACATTAAGAAATGGGAAGACTTTTGCACACAGTCAAATATTTCTTATGATACTGTAAATATTGTAAATGTTTTGGAATTCCTTGCCAATTTGCATTTTCAGCAACATTTAAGTTACAGTGCCATTAACACTGCACGCAGTGCTTTGTCGTCCTATTTAGGGCTTATGACTGATCAGAGATCAATTGGGTCGCATCCATTAATATCTAGATTCATGAAAGGAATCTTTAATATTAATCTACCCAAAACCAAGATACACAGAGATTTGGGATGTGAGCATTGTACTTACGCTACTTAGACAATGGACTCCAATTGAAGGGTTGACATTGGAAAGATTGACATTGAAATTAGTCATGTTAATGTCACTGGTCTCAGCTCAAAGAGTGCAAACTTTACAAATGTTGCGTTTAGACTGTATGCATGTGACTACAGATAATGTTGTGTTCTATGTTTACGAGTTAATCAAACAAAGCAGACCAGGGAGATCTGGAACAAAGGTAACCTTTCAAGCTTATCATATTGATCCTACTTTGTGTGTGGTTAAACATTTGAACGAATATATTAAAGTTACTGACACCCTTCGAGGAAATGAAAAAGCGTTAATGGTTACGCACAAAAAACCACACACAAAAGCTTCAGTTCAAACTATCTCAAAATGGTTGAAACAGGTGTTGGTTTTAGCGGGAGTAGACACTGATGTGTTCAAATCTCACTCCACCAGGGCGGCAGCTACGTCCGCGGCAAAGGGGCGGGACGTACCTCTCGAGCATATTTTAAAAGTCGCAGGGTGGAGTAAAGAAGAAACTTTTTCAAAGTTCTACAATAAACCTGTTCACACTATGACAAGCTTTGGACACGCGGTGTTGGGAGCACTATAATCACCTGCTTTGTTTACTATTAATTGCTATAATCAATGGTGTAGTCACTTCTATCTTTTATCACTTGTAATCATTTTCCCTCAGATATAAGGAGGGTTATTATATGGTCTTTAAACCATTAAAAAATTAATTGTGAAATGATCTAACATTAGTCTGGTTTCTCATGTATGTGTTTACTTAGCCGGACTGTCGTACGGATTGATTCTACGACATAAAAAACACAGAAAGCTTTAAAATCTTCACGTAGTCACTCACGTGACTCCGAAGTAAAATAGTAAGATTAAACAAGAACTTACCAGTTCGAAGTTTGATCGTTATTTTATGAGGAGTTACGATGAGGGATTACGTGCCCTCCGCTCCCACCCTCATAAAATAAATGATCAAATGGTAGTTCTGAGTCTTTTATGAGCCTTACTATGTTACTCCGGCTTTTGGTGTTCTGTGTTTTTCATGCCGCTGCTTTGAAGTATGCCGTTGCCAGCGTGAGGCGGGTTCTTCACGTAATCCCTCATCGTAACTCCTCATAAAATAACGATCAAACTTCGAACTGGTAAGTTCTTGTTTAATCTTACTATTTTAGCTGGCTTATTAGCGTGCTTCGCCTTTTCACTTTATGACCAAGTTCCTTTTCACCTTCATATTTCAATTGCTGCTCCCCTATCTTCTGGTCTCAGCTATTTTACCGTCCATTGTTATTGAGGAGTTACAGCTTCTTCTGCAACGTGTTCTCAGTTTTTAATAAGTGCTGCGGGGAAATGTGCGTGATGAGCAGGCATACCTAACTGGGTAAGACAGCACTCCGATTACTGCCCAAACTGAATGGCTTCAGGACAGTGTTTATATACGATTCCTGTGACACACAACATTATGTTGCTAGGGGAAGCTGAGACAGATGTCCTGAAATTATTCAGTCTCGGACTGTCCTGGCCCACAGCCTTGGACCTGGTAAGAGGCACGTACTGTCCGACCTACACTAGGTGTTTGAAGATTCATGGAGAGTATCTCAAAGTTAGTTAACGATCACCTTAAGAAATGAAGAGAGAGTCAAGAGAGTCATCAGTATTTTATTGTCATATATCCCAGATAGAACAACGAAATTCTTATTTGCAGCAGCACAGCAGAATATGTAAACATAGTACACTGTAAACAATACAATACAATAAACGAGAGAGAGAGAAAATGTTCAGTGTGTGTGTATATATACACCAGGGATCAGTAGATTCTGAGGTCCAATTAGCCTGCTACTTCTCCCGTGTGATGTGTGTTCCATGGAAGTGACCCCCATTTAATTGAGTTGCCTCCAACAAAAGTTTGCATTGGTTCATTGCTCTTTCAATCATACCTCTGGTTTAATTTTGATTGCCTCAGTCACACCTGCCGGACAACAGTATTCCGGCGTATCGTTTGAGTCAGACCAACATTGTCTTTTGACAGGTGAATGGAAACTGACTCGTTAAATTGTATCGAGGTTAGACAAAAATGCTGGAGAAACTCAGTGGGTGAGGCAGCATCTATGGAGTGAAGGAAATAGGCGACGTTTTGGGTCGAGACCCTTCTTCAGTCTGATGTGAGGGGGGGGGGGGGAGGGGCGGGAAGAAGAAAGGAAGAGGCGGAGACAGCGGGCTGAGTGAGAGCTGAGAAGGGGAGGAGAAAGCAGGGACTATCTGAAATTAGAGAAGTCAATGTTCATACCGCTGGGGTGTAAACTGCCCAAGCGAAATATGAGGTGCTGCTCCAATTTATGCTGGTCCTCACTCTGGCCATGGAGGAGGCCCAGGACAGAAAGGTCAGTTTCGGAATGGGAGGGGGAGTTGAAGTGCTGAGCCACTGGGAGATCAGGTTGGTTATTGCAGAACGAGCAGAGGTGTTCGGTGAAGCGATCGCCAAGCCTGCGCTTGGTCTCACTGATGTAGAGCAGCTGACACCTAGAGCAGCAGATGCAATAGATGAGGTTGGAGGAGGTGCAGCACCTGGAAAGACTGCCGCACCTGGAAAGACTGCTTGGGTCCTTGGATGGAGTCAAGGGGGGAGGTAAAGCAACAAGTGTAGCAGCTGCAAGGGAATGTACCAGGGGAGGGGGTGGTTTGGGTGGGAAGGGACGAATTGACCAGGGAGTTATGCAGGGAACAGTTTCTGCAGAAAGCAGACAGGGGAGGAGATGGGAAGATGTGGTCAGTGGTGGGATTCCGTTGGAGGTGGCAAAAATGTCGGAGGATTATTTGTTGTATGTGACGGCTGGTAGGGTGGAAGGTGAGAACAAAGGGGACCCTGCCCTTGTTACGAGTGGGGAGATGGGGAGTGAGAGCCTCATCTATAGTAGAAGAGGGCATCCCCCCGTTCCCTGAAGAATGAGGACATCTCCGATGCCCTGGTGTAGAACACCTCATCCAGGGTGCAGATGCAGCGTAGATGGAAGAATTTGGAATAGGGGATGGAGTCCTTACAGGAAGCAGGGTGGGAAGAAGTGTAGTCCAGATAGCCATGTGAGTCAGTGGGTTTATAATGGATGTCGGTCAGTTGTCTATCACCTGCGATGGAGATAGTGAGGTCTGGAAATGGTAGGGTGATGTCAGAAATGATCCAGGTGTGTTTGAGTGCCGGATGGAAGTTAGTGGTGAAATGAATGAAGTCAGTGAGTTTTGTGTGGGTGCAGGAGGTAGCACCAATGCAGTCATCGGTGTCTGCTTTCTGCAAAGACCGCTCCCTCCGTAACTCCCTGGTCAATTTGTCCCTTCCCAAACCACCCCCACTCCTGGCATTCCTCGCTCGGTTCCCGATCTGATCTCCCAGTGGCTCAGCACTTCAACTCCCCCTACCATTCCGAATCTGACATTTCTCTCCTGGGCCTCCTCCATGGCCAGAGTGAGGACCACCGTAAATTGGAGGAGCAGCACCTCATATTTCGCTTGGGCAGTTTACACCCCAGCGGTATGAACATTGACCTCTAATTTCAGGTTGTCCCTGCTTTCTCCTCCCCTTCTCAGCTCTCCCTCAGCCCACTGTCTCCGCCTCTTCCTTTCTTCTTCCCGCCCTCCCCACCCTCACATCAGTCTGAAGAAGGGTCTCGACCCAAAACGTTGCTTATTTCCTTCGCTCCATTGATGCTGCCTAACCCGCTGAGTTTCTTCAGCATTTTTGTCTACCTTCAATTTTCCAGCATCTGCAGTTCCTTCTTAAACAAATGTGAATTTGTATCTACAGTTGGTGGCACTTGGAGGCAACAATGCAGTGGGATGGTACAAGAAAAAGGCACCTGGGAAGATTATTTTCAATCATCCATTATTATGTTTGGAATATAAATTGCATGCATATACAATATTGACAGACCCATGCCACCATTCTGCTTAAATATCACTGTTTCACTTTTGTATTATCAAAAGATATTTTTTTTTCTTTGCTTTGATAGAGTTCACCTTAAATGGGCTAATGCAGCATATGAGCAAAATTTGATGAAACATAGTAAGAACGAGGAAGATTTCGCAAATATTGGCTTTCAGTGGAAATACACAAATGGAACACACAAGGAACTTTTGACAAATCTCACATCATATTATCAGAGAGAGCACTCTACATATGGTACAGTACATTAAGCTTGGAATGTACAATAGAGAACTGTCTATGTACAGGGAATAGATGTTGCATTATATTCACAGACGAAAATGTGCTGGATACAGAATATATAATGTTATATATATATATTATACAATTCAAATAGAAATCTAATATATATAAAATATAATATGTATATAATTACTACACAAATATATAATAATATATATTTATATAATATTATATATTATTATGCTTACTATATATTCATTGTGAAATAATTCAAATAAATATGTATAATAAAATATAATATATAATATAAATATGCATCTAAAATGTTCATACACACTCACACACACGCACATTTATCAATAATGTGATTCCTAATTTATAATATATTATAATATATTATCATTTATAATATATTATAAATTAGGAGTTACATATAAGCCAGAACAGGGCAGTACAGAAGGTTTCATTCCTGAAGGACATTAGTGAAGCAGATGGGTTATATGACAATTTGAATTGTAGACATAATAATTTATCGACTTTACTAATTATTTTCACCAAAATGATGTGTTTTCCATTTCTCTGAATTAAATTTAATTGACTATCTTTACTCCCATCCTACCAGCCTGCATTATTAGAATAAGTGTCATACGGAACAGGAAAAGGCCAGCCCACTGAGTCCAATGTTGGCTAAAAATCACCTATTTACACTAATCTCATTTTTTATTTGTCCTGCATTGCCACCAACATTCCACCACATTTTGCTCAACTGTTCAAGAGTTCAAGAGTCAAGAGAGTTTTATTGTCATGTGTCCCTGTTAGGACAGTGAAATTCTTGCTTTGCTGTAGCACACCAGAACATAGTAGGCACGAATACTGAACAGATCAGTGTGTCCATATACCATTGCATAAATATATACACACATGAATAATTAAACTGATCAAGTGCAAATAAACAGATTATTGGCTATTAATTGGCTCTCGGTCCTGGGCCTCCTCCACGGCCAGAGTGAGCAACACCGCAAGTTGGAGGAACAGCACCTCATATTCCGCTTGGGGAGTCTGCATCCTTTGGGCTTGAACATTGAATTTTCTCAATTCTGTTAACCCTTGCTGTCTCCTCCCCTTCCCACCTCTCCCCCAGCCCTCGGGCCCTGGCATTCCCTCTCTCTCTATCTCCCTCCCCCACCCTAGTCGCACCAGCTTCTCATTTTCACACCACAAACAGCTTACAATGGTTTGTTCCCTTTATCATCGATACTTTTTTGCATATCTTTCATTCATTGTTCTTTATCTCTCCACATCACCGTCTATATCTCTCGTTTCCCTGATCCCTGACCAGTCTGAAGAAGGGTCTCGACCCGAAACGTCGCCTATCTCCTTCGCTCCTTAGATGCTGCTGCACCCACTGAGTTTCTCCAGCCTTTTGTGTACCCCGCATTGGCTATTAATGGTCAGGGTTTTGTTCGAGCTGAGTTTAATAGCCTGGTGGCTGTGGGGAAGCAGCTATTCCTGAACCTGGTCGTTGCAGTCTTCAGGCTCCTGTACCTTCTACCAGAAGGTAGTGGGGAGATGAGTGTATGGCCCGGATGGTGTGGGTCCTTGATGATGCTGCCAGCCTTTTTGTGGCAGCGACTGTGATAGATCCCCTCGATAGACGGGAGGTCAGAGCCGATGATGGACTGGGCAGCGTTTACCACTTTTTGTCGTCTTTTCCGCTCCAGGGCGCTCAAGTTCCCGAACCAAGCCACCATGCAACCAGTCAGCATGCTCTGCACTGTGCACCTGTTAGAGAGAGTCCCCCTTGACATACCGACTCTCCGTAATCTTCTCAAGAAGTATTTAAAAAAAAAAAAAATAATTTCTAAAAATATTTATACTCCCTCTTTTATATTCCCTCTTTTCTCTTCTTCTTTTGTTCTTTATTTGCAGTCCAATCCTTTTGGGTTCAACCTGATTGTCAACTTGTTATTAACCTGATTTCTGTCGAACATTCCCTTTTTGAACTTCCTTTCTTCCTTTCAGAGAAACTCTGAGGAGCTGCAGAAGTAGATTTATTCAGTGTGAGGATGTCAGTTCAAAAGCTAGCACTGTGTCTCTGACAAACTCTGTAGGAAATGCTTTCTGTTGAAGGTGCAGTGGATGCATTACGTATTTAGGGTCAGTAAATTTGGTGCCAGTTGTTCAGATGCTCTGGTGTCTGGCTTAATTCATTAGTACGCTAAATCCTCAATCCATGGATTTGTCTATTCATAAAGTCACCCGTGTGTGACTGGGAATGTGGGCTGGAGTTGGGAGCACCAGGGGTCAGGAATGTGGGTAGGTTTGTGGATGACACCGGGATCCAGATTGTGGGTCGGGTATGTGGCTAGAGTTGGTGTCCGGAATGATTTGACAATATGAAAGTCTTAAACCATTTATCCTGTATTTGTACACTGTAATCATGTATAGTCTTTTCGTTGACTGGATAGCACACAACAAAAAGCTTTTCACTGTACCCGAGACAACAAATAAACTCAACAAGCTGAACTGTACAAACTGTAATTCAACAGGTTCTGTTTCTTGCACTCCCTTTAAACGGACCAGGACTTTGAACCCCTTTGAACTCATTGGATTCACTGGAGAATGTATTGTACTGCTGCGTAACATGCAAAAGAAGTGAAATAATAGTATGTGTAGAAAGGAACTGCAGATGCTGGTTTATACCGAAGAGAGATGTATGAGATAAAGTTGGATAATAAATGTATGTTGGGAGAATAGAGTATCATCTAATAAACCCAGGAATCTTTTGGTCCTGAGAGTCGATTATCAGCATTTCACGTAATTGTGTTCCATCACATGGATTAGGACGTGTGCTTTTGGTGATCTGGGAAAAACTGAGATAAAGCATTGACAGAGCAACTGGCAACAGCTTCTACAACTGTTATCTCATTAACATGGCATTGTACCAGAGCAGTATCACATAAAATTCAACCAAGTCTCATGAACCAAAAGTGGCACGGTGGATAGTGGTAGAGCTACTGCCTTACAGCACCAGAGACCCGGGTTAGATCCTGACTACGGGTGCTTGTCTGTACGGAGTTTGTACATTCTTCCCGTGACCTGCGCGGGTTTTCTCCGAGATCTTCGGTATCCTCCCACACTCAAAAGACGTACACGTTTGTAGGTTAATTGGCTTGGTATAAATGTATAAATGTAATATTGTCCCTTGTGTGTGTAGGATAGTGTTAGAGTGTGGGAATGGCTTGTCGGTGAGGACTCGGTGGGCCGTACTGCCTGTTTCTGCACTGTATTACTAAAATAAACTAAACAAAAGCTTTTAAGAAGCATCCTAAAGAAGTGGCGGAAAGAACGAAAGAGGTTTAGGAAGGAAATACCCAAACTTGAAGGTTTGGCAGTTGAGGCAGGGTAAATACTGGTTGAATTAAGGACATTGGGGTTGAAAAGCAGTTAGATTGGGAGAGAGATAAAGATCTCAGAAGGATTTATTACAGGTGGATTCAGTCTCAATTATACACTGTAAAATATGTCTATAACACAAGTGCAAATATTTGCTACTGAAATTGATATTAGTAGAAACAGACTGAACAAGGGTCTCGAACCGTAACGTCACCTTTCCATGTTCTCCAGGGATGCTGCCAGACCCGCTGAGTTACTCTAGCACTTTGTGCTCCTTTGATATTGATAACTGAAAATCAATTAATGAAAAACGTACCAGGCCTCACAACAGTGAGCAAATTGTTCTTCATGTTTAATATGCAGGTTGGAAATTGCCGCAATTACTCTCTGGATCATCTATGTATTAATTTCTTCTCTTTGAAATGTCACTGTTGAGTTGTGGAGAGTTAAACCATTTATAATATTTACAGATACAATGTATTTTGTCTGACAACATCTGATTCCAGCAGCTGAAAATTATCATCCAACCTTAATTTGATCACAGCTCTTCACATAAAGGACAAAGCTTTGCATTTATCTAGAATTTTTGTTTATGATTCCATGATCTAAAACTCTTCACAGTCAGTCATGTGTAGGTACTGTTATAACATCGGGAAGATTGCATCTCATTAAAGAAGGCAAGGTTCCAAAATAGTAATGAGATAATTGGATGGAAATTGAAAAAAGATGTGATGAAGGTTCACCTATTTTGTGTAAGGCCTCATGCAGCAAGATTCTCTCCTGCAGGTCCTTGCACACTTTCTGCATACAAAAGCCTTTACTTCACTCGCTGCCAGCATTTCAGAACCGGAAGAGGAAATTAGTTAGAATTCAGTAGCTCTGAGAGGTTGCTTCCCCTATCTTGAGCGTTTGGATCATGGATTAGGGGACAATTTGAGGAGTGGGAAATTTAGGACAGGGATGAAGTGAAATGACTCCACTCAGTTTTTCATAAATCATTCAGGTGTGTGTGAATCATAGAAACATCGAAACAAAGAAAATACGTGTGGGAATAGGCCATTTGGCCCTTCGAGCCTGCACCGCCATTCAATATGATCATGGCTGATCATCCTAAATCAGTACCCCGTTCCTGCTTTCTCCCCATATTCCTCAATTTCATTAGCCCTAAGAACTATATCTTAAGCCCCTGTCCCACAGGACACCTGAACGGAAACCTCTGGAGGCTTTGCGCCCTACCCATGGTTTCCATGAGGTTCCCGGAAGTTTTGGTCACTCTGCGTAGTTCCTGCGATTATTTCAACAAATTCAAAACGGCCTCGACTAAAAATAGGTTGCCGTTTGGTCGAAGCCAGTGGAGTGAGGTTGCTATTTACTTACAGCAAGTCGAAGGCAATCTCCTTCGGTTACCGGTCATTTTGATTGGCTCATTGGAGTTTTCAGCAAAGATCCTATAGGACTCTCTAAATGACTTACCATGCTCTGTGGCAGCCGTTTACCTTCCTCTTCATCGCGCAGACAGCGCTCCTCTGCTGTCCCTGGCCCCCACCTTCACGATGTGTTTGTGTGTGTGGTCAGTAGCAAGAATCCGGTAGGATCTTTGGTCAGTAGATGCAGTTCACGCATCGGTCGAGGCTTTCCAGGCGAGTGACCAAAACCTCTGGCGACTCATGGACTTGGGTGGGGCGCAAGGTCTCCAGAGGTTTCCGTTCAGGTTTCCTAAGTGGGACAGGGGCATAACTCTCTCTTGAATACATCCAGTGAATTGGCCTCCACTTCCTTCTGTGGCAGAGCATTCCACAGTTTCACAATTCTCTGGGTGAAAAGGTTTTTCCTCATCTCAGTCCTAAATGGCCAACCCATTATTCTTAAACTGTGGCCCTTGGTTCTGGTGTCCCCCAACATCGGGAACATTTTTCCTGCATTTAGCCTGTCCAATCCCTTAAGAATGTTTATGTTTCTATAAGATATCCTCTCATCCTTCTTAATTCCAGTGAATACAAGCTCAGTCAATCCATTTTTTAAAATCACATGTCAGTCCCGCCATCCCACGAATGAACCTGGGAAACCTACGCTGCACTCTCCCAATAGCAAAAATGTCCTTCCTCAAATTAGAAGACCAAAACTGCACACAATACTCCAGGTGCCATCTCACCAGGGTCCTGTACAACTGCAATAGGACCTCCTTGCTCCAATAATCAAATCCTCTCGCTATGAAGGCCAACATGTCATTAGCTTTCTTCACTGCCTATTGTACCTGCATGCTTACTTTCAGTGACTGATGTACAAGGACACCTAGGTCTCGTAGCACCTCTCTTTTTCCTAATCTGACACCGTTCTGATAATAATCTGCCTTCTTGTTCTTGCTACCAAAGTGGATAACCTCACATTTATCCACATTATCCTGCATCTGCCATGATTAGGTGCCCACTTACCTAACCTATCCAAATCACCCTGCAGCCTCATAGCATCTTCCTCGCAGCTCACACTGCCACCCAGCTTTGTGTCATCCGCAAACTTGGTGATGTTACATTTAACTCAGGTGTGCGTGAATTATTGTGCATCGCCAAATCGATGAATATATTCAGTGTTGTTCATAGCAAAAGGATTTGAGTATAGGAGCAGGGAGGTTCTACTGCAGTTGTACAGGGCCTTGGTGAGACCACACCTGGAGTATTGCGTACAGTTTTGGTCTCCTAATCTGAGGAAAGACATTCTTGCCATAGAGGGAGTACAGAGAAGGTTCACCAGACTGATTCCTGGGATGGCAGGACTTTCATATGAAGAAAGACTGGATAGACTCGGCTTGTACTCGCTAGAATTTAGAAGATTGAGGGAGGATCTTATAGAAACTTACAAAATTCTTAAGGTGTTGGACAGGCTAGATGCAGGTAGATTGTTCCCGATGTTGAAGAAGTCCAGAACACGGGGTCACAGTTTAAGGATAAGGGGGAAGTCTTTTAGGACTGAGATGAGAAAAACATTTTTCACACAGAGAGTGGTGAATCTGTGGAATTCTCTGCCACAGAAGGTAGTTGAGGCCAGTTCATTGGCTATATTTAAGAGGGAGTTAGATGTGGCCCTTGTGGATAAATGGATCAGGGGGTATGGAGAGAAGGCAGGTACAGGATACTGAGTTGGATGATCAGCCATGATCATATTGAATGGTGGTGCAGGCTCGAAGGGCCGAATGGCCTGCTCCTGCACCTATTTTCTATGTTTCTATGTTTCTATGTTGTGCTTGACAGATTTTCGGGTAATCTCAATATCAATGAATATTGAAATCTAGTTTAGAGTTACAGCATAGAAACGGACCCTTGGACCAACTGAGTCCACGCTGATCATTGATCACCTATTCACACAAATGGCGCAGAGGTTGTGTTGCTGCCTTACAGTGCCAGAGACCCGGTTTCGAACCTGACTACTGGTGCTGCCTGTACATAGTTTCTATGTTCTCAGTGTGACCGCATGGCTTTTCTCTGGATGCTCTGCTTTCCTCCCACACTCCAAAGACGTGCAGGTTGGTAGGTTTAATTGGCTTTGGTAAAATTGTAACTTGCCCGTAGTGTGTAGGACTGGCTAGTGTAGGGGGTGAACGCAGGTCGGTCAGGACGTGGTGGGCCGAAGGGCCTGATTCCACACTGTATCACTAAAGTATAATGCCTAGTTCTATGTTATCTCACTTTTTGCAACCACTCGCTGCGCACTAGGGACCATTTACTGCGGCCCATTAACCTACAAACCCGCATGTTTTTTGGATGTGGGAGGAAACCAGAGCACCCGGAGGAAACCCACACAGTTGCAGCAGCTCTGCCAGGTGTGCCATGGTACCAGCCACAACATGGGGTAGTTAATTGTGGTTAATGTAATGCTACTCAATGACGGTGCTGACTCAGTCTATTGTTCTTATTTTTAATAAATGTATTCATTCAAATCTGAGAGCCTGTGTCCAACCTCCTCCTGCTATCTTCTACTAAGTGGAATGCAATTGCTACAGGGATTCTAATGAAAACAAATGTTCTCAATTGCTCCTTAACAGTGCAGAAAGATTTGCAGCACTACAGGACATTGAAAAACCAAAATATGTAATTAACTTCAGCAAAACGTCCATTTGTTTGTAGCATTTTATCTAAGTCAAGAGTCTGGAGTGTTTAATAGTAAGATTTAAACGAGAACTTACCAGTTCGAAGTTTGATCGTTATTTTATGAGGAGTTACGATGAGGGATTACATGAAGAACCGCCTCACGCTGGCAACGGCATACTTCAAAGCAGCGGCATGAAAAACACAGAACACAAAAGCCGGAGTAACATAGTAAGGCTCATAAAAGACTTAGAACTACCATTTGATCATTTATTTTATGAGGGTGGGAGTGGAGAGCACGTAATCCCTCATCGTAACTCCTCATAAAATAACGATCAAACTTCGAACTGGTAAGTTCTCGTTTAATCTTACTATTTTACTTCGGAGTCACGTGAGTGACTACGTGAAGATTTTAAAGCTTTCTGTGTTTTTTATGTCGTAGAATTAATCCGTACGACAGTCCGGCTAAGTAAACACATACATGAGAAACCAGACTAATGTTAGATCATTTCACAATTAAACTTTTTTAATGGTTTAAAGACCATATAATAACCCTCCTTATATCTGAGGGAAATGATTACAAGCGATAAAAGATAGAAGTGACTACACCACTGATTATAGCAATTAATAGGAAACAAAGCAGGTGATTATAGTGCTCCCAACACCGCGTGTCCAAAGCTTATCATAGTGTGAACAGGTTTATTGTAGAACTTTGAAAAAGTTTCTTATTTACTCCACCCTGCGATTTTTAAAATATGCTCGAGAGGTACGTCCCGCCCCTTCGCCGCGGACGTAGCTGCCGCCCTGGTGGAGTGAGATTTGAACACATCAGTGTCTACTCCCGCTAAAAGCAACACCTGTTTCAACCACTTTGAGATAGTTTAAACTGAAGCTCTTGTGTGGTGGTTTTTTTGTGCGTAACCATTAACGTTTTTTCATTTCCTCGAAGAGTCTCAGTAACTTTAATATATTGGCTCAAATATCTAACCACACACAAAGTAGGATCAATATGATAAGCTTGAAAGGTTACCTTTGCTCCAGATCTCCGTGGTCTGCTTTGTTTGATCAGCTCGTAAACATAGAACACAATATTATCTGTAGTCACATGCATACAGTCTAAACGCAACATTTGTAAAGTTAGCACTTTTTGAGCTGAGACCAGTGACATTAACATATTAATTTCAATGTTAATCTTTCCAATGTCAATCCTTCAATTGGAGTCCATTGTCTAAGTAGAGTAAGTACAATGCTCACATCCCAAATCTCTGTGTATCTTGGTTTGGGTGGATTAATGTTAAAGATTCCTTTCATGAATCTAGATATTAATGGATGTGACCCAATTGATTTCTGATCAGTCATAAGCCCTAAATAGGATGACAAGGCACTGCGTGCAGTGTTAATGGCACTGTAACTTAAATGTTGCTCAAAAAATGCAAATTGGCAAGGAATTCAAAACATTTGCAATATTCACAATGTCATAAGATATATTTGACTGTGTGCAAAATTCTTCCCATTACTTAATATGTGTCATATATTGTTTTTGTGTGCTATCTCGCCATGATGCGACTATAACTTTCCATAGTTTTGTCCGATAATCCCAGCTCCTGCAGTGGTCTGGTCAAAACCTGTAGATTAATAAATTCATATATGCATATAATGGATAAATTTCTTTAGTTACTGGACGAATCAAAATATCACTACAGTTAGGAATCGACATATATGGCTCTTTAATCATATTCAGCATTACTGGGAACCAAGGTTGAGTTGGCCAATTTGGAACTTACCAACAATCCAGAGGCAGAATCTTGTTCTATCTTCTTCAGACATCTCTGAATCAAAGCAAATGGTGGAAAAGCATAAAAGAACATATTTCCCCCAGTTTAACGAAACAGCATCTACTGCTACTGCATCTGGATCGTGTTCCCAAGACACATATTTAGGTAATTGATGATTAAGCCTTGATGCATACAAGTCAATTTCTGGTAACCAAATTGGTGTATAATATTTTTAAATATTGCTGGCTTAAGCATCCATTCCGTATAATCTTTAAATATCCTTGATCTTTTATCTGCCTCCACATTGTCTTTACCTGGAATGTAGCTTGCTGAAAAACCATATTTGGCGATCAATACACCATTACCATATTTATTGACCAGACAATCACATGATACTGATCTAACTCCCCCATGTGATAAATATATGCAACAGCCGTATTATTGTCTAACTGTATTAACACATGTACACCTTGTTTTAGCACAACAATATGCTTTTAGTCCATAAAAAGCACCCAATAATTCCAAATAGTTAATACCATCAGCTTGAAGAAACGCTTCTTCTTGAGCTTTTTCATCTACCTCCACAATTGGAGGATGAATCTGTTGCCCCCCATGCGAGAGCACTAGCATCTGTTTGTGAAACCATTTCAGGCTGTTTAATCATGATATTTATTAGCAGCTTGTGGGACATTTTTTAAACCCACCATTGTAATTCCAAACACAGCTTCTTTTGTTTAATTACATAGGCCTGTCAAGTGGCCTGCCTTCTCTTTGAGAGCTCGTATCTTGTCCCTTCGAAGATTTTGATAATGTAATGGACCAAATTCTACTGCAGGAAACGCTGCTACCAGTTTACCAATGGTTTTTTGCTATTTCTCGGATGGAAGGATAAGGTTTGAATGAGATAATTACAAGTTACCAAAATATCATCGACTTTATCTGTTGGTAAAGTTATTAACATAGTCACCTGAGTTAATTACAAACCCCAAAAGTTAATTGTTTGTGCTGGCTGCAGCTGGGACTTAATTGGATGAATCAAGAACCCTAGCTTACCACAAAGCTTTAGTAACTGAAACTGAGTTCTCAGCTGACTCTTGATAATCACTAATGATCAGAATGTCATTGAGATAAGCCATAATAATGTGCATTTGTGCTCTTAATTGGGCTAAACTGGTTTCAACAGTTTCGTAAAGAGTCTAAGAGCTGAACTCAGTCCCATTGGCAAAGCTTAACTGCCATAATTGTCCCAACCAATTAAATTTTAAGTACCACCGAAAAACTGATGCATAGGTACAGAATAATAGGCGTCTTTTCATCAATCTTAGCCATATAACAAACCTGCTGAATTAAATATTTTGCAGTATTCAATGTCTCCATTTTAAAATGTTTGTATTCTACAAACTTATTTAGATCTGTAAGGTCCAGAATACTTCTGCAACCGCCATCTGTATTCCTTCTAAAAATATTAAAACAAATTGGTGCTCGTGTTCATAAGTTTTTTTCCATTACCCCTTTTCCAGATAATTGGGCAATTTGGACATTAATCTCTGCTTTTTCAATTGCAGAAACACGAAAACATAAGCAGGTTTATTCTGTACAGGAGGATTAACCCTTCTTTAAAAGTAATAGTGGTTAATGAAACTGCTTGTAATATATACCGATCAAAAGTAATAGTAAGCCAGTCTTTATAAACTTTTTTGTAATCTCCTTCTAACTGGAGATTAATCCGCAGTTTCTTTAAGCATAGAACAAGTCTTTTAATTCCTCTCCATATGAGCGTGGGTGGTCTCCTTTTCCCCCAATTCGGGTAAGTATTTGGCTGTGCAGGACAATAAGACTTCCTTGACATATCTCTGCCTCTATTTCCAAAATCAAATCCCCTTCTGGGCGAAAATACCTTTTTGTCCAAAGACAAAGGTTTCATGCAGCTAAAATATTTAGCTTTTCATCCAATTTTAATAATTTAGGCAGATTACTCCAAACAGACAACCAGGAGCTTAAACACCACTTGCTCGACACAGGTATGCAAACCTTGGGTGAAAAATGGGCCAAACAGCCATTTACCTCATACAAAATTTCATAGAAAGAATTGCACAATAGCGTCTTTTTTTTTTTCTCTTATCCATCTCCGCAAAAGCCATAATAGCAGCAGAATAATTTGTGAGGATTTTTGAACCTCACTACTTGACGCTCTCATATTTGGGGTCATGGATGCCCATATCAACGGATAAACCGTAGGCACTTCCAATGAGGCACAATTTCTTGTGCTGTGCAATTTTAATATTTCAATCATCACAGAAACATGAAGTTGGTGAGATACCATATATATATGTTGGCAGCTAGGTTTTCTTCCATAGCCTCACCACTTCCTTCATATATAGCAAATTCTTTTGCTATCCCAGGCACATTTGGCCTTTTTTTTTTTTTTTTTTTTTCTTTTTCTTTTTTATTTATTTTGTGGTGTGCTTTCAAATGCAAATCACCATCAACAGGGTCTGCCTTCTGCAGCCCTAAATCAATTGGGATTTCATCCCATGAGACTTCTTCCGGCCCAAATCCTGGGTCCGGAGTTCCAACTCCCAATTAGGCCCACAGCCATATTCAGAATAATTAAACCCCTCAGGGCTTTTTTAGGAACCTTCTGGGTACTATGACCCTAGTCTCATAATAATTTGGAGAACTTTCTCCATATGCTCCATAATCAGTTCCACATAGTTTTAATTATCTGGAGGACTTGCAATATCAGAGTCATCAAAACCACGGGCCTCTCAGATTTTTTTTTTTTTTTTTTTCAATTTTCGGGAGCATTTCTCTCCGTGGTTATCATTTTTGGAAACTAATTCGCTAACGGGTATATCTGCGGCCACCGGTATCGGAACCGGCTCCGCACTAGCTTTCCCGTATATTTATTTTTCACCCCAGGAAGCACTTTACCGCGAATTTTCTTTTACTTCATAATCTGTGCTATCCAGCACTTAACTTGACTCTGACTTGATTTAACATAACTATTACTGCTGGACCTACCCAGCGTCCGCTAAAAAATCCCTACTTTGCTGCACTTACCTGCGGGGCCGTTCCGACCGCTGCGAGGAGCTGCTCCTTACTGCAGCTCCTCCTTCCGCCGTCAGCGTTGACGTCATGCCGTTGCCAGCGTGAGGCGGGTTCTTCACGTAGTCACTCACGTGACTCCGAAGTATAATTGTCATAGGTACCGACAATGGAACAGTGATTTTTTTACTCGCAGCAGCAGAACAGGGCCTTAAGCACAATATTCATAGATAAGGTAATAAACAACAACAAAAAATAACAATGATCGTGAAAATAGCCCAAAGAAAGTCCTTAGTTTGTAGTTTAATGTGTGTTCAAGAGCCTCAAGGCTATTGGGAAGATGCTATTCTTGAACCTGTTGTTCATAGTTTTCAGACTCCTATACCTTCTTCCCAATGGTAGAAGTGAAATGATAGCATAGACAAGGTGATGTGAGCCTTTGATGATGCTGGTTGCCTTTCTGAGGCAGTGCCTCCTTTACATCCCTTTGATGGTGGGAAGGTTAATACCCATGATGGCCTGGCCATTTGTTGCCATACTAGACCGTGACACAATCAGTCAATATTCTCTCTGCCTTTCACCTACAGAAGTTCATGAGTAACACAGCAATAGAAAACATTTATTTCAACACCATACCCCCCCCCCCCCTCTCTCTCGCCATACCCTTTGATACCTTTTGTGTCTTGAAATCCATCTCTCTGCTTCAATATTGTCTCCATAGGCTTATCCAGGGTTAAGATAGCATCATAGATGCGAATTACAGTGAGGTGGTCATGCCTAAGGTGCAGGCAGAGAGTAGATGGGCGACCATCAGGAAAGGGAGAAGGCAGAGAGAGCAGGAATCGTGTGGCAATTTCCCTCAAAAAAAAAAACTTTTGGATGTTGTTGGGGGGGATGACTGATCAGGGGAGAGCAACAATAACAGTCAGACCTGGGCTTCGGACCTGGCTCTGAGCAGAGCAAGGGACGATAAAGTCAGCCGGAGTGATAATGAAAAGAGACTCATTAGTTTGGTGGACAGGCTGGAGATTCTGTGGCAGCAAGCAGGGTGGTGTTACGTCAGGGTACGGGATGTTTTGGAATGGCTAAAGAACATTCTCAAGGAGGAGGGGGAGCAGCCAGAAGGGCGTTACCGTGGCACAGCTGTAGAGTACCAGCTTTACAGAGCCAGAGACGCAGGTTCGATCCTGACTACGGGTGTTATCTGTAAGGAGTCTGTACGTTCTCCCCTTGACCTGCATGGGTTTTCTCCGGGAACTCCGGTTTCCTCCCACACTCAAAAGATGTACAGGTTTGTAGGCTAATTGGCTTGGTAAAAATGTAAATTGTCCTTAATGTGTGTGGGATAGTGCCAGTGTGTGGGGATCACTGGTCTGCATGGACCCGTTGGGCCGAAGGGCCTGTTTCCGTGCTTTATCTCTAAAGTAAACTAAACAAATGTCATTGTGCCCGTTGGCACAAATTACATTAGTCGGAAAAGAGGATGAAGGACTACAGTGAAGATAGGGAGTGAATCACAAGATTAAAGTGCAGAACCTTGAGGGTAGTAATCTCCGTATAGGTCCCGGCATCACATGCTGGTGAGGATAGGAACAGGAAGATAGAACAGATAAATGCGTGGCTCAGGAGTTGGTGGAGATGGCAAGATATCAGATCTTTGTCCAGTGCTGGGGCAGTGGTGACCTGTGCAAGAGGGATAGGGTGCACCTGAACTGGAGAGGGGCCAATATCCTTGCAGGGAGGTTCGCACATGCTATTTGGGAGGGTTTAAACGAGGGGTAGGATGGGAGATGGAGGAACTAGATCTCCCATCAATACCTCTTACCAACATCTACAGATGCACCATAGGAAATAGCAAGTACCTTGATGTATCACAACTTGGTGTGGCAACAGCTCTGCCAAAGACCACAAGAAGTTATGGAGTGTTGTGGATGTAGCACAGTCCATCACACAAACCAGCCTCACACCCCATTAACTCCATCTACACCATGCTGCCTCGGGAAAGCAGCCAATATAACCAAGGACCATTTATACTTTGGTCATTCCCTCTTCTCCTCTCTCCCGTTAGGCAGAAGATAGAAAAGCTTGAAAGCCCATTCCGCCAGATTCAGGAACAGCTTCTTCCCTGATGTTGTCAGACTACTAATTGATCCTCCTCTCTGCTAAGGGCATAGTCCTGATGTCCCAACTTACCTCATTGTGATCCTTGCACTTTTTTAATTTGCACTTTTTCTGTAACTGGGATGCCATAATGCTGTGTCTCTTTGCAATACCTGTTGTACTTATACACAGCTCAATTGCACTCATGCATAGTATTATTTGACTTCAGAGCATACAAACAAAGTTTTTCACCGTATCTCAGTACGTGTGATAATAATAACCAATACCAGCACCATAGAGGATGCTTATCTGCTCTCTGAAGATATTTTAGCCTTAGCCATAGTTTTAGCCTTAAAATAATGTTGCGATGTTTCATGGAGGCACAAGGAACTGCATAAGCTGGAAACTTACTTTGAACACAAAGTGCTGGAGTAACTCAGCAGGTCAAGCAGCACCTCTGGAGGACGCGGATTGATGATGTTTCGTTGGGAGCTTCTTCAGATTGAGTTGTTTCATTCCTAGATTCATTGCTTTGCCAGGTTAAATGTAAAATGTTGTTAATCTTTTGATATAACTGGACTGCAACAGGAATTGTTAGTGTACCTGGCAACGTGTGCATTGTCTGAAGAAGGGTTTCAGCCCGAAGCGTTGCCTATTTCATTCGCTCCATTGACGCTGAGTTTCTCCAGCACTTTTGTCTACCTTCGATTTTCCAGTATCTGCAGTTCGTTCTTGAACAATGTGTGCATTTATTATCCACTCCTAATTGCCCCTGAATTAAGGATATACTTAAGGGAAAACTACATTGGTAGGTTTGGAGTCACATATTTGGACAGATTGAGTAGACCAGCAAATTTCTTTCTCCGGAGGACATTATTGAATTAGATGCTTCTTAGTACAATCTAGTGATTCCATTGTCAGCATTACTGAAATCATCTATTCTAAAGAAATAATCCAACTTTATTTAATAGCTCAAATTTTAATTCAAGGAAATTCATATCATCATGTATCTGTAAATAAACTATCGGAATCTTTCTGTTCAAGCATATCATTTATAATTCTATTGCTAATCCTTGTATAAATCAGTTGGCTCGTAATCATAGCTTGTAAAATAATTGTTTGAAATATTATTATACACATGAAGATTTAAATTATTTGATTACATTCCAGCGTTGAATTCACTCATGGGTAACCAAGAGTCTATCTCTAAGCTATCAGCATTCTTTGATTAGATTTTATTCTCCATTTTACTTCTGGGTGACTGTTACTCTGTGCAGAAATCATTTAAACGAATTGCCAGATTCTAATCTGTAGCTCATTGTTGGAGAGCCATCTTTTATCCTTATATGAAGTAATTAAATTTGCTGATTAGATTTCAACCTAATTCACACCCAGGTATTCTTAAATTATCCAATGCTGTTTACAAACTATACAAAATTGATGCTTGGCTTCTTAACTAAGACAGACTCATTATAAGTCTTTAATTATCAATTTAGGCAAGCTTTGACGAGGGAAGTGGAAAATCTGTGATACTGATGTTGCCACTAAAACATTTATGTTCCTTTCATTCTGGAGTTGGGCTTCTTTCAGCTGTATTTTCAGTTCATTTCTTTGTGAGGACATAAAGTGACATGACTGTGGTGTCGACAACAGGTCTATGAGGTCTGTACGGGTTTGCTGTTAATGACTTTTCTTTGGCAATTTCTACATATTAAGCATTTTGTGAATTCCGTATCAGCTCACATGAATTGCCCAAATGAGCTGAGATTAAATGGAGCGAATCAAATAGTAAAATCTTTATTTATCTGACGATGACTTATTCATCACTTAATGCTCTCTCCTGCAATCTTTTCTTACAATCTAATTTACGTGTGACCAAAGTTTACTTGCCCTAGCTAATATATCCTTCTTGTCTTGATTTACATTTTTGTCTGATTTCATCGCCATGAAAGTCCTTGAAATTTGTTCCAGTGTCAGTGTAAATCTAGCTCACCCTAATACATGGGAAACAGAAGCAGGAGTGTCTAATACAACATGGATCATAGGAGAGGGTAGGCGCAGGAAGAAACCCTTTGGCTCGCCAAGGCTACACCAGCCACGATGCCAATTTGACTAATCTCACCTGCCTCCATATGGTCTTTATCCCTCTGTTCATGCCTGTTCATGTGCCGGTCTGAATACCTCTTAAATGTTGCTAGTTGCTGTCTGCTTCTCCCACCTCCTCACACAGTGCATTCCAGTCACCAACCTTTTTCTGTGTTAAAAAATAATGGCCTTGTAAATCTACTTTTAACCTTCCTCCAGTCAGGTTAAACCTATAGTATAACCCTGACATTTCCACATTGGGGAAAAGATTCTAACTATTTACCCTATTTGTGCCTCCCATAGTTTCATATACTTCCAGCAGGTCAATCCCCAGCCTCTGGTGTTCAAGAGAAAGCAATCCAAATTGTTCAAACCTTTCTTAACACTTCACAATCCAGGCATCATCCCAGCCCAGTCCATCTCAGGATCCTTCCACCCTTTATATCTTCACTGCGTGTTGCCTCAAATAGGCTGGAAGTAACAACAAGGGTGCCAGCCAACCTGACCAATCCCCTTGCGGCTCAGGATCTCAGGGTGGGAGGAAGCGTTGTCCTGGTAAATGTGAGAGTCGGTAGTTTTGTAGTCAAGGTCAGTCAGTTCTGTGTCACCCATGATGGGGACGGAGAGATCGAGGGGTTTGTAAGGGGTTGGGAGGTGTCCGAGAGTCCAAGTGAATTTGAAGGCAGGGTGGAAATTAGTAGTAAACTTAATCAAATAAACAAGTTATGCACAGGTATCGGATACAATGTAGTGGAGAAAGAATTGGGTACGGTGCCAGTGTACGTTTGTAACAAGTTTGACTGTTCGATGTAACCGACCAAAGAGCAGGCATAGCTGGGGCCCATGCGAGTGAGCACAGCTACATCTTTAACTTGGAGAAAGCAAGAGTAGTCAAAGGAGAAGTTGATGTTTGATAGTCTCTGACATCATTAGTCATTCTTTATCCTTTTCTCAGGGAAGAAAGGAGCCTGTGGTTTCTTGATTTTTATATCCTTACATTTCTGGCATCATTCTGGTGTTCTCTCATTCCTCAAACTGTTGTATAATTTGGTTATACGACACAATTGGAAAACAATACTCGACAGCTGTGTTCCATTGCAATGATTATCAATCATCTGAGGCAATTTTTCTTATTTTTTCACCAACTGTAAACATGAAATGGGTTGGCAATCCACGTAGTTTATATGGACTTTAGCAAGGCATTTGACATGATTCTGCATGATAGGCTATTCCAAAAGGTTAAATCACAAGGGATTCGAGGCTATTGGTAAACTGGTTTAAAAATTATCTCTGAGACGGGACGCAGAGGGAAGTGATGGATGAGTGTTTTTCTGAATGGAAATCTGTGACAAGTGTTGTATCGTAACGATCGATGCTGAGAATATTATAATAGATATAAATGACTTGGATGAGAATGTTGGTGGTACAATTTGTAATTTTGTGGGACAATTTGATGAAGGACATTCTTGCTATTGAGGGAGTGCAGCGTAGGGTAACGAGGTTATTTCTCGGGATGGCGGGACTGTCATATGTTGAAAAAATGGAGCAACTGGGCTTGTATTCACTGGAATTTAGAAGGATGAGAGGGGAATCTTATGGAAACAAAAACATTATTAAGGGATTGGACATGTTAGGTGCAGGAAACATGTTCCCGATGTTGGGGAAGTCCAGAACCTGGGGCCACAGTTTAAGAATAAGGGGTGGCCCATTTAGAACTGAGATGAGGCAAAATGTTTTCACACAGAGAATTGTGAATTTGTGGAATTCTCTGCCTCCCAAGGCAGTGGAGGCCGATTCACTACATGCATTCAAAAGAGAGTTAGATAGAGCTCTTAGGGCTAGCGGAATCAAGGGGTATGGGGAGAAGGCAAGAACGGGGTGCTGATGTGGATGATCAGCCATGATCACATTGAATGGCAGTGCTGGATCGAAGGGCCGAATGGCCTATTCCTGCACCTATTGTCTATGTATCTATTCAACACAAAATTGACGAACTTGTAGATAGTGCAGAAGGTTGTCGAAGAATATACTGGGACACAGACCAGTTGGAAAGTTGGGAGTGGTGGCAAAGGCAATTTAAAAAAGTGATAGATCAAATTCTGGTCGGATATTTCAAAATGTATGGGAGGAACCTTAGGAAAATTGATTGAAAGAGAGACCTTGAATGTATGTTCAAGGTTGAAAGTGGCCATCTACATGGATTTCACAGTGAAAAAGGCATTTGGTAGCATAAGCTTGCTTTTATAGCACGAGGCACCGAGTAAAAGAGTTGGTATGTCATAGTCATAGGGTCATTCAGTGTGGAAACAGGCCCTTGGCTCAACCTACCCATGCTGACCAACATGTCCCATCTACACTAGTCCCACCTGCCTAAAGAGTCATCGAGTCATGTAGCGGTTGTAAACACCATTAGTCAGACTGCACTGAGCATTGTGTTCAGCTCTGGTTGTCATGCTGTCAGAAGATGTGGTAGCAATAGAGAGAGAGCGTGCAGATTACATTCACCACAATGTTTTCTGAAATGCAGGACCACAGTTATAAGGAGAGGTTGGATATGCTGGTTTTATTCTCACTGGAATATAGGAGGTTGAGAGGTGACCTTATAAAGGTTTATATTATTATGAAAGGCGCAGATAGAAAATATAATCCGAATCTTTTTCGCAAGGCATGGGAGCCCAGAACTACAGGTTTAAGATGAGAGCGCAGAAATTTAAGGGAGATTAAGACTTTAGCTATGCAGCATGGAAACAGGCCCTTTGGCCCATCGAGTCATCACCAACCAGCGATCATCCCTCTACACTAACGCTATCCTGCACACTACGAACAAAGCCAATTAACCTACAAACCTTTATGTCTTGGAGAGTTGGAGGAAACTGGAGCAACCGGGGAAAACCCACGCGGTCACTAGGGAACATACAATCTCCGTACAGACACGACCCGTAGTCGGGATCGAACCCGGGACTTTGGCACTAAGGCAGCAGCTCTACCATTACACCTCTGTGCCACCCTTACACCACTGTGCTGTCCTGGGATCTAAGGGGTTAGGTTTTTCCACGCTGTGTGAATATCTGGAACGAGGTGGGGGTAAAGGCAGATGCAGGTGCTGCATTTAAAAGTTGTTTGGACAGGTTCTTGGGGAGGTACGTTCCTACAGGGGAATGGGCCTAATGCAGGCAACTGCGAGGTAGTGCAGAGAGACACCATTGTTGGCATGGACAAGGAGGGCCAATTCTGTGTTGTATATTTCATTGATTCTATAATTGTCCTTCTTCACAATTTCTTTTGAAAAATCAAAGTGTATGGATAAAAAAAGGCTAACAAATAATTCAAAACAAATGTCCTTGTTTCCAAACACATACAGGAAGACCAGTCAATCCATGAATTACCTGATAAAATCAGACAGCATGTTTGAGATGAAACATCAAGCCAAGTGCCTGGGGGTCAAATATGTCCGTTGTCAAAGCATTGCTTCGGATTAGGCTCAGGAATGAAATATATGAGTGGAACTTGCCTAATGTATCGTGGCAGAGTTAAATAAAGCCAGCACTCTGACGGTTTTGTAATTGTTTTGTGTGTTTCCAAATGGTATTCAGCTCAAACACAATAACGTTTGCAACTTAACAAAAATATTCTCGAAGCCGTCTTCCATGTCAAAATGGGCAACGATTTACTGTGAAACAACTGCTCGGGAAAGTTCACCGTTTACCCATCTAGAATGTTGCTACGGTAAAACTCCATGAATCCAATGTTCAGAAATGCCATTAATTAAGCATCTGGCTCACCAAGTCCCATTTCTCGGGTTCCGTTAAGAGTAGTCTGAAGAAAGGTCCCAACCCGAAATGTTGCCTGTTCATTCCCCCCCACACCCCCCGAGATGCTGCCTGATCCTAGCACCGAGCAAACAGCCAACAATGGCCTGTTTCCTTTATCATCGTTACTTTTTTGCTTATCTTTCATTCATTTGTTTTATCTCCCTACATCACCTTCTATATCTCTCATTTCCCTTTCCCTTGACTCTAGTCTGAAATAGGGTCTCGACCCAAATTGTCACCCATTCCTTCTCTCCAGAGATGCTGCCTGTCCTGCAGAGTTACTCCATCATTGTGTGTCCATGCTGCCTGATGCGCTGACTTATTCCAGCATTGTGTGGTTCGCTCAAGATTCCAGTAGCTACAGTTCCTTGTGTTTCTGGTTAAACTAACTGAGTTCCGGACAAAATTGATTACACTACTGTGCTTGATCTTAAAAAAAATGTGAATGCCGGGTATTAATATATTTGTGGTTCAGAATAGTCCGAAAAGTCAACTAGCCTGGCATCAAAGACCCCAGGGTGTCTGATTATCAGAATTATTGGAGTTTGTCTGCATTGAAAGTAATCCAAATACAATTACAAATCTTAATGCAGAACCCAGAGTTTAATGGAACTCAGCGCTTCAAGCAGCACCTGTGAAGGGAATGGACAGACAACATTTTGGGTTGTGGCTGAGAGGAGTAGTGGGGAGAAAACTGGAAAGGAGGAGCGGAGGTGGGCAAAGCCTGGCAAGTGACAGGTGAGGGGGGGGGGGGTTTTGATTGGCAAAATGGATGGAGCAAGTGACAAAGGCTAGAGCTAAAAAGGAGACAAGTGGGTGTCTGAGAAGGGGAGTGAAATGTAAAACTGGAGGGAGGAATATGGGTGGAAAGGGCCAAGGGAGGGGAAAGGCGTGGGTATAAAGAAAAATGTGGGATAGGAGATGAGCCTACAAAGGGGGGTGGGAGTGCGTTTGTGCATGCGGGATGGGGTGGAGTCTTACTTGAAGTTGGATCTTACTGTCTTATAAGTCAAATGGTCTGAATTGAGTGGTTCATTGGTGCATTTATTGTCACCTGAGCGAAGTGCAAATGCAGTGAAATTATTTTCTTACAAACAGTCTAGTAGAGTATCACCAAAGCTGCGCACATGCCCGATTAGCAAATTGTACAGAAACAGCCTAGTGATCCTGCATGTAAGAGGCACCATGTTTTAGAGCCATTTTCAAAGTCCAGTCCAGACTCTAGGATTGACCTGGGAAGAGTGATCTCTTATTATTTCACAATATCTCAAATAATGCATTTTAAATTCAAAATCTCTTAGAATTACGAAGAAAGCCTTAAAGCTCCCCGAAGCTTAATGAAGCACCAGAAACCTGTCTGACACACTTAACAAGTGCGGATTAACAAAGAGGAAAGAATTGTGGTGAATTGGGCAGGTGAGGAGATTTGTTAGGTGCTATTATTTGGCAAGAAATTAATTTTTATCCCAAATTATAGGTGTGGCTATTCTGAAAAATGGGAACTGTGTCCAGCAGATAATTGGGATTTAGATGTGATAAGGACCTTGCTGGAAAGTTTATTTTTGCTTTTATTCCATTGTTATAAAAATGTTAATTCTAAAATGGCATTATAACACAGAGAAAACAAATGTACAAGACCTGCAACTCTTACTTAAGATGGATGGTTCACCCCAGCCTGTGTGTGCTTTTGGCACTATTACACTATAAGCTGGCAGAAGGGCACTTTTTAAATAAGAATCAAACTGTTCTATTATACTTTATCTTTTCTTTACATTGGGAGAAAGCTTTTATTGCCTTTTCTGAATATTGGCACATTTCCCACTTCCTAGATGAAGTTACACAATGGTATTAAAAAAAATCAGCTGAGTGCCTTTATTACTGAACTCAGTGCAACCTTTATTTGAACGCCCTACACAGATGTGTTGGTTCATTGCATTTCACAAATATAAATATGTTTAAGAAGTAAGGGCTTTTATAATGAAATTATAACATTAACAGGAGCAAGTAAGTGATTGTAATAGAACTTAAATGGTGTCAATCATTGCCTTAGGATATCCAAAACCATACTACAGCCAATTTCCACTGACATCTGATCACTGTGGCTGCCAGAGTAGCAGCTCAGCGGCACACAGCAAGGACCCATGAACAATAACGATGTTACATGTCAGTTAATATCCTTTCAGCGCCGTGAGTTAAAGAATGAATATTGGCCGGGACATTTGGGGAACTCTCCTGTCATCTCTGAACTGTGCAGTGGGATCTATTACACTTGTTTGAGCTTAACCACTGGGTTTAACAACTCATCCAAAAGTCAGAATCACTGACAATGCAGAATTCCCTCAGCGCTGCATTGTAATGTCAGCCTAAATTATGTACACCAGCGCTGGAATGGAAAATGGTCACAAAGATGTACAGAGATATACAGGCTGCAAGCACAGCTGTGCCAACATCATGTCATAATGACATTGAGAGCTAACAATGTCTGAAGAAGGGTCTCGACCCGAAACGTCGCCTATCTCCTTCGCTCCTTAGATGCTGCTGCACCCGCTGAGTTTCTCCAGCCTTTTGTGTACCCTTGAGAGCTAACAACATTGAATAAGATGAATTGTTACCACTATTTAGCAATGTGTTCTTGAATGACAGTTCTTAAAATGTAAGGACTGCTTGCTGTCAAAGAGGAATCAAAAGACGGATTGTCATCTAAATGGAGGGAGACTGCAAATGAGTGACGTTCAAGAGATTCGAGAAGCTCTTGTGCGCGAACCACAAAAAGTTAACAGGTAGGCCCAAGAAGTGGTTGAGAAAGCCAATGTCATTTTGGGCCTTATGGCGAAGGAGAGGTGGGAATAGAGAGGTTTTGTACAGTTGTACATAGGTCATACCTAGAGTACTGAGTATGTGCAGGAAGGAACTGCTGATGCTAGTTTATACCGAAGGTAGACACAAAACGCTGGAGTAACACAGCAGGACAGGCAGCATCACTGGATAGAAGGAATGGATGAAGTTTCGGGTGGAAGCCCTTCAGATAGCACAGTTTTGATCCCTTATCACAAAAAAGGATATAGTTTCATTGGAGGGAGTCAGAGATGTATCGGACTCAATCATGGGATGTCATGCCAGGAGTCGCTGGACGGTTTGCGTTGTGTTCCTCGGAGTTTGGAAGAATGACTGAATTCAAATATCTGTTAAGAAGGCTCAACGGGACAGAAGTGGAAGTCATGAACAAAGGAACATAACTGCTACTATTACACTACCATTACACTGCAACCATTGCACTTTTCCACTTATCTATGATTGTGCTGATCTGTAGTATGTTTTTACAGGATTGCATGCAAAACAAAGAATTTCACAGTACCTAAGTCCATAGGCACATGTGATAATAAAGTATCAACATTATAGCTTCAAAATAACGGTCTGGCCATTTAAAACAAGTGTGTGGATATTACTTCTCTCAGAGGGTAATAACTCTGGACTTCTCTGCCCCTGAAAGTGGTGCAAGCCAGATCATTGGCTATATTAAAGATGGAGATAGATAAATATGTGAAAGATTGAGAAATTGAAGGTTATGTGGAACTGGTACAGGTATCAAGGCCAGCAGAGTTCAGCTGTGATCAGATTGAATGGCAGGGCATGCATAAGGGACCCGGTGGCCTACTCCTGTTCTTATTTTGCTGCATTCTTGTGGAAGATGTTTTGTGAGTTAGAAGATAACCAGAAATGGCACTTCAGTCTTTTTTTTTATTGACTCGTACCAAAGGTCAAGCAGCAGCTTCTTTTTATCTAATTAGATATTAGACTAAGGTCATTGGAAATGTTGTAGTGAACAAGCGCTGCTTGTCATTCGTTTCACACAGACATGCCCAAACAACCTGAGGGCTTTTTCACAAGGAGTTAAGGTCACTAGAAATCCCAAATAACACAGGTCAGTGCTACAAGGTGCTGTGTGTGAACATGACAGACTGCGTGTGTCTCCTGTCTCTCAGGAATCGTGGGAAGACACTGCTCTACACTTTACGCTGGCTGCCTGTACTTTTCGAGCTGAGTGAAACCTACCAAATCAGTATTAAGGTTGGAGGAGAGAAAAATAAATGCAGGAATGCAGTATCATTAAATGAAGAAATGGACACCAGCGATCCTTTACTCCCACAGAACTAGATTTGGGTGAGTTAGGTACGAGTTGAAAAAAACATCTCACTTAACCTAATCCCAGTAGTGTTTTGTGGGTGGAACGTTTAGTTTAATTTAGAGATACAACGTGGAAACAGGCCCCTCGGCCCACCGAGTCTGTGCTAACCACCGATCCCACGTTCACACCAGCTCTATGTAATCCCACTTTATCTCATCTACTCCCTACACAATAAGGGTAATTTTATAGAAGGCAATTAACTTCCAAACCCGCTTTTCCAAAATATGGTCTTTTATTGAATTTCTTCAACAACATAATGGTTGAACATAAACTCAAAACCAACGCTAGGGTCGGGTGAGTGGGTGTATGGAAGGGCAGTGGGATATAACTCCACTTCTTTCACTTCCTCGTTAGTTCTGGGGTTTTTCTTTTTTCTTTTTCGTGTCTTTCATGAAATTCTTTCTTTTCTTTTTATTTTCTTCTTTCTTTCCCTTTTTTCCTTTTTCTTTTTTTTCCAATTTATTTATCTATATTACTAAAAGTACGATCTTGACCGCTTTTGACTCACTGCGATGTGATTTCTGAGAGAGCGCCGCCACTTACGGCTGTCATTTTTGGCCACCTCGCTCAGAGCCCCCCTCTGCTGGATTGGACTGGCGAATTTTTCCCATCGATGAAAAATCAGAGAGCTATTAAGATTTTAAAATATTTCGCTATTCACTCTGCTGCCCCTGCTGGTGGGAGGGGGGAGGGACTATAAAACCCGGAAGTGGTGTGCCTCACTCAGTCCCTACAAGATGGCGGAAGCGAGAGGGTCACGTCTCTCTGAGCTCTGATTAACACTGAACACATGTCTGCTCAACTGTGAGTGCCCTTAATGTGGTTTGAAAATGAAAATATGGTTGCTTTGAAATGCTGCACTGCAAAAAAAAATGGCTGTTGTTGGTGGTGGTAACTGCTTTGAAAGGCTGCACTGCAAAAAAAAAAGGATGTTGTTGGTGACGGCAACTGCTTTGAAAGGCTGCACTTCAAAAAAATGTCTGTTGTTGGTGCTGGTAACTGCTTTGAAAGGCTGCACTGGAAACAAAAATGGCTGTTGTTGGTGGTGGTACCTGCTTTGAAAGGCTGCACTGCAAAGAAAATGGATGTTGTTGGTGGTGGTAACTGCTTTGAAAGGCTGCACTGCAAAAATAAATGCCTGTTGTTGTTGGTGGTAACTGCTTTGAAAGGCTGCACTGCAAAAATAAATGCCTGTTGTTGGTGGTGGTAACTGCTTTGAAAGGCTGCACTGGGAAAAAAACAATGGCTGTTGTTGGTGGTAACTGCTTTGAAAGGCTGCACTGCAAAAAAAAAGCCTGTTGTTGGTGGTAACTGCTTTGAAAGGCTGCACTGCAAAAAAAACAAATGACTGTTGTTGGTGGTGGTAACTGCTTTGAAAGGCTGCACCGCAAAATAAAATGGCTGTTGGTAGCGGTACCTGCTTTGAAAGGCTGCACAGCAAAAGCAAATGGCTGTTGTTGGTGGTGGTAATTGCTTTGAAAGGCTACACTGCAAAAAAAATGGCTGTCGTTGGTGGTGGTAACTGCTTTGAAAGGCTGCACTACAAAGAAAATGGCTGTTGTTGGTGGTGGTAACTGCTTTGAAAGGCTGCACTGCAAATAAAATGGCTGTTGATGGTGGTAACTGCTTTGAAAGGCTGCACTGCAAAAAAAGGCAGTTTTTGGTGGTGGTAATTGCTTTGAAAGGCTACACTGCAAAAAAAAAGCCTGTTGGTGGTGGTGGTAACTGCTTTGAAAGGCTGCACTGCAAAAATAAAATGGCTGTTGTTGGTGGTGGTGACTGCTTTGAAAGGCTGCACAGCAAAAAAATTGGGTGTTGTTGGTGGTGGTAACTGCTTTGAAAGGCTGCATGTCAAAAATAAAATGGCTGTTGTTGTTGGAAACTTGACAGCTTCCTGTTTACACTGAATATTGATCTTAGATAAAATGCTACCACTTACGGCTGTGATTTTTGGGCATCTTACTCAGTTCCTCGCCACTCATCAGGTGCAGAGGATTCTACCCATCAATGAAAAATAAAAGTGTTATTAGTGTTTAAAAAATGTTGAGAATCTCTCTCCTGTCAAATGCCATGAAGGCCACGCCCCTTCCAGTTGGAGGGGGAGGGATTATAAAACCTGTAAGTGCGGGTGTGGCTCAGTCTCAACAAGATGGGGCAGAGTGAGGTCACGATTCTGAGCTGTGAATCAACTGAACACACTGAATGCCTACTGAACTGTGAGTGTGATGTTTATGTGCTTGAAATGGTATGAAACTGCATTTGAATGTAGTGGCCTTGAACCCTGCTTGAAATGGTATGAAAATGCACTTCAATTTTGTTGTCTGGCACCCTGCTTGAAATGACATGAAACAGCACTAGCATTTGGTGGCCTTGCACCCTGCTTGAATTGACATGAAACTGCACTTCAATTTTTATTAATAAAATAAATATTTAAAAAACAAACCAAAAACAAAAAAAACCTTCCAAACCCACATGCCTTTGGGATGTGGGAGGAAACCAGAGCACCCGGAGGAAATCCATGCAACCACAGGCAGAATGTGCTAACTCCACACAAACAGCACCCGAGGTCAGGATCGAACCTGGGTCTCTGACGCTGTGAGACAGCAACTCTACTAATGGGCCACTGTGCCATCCCTACAGGCGATGGTGAGGTGGTGGTTAACTTGTTTCCACAGAATCTGAACCAGAAAATGCAATTTGGAATAGTTGGTTCAATATTAAAATATCTACTGAAAATCAAATCACGAGAGATAAAATGAAACTTCAACAATTTGGCACCTGAGTAATTGGAAATCCTGATAGTCTGTACTCACTGCTCAGTTCAGAGTGCGAGCCAATGATTCAGAGGACATAGAGTCATACAGTGTGGAAACAGGCCCATCAGCCCAACTTGCCCATGTCAACCCACATGCCTCATCTATACTAGTCCCACCTGCCTGTATTTTGCCCGTTGCCTTCCAAACCTGTACCTGTCCAAATGTTTTTTTAAACATTTTGATAGCACCTGCCTCAGCTACCTCCTCTGTCAGCTTGTTTCGCATACCTACTACCCTTTGTGTAATAATGTTAACCCCTCAGGTTCCTATTAAATCTTACCCCCCTCACCTTAAACCCATATCCTCTGATTCTTGATTCCCCTGCTCTGGGTAAAAGACACTGCGCATTTGCTCTATCTATTCCTCTCATGATCTTATACACCTCTTTAATTTCACCCCTCATCCTCCTGCGCTCCAAGGAATAAAGTCCTAGCCTGCCCAACCTCAAAGTACATGTGGGTTTTGTGACTAGACCTCCGGGCTGTGGACTGGGTGCAGCTGAGGTCTGGGATGCTTATATCTCTCCCACTCCATTTAAGCTTATCAGGTTCACTGGACAAATTATTGTACTACTTTGTAAGGAAATAAATATATGTTTGGGTATTAATGAGTAATATCCAAGAGAGTAATATCCAACTAGTCCGGCACCATCAAAATCCTGAGGTGTTGGATTATTAGAATCTTTCGCATTTAACCCATTCAAAAAATGCCTATCTGTCGCTTCTTGTCTATTAGTCTGCAGTCTCTTCTTGTCTGCAATCAACAGATTTGATCATTAATTAACTATAGATTCCTTACTTGGTTGAATACAAAGTTGGTTGATCAATTAGATTGGAAATTTGCGCTCTGATTTACTGACTTACCGATGTATATTTTTGATTTGATATTTTCACTTTCCTTGTTCCTATTTGTTAAGTTTGGTTTAGATCTGTTTACTTCCATGAAAAAATAAATTCCACACACCTTTCCCATCAATAGAACTTTGAGGTTTGTTGTTTTGGGTGAAGCTTTCCTGCTTCAGGATCAGGCATAATTCAACCTTTGTTCTCTGCTCTTTGCTCTCGGCATAACAGCACAGCCTGCAGCAAACTCTACCACTGAGCAGTTAAAATGACATGAAAGATTTGACACTTGGCCGTGCAGTCTGCCAATGCAGTCAAAGGGCGTCTCGTGACATCAAATGGACAAATGAGTTGCTTCCTGCAACAGATTGAACATAGAACGTAGAAGGAAAGACCAGTACAGCACTGGAAAAGGCTCTTTGGCTCACAACATCTGTGGCCAACATGATGTCAAGATAAACTAACCTCATCTGCTTTCACATGATCCCTATCCCTCCACTCCCTGCATATCTACATGCCTGTCTAAAAGCCTCTTGAAGCTACTGTCATATCTGCCTGCACCACCTCCTTGGTAACTTATTCCTAGTATCCCCACCCTTTGTATAAAATACTCCATTAAACTTTGCCCCTCTCACCTTAAAGCTATGCCTCTCATAATTTTATATACTTCAATCATGTCATCTCTGGGTGCCTGCTCTACCACCCACCAAATGGAGCTCAGGGCCTGGCAGACATTGATGCAGAGAGTTAACCTGGCTGCTCAACACCCGGCTTGAGATCTAACTATTCCTTAGGTTTATGTTTCGTTCGCAAGAAGAAAGTCTCCCTTCAACCTCCAGCGTTCCAGAGTAAATTATTTAAATTTGTCCACCCTCTCCTTGTAGCTCGTACCCCTTTATCTAGGCAGCATTCTGCTAAACTTCTTCTGCACTCTCTCAAAAGCCACCATAATCCTTTCTGTAATGGGGTGACCAGGGCAGCGTGGTGGTGCAGTGGTAAAGTTGCTGCCTTACAGCGACAGAGACCCAGGTTCGATCCCGACTGTCTGCACGGAGTTTGTACGTTCTCCCTGTGACCCGGTGCTATGGCTTCCTCCCATAGGTCAAAGACATGCAGGTTTGTGGGTTAATTGGCTTCTGTAAATGCCCCTGGTGTGTAGGATGCAGATCGTTGTTGGTTGGCATGGACAGTGGCCAAATAAGCTGTTCCCATGCTGTATTTCTAAACTATATACACTGCAACCTCTGGTCATTTCCACCCTGGGGAAAAACAAATTCTGTCTGTGTGTCTTATCCATGCCTCTCATACTTGAAAAACTTCTATCAGGTCTCCCCTCAACCTCCAGCATCCCAGGGAAAACAATTTAAATGTGTTCACCCTGTCCTTGTAGCTAATGCCACTTATTAAGGCAGCATTCTGGTAAACCTCTCTCTCCACATCCTTGCTGCAATGGGGCAACCAGAACTGCATGTAGTACATTCATACAAACATAAACGTTAAGAACAGGAGCAGGCTCTGCTATTTAATAAGATCACGGTTGGTCCATTTATAACTTCAACCCTGCATTCCTATCTAGCCGCAGTCACTTTTCACTCCTTTGCTTCTTTAGAATATATCTGCCTCTGCATGAAAAATAATCATATTCCACTTCCAAGGCCTTTTGAGGTATCATTCCAATACCTCATGCTCAAAGAGAAAATGTCCTTTATTCTGCCTTAAATGGTGTTCCAATGGTGAGAGAGGCAATGTTTTAAGGAGATGTGCAGGGCTAGTTTTTTCCAGAGAGGGTCGTGAGTGCTTGGAATGTGCTGCCAGAGGTGGTGGTGGCGGCAGATACAATAGTGGCTTAAAATGGGCGATCTTGTATTTTTAAACTATAACCTATAGTTCAAGAAGAAGTAACATTCTCGCCACATCCACTCTGCCAAGACCTCTCATTCGAAAGGGCCTGTCCCACTGTACGAGGTAATTCAAGAGTTCTCCCGAGTTTTCCCCTGATTCGAACTCGGAGAATGTCCGTAGCGGGTCCATAGGAGTTTGTGGATGTCTCGTAGCGGCTCGTACGAGTAACGGTAGGTACTCGGGAAATCCGGTAAACTCGTGACGTTTTTTCAACACTGAAAAATGTCCACGAGTAAAATAAATGGTTACTTTTTACTTGTACGAGCCGCTACGAGACATCCACAAACTCCTACAGACCCGCTACAGACATTAGAATCAGGGGACCCGCTACAAATCGAATTAGGGGAAAACGCGGGAGAACTCTTGAATTACCTCGTACAGTGGGACAGGCTTCACTATAGTCACCCCTGGTAGATACACAACTTTAATCTTAGTTCCTAAGACAAGCCACGATTCCAGCAACTAGTTCAGCAAACCTCCTCTGGCTGACAAAAGAGTTGTGAATTGTGAAGCCAGAGGAAGGAATGTAGGTGAAAGTTCCCAAATTTTGCCTTGTGTTCCACTTTGATGAAGTTGACCCTTTAATAAGACTCAAGGAGCTATAAGATTAACCATCAGCAGTGAGTTTTACTTGCACAAGGGGAGAAGTGTCTCAGTCAAAGGCTGTGATCACAAATCGAAAGTTAGGTCGGGAGAGCATGTCATTTATACACCAAAAGATGACAACTGAGGAAGTACAATGGTGAGGTGGATTGATATATTAATTCCAGGATCTATACTTTACTCTGACATTCTACAAAAGTCGCGACTTCTTGGTCCTGCACGCAGCAGAATACAAAGGTAAGGATGCTTAATGTATGAATACCTGACACTAGATTGCAACTTCTCGGTTGTGCATGAAACGGGATACAAAGATAATGACAGTGAATGTGTTACTAGTAAATACCGGCTGATGGCTTCTGAGCGCCACATGTAAGGGCAATGAACATGTTGATAACTGATACTAGCTGCCATCCTCTGAACTTCGCACGCGGTGGAGTTCAAAGGTCGTGACAACAAACGTGTTAATGGCAAGTCTGTGTGTATTAGAAGTATAATGGTAATGACAGTGGGTATATTAACTAGCAAGTACTAGCTGCCGTCCTCTGAACTTCGCATGGAGCGGAGTTCAGCAGGGAAAATGAATATGTTAAATAACGGATACTAACTGGTAGGTTGGTTTAATGTATTCATGAATTGTACACCTTCAATAGCTTTTGGGACTTCTACAACTCCTCCATGTACTACTCTTTCACTCTGTGTTTTCCTAACAAACTCTTTTGCATTCCAATTTAAGTTGCCAGATGATAGAGCCATACAATCATACAGCACAGAACTAGGTCCTAGCACCTAACTGTCCATGCTGACCAGGTGCTCATCTCAGCTAGTTTATATTTGCCTGCGTTTGGGCCATATCCCTCAAAACCTTTTTAAAACTAAAAATGTTTTAAAAACATTTTACCCACCTGCCCTTCACACAATCACTATTGCGGTTAGCAAAAGTAATTTAAACCCCTCATTATAATCACACTATAGGTTTTGAACTTTCTATGTAATCCATCAGTATATTTTTCCTCTGTATCTCCCCCATCCATTTCTCCTCGAATTGTTCCTGTGATATAGTGATTGTCAATTCTGCCTGAAGGATTTTGTGGCCAGACTCGTTCTGGAAGGTCTTCTGGTGCCACCAACCATCAGGATCCACCACCTTACATGCAGTTCATTGACCAGCAATTTCACTGTCCCCCTGCTTAATTTTACTATTTGTATGCCTCATTATCTCCTTCCCCTCAGCCAACAATGAACCATTCGACATTTCCTTGAACGTTGTCTGCTTTGATCTGTCATTTTCACACCTTACCCTCCATATCTCCAGTTTCCCTCTCCCCTGATTCTCAGTCTGATGGGATCTCAATCTCTCCCATTCCTTTTCTCCAGAGATGCTGCTTGTCCCGCCTGTTACTCCAGCATTTTGTCCCTGTCTTCTTTTGAGTCAAACTGGGAGGTCTCTGCTTCCCTTCCATGGCAGACAAAATATGTTGCTACAGCCTGGCTGGTTTGATGTGAAAACTGCTACATGCTGCTATATAAGACCATGAGATATAGGAGCATAATTAGACCATTCAGCCCTTCTGGTCTGCTCTGCCATTCGAAAATGGCTGATCTAATATTTTTCTCAATCCGTTCTGCTGCCTTCTCCCTGCAACCTTTGCCACCCTTACCAAAGAATAACTTATCAATCTCCATTTAAAAAATGCCAAATGATTTGGCCTCCCCAGCTATCTGTGGCAATGAATTCCACAGATTGACCACCCTCTGGCTAAAGAAATTCTTCCTCATAGAAAATAGCCAGGAGATGAGCACATCCAATAAGATTTTTTTTGTGGTGGGGATATTGCTCTTGTTCTATCATTTTGTTTTGGACTGTAAAGGGCCTGTCCCACTTGGGTGTCATTTGTGCGTCAAGCTGGTGATGTCGCGTAAATGACACCCAAGTGGAACAGACCCCTAAGGCACTCTAGTGCTGTTCAACACATCATTTTGACTCAGTTCATAATTTGTGGCCTTGGTGCAAAATGCAAAGGTGTTTTAGGACACCAAAAATGGTGGATTTTTATTACTAGCAGCAGTATCTCATGCACATGCTTTGTACTCCAAATGGATGTTTTTTCTGTTTTATGCTAAAATACATAAGATGGAGAAAACTCAATTGTTGATCTAGGTTCCATTATCTGGAAAGAGGGCATCAAAGATTACGAGGAGAAGGCAGGAGGGGTTGAGAGGGGAAAATTGATCAGCCGTGATCGAATGGCAGAGAGGACTTGATGGGCCGAATGGCTTAATTCTGCTCCCATGCCTCATGGTCTGATGATCTGATGGAATACAGAGTTTCAGCCTTTGTAGAGCACAAAGAGATTTGGAGCACAAGAGGATTACCAGGGAAATTTTGCAAGACAGTCCCTTTTAAACCTTGGTTTAATTCTTTCTGCAATGTGGATGTTGTCGAGGCACTACGCTGTCTTTGAAGATAAGAACAACCTTCATGGCAACCCTGCTGTGGTCTGACAATGCATCTTGAGCTTGAGGCTAAATGGGAAAGCAAAATGTATCAGCATGCTCATTCACACAAAATCTCTGCTTACACCAACTGGAATAACCTTCATTGTGTCCCAACTGCATTGCATTTTGTTCTTGGCTCTGTGTTCCAAGGAGCACAATGCTGCCAAAACAGCCGACTCCAACTTTCCTGACAGTAGCATATAGTAACTACCATCCAGATGGATGAGCAACTGACTTGTGTAAAATAATTCTTTCCAGCCCACTGGCACATACTGTATATTAACATAATCCCGATATAAGCACGCTATAGGTCAAGGACATACGGCACTGCATATTAGTTCAACATTTCTTTCAGTCAGAAAACATAGATATGGAAAAATGATCAAAAGTCAAAGTGACATTGGATAAAAAAATATAGCTTGTGATTAATTGTCCAAAATTCACATCCACAAAACATTTTTGAGTTTATTTATACGAAAATGAGGAACATGAACGAACTTTTGCTGGAACGTAAACTTGAATTTTTGGTTTCTGATTAAATTCTTTCCACCATCTTTTAACCATGATGTTTTTTTGCTTTACTAAATTTGTGGCATTGCAGTGAATTAGTATCATAGAGGAGAAACTTGGCATTAATGAACAACAAATAATGTATATCTTAAGCAAAAAAAAAAAATTAAGGACTGTAAAGGAAATATAGGAATAGCAACGGAGGTGAATTATAGAAAAGTACAGCTCAGGAACAGGCTCTTCAGCCCATGATGCCTGCTTGTACCAAACATGATCCCCAGACAGACGATCTCTGCCTGTATATGTTCCATATCCGTCTGTTCTCTCATATCCATGTGTCCATCCAAAAACCTCTGAAACGCCACTACATCTGCCTCACCCAGTATCCTGGCAGGGTGCCTCTGCCACCCACCACGTTCTGTGTAAAACAATGTGTGGCTTTAAAAGTTGCCCTTGTCACCTTGAAGAATCAGACCAAACACCGAAAGGAGGTAAACATAGATTAAGAGAGAAAGAATAAAGGAAAAATCAGTAAGAAATATATTGAACCATTTAAGAGGTAATAATGTTCTTTGCCTGTGCGGAGGTGGATGATTGGCATCACAATGTTGAACAGCCACAGGCTGCATTGTGCTGGTTTTTCATCGACACTTCCATTTCTGTAACTCACTGTTCAGAATATTAAGGACCTCACATCTGCCTGGTCAACTGTAGCTGACCTGATCTGTGGCTCTCATCACCATCAGCATGCATTAAAATGAAGGCCAGGTGCACAGAAGCACTGATCAAGATATTACGAAGTGCCACCAAAGCTTAGAAATTGGTTGAATGCTCATTCACGGCTGGCGCATTCAAGAAGGGACTCTTGCAGGTATTAAATAAAAGTAAATTACAGACCATAATAGTTGAAACATATAAACTTGCCTTGAACTATTGCCAAGGTATTGCTGTCAGATCTGAAATCTTCAATCAACACAATTCTTTGAATTTGATTGTGCCATCTAATACAATACCATTGATGGTAAACGTGTAGATATTAACAAAGCTCAGTGCTTCCATTGACATGGTCGGTATCATCTTAATTTGCTCATTTATCATTTTTAAAACCTCCTATAGAGAATGTGAAGTCTTTGTGCTTGTAGATTTTATGTGTTCTATTAGTTACTCGAACCCTTATTCAGTATTATGAGACAATCTTTATATGTGCACTTCAATAAGCTTTCTAGAAATTGCTTTGAAAATAGGTTGAAGGTGGATTTGATATTGCAAGGATTATTTTGAGGAGAATAAGATGATACATAGAACGTGCAACATAGAACAGAAACAGGCCATTCGGCCCAAAATGTCTGCACCGAACATGGTGCCTCCTTTATCTTCTTGCGTTTGAGGCAGCAGAGGTTATGTAACGCCCTCCAGACACTTTGGACAGTTCAATGTGCTGTTGTCGAGGGCCATGAGGTCTATCCCTCCACCAGGGCGCGGAGGACAGCGCAGTTGAAAATGACGTGCTGCACTGTTTGCTGGTCTGCTCCACACATGTAGGCCGCTGATGAACGCAGCCCCCAGTGATACATGTTGGCGTCGAACCGGCCGACCCCTGTATGGAGACAGTTCAGGGCGACCCACACTTTGCGGGGCAGGTCCGAGCCGGGTAGGCCTGTGTTGTTCGGTGCAACAGTGAATTGCGGAGGATATATGAAATCTGTCCCCAGCTGGTTCTCCATGCTCCTAGTGTGTTGAAACCGGAACCACAGAGGGTCGCTGCGTGACGGGAGAAGGGGCGACGGGATGACAGGCGTTGAGGTCCCAGTTGCTGTGAATCCTGGGCGAGGTGGTGCAAAGGATGTTTGGCCTTGCACACCAGCCTACGAGTGAAGTACTCTCTGAAGCTTGGCGGGTGCGATACCTTCGAGCACCGGCCGAAGATCCGTCGGATTAGGGCGTAGGCAGCCGGTGATGATCCGCATGGTGCCGTTGAGGATGGCGTCTAGCTTGCTAGTATGAGCGCTGCGGCACCATGCTGGGGTGGCGTATTCAGCGGCACTGTACACGGGTGCAAGGGCACTGGTTCGGAGAGTAGGTGTCCTGGCGCCCCCGTGACGATCCAGCCAAGCAACGCAGGAGGTTGTTCCACGCCGAGGCTTTAACACGGAGAGCTTCAAGGTGTTGCTTGTAGGTCAGCTGCCGATGTAGTTTCACCCAGAGGTGTGTAGGAAATGGGTTATAGGATAGGTGTGACTCATCGAGGGTGACGGTTAGCTGGCATTGAGCTTCCTTGTTGTTCAGGTGAAAGGCCGTTGTGATGGTTTTAGTCTCCAGGTCTTAAGGTGGCCCGTGACAAGTTCCATGTCCGCCGAGAGCACATCCTCCACGTTTGACCAACTCCTGTCCGAATGCAGTCGGGCCAGATCATCTGCGTATCCATACTGGCACAGCAGAAAAACAACATGGTGCCAAGATCACCTCATCCCATCTGCCGGCACATAATCCATGTCTCTTCATTCTCTACATATCCATGTGCCTATTTACAAAGCCCCTTAAATGCCACAATCATATCTGACTCCTGTCAGTGCATTCTGTGCACCCACCTCATTCTGTGTAAAACTTTCCCCCATTATATCTCCCTTACGTTTTTTTTCCCTTTCACCTTAAAGCTGTGTCTCCTAGTCAGACATTTCCAGCCTGGGGGAAAAAAGGTTCTGATTGTCTACATGGACAGTGAATCTCTTTGTTGAAGAAACAGTGATCACCATTGCAAGATTTAGGAGGAGAGCAAACAGAGTTCTCTTTTTACAGCCTGTTTCCTTCACTACTTAGTGAAATAAAGATCAATAACTATAATGGTTTGCACATTAATTAGTGGCTCAAAGAAGCAGATAATAAGCAGCAGTTATAAATCAGGCTAAATCGACAGCAATGATAGATTAAAGTTCTATGAAATGTGACTTTCTTAGTTCTCAGATGTTCTCAGATACGTCCATATTGTGAGTGGGTCAGGGTCAGCGGGGCAGGCTGCACCTCTGGAGGAATGGATAAAGGGTGATGTTTCAGGTCGTGATCCTTCTCAATTACATTTTAGTTTATTGTCACGAGCCATTTACAGTGTATAAATACATGATAAGGGAATAACGTCTAGTGCAAGGTAAAGGCAGCAAAGTCCGATCAAGGATATCCTGGGGGTCATCAATGAGGTAGATAGTAGATCAGGACTGCACTCTGGTTGTGGTAGGATGATTCAGTTGCTGATAACAGCTGAGGCGAAACTGTCCCTGAATCTGGAGGTATACATTTTTACACTTCTATATCTTTTGTCTGATGGGTGAGGGGAGAAGAGGGAGTGGCCAGGGTGAGATCATCTATCTATGTGCAACTCCAGAGCCAATCTATCTATGTGCAACTGCAGAGCCAATAAGATCATGGGAGACCCCTTCCACCCCAGCAACGGACTGTTCCAGCTGCTACGGTCAGGCAAACGCCTCAGCTGCTATGCTGTGAGAACGGAGAGGTTGAGAAGGAGTTTCTTCCCAGAGGCCTTAGGACTATAAACTCCTATCCCACCAGGGACTAACTTTACTTTACTGTACCATTCTACCATTTTAAAAAAATTGCTGAGTTTTTTTTCCTTTTTCTTTCCTCCCACAATATGTAATATGTGAAAATGTGATTCTGTTCCATTCTGTTTGTTTTTTGCACAAAGTCTGCGAGCATTGCCACTTTTCATTTCACTGCCCATCTCTTATGCGTATGTGATGAATAAACTTGACTTGACTCTCCAGAGATGCTGCCTGACCCGCTGAGTTACTTCAGAACTTTGTGTGTCTTTTTTTAAAATCAGAATTATTACATTTAGCATTAAGTTCTAACTTCAATTCCTGAAAGATTACATTTGAAGGCTTAACCCATTTAGGCACCAAGTATCTGAAAAGTATGGAAAGCAGAAGGCTGGAAATACCCAGCATATCAATTCTGTTTCTCTTTCCATGGATCTGCCTGATTCATTTCCAGCATTTTCTGTTTTTTATATTTCAGATTTCTTGCATCTGCATTGTCTTTTAGTTTTCAATTACAGTGGCAGGGACAGCCCATTTTCTTGGGGTCTGATAACTTTCTGCTGCTGTTTTTAAGATTGCAGTAGGTAGACCTTCAGGAATTTCCATCAAGCTGATCAGACATGCTATCCAACTCAATTTCACGCCAGACATTCTGCTAGGAACGAACCGTCACCCAGATTAAAGAATGATTCAGACATGGATACAAAGTGCTGGAGTAACTCAGCGGGTCAGGCAGCATCTCTGGAGAACATGGATAGGTGACGCTTCGGGTCTGGACTCTTCCCGACAAACCAGCATCTGTAGTTCCCATTTATTACATTTTCCATTGACTTTAGTTCTTTTGTCAAAGTTGAAAAGATTCACCCACCCTGCTTAGGATTCCAGATATGTAGATTTTAATACAATTTCACTTTGACTAAAGAACTTCAAAGTCAACAGAAACTAGTTTCTAGTTCATTCATTAATCAGTAGCACTGTTCTTGTCGTGCATCAGATAGTTTTCGTAGTATAACAATTTATGTATTTTTTCCAAGCTCACATCCATTTACTATCAGAAACAATTCCTGAATAGCTTTGAAAACAAATGGCATGAATTGAATGTATATTATTATGCCTTTTGCCAGCAAATAGCAGAACTATTGGCAGATACAGCCCAGTCCATTACAAATGGGATGTAAAGGGACTGGGTTGAAATCCAACCCCGTCAAACCTCAGTTTGCATATAGTTGGCATATAGTTTGCTTCATTGATAGACAGCAAATGCTGGAGTAACTCAGCAGGACAGGCTGCATCTCTAGAGAAAAGGGATAGATGACGATCTGGAGATGGCATCACCTATATCCCTTTTCTCCAGAAATGCCATCTGGCTCGCTGTTACTTCAGCATTCTGTGTCTATCTTCAGTATAAACCAGCATCTGCAGTTCTTTTCCTCTACATTGATAGAGTTGGCCCAACTCTCTCGATGTAACATGCCAACCATATGCAAACTGAGGCCATATAAATTAATTACTGTTATGCCCAGACATTCAGTCACAAAATACTGTTTAGTTTAGTTTTTATCCAGCTGGAATTCTGCTTCTCTGGAGGATAATGTGATATCAACCATTGTTAAGTAGTATAATTCCTGAAAATTGACAGAGCATTTTTGATTGTGAGTTATTCTTGTTCCCCTGACATGATTTCCACCTCAGTGTACTGGATAACATAATTCCTTATACTAACTTACTTACTTACTGCCTATTATGCCTCCTGGCATGAGGGCAGCAACGAAGGTCCTCCACTCAGTAGTGTTGAATTCTTCAGTTGTTGTTTCCGTAACATATTTGTTCAACCTCCAACCTGGAGGACCAGTGGATCGCTCTTCGTCTCGCGTCTACCCTTCAACCTGTCCAGCATGGGAGACCCTAACAGGAGACAAATCTCCCACTGGCATAGCTCTAGGGGTCACTGAAACACACAAGCTCCCCGACCACGACAAGGTTGCAATCCAACGGGGAGATCATTCCTTATGCCTTTGGAATATTATTCGGGGGCTTGTACCATGTTGACCTGGGAGAACTGTTTGTTGGGTATCCCCCAACATAATCCAAAGCCAAAATTACACAGATGTGGGAAACTTGAAATAAAATCAGAGACTGTTGGAAGTACACAATAGTTCTGGTAGCTGCTGTGAAGAAAGAAGCAGGTTTAATGTTTGAAGTTAATGAAAGATCATTGGCAATGCAGAAAGAAGAGTAAAACTTGGGAGGTTTGCAAAGTTTGATAATGCTAAAGTGATTGGATGGTAATAAAGGGATTGGAATTCTAAACTTTGCCATAGAAAACTCATCGCAGGGCAGTGAGCGTGGGTGAATTTTCAGTCACAACTTAATGCACGTCCGAAGACTGTGTACTCGACTCCAAATCTGTAGATTTGTTTACATGTATCTATGTAGAATTGAGAGATGACCATACCACTTGTAATGCCATTTTGACGATGAGATGTTTAAAGCTAGGTCTGGCCTACTGTCATAGATGATGTAAGATATACCATGGAAGAAAAGCACACACGCTTTCCCCAGTGTCCAAGCCAATTTTCATCCATCGATCACTGTCACTGAAACATTATCATAAAGGGACATTGTGAAGTTTTCTACACACAAAATGGCTGTAACAATTCAGATATTGTAACAATGATTAGGCTTCAAGAATACTTTATTGCTGGTGAAGTGCTGTGGGTAATCTTGAGGTGGGGAAAAGCACAATGTAGATAATAGTCTTGACTTCAAAATTTATTTTGTGTGAATCAACATTTTACCACGTTGATTCGAAATAAAAGCAGGTTGATGTTGTTTTAAACGCTTAATTTCTGGCAAGATAGACTATCACCTATTTAAAAACAAATCAACATCATTGCTTTACACATTATTTTTGCAGGAATTCTCCTAAAATGTATCTGACTTATGAAAGCACAGCAGATTGCTAATGGGCAGGGAAACATTCATGCTCAGGAATTAGTCCCTGGTGGGTAATACAAAATGCTCTATAAAATAACAGCACTGCGTTTGGCTTCAGTCTTGAGGAAAGATCTGAGGCAGAGTACAATGTGTTGCTTTTACTATGTGGTTCATTTGCAATTCATCTCCTGTAATGGAGTCCAAACCACAATATCCAGAATGATTTTACTACTGGCTTATGACATTTTTCAGTATTACTTTATATAAAAAATGCAGATTTCGAACGCACACTCAGATCAATATATCAATTGTTGTAAAGCAGGTCAAGATATTTCTGAACTGTTGGTTTAAAGTTGCATTTCTATCCTAATTCAGTAACACTTTATTGATCCATTTATTGTTGAAATCTGCCATAAAATGATTTTTAAAAAGCCCTAAGGGAGAAAATTAGATCCTTACTGTATTTGATTTGGGTTGCTGCTTTTGTGTTTTGAATCCGTAGAAACATCACGAAGTCCAGACACAGAAACGTATCAGCTGCTGCAAGATGTAAGTTTTATTCTGTTGAGGATAATTTGCTCCCTTCAAAGAGAATTGACTAATTACATTAATTAGTTGGAGCCAGTTGAGCTCCTTTTGAAGTATTACTGACCGCTGCAGTAATTAACTATCTGGGAACAAAGCACTTTTCCCAAAAAAAACTGACATACTGGAGTTGTATTTTTCTTTAGATAACTTTAAAAACAAGGTCAAGTCAAGTCGAGTTTATTGTCAAATGTGCAAGTGCAGTGAGGTACAGGTACAATGAAAGTCTTGCTTGCAACAGCGTCACAGGCACATGTATACTCTGGCAACACACATAAACATAAATTATACAAAAATCTTTCCGTAATTTACACATGGGTTCTTCAAGCCATTGAAAAGAAAAATGCTGTGCAGAAACAAGACATTAGTGTAAAATACAATGAGACTCAAACAAGTCCATGGCATTAGAAGAGGCGGTCTGTCAGGTTGCATTTCTGAGGTAGGATTAGGGTCGTGCAGGTCTGTTCAAGAACCTGATAGTTTTATGAACGTGTTTGCTCCTGACCCGATTTTGTGGAATTTTAGGCAATGGAATCTCCTGGAACAGTAGCAGAAATTAGAGGACACAGCCTGGATGGTGAGCATCTTTAATGATAGATTGCATCTTCTTAAGGGGGCATCCTCATGTAGATGCTTTTGATGGTGGGGAAGGTACTACATGTGATGGACCGGGCTTAGTCCACCACACTCTATATCCTCTTGCATTCCTGTGTGTTGTAATTGCCATACCAGGCCATGATGCAACCTGTGTGATACTTCCCACAATGCATCTGTCGACATTAGTTACAACATTTTGTGACATGCCGAATCTTTACACTTTAGCGATACAACATGGAAACAGGCCCACCGATTCCGATACACACACAGGACAATTTACAGAAGCCAATTAACCTTTAAACCGGCACTTCTTTGGAATGTGGAAGGAGACAGGAGCACCAGAAGAAATCCCACACGGTCACAGGTAGAATGTACAATCTCCGTACAGCCAGCACAGTCATGATTGAACCTGGGTCTCTGGTGCTGTGAGGCAGCAACTCTACCGCCGTGCCACTTGATACTCACTTGAAACTTAAATAAAATGGTGCGCTGTCTTCATGTTTACAACTATGTACTGGAGCAAGGACGGGACATCTGGGATGTAAATGCCCAAGAATTTGTAGCTACTCACAAGCGAGATTCCCACTCAGGCAGTTGGTCAAATTTTCACCATGTTACAAATTGACCAAGAAATGTTTTTTTTAACCCTGCTTCAATCACCGGGAAAAAAATATGTAATCTTTAATAGCATAAAGTAGTTGAATTTTCAGTCTTTGATGTTATTGCCAGTCAGGGCAAAGGTTTTAAAGCTCCTACAAAATGAAATAAGATTTTAGAGAAGCAGTAATTCATGCATCTGCGTCAACAAGTCTTTTTTTTTGCCTGAGCGGAATTCTTCCAAAGAAATAATGATCTTTGCAATATGCTTCAAGGATTTTGGTAGGCAGTCCCTCATGAAAACGTACAGCTCTTTCATTACACCGAATGGGTACTCATACCTAAGAGGAGCAAATTTTCAACAAGCAATATTTAATTAAAAGCCATATTCCATTCATAATTTCCAACAGTATCATACCTCAAGCCAAGATAAAATATTTGAGTTTTATGAGCCAATTGGTGGAAATTATGCATGCAGCCTTTCCACTTCCAGCATTTTTCTGCCACACAAAACGATGGAACATTGAATCTCTTGCTCTGAGTGTCCATAAATTACTGATGGGAAAATAAAATAATCTCTGTCACACTCAGGTAGTTCCAGCTGAATAAGTGGACTACAAATTGAGCTGCAGATTTCAAAATGCTCGAAAGGGTTGTTGTACAACTTGATCCCGGTTGCTAGCCATTTTAATTCCCTTTCCCATTCCCACGCTGACCTTTCTGTCTTGGGCCTCCTCCATTATCACAGTGAGGCCTTATGCAAACTGGAGGAACAGCGCCTCATATTCTGCATGGCGAGCTATCAACCTAAAGGTGTGAACATTAAGTTTTAGGTATCTACCCACCGCACTTTTTCCCGCATCTCTTCCCCATGCTCCACCTGGGCTTGCAACCATTTCTCCCTTCCCCTTCCTCTTCCATCTATATTTCTTCCTTTGGCTTCACTATCTGCACCTCTCCTATCCTTACCTCACACCATTTATCTTTTCATCCTAATCATTTTCATAATTTATTAGCCAAGTATGTTTTGCAACATGCGAGGAATTTGGTTTGCCATACAGTCATACCAAAAAAGCAACAAGACACGTATCTACATAAACATTTGACATAAACATCCACCACAGCGGCTCCTCCACATTCCCCACTGTCACGGAAGGCAATAAAGTCTTATCTTCTTTCCTCCTTTGTCCAATCATCTGCCTATCAAAATCCCTCTTGCCTGTACCCACCTATCGCTCACCGGACTTTGTTCTGCCACTCCTCTCTTCCAACTTTCTCGTCCCCGACCGCTAATCAGTCTGCAGAATTGTTCTGACCCAAACTGTCACCTATCCATGTTCTTCAGAGACGCTGCCTGACCCCCAGATTTACTCCAGCATTGTGGGTATTTTTTGTGACAATGAACATGTTGGCCATGGGTCTGTTGCGCCAAAATTCAGTCATTTGTCAAGTCTTTAGTTTAATTTACTTTAGTTTAATGTAATGCATTGTCATGTGTACAGTGTATGTGTACCGGAGTACAGCGAAGAGTTTTTTTTGTTGCATGCTAATCAGTCAGCAGAAAGACTATTCATGATTTCAATCGAGCTATCCATAGTGTTCAGATACATGATAAAGGCCATAACGTTCAGTGCAAGATGAAGTCCAGTAAAGTCCCATTAAAGATAGTCCAAGGGTCTCCAATGAGATAAATAGTAGTCAGGGCTGCTCTCTAGTTGTTGGTAGGATGGTTCAGTCTTAACGCTTGAGGTGTGGTTTGCAAAACTAGAATCTGGGCGGACAGTGTGGGTCGACACGGTGAGGGTGATGTGGGATGAGACAGGTGCAAGGCCTTGTTTAGAGAGGGTAAAATTATACCAGAAATGTCCACTGGTGGGTGTTTCTTCAAAAATGTGATTTCATTTTATTTAAAATGCTTCAAAACATCTGGAATGACAAGAGCTGATAGATGCCTGACGTGGATGATGTGTCCATACCACAATAATTGGTTGAAACATGAACTGTACAGCAAAAGCTCCAAGGCACTGCTGATTTAAGACCTTAGAGATACAGTGCGGAAACAGGCCCTTCGCCCACTCAGTCCCTGCTGACCAGCGATCTGCTTTGTCACAAGCATTATTCCACACGCAAGGGACACTTTCGAATTTTACCAAAGCCAAATAACCTACAAACTTGGATGTATTTGGAGTGTGGGAGGAAACCGGAGCACCCGGAGAAAACCCAAGCAGTCACAGAAAGAATATACAAAATCTATACAGACAGCACCCATAGTCAGGATCGAACCTGGGTCTCTGGTGTTGTAAGGTAGCAACTCCACTGTTGCACCACAAGACAGAAATTGTCAGAATAGTTAAGCAGTCAGGAAATCACAGCCAATTAATGCAACACACTTCAAGAAATAGAATTATGGTGATCATGTTTTCTAGGTAATGGACTGGCTTCCTCCATCAAAATTCTTAACGTGAATGTTTTCTACTTCATTTAATTGCTATTTTTATTCATCTATTGGCAAATTTATGCAATGCACTTTACAGGTAGTGTGTGAAATGTTGCAGCATGTAACCTTAACCGGGGAAGAATTGCTCCTTTTAAGCTCCCAAGAAACTTGTAATCCCAGTTTTGTCATTGTGCAAAAGAAGATCGGGACATTAAACAAAACTATATCTTGAGCAGGTGGAGAGGGAATTGTTAAACCGTGGAAGGAGTTGTACTGTTTCCTTGGAGCCTGTGTAGTAATGTAGTTTAAGCTACATCTGGAGAAAATGGAAAAGCACACACTAAATGTTCACTCCGGTGTGCTAATGTATACCTGAAGATGGCTCTCCTTGGTAATTGATCAGGTTAATGGAGATAAATTTAATAGGAAAGTGCTGCACTGCAATTAATGGCATGAAACATGGTGAAAAGCATACACATGTATTTCCCTTTGTGGGTGTTCATAATACTTGTTTAACTACTAATAGTTATTTGTCTGTAAGTTGTTAGCATTTGTTTCTCTGATCTGCTCAATGGCACAACTTCCGCTATAGTAATTAATAGGCTCAAAGAACAGAGGAATGGTGAGGTGGAAAGATTGGCTCTATCTAATTTTAAATGTTGGAGATAAAAAATGTGTTAGAGGAAGAGCAGCTCATGCTTGATCTGTAGTCTTCAAGGTGAAGTGAGAGAGAAGCATGGAACGACCAGCTCAACTAAACAGAATGCAAAAAACAAAGGCGTGAGTCTACAAGCAAGTGAACAAATTACCAACCAACTCAACTCACGAGTCTGAAGAAGGGTCTCGACCGAACCATTACCCATTCCTTCTCTCAAGAGATGCTGTTTGTCCCGCTGAGTTACTCCAGTATTTTGTGTCTATTAATTCACTCTGTCTCTGTTTGATGGTTATTCTGGGGGTGGAGCTGTCTGTTGTTTCTTTTTTTCTGTGCCATTGAACAATACTGTCTACAAAGGTCAATATGGGTCTTTATAGCAGTCAGTATAACAGTATCTGCAGCCAAGTTGCAGTCTGTAGTTTGTCCTGCTTAATGCTGCACGACTGCTTGCCATTGACGCTATATTACCCAGACACAATCAAATTAGACATTATTTAATCCAATGTCACATGGGTATTCACAGCTAAACTGCTGACAATGGTGGAGAAACAAAGAACTGCAAATGCTGCTTGATATCAAAGACAGACGCAAAGTGCTTTGGGTAACTCGGCAGGTCAGGCAGCATCGCTGGATATAAAGGACAGGTGATGTTTCGACCCGAAATGCCACCTCTCCTTTATCTCCAGAGTTGCTACCTGACCTGCTGAGGTACTCCAGCACTTTGTGTCTCTATCTGCTGGCAATGGTGTAGATAGAGGAGTGAGAAATGAATATGAATGATGGTAAGCTTGACCTCTGTAGTCATGAAGACACTCGAAAGGCTTGTGCTGGGCAAGCTGAAAAATATCACGCTGGATCCTATGCAGTTTGCATATCGGGCCAATAGATCTGTGGAACCAGTCAACCTGGGCCTGCACTTCATCCTACATCACCTAGACCGCCAGGGGACCTATGCGAGGATCCTGTTTGTTGATTTTAGCTCTGCATTCAACACCATTGTGCCAGAGCTACTACACTCCAAACTTTCCGAGTTGACTGTGCCTGAACCCCTCTGTCGGTGGATCACCAGCTTCCTGACAGACAGGAAGCAGCATATGAGGCTGGGAAAGCACACCTCGGACCCGCAAACACTCAGCATAGGAGCACCGCAAGGCTGTGTACTCTCTCCTCTCCTCTTCTCTCTCTACACCAACGACTGCACCTCCACAGACATCTCTGTCAAGCTTCTCAAGTTTGCGGACGACACAACCCTGATTGGACTGCTCCAGGATGGGGAGGAATCTGCCCACAGACAGGAAGAGTCACAGCTGGCGTCCTGGTGCCATCGCAACTACCTGGAGCTCAATGCTCTTAAGACAGTGGAATTGATTGTAGACTTTAGGAGAGCTCCCCCTCCCCTCACCCCACTCACCATCAACAACACCACAGTCACATCTATGGAGTCTTTTAAGTTCCTGGGAACCATCATCTCCAAGGACCTTAAATGGGGGGCCACCATCGACTCCACAGTCAAAAAGGCACAACAGAAGATGTACTTCCCACGGCAGCTGAGGAAGCACAATCTGCCACAGGCAATGATGGTGACTCTGGACTGTCAAAGCTGCCACAGCCAGACATAAAAATAGTTTTTATCCACGAGTAGTTGCTCTACTCAACAGCCAAAAATCTGTAGCCTCCCTTTGATTTGGTATTTCTGTTGGTTCACATGCTTGATCAATGGTGTTTTATCATTGATGTTTTATTATTATTAATGTTTAGTGTTTTCTGAGTCATTCGTAACTGTTACTGTATGTCATGTTGTCACTTGTGGGCGGAGCACCAAGGCAAATTCCTTGTATGTGAATACCTCGCCAATAAATTTACTTACTTACTTATTTACTTATCATAAAGTGCCCACTTCTGTGAAACCTTTGCTTCTACTCCCTCTGATTCCTTCGGCACATGGACATTTCTTGACCTGCACATCTAAAGTGCGGTGGATCCAGCTATAATGCTTGTAGATTTCCGCCTCTAAAATGTCAAACACTGGAAAGGATGCCAAGGCGATTTATGAGAATGTTACTGGGTCTGGAGAGTTTGAGTTAAAAGGAGAGGCTGGAGAGGCTAAGTCTATCCTCTTTACAATGGAGGAGGTTGATGGATGACTTTGCACAAGCAAGCAGAAGAGATTAGATTAATTTAGCCTGGGCATTTCGGGGCTGAAGGGCCTGTTAGTGTGCTGTACTGTTCTATGTACACAGAGCTTTGTAAAATCAGGAGGGGCATAGATAAAGAGAATAGCCATGGTATTTTCCCCAGGGTAGGGAAGTCTACAACAAGAGGCTATTAGTTTGAGATGAGAGGAAAGATTTTAAAGGAAGCTAAGGGGCAACTTCTTAATGAAGATAGTGGTGCGTTTATGGAATGAGCTACCATATGAAGTGGTAGGTGCAGATTTATAATTACGACATTTGAAAGGGACTTGGGCAATTTTATGGATGGGCATGATGTGGAGGGATATGGGCCAAGCACAGGGAAGTGGGGCTAGCTGGGTTATGCATCTTGCATAACCCAGCTTGAAGGGCCTATTTCTTTGTTTTGCAGCTATGACTCTTGAACTGTGTGACTACAAATTCTTGCTTGGACTCAGAAGACGTTTAAGAATGAGACCCACATACAGATTTTTACAATACAGTACAGATATGTTTGCAGGCAATCAGTCATTTCTATTACAGGCTCTAGACTTTCCTGACAGCCCCGTTAAAGTAGCAGAATGACAAAAAGCACATCTTTGTGGCTGGCAAAGATTACCTTCAGCAGAATTCTGATGAAGATTGGAGGTTACTTTGTATTCTGAGAAAAGATTTGGATTTGAATGTTGCCTTTTGGGCTTTTGCCCAACACTTACTCGTGTTTCAGGATTAGTTGACATGCTCCATTCAGTCAGACCTGTGAGCGCAGACAATCTACATCTTTATTCAAGCTGTATACAGGTGTTATGTGCAAGGATAAAATAAAAGGTGATTTTTGGAAATGAGCTGCCAGCATGGATCGTGTATGAAAATTGAGTGCTGCATTTAAATATGAAAGAGTTTGTCCAGTGTTTTATTAACCTTTAATAAATTTAGAAAGCTCATTTTGAGTAGGCAGTCTAACAGTTGAATATTGAGCAGGAAGAGAGTGAGAGGAGGGAGCGAGGGGACGGGAAGCCAAGGCACAAAGATTTGAAACGAGCTTTGATTATTTAAATAATAACCTGATCAACACTTTTCATCAGTTTCCCTGGTTAAGAAAGAACTGCAGATGCTGGAAAAATCGAAGGTAGACAAACTTCAAACATGCCTACCTTGAATAAATTCCTCCAGCATTTTTGTCTACCATCAGTTTCCCGGCACTGTCAGCCATTTTGAGAGCAATTTGTCAACACCAAGCCTAGGTGGGTAGTGGGAAGGCCCAGCGGGGAAAATGGGGCAAGAGTCCAAAGCAAAAAGATGTCTTGCAGCCTACAGGAAAGAGGTCAGAAGGGTTGAATGATAATCTGAAAGAAACTTACAGACGATCCAACAGTTCTGGTCTCCCTTTAACTGTTGGATATTTTGAGGCCTGGGATAATTAGACAGCAATGAGTAAATTCAATGGCAATTATAATAAGACCAAAAATATCAACTTGTCCAATTTGTGTTTCATTGGGTTTCATTAAAGGTTCAGAGGTTTAGTCTGGCCCTTCGACCCACCCTGTCCGCATTGACCTGCGATCCCCGCACATTAACACAAGTCTACACACACTAGGGACAATTTACACTTATATCAAGTATACAAACCCAAACCAATAAACCTACAAACCTGTACGTCTTTGGAGTGTGAGAGAAAACCGAAGATCTCGGGGAAAACCCACATGGTTACAGGGACAACGTACAAACTCTGTACAGACAGCACCCATAGTTGGGATCGAACCCATGTCTCCGACGCTGCAAACGCTGTAGGGCAGCAACTTTACCGCGGAGCCACCGTGCTGCCATGTATCAATTACATTTTTTTTTAATTTAGTCTTCGCCAAACTCCATCTCTTTTTGGGACTTAAATTGTTTTTTTTTGTGTAAATGAGCCACATGTTGAAAATGTAAAGCCAATAGTTAAAGAAGGAACTGCAGATGCTGGAGAATCGAAAGTTACACAAAAGGCTGGAGAAACTCAGCGGGTGCAGCAGCATCTAAGGAGCGAAGGAGATAGGCGACATTTCGGGTCGAGACGCTTCTTCAGACTGGTCAGGGATCAGGGAAACGAGAGATATAGACGGTGACGTGGAGAGATAAAGAACAATGAATGAAAGATATGCAAAAAGGTATCGATGATAAAGGGAACAAGCCATTGTAAGCTGTTTGTGGTGTGAAAATGAGAAGCTAGTGTGACTAGGGTGGGGGAGGGAGATAGAGATAGAGAGAATGCCAGGGCCCGAGGGCTGAGGGAGAGGTGGGAAGAGGAGGAGACAGCAAGGCTTAACAGAATTGAGAAAATTCAATGTTCAAGCCCAGAGGATGCAGACTCCCCAAGCGGAATATGAGGTGCTGTTCCTCCAACTTGCGGTGTTGCTCACTCTGGCCGTGGAGGAGGCCCAGGACCGAGAGGTCGGATACGGAATGGGAGGGGGAGTTGAAGTGCTGAGCCACCGGGAGGTCGGGTTGGTTATTGTGGACCGAGCGGAGGTGTTTTGCGAAACGATCGCCAAGCCTCCGCTTGGTCTCACCGATATAGATCATCTGGCATCTGGAGCAGCGGATGCAGTAGATGAGGTTGGAGGAGGTGCAGGTAAACCTCTGTCGGACATGGAAGGACTGCTTGGGTCCCTGAAAGGAGTGGAGTGGGGAGGTGAAGGGACAAGTGTATCATTTCTTGCGGTTGCAAGGGAAAGTGCCCGGGGAAGGGGTAGAGCAGGAGGGAAGGGAAGAATTGACAAGGGAGTTGCGGTGGGAGCGGTCTTTGCGGAAGGCAGACAGGGGGGGAGTTGGGAAGATGTGGCGAGTGGAGGGGTCACGTTGGAGGTGGCGAAACTGGCGGAGGACTATGTGTTGTATTTGCCGGCTGGTGGGGTGAAAGGTGAGGACCAGGGGGACTCTGCCCTGTTAGCGAGTGGAGGAATGGGGAGAGAGGGCAGTGTTGCGGGGTATGGACGAGACCCTGGTGCGAGCCTCATCAATAGTGGGGGAGGGGAATCCCCGTTCTCTGTGATGACCTGGTGTGGAACACCTCATCCTGGGAGCAGATGCGGCGTAGACGGAGGAATTGGGAATAGGGGATGGAGTCCTTACAGGAAGCAGGGTGGGAGGAAGAGTAGTCCAGGTAGCTGTGGGAGTCAGTTGGTTTGTAGTGGACGTCGGTCAGGAGTGTATCACGTGCAATAGAGATGGTGAGGTCAAGGAATGGTAGGGAAATGTCGGAAATGGTCCAAGTGTATTTGAGTGCCGGATGGAAGTTGGTGGTGAAATGGATGAAGTCAGTCAGTTGTGTGTGGGTGCAGGAGGTGACACCAAAGCAGCCTGCGATGTAACGGAGGTAGAGGTCGGGGATGGGGCCCTGGTACGCCGAGAACAAGGATTGTGCCAATAGTTCACTTGTTATTAGCCCTTTCTATGAATCTCCCCACTTGCTGAATTGACTGATTTATTTGGATTATCTGTTGTGAATATTAGGAGGAAACCTTTTGTTTTACTAACTGGCCTATTAATAAGTGAAGTTTAAAAATGTCAGCGGTTAGGTATAATGAAAATGAAAGAAAAATCTAATTTTAAAGTATGTCCATTCTGAAAAACAAAGTGGAACATAGAACAGTACAACACAGGAGCAGGCCCAATAAGACCCACAATATCCGTGTTGAACATGATGCAGAGCTAAGCTAATCTCATTTTGCCTGCACATGATTCATATCCGTCCACACCTTGCCACTAAATGCCTCTTAAATTCCTCCTTAAATTCTTCGATCATCACTGTCACCACCATCACCTCTGGCAGCGTGTTCCAGGCACCCAACACTGTTTGTGTAAAACATACTGCCCTGTACGTCTCCTTTAAACTTTTCCCCTCACTTTAAAACTATGCCCTCTTGTCTTTGACATTTCCACCCTGGGGAAAAGGTTCTGACTGTCAATGCTCGAAGAAGTCAGATATCGGGATAAAAATCTCATTCAATTCATCTTGGATCAATCTGAACCGAAACACTGATGCAAATTAAATACGTTAGCCATGTTACGACCAATGTTACCACCAACCAATACGTTACCACCAACAGTTGCTTTTGGTTTGGAACTGTTCTCATCTTATGGAAGTGTTTTCAACGCACTGAAAGTATAGAAACATATTCATGATCTCGTGAAAAACAGGAATCCTTACCCACATTTCCACTTGGAATCAAGGGACATCATACTGAAGATTGCGGAGAAATGTGGATGAATGGGACGTCAGTCTGGTCGCCAAAATGAAGAGTCTTTCTTTCTTTCGGAATTGCCAAGAAGAAGAGGGAAAGACAGCAGGGCTTCAATTGTGTTCTTCTCATGACTTCTCAGGATTACTGTGCAGAAGGTCCAAATGGAATGCAAATGGAATACAGCGTAGCAAAGTGTGGAGACATGCACTTTGGTAGTACGACTAAAAGCGTGGATTATTTCCTAAATGGGGAGCGGATTCGGAAATCGGAGGTGCTGGTGCTCCCTTCTATTTGAGTGCCAGGATGACTGATCAGTGAAGGGCAAAGAGTACATGATCTCACCCATCCTACAGAGTTTTGGTTCTCTCCAGTATTGACCGATCAATCTGTTATAGTAATATGCAATGTCCAATGTTCAGTTCACAGATACAGCATGGAAACAGGCCATTCGGCCATCGAGTCTGCAACAACCATCAAACACATTTATTACCTATCCTCTTCCACATCCTACACACTAGGGGCTTTTTCTAGAGGCCAATTAGCCTACAAAACCTGCACGTCTTTGGTACGTGGCAGGAAACCGTAGGAAACCTACATGGTCACAAGGAGAATGCGGAAACTCCACACAGACAACACCCAAAGTCATGATCAAATCCAGATCTTTGGCGCTGTGAGGCAGCAGCTCTACCAGCTGTGCCATTGTGCATCAATGCTTTTGAATACATAGCCAGTAGTCTCTTGTCTTTATTGCTGCAATGCCATTTGTATTTCCAACAGCTTAAATCATGGGACAAGGAAGAAATTAAAGCTTGGAAATTAAACATGACTGATTATACCATTTTTTTCCCCAGTTATCTTTTGAAGGATCAGTCTTTAAATCATTTAATGTTTGTGACTGAGGGAGTATGGTCCTGGATTAGATACAATATACAAACCCGCTACTGAATCATAACTGTTTGAGCAAAGTTAGTGACTATTTCAGCTGTTCGTTTATGAATCAGAGGAAGCCTAACACTCGGTTTACCAACTCTAGCAGCATTTCCCTTCCTTTCCTAATGCTGAGTATATATTTTCTCAGAAGCCCTCTTGAAAGCTGTGATTATATGGACTTAAAAACTAATTGGGCATGTTAATAGCAGCTTTTTGGAGAATATTCGCAGAGAGCAAATCAATGCAACAAGATGGGATTTTATCGGTTCATTTCAATACTAAATCTGCCAGGATTAATTTTAGTTTGTCCATATGTGTGTTTTAACCAAGTAAGATAACAACCTTGACAGTATGGAAATGAGCCAAACATGACAGTGATGCAGCGGTAGAGTTGCTGCCTTACAGTGCCAGAGTACCCGGGTTCGAGCCTGACTTTGAATGCTGTCTGTACGGTGTTTGTATGTTCTTCGGGTGATCACCTGGGGTTTTCTGGGTGCTCCCACATGCCAAAGACGTACTGGTTTGTAGGTTAATTGGAATCGGCAAAATTGCAAATTGTCCCTAGTGTGTCTGATAGTGCCAGTGTATGGGGTGATCGCTGGTCGGTGTGGTCTCAATGGGCCGAAGGGCCTGTTTCCCTGTGTATCGCTTAAAGTCTAAAGGCTTTTGAAAGTGATTCTGTACTTGTATTGAGGCCAAAGATGGATGAGGCAAATGCCAGTGCAATTTCGTAGCTCTCCAATCTAACCCTGTGGGGACATGGCAAACAGATTTCCGAACCTGGTATGATGACAGAGCAGTGGACAAGTGTTCAGCCATTTGGTGAAAATGTTCTTTGTTACTAATATTCTCCATCTATTATCTTTCTTGATTTGACATTTTCTGCTTGTTTCAACTTTCATTACTCATATCTTAATTGTAATAATAGTGAACTGTGTGTCTGATGAGATTCTAATGTACATGTGCTTCATAGCTACAGTGGCTTGCAAAAGTATTCATACCCCTTGAACTTTTCCAAATGTTGTCACGTTACAACCACAAACGTAAATGTATTTTATTGGGATTTTACGTGATATACCAACACAAAGTGGTGCATAATTGTGAAGTGGAAGGAAAATTATACATGGTTTCCAAATTTTATTACAAATAAAAACTGAAAAGTGTGGCGTGCAAAAGTATTCAGCCCCCCTGAGTCAATACTTTGTAGAACCACCTTTCGCTGCAATTACAGCTGCAAGTCTTTTGGGGTATGTCTCTACCAGCTTTGCACATCTAGAGACTGACATTTTTGCCCATTGTTCTTTGCAAAATAGCTCAAGCTCAGTCAGATTGGATGGAGAACGTCTGTGAACAGCAATTTTCAAGTCTTGCCAGAGATTCTCAATTGGAATGACTGGGCCATTCTAACACATGAATATGCTTTGATCTAAACCATTCCATTGTAGCTCTGGCTGTATGTTTAGGGTCGTTGCCCTGCTGGAAGGTGAACCTCCGCCCCAGTCTCAAGTCTTTTGCCGACTCTAACAGGTTTTCTTCCAAGATTGCCCAGTATTTGGCTCCATCCATCTTCCCAAGAACTCTGACCAGCTTCCCTGTCCCTGCTGAAGAAAAGCATCCCCACAGCATGATACTGCCACCACCATGTTACACAGTGGGGATGATGTGTTCAGGGTGATGTGCAGTGTGACTTTTCAGCCACACATAGCGTTTTGCATTTAGGTCAAAAACTTGGCTTGCGGCAAAAACTGGGGGCTTCATGATGGCCCAAGGAACATTGTTTGTTCACTAATGTTCTCTAACAAACCTCTGAGGCCTTCGCAGAACAGCTGTATTTATACTGAGATTAGATTACACACAAGTGGACTCTATTTACTAATTAGGTGACTTCTGAAGGCAATTGGTTGCACTGGATTTTATTTAGGGGTATCAGAGTAAAGGGGGCTGAATACTTTTGCACGCCACACTTTTCAGTGTTTTATTTGTAAAAAAATTTGAAAACAATGTATCATTTTCCTTCCACTTCACAATTATGTGCCACTTTGTGTTGGTCTATCACATAAAATCCCAATAAAATGCATTTACGTTTGTGGTTTTAACGTGACAAAATGTGGAAAAGTTCAAGGGGTATGAATACTTTTGCAAGCCACTGTACATGATTCCTGCTCTCCACACTCCTCCCTGCAGTGATAAACAGAGAGGTTTACTTGAATGACTGAAGCCTCTGCCAAGATGTCAGACGACCAGCTTAAGGGTTGATATTTCTAACTCATTGGGCATGTAACTTGAAAACGAATAACAGGACTATGCTTTGTGCTGCAGTTGTTCAGTATTTACTACATTCTACCTGAGCTAATTAACAGTGTGGGCAAAATAGCCTGGAAATTGAAGCTTATATTTTGTGTGGTAACAAGTAGTCGTGTAGAGTTGAATCCAGGTGGATGATGAAATAGATCATATGTCACTGCAAAATGTTTACCTGAGCACTTCCAGAGGGTAGGCAGCTGCAGACATTGACAGAGTGAGGCCCAGTGAAGGAGGAACTATTTTGCGAATGCGGCCCTTCCCAAAGGACACATAGACTTGGAAATTACGCGACCTCGTGGTCGCATCTTTGAGCATTTTGTGTCTATCTTCAATTTTCTTGGCCCTGCTCTGGGAGTAGAAGTGGGGGCAGATCCGGAACGCAACGGCCGTGAGCCCCAGGCTGAGTTTGGCGATCGTTTGCCTGCTTCTGCTGCTTTTGGAGGTTGGCGCGCAGACGTTTCGTTCGCTACAAATGGCATTTCGGACAGTCCCACGAGATGTCGCGCACAACTACATACCCCTCCGTGCTTCTCAGTGGTACCGGCCCCGCGCGGCCACACGATGCCCATGCGCCTCAACACGACGACGAGGTTGCGTAATTTGCGTGCCAAGGACACATAAGTGGGTCAGGCCCTTAAGACGAAACACAAGACATAAATGATATAAGACGGTATAAACCACGATACACAAACAAGATATTAGTGCAAAACACAATTAGAAAACAAGTCCATGGCCATGCAAGAGATGGACCATAGTGTTCCATTGCCGAGGTAGGGCCAGGGTTGCAGGTCGGTTCAAGATCCTGATGGTTGTAGGAAAGCATCTGTTCCTGAACCTGGTGTTGTGGAACTTCAGGCTTCTATACCTCCTGCCTGATGATAGCAGTGAGAAGATGGAATGGCGAGGATGGTGGAGATCCTTGATGATAGATGCCACCATCATGAGGCACTGCCTCAAGTTGATGCTGTTAGTGGTGGGCAGGGCTGACTCCACAACTTTGCGCAACCTCTTGTGTTCCTCCGCATTGGAATTGCCATATCAGGCCTTGTTGCAACCAGTCAGGATACTTTTTGCATCTCTAGAATTTTGAAGCATATTTTGAAGCTTCAGAGGCCGGCCTCAGAGACTGAGATCACAGGCTCGCCAGGAGCTGTAGGGGCTTGTGAAGGTGCATCATTGTTTTCATCTTTCAAAGCATGCATGACCTGCATCGAGCTCTTCCAGAAGTGATGCTTCGCTACCACTTATGCTGCATGGTTTTGCCTTGAAGGAGATGAAAGCATGCAAGCCGTGCCACGGCTTGACTGAATTTTCTCTGAACTAAATGCCTGTGGAGTAACATAAATGAAATGAGTGTGTGTACTGGCTGTACATACAAAGTGGAGGCAGTGTGAAAGTCCAGGGTTCTTTTTGAACATGGTGTGGCTTGAGACATCTTATACATCTGAACATTGAGGTATTGGTACAGCAAGGCTAGAATTGAAGATTCTGTTGTGAAAATTTTGACTGGTCCAAGTCTTCCCATGTGCAGTATGAATTTATATTTTACATATATACCATCTGAAAGATAGTGATGAAAACACAAAAGTAAAAATGCGTAGGCATTCTTTTCAAAACCTAGCATTAATCTGTGCTGCACATCTTGACGATTCTATAACTATGACATACTGCATCCTCAGAAGGATGCCTAGATAATCACACATTTTGCACACACAAGTGCTCGGGAATAATGCTTGGTCTCACTTGGAAAAAATAATAAATCATGGGGCCTTCAGTCCAAGCTGTTATAAGACATTACAGATGAGCTATTGCAGTTGAAGAATGTGTGAGAATCAGTGTTTATTTGCTACTTTGCTGGTGTTTTGCTGTAATTCTATCGTTATTTCAATTATTGTTTATTCTCTTAATTGTATATTGTTTGAGAGTTCCTCCTCCATCATTGATCCAAATCCTCGAAACTCACTCCTATGTCATTACAACTCACAGATGATGCACTCCAAATGTCAACCAGATACTACCAACACGAAGGGTTTTGCTTTTGAATATAAATGGTATGATTTCATGTCCTTTCCTGCTGGCTGAAGGGGCATCATGTTTCTTCCCTAGTTTCTGACCTGGCATAACCTTGATTTTCCAGTCATCCACAGCCCGGATAAACTCCAAGGAACTCAAAACTATATTTGCGTACAGGATTACATCACGCTACAGATACAGATACAGAGACCCTTCGGCCCACCGAGTCCACACCAAACAGCAATTCCCGCATATTAACACTATCTGACACACACAAGGGACAATTTACATTTGTACCAACCCAATTATCCTACAATCTTGTACGTCTTCGGAGTGTGGGAGGAAACCGAAGAGCTCGGAGAAAACCCACGCGGTCATGAGGAGAAGTACAAACTCCGTAAAGACAACATCCGTAGTCGGGTCAAAACTCTGGTCTCTGGCTGACAGGTTAACAATCTTTTCCAAACATACTTCCAGTGCTGTTTTGATAAAAATGTTCAAATGATTGGTGCTTATCGGTGGCGCCATGTTCTAATAACAGACGCTGCACATAGCTCCGCTCCCAAATATTCACGATTTTTCGCGTTAAAAACGGGTCCACTGGTCGGGACCGATTAAAAAAACTTACCGGTGCCTCTGGACGTCGCGCTGATGACGTCATCAGTAAGCGCTGTGAATTTAACGGAGGCTTAAAGCACTTTAAATGAAAAATTCTTCTCCTAGTAAGAGCACTCAGAGAACAGTTACAAAACACTCTTGGGGGAGCCAGACGAAGCCTGAAGAACTTATTTTTGAAGTGGCTTCTGGAGAAAAGGTGCTCTCTGACATGGCTACAAGATCTAAGACAGATCTGGCTAAGGACAAAGAATTTGAGCAATTAAAGTTATCGGTAAGTGAACTGAAAGATGAAAAGGTGGTTGGAAAAAAGATGGAACAAATGATGGGAGTGATGATGGAAAAGATAGAAAAGCTGACGCTGAATATGAATGCTGGTAATCAGAAAGTTATTGAGTCTGTGAAGGATTCGATTGGCACTATAAATAAACGAATTGACGATGTGAGATATGAACTATCGGAGAGAATTGATAAGGGTGAAGAAGACTCCACAAAGAGGTTCGGCGCTGTGCTGGATACTGTCTCAACTTGTATGTCATCAATGCACGAGGGAGGAAGAGATGGCAAGAATGGTGGAGGAGATGAAGAATGTGAGGTCAGAACAAGACCTTGCTACATGACGGATGGCGACTCAGCTGGCTAAAGTTTCAGACAAATGCCTGGACCTGGAAGCTCGTTCGAGACGCAAAAACCTAAGATTAGTTGGTGTACCAGAGGGAGCCGAGAGAGATAACATTCGGGAATTCGCTGCGGGCTTAATTAAAGAAGCTCTTAAGCTCCCTAACCTACCGAAAATTGAAGTGGCACACCGAATTCCGAGATTTAAACATAAATCTCAAACTGGTTCAGAACATACACGACAGATTATTGTGAAATTACGGGACATTTCTGACGTGGAAGAGGTTATGAGTAATATCAAATATGGAGTGCATCTGAAGTATGGTGCAACAACCTTTAACATTTTCAGAGATTATCCCTAAAGAGCGAAATCAGTTCTCTAAGGCAAAGCGGGCTCTCCAAGGAAATAAGGAGGTTAGCTATGGTGTTTACTACCCAGCTAAAATGCGGATCTCCTACAAGTAACAGCAAAAATCGTTCACAAATCCGGAGGAGGCATACAAATATGCTCTAACCATCGTGGAACAGAAGGATTAGCTGGAAGGGTCGGACGGTATGGACACTCTTTCTTTTTACTATTTCACCCTGAATGGTAGCGTGCTGCCAGAAGAAGGAACTCTGTCTAGATGCCTTATCGGTGGAATGCTAACTCAAGGACATACTCTGTTCCAGGGAAGCGGGAAAAAGATAACCACCGAAATTAAGAGCTCAACAACAGACTGTGGGCATAACAATTACTGTTGTTTAAGAGATTTAATGAATAACCTAAATGGTATAGAATTAACATTTTTAACAATATTAACATAGAATATTAACATAGACATAGCAATGAAGGTTAATCATAAAAGGTAGAAAGGGTGATTTACAAATTAACATTTATAACTTAACTTAATAAATCTCAAGTAGATTTATAACTGGGGCGTGAGGGGCAGAGGCGGGCTCCTGGCTCAGTTATCCTGGCAGGTTATCCCCGTCAACCAACAGTTGATTATACCCGAGGTTAAAGTATATGCTTAACATTTAGTAGATAAAAATGTTAGTTATATCTGGGAATATTGATGAAATGGATATATATACTGTAAATGGGTACTATACATTCGATTTTGAAATCAGTCCCGCTCCAGTATGTTATGAATAATTGAGGGAGTGGAACTATTTGTTTGTTTTATATCGACAACGGAAGTCGTCAAAATGTTTTCTCCCACCAACAGATGGATCACTTGTTACAGTGCCGATAAGTTCAGACCCTGCATTTTCACTTTTATTCATTTTCTAAAATTATTACCACATTTAGTCACATGTGTGTGTTTTCTATTTAAGGACAATCGCAAAGGGAATCTACTAATTGAACTTTGTAGGGTAAATGATCCCCCAATATCTAAAGACCTGAGGTACGGATGCACCGCAAGATACACAGGCATTAAATCTATTCAAAATGCAAGACGATAACCAAAACAAACTGGGAGGAATCTCATTCTGTAGTTGGAACATTAGGGGTGTTAAAGAACGCATTAAAAGGGGTAAGATTCTAGCTCAGCTGAAAGCATACAACACAGATATTGCTTTCTTACAAGAAACGCATCTTAAACTTCAAGATCAAGCTAGATTGAGGGCGAACTGGATAGGGCGAATTTTTCACTCGTCATATACGTCGAAATCTAGAGGCACGTCTATTATTATTCGCAAAGGCATACCATTTAAACCAAAAACTACCTTAACAGATAAGGACGGGAGATATTTGATAGTTACCGGGGAGATCCATGCTACCCCAATTACCTTGGTTAAATATATATGCGCCCAAACTTTGACAATCCGCATTTTTTCAATAAAATTTTGAATATAATCGCAGAATATAATTACCAGAATGTTATAATCGGCGGAGACTTGTGTTTTAGACCCTTACTTAGATAAATCGAATCAAAAACAGAGAGGTATTACGAAATCCAAAACTAGTGAACTTCTAAACACATATATAAAAAAACACAAATATAACAGATGTCTGGAGGATTGCAAATCCGACCGGCAGGGATTACTCGTTCTACTCAATGGTACATATTCACGTATGTGGATACTTGGTGGATACAAAATTACTACCCCACACTTCTAAACCAAAATACCACACAAATACGATTTCAGATCACTCCCCACTATCTTTCCTTCTAAAAATGGAAGGAATGACTAAGAACAAACTGTTTTGGAGGTACAACCCTCAAATTCTAAAAGAGCCGCAAGGGAGTATATATTTAAAACAGCAAATGGATTTTTTTTTCTAAATAAATGATAAGCCAGACATATCACGTACACTATTATGGGAATCCTTTAAAGCATTTATTCGAGGTGTTATAATTTCATACCAAGCTTTTCAAAATAAGAAAAATAAGAACGAACAAAGACAGTTAGAAGAACAAATTAGACAACTGGACATAGAAAACGCTAAAGACCCAACTACGGATAAACATAATAAAATAATAATACTGAAATTTAAATTAAATAAATTATTATCAGAGAAAGTCATAAGATTATTACAAATTACAAGACAGGAACATTTTGAAAGTTGGGGATAAGCCCCATAAACTTCTGGCACGTCAGTTAAAAAAACGAGAAAAGGATCACACAATTTCAAAGATCAAATCAGACAGAGGGGAAATATTGACCTTGTCGAGTGATATTAATAAAATATTTGCACAATTTTATGTGAATTTGTATACATCTAAAACTACAACGGACACCAATAAAGTTACAGAGTTCTTGGATAATTGTAACCTTCCTAAACTAGAATTATAGGAACAAGAGGAATTAGGAGAACAAATCTCAAATAAGGAAATAGAAGAAACAATAATCTCATCAAAAAATGGAAAAACACCATGTCCCGATGGATTTAGTAGTGAATTCTATAAAAGTTTTTATGACATATTTACACCTCACCTACAGAAAATGTATACATATGCCTATAAAGAACAAATACTACCTGAAACACTAGCAGAATCCACGATCACATTAATACTTATAAGAAAGATAAAGATGCGGATGAACCCAGATCATATAGAGCTATTGTGTTGTTAAACACACATAAAAAAATATTAGCGAAAATACTAGCTAGAAGACTAAGCAAATATGCTAGTAAATTAATATATCCGGATCAAACGGGGTTTATCCCTAAGAGACAATCATTTAATAATTTGAGACGTCTGCTCGACATAATGCATTCACACCAAACTGAAGATCAAAAACTATCAATTATATCGTTGGATGCAGAGAAAGCATTCGATCAGGTTGCATGGGATTATATGGTCAGGGTATTGCAAAAGTTTCAATTGGGAGAGAATTTCATTCTATGGATTAAATTATTATGTAATAAGCCAACGGCCAGAATATTAACTAACAATAATTTATCTACGAAATTTCAATTGTCAAGGGGTAATAGACAAGGATGTTCTCTATCACCGCTGTTATTTTCTCTTATAATTGAACCCCTAGCGGAAAGAATTAGAATTCATCCAAATATCCATGGCTATAATACAAAATATTCAATCAATAAAATATCATTATACGCTGATGATGTACTATTGTACATCACAAAACCTCAGATTACTATACCAAATATTTTAAACTTAATAGACGACTTTGGATCATTTTCAGGATATAGAATAAATTGGAATAAAAGTGAAATCATGTCAATAAAACCGAAAGATTCTACACATCTTTTACAGTTTCCTTTTAAAATAGCTATGGAAAAATGTAAATACTTGGGTATCGAAATCACTAGAAGATATCAAGACATGTTTGATGCAAATTATAATCTTCTACTTAAGAAACTATATAACTTGATTAAATTTTGGAAAACGCTTCCGATGTCCTTAATAGGCCGAATAAACGCCATAAAAATGATTTTTCTACCACAAATTTTATACCTGTTCCAATCAATTCCAATAGACCTACACAAAAAGTTTGAAAACAAACTGGACTTAGATATCACAAATTTTATTTGGTATTATAAGTCCTATAGAATACAAGGATCACACCTGAATAAACCCAAAGCAGTAGGGGGATTAGCACTCCCCAATTTCATGTATTACTACTGGTCTGTAAATGTTAGAAATATGATTCATTTGTTGGATAATTCTCCCCAGCAACCGGATTGGATTATTATGGAGAAAGAGGACTGCTCCCCTTGCAATATTGGAGCGATCCTTCTTTCACCAATGACGATGAATAATACAAATTACAACAAAAATCCAATTATACATAGTACAATTAGAATTTGGAAACAAATAAAACACAATTTAAAGTTAAGAAATGTATCTCTCTTATCTCCTAATGGTAAAAAACCTTTGTTTAAACCTTCAATTATAGATAAAGCATTTATACAATGGGAAAGAGCAGGAATCAAAACCTTTGGAGATTTGTATGAAATGGGAAAACTATTATCATTTAAACAATTACAACTAAAATACAATTTGGGAAACAATCAGTATTTTAAATATTTTCAAATTTGTGACTATTTGAAAAAATACGCACAAGATTATCACAATATGCCTCCCGATTTACTGGAAGAAGTAATGAATACAAAGGCTGAATCAGCAAACCTAATGTCATATATATATAATATTATTCTAAATCAGAAATACCAACAACAGAAGGCATCAGAACAGACTGGGAAAAATAATTAAGTATAAAAATTTCCAAAGAAAGGTGGGAAGAATATTTATTAAATGTGCATAAATGTTCAATTAGCGTAAAATACACTTTGATACAATTTAAAATCTTACACTGATTATACTACTCAAAAACTAAAATAAGTAAACTTTTTCCCAATGTCTCACCTATTTGTGATAAATGTCATTGTCAAGAAGCTACTATAGCGCACTCATTTGTCTTTTGTACAAAAATTCAAATACTTTGGACTGACATTTTTGAAATTTTCATAAAATTATTTAAAATAAAACTGACTCCAAAGGCAGACTGGATTATCTTTGGAACAACGGAAGATAGCCCCGAATTAAATGTGTTTCAAAATAATCTATTTGAATACGGCTTAATAACAGGAAAAAAGCGAATCTTAAAATTCTGGAAAAATGCTCCGATACCAACAGTTAATATGTGGATTTCAACTATGTTTGAAACGCTACATCTGGAAGATATGAGACTCTGACTGGCAGGAAAATCAGACTGTTTCTATAAGACGTGGTCTGCATTTATAAATTTACTACAAGGATAAGGTGCAAGAGTACCTCAAAAAAGTACCGGCGTCGGGTCTTGGTAAAGGGGGACGAAAAACTGTCGAGTTGATAGATTCCTTTTGCGCAATGTTTATAATAAAGTAACTGGCTTTTCTTTTTTCCTTCTCTCTCTTTCCCTTTTTTTTTCTTCACCAGGGTCTATTTCTTAATCTCCTTTTTCTAACTCTTCGACCAAGGGTTCCCTTTCCCTTTGGCACGCCTTTTCACTTTCACAACTCTTTTGCACTTTCTCTACTTTCTCTGTTTCTATTTCTTTCTTTTTTCTTTTTTCTGAAGCCTTAAAAAATTAAGGGGTACAATGATTGTAATAATTTACATGGGATGTACACTGATGTAATTTACGGTACCTCTAATAAATAAAGATATTTAAAAAAAAAAAAAAAAAAAAAATGATTGGTTATTTTGACAGTGTGCTGGAATTAAATTAATTCCTATAAATTGACGGCTAGAGACCTGGGTTCGTTCCTGACTATGGGTGCTGTTTATATCGAGTTTGTACGTTCTCCTGAGTGACTACGAGGGTTTTCTCTGGGTGCTCTGGCTTCCTCCTTCGTTCCAAAGGGGTGCAGGGTTGTAGATTTATTGGCTTCTGTAACTTGTCCTAGGTATATAGGATGAGAAATTGGGATAACACAGAAATAGTGATTATTGGTCTGCGTGGACTCATTGGGCCAGAGGGCCTGTTTTCAAGCTATATCTTTAAACTCTAAATCTCGACTCGTTGTTGCTTTTAATATCAGACTAGGCCAAATATTGGCAATCTGTACAATTTGTTTTCAATTTGTTTGGAACTTAATGCCAGCCAAGTCATAGCAGACTTAGATATGAGGTGCTTTCCCTGAGACTTTCAGCAGGTCAGGCACCTGTCGAGTGAGAAACATGTTAATATTTGAGGTTGATAACCTCTGATGAAATGTTACTCACCTGAAATATTAATTCGGAATCTCCCTCCACAGATGCTGTTTCAGCGGCCAAAAGTTTCCAGTGTTTTCTGATTCTATTCCGTATTCCTATCTACTTTGAGTTTGATTTAGAGCATGCCTGCACATGGTTAATATTGAAATACTTTTACGATATCAATTCAATTCAGCATTGGATGAGTTTCAACTTCAAATCAATGAAATCAAATGATCCGTGGGGAAAGATCTCATCAAATGCAAGTGTCCAAAATGTGTTAATGATTTTGCAAGGGCTCAGAAGTCTTAGGCAGAGATGCTTTGTGATAAGAGTAACCAAAAACAAATCATAATATGACCCAAAACATTTGAATTAAGTTATGGTTTGAAGTGACCTTTTTTTTAAATATGCAGAAACAGGCCCTTTGACCCACCGAGTCTTGACCGACTAACGATCCCCATACACTAACACTATCCTACACACACTTGGGACAATTTTACATTTATACATTATACCAAGCCAATTCACTTACAACCCTGTACGTGTTTGGAGTGTGGGAGGAAACAGAAGATCTCGGAGAAAACCCACGCAGGTCATGGGGAGAACGTACAAACTCTATACAGACAGAACCCGTAGGCAGGATTGAACCCGGGTCTCTGGCGCTGTGAGGCAGCAACTTTACCTCCATGAAGTGGAGCACTGCACTCCATGCCGACTTTATATACTAAAACACTGATAAGGAAGTGCTCTCCATTGTAAAAATTAAGAAAACAATTCTGATAATAAGTGACCACGAGTGCATTTGCTTTTGGTGATGTTTTTCATGAAAAATCAATGAATGTATAACAGTTAATATCCTTTTTTTTGCTAAAATGAGTGAACAGTGAAGAATATTTCACAAGTACTTTCTTTGAAGCCAAGTAGTAATTAGCTTTCTCTATATATGTAGTTGAAATCAAGTTCAAGATAATTATCTTGAATTTAAATGCTTTATTTTAACTTTTATTCTGAAATAATACCATTAGGTATGGATAAATTACTGGCTGTCTTTTAACAAACGCTAACATTGTTGGGATTGATTAGAACCCATCTGCAGTACAATGATTTTTGGTTAAATGGAATTTCTGTCAGAATTATCTTTAAAACAATTCTCCTTGCACTCTCTGTGGTGGTATCTGCTAAGACTTCTTGAAGAATAGTTGCTCATTGTTTTAATGGCTTGGTGAATGATCACTTGTAGATTCATCTTCTGGTTAATCCAAGCAAGGAGGGAAGGGTTTGAAACTATTCAAGCAGAACGGTGTGATACTTTGTAGAACTGAAGTTATTTGTCTTATGTGGGGATTATTAGAATAAATGTTTCTCATAATTTACAACTTCAGTGAAGCATTTGCAGTAGGGTTGCCAACTTTCTCACTCCCAAATATGAGGCAAAAGGTCAAAATAAGGGACAAATTACCGACGGCAATTTGTTGACCGACTCGGCCGTGGCTAGGTAAATGATAAGTTGGCCCAGGTGCTGGACTGCACACAAAGCCCAACCGGCGGGCCACCTGAGAGGTTTTGCGCGTGCAAAGTCCCGCACCCCATCCAACTCATGATCCGATGATCGGCCATGAGAAGGAGGGGTGCTGGTGTCGGCAGTGAGCGAAGGTCCGAAGGTCGGACAGCTGGCCGGGCTGACGACCGACGGGGCCACGGGCGAAGCGCTGCTGCTGCACTCCATGGGCTGCACTACGTCAGGACGGGTGAGACGGGGCAGGACGCGTGCTACGACCCAACAGTCCTCCCGACCCGAGTAGTAGCAGTCAAAGGGACAAGGGCGGTCGCGTATGGGACAAACCAATTTAGCCCAATATACGGGATGTCCCGGCTAATACGGGACAGTTGGCAACCCTCATTTTCAGACTTCACTCTATTTGGATGGATGCATCTTTCTTTGTTCACATTTTCGATAGGCCTGAACCTTGTTAGGATTACTATATTATCTTTAAAAGTCAATAGATTCAAGTACTCTTAAACTACAGTAAATTATATCATGAACAGGTCTGATGCCATCATAGCCTTTGGTGTTTTAAATCTCAGGTCAATCTCTATCAGTATAATTCAGAGTTTTATCCAAAATGAACTTGGATTTGAGCAAAGTCTGGTGATTCAATGCGCCTTTGACTGACTGGGAATTAATTCCTTTTTCTCCTTGAAACCGAAGTATAATTCCCCAAGACATTGCAGGATTATAGATCTTCTGCCTGATGTGAGTACTGAAGTACTTCCAGTCAGATAAAAAAAACATTAAAAATAAAATCACTCTTTAAGCTAGTCACTTACCCAAGCCAGCCTCAGTTAAGTAGGTCAGAGATACATATAGCTAACTATTAAGTAAAAAATGGGAACCTCTTTATTTCCAATATTAATTTAAATATATTAAGGAAGAAGCATTACATGAGAAGAAATTCCTGAGGTGGATATTATATCAGCTAACTAGATATAGTTAAGGCCAGAAATATGGGATTAATATTTCTTATTTGTTTCTTTTGAACTCAATATTCCAGTGCTCTTCTGGTTTGTTTCCATAAACATAAACTCATCCAAAATATCAGCTGCCCCTGTTTGAACTCACCTCCAGTGCCTCATATAGTATGGTACTGGTAAGGTACTTTATTTCTCACATGTACCGAGATACAGTGAAATTCGTTTTTGTATGCAGTTCATTACAAGTATCACTACACATGAGCACTTAGACATTGGATATTAGATATCACATTAGATAAGGGTCTCAGATACAGTACAAGTGTATAGCAGTAGTACACTGAGACAGTATACAGAGTAGCCAGTTTGGCACCATTTTCATGTCCCAGTTGTTGTACGTGCAGGGATCTTGATCCGGTCACGAAGGCCCATTGTCCAGGTGGCGTTGCAGGGTTGGCCTGGCCAAGCGTAGCTGTTGTTGTCCCCAGCTGCTTCATCACTGTAGGCCATGCCCTGTCCACGTGCTTGGTCTCTTGGCCTCATATTGCTCTGCTGATGATATTGGATTGTCCTAGAATATTATATTCCTTTTTTTCCCCTGCGTATTGTCTCTCTGCATCTCACCAGCTGTGACGTCACCTTCAAGGAACTACGTATCTGCACTCCTAGATCCCTCTGCTTCACAACACTCCCCAGAGCTCTGTCTTCCACTGTGTCGGTCCTGCCCTTGTTAGACTTCCCAAAATGCAACACCTCGCACATATGTGTATTAAACTCCATTAATCATTCCTCAGCCCACCTGCCCAGCTGATCAAGCTGATCATTGTCTTGTAATATTGATGATATGTATTTTGGGTATTCCAGTCTGGTAAAAAGCTGCAAAAATAATTTTGGACTATTGCTAGGAATAGCCATTTCATAGAACATAGAACAGTACAGCACAACAACAGGCCCTTCGGCCCACAATGTCTGTGCTGAACATGATCTCGCCTCCCTGTGTGTGGTCCATCTGCCTCCATGTCCTGCATGTCCATATGCAGATCTAAAAGCCTCTTAAACATCACTATGATATCTACGTCCTGCATAAGTCAATGATTCTTCTAATGAGGAACCAATGCAATAGCTTTTCTCATTGATTCATGCAGTGGATGTGGACCCTGTTGCATGCTAGTTATTATGGGCTGCTCTGCCCAAGACAGCAAGAAATTGTAGAGAGTTGTAGATGGAGCACAGTCTGTTATGTATTGCCTGGAACAATAACTACAACACGAGAAAGTAAGGTAATAGTAGTTAATTGGATGGTGTTTCCAAACTACGTTCCCAGCCGGCAGGGATGCGCATAAGATGCAGGCGCTTATGCGTGGGAGTTACCGTTCGGAATAGTACACAGTCCATCACAGACCAGATTCCTTTCCATTGACTCCATCTACACTTTACAATATCTTGGTTAAGCAGCCACCCTAATGAAAGACTTGGCCTACCCCAGTCATTCCTTCTTCTCTCAGCTCCCATCAAGCAGAGGGTACAGAAGCTTGAAAGTGCACTAAACTAGATCCAGGAACAGTTTCTCGTCCTCTGTTATGAAGCTTCACAAGTTCACAAGTTCACGTTATAGGAGTAGAATTAGGCCATTTAGCCCATCGAGTCCGCTCCGCCATTCAACGATGGCTGATCTCTGCCTCCTAATCCCATTTTCCTGCCTTTTCCCCATAACCCATGAAACCCATTCTAATCAAGAATTTGTCTATCTCTGCCTTAAAAATATCCACTGACTTGGCCTCCACAGCCCTCTGTGGCAATGAGTTCCACAGATTAACTACCCTCCGACTAAAGAAGTTCCCTCACCGCCATTTAATTCTGAGGCTATAACCTCTGGTCCTGGACTCTCCCACCAGTGGAAACATCCTTTCCACATCCACTCGATCTATGCCCTTCATTATTCTGTAAGTTTCAATGAGGTCCCCCTTTAAGCTTCTAAATTCCAATGAGTATAGGCACAGTGCTGTCAAATGCTCATCATATGCTATCCCACTCATTCCTGGAATCATTCTTGTAAACCTCCTCTGGACCCTCTCCAGAGCCAGCACATCCTTCCTCAGATATGGGGCCTAAATTTGCTCACAGTACTCCAAATAGTTTTAAAGTAATCTATTTATTTATTTATTTAAAAACATTTCAAAACATATTCACGTAATAAATATATACAATACAGGAACCGTGCAAAAAAAAAAAATCATCCTCAAAGCCTTATAAGCTTCTGAACAGTCCTTTCATAAGATAGGGTATGGTCCAATTCACCTCTACCCCACTGCGGACATTGGACTTTGTCTATGGAACTGGTTGCTGCAATGCTGAGAACAATATTCTTCCCCTTTGCTCTGCCTCTTGCACTTGAGTTTGACTCGATTGTGTAGTATTGTCTGACCTGATCTGGATAACATGCAAAACAATGCTTTTGTTGCAAAACGTATCTGGCGAATAAAATCTGATTCTGATTCTGATTCTGATTCATTGTACCTCGGTACACCTAGCAATAATAAACTTAAACCTGAACCTGAACTGAGGAAATAGTTAAAAGTCAACTGCATTAGTGAATTGCAGTGAGATTTAGGCCAAAACAGGCAACATTTCTTACTCATTCAGAAACTAGATGGGATTTTACAATAATATGGTACTTATTTAGTTAACATTACTGAGTCAAATTTAAAAAGGAATGCAGATACTTTTAATGATCTGAATTTTAATTCTCAAGCTGCCAGTGGCAGCACTATGCATTCATGTCTGTTTCTTTATGTTCTGCCATCCCTCCTTGATATTCTCTGCAGATCCGCGCTCTGCCTTTTTCTTGTGAAATCAGTTCATCTTCACCATGTTTGATAAATGTGGGAGAAACGTACTCACATTTTGAGCAAGTTCTAAAAAAGGTTGGATCCCGATCACATTGGCTGTTATTGGCACCTTTAAACCCGCGTTAAATTTTGGCTGGATCTACAAATGGAACTTGGCCCCTACCAGCACGCTGAATAAAAGTAGTACCTCTGCACATTTGATATCTCATTATTTTGCACTATTTCATGCTTACTGCAACTTCGAAGAAAGGCATCTAAATGTTTATTATAATCTAAAATTACTTCCAGCTTTTCTTAAAAATCTGCAGCAACAAACACACACTTTCTACCAACTCACACATCTTCCTTTGCAAACTTTCTGCCACATAACTCAATGCAAAAATCATCCATTTACAGAGCTACCTTCCAAAACATTTAAATGTGATGACCTTTCAACTTCACTTGCCAAAACTCAGATTGAATATTTAGAATTATAAAATGATAGCATTAAAATGGTATATTGTTATATCTTATGCTGTTGGCAGTTGCTAATGCTCTATTTTAATAACTTTATTCAGGTTTTGGTTTAGTTTAGTTTAGTTCAATGCAGAAACAGGCCTTTCAGCCCATTGAGACCGTGTTGACCAATGATCCCCATACATTAACACTATCCTACACACAAGGGACAATATGGAAGTCAAATTATCCTTCAAATCTCTACACATTTGGAGTGTGAGAGGAAACCGGAGCACCCGGGGAAAACCCACGGGGCGAGCATATAACCTCTGTGCAGACGGCAGCTGTAGTCAGGATTGAACCCGGGAATCTGGCGCTGTAATGGCCCTGTCCCACTGTACGAGTTCATTCAAGAGCTCTCCCGAGTTAAAAAAAAAATCAAACTTGTGGTAAGCACGTAGCATGAACGTAGCGGGTATGTCGGAGCTCGGGGACGTCTCTTAGCGGCTCGTAACGCTGACGACAGGTACTCGGGAAGACTCGTTAATGGCAGGTAAGCTCGGGAAGACTCGTGAAGATTTTTCCACATGATGAAAAATGTCCACGAGAGCCCCGAGTACTTACGAGCGGCCATTACCATAAATCTCCGACTTCGAATCAGAGCAAACTCAGGGAGAACTCTTGAATGAACTCGTACAGTGGGACAGGGCTTTAAGGCAGAAACTCTACCGCAGCACCACCGTGCGGTTTTTGAGATCTGACCACATATTCAGTTATACACGTATTTTAGATATTACAACCATTGAACTAATCCAAGCAGTGATTGTTGCTACTGTAACTGGCATATCCTGACTGACCATTTAGAACCATTTATGTTTCTTTCAGTTTGCACTGTAATGCCACTTGAACCCTTTGAGGATGTGTTTCATCCATTTTAGTTATTTTAAGTTGTCCATCTCCTGCATGAAAGAACATTTCTGAGGATAGTTATGCATTAAAAACAATATGTTACAGGCTTGTAGTCTCTCTAAACACATTTAACATGATCTAAGCTTGCACCATGTACTTGATAATACGCATGTTTTTCTAACCAGCAGTGGCCTTACGGTGAAGCTGAGAGTCCAGGTTGCATTTTAGTTTAAAAGATACAGCATGGAAACAGGCCTTTCGGCCCACTGAGTCCATGCTGACCATCAAACACCTGTTTACATTAGTTCCATGTTATCCCACTTTCTTGATCACACCCCCCACACATTTGGGCCAATTAACCTACAAACATGCATGTCTTTGGGATGTAGGAGGAAACTGGAGCTCCTGAAGGAAACCCATGCGGACCCAAGGAGAATGTGCAAATCCATGCAGGCACAACTCGGGGTCAGGATTGAACCTGGATTTCTGGTGTAGGCGACCAGCTGCACCACTGTGCCACCCTTTCATAGCCACAATACATAACTAATTGTTCTGACAGCAAAATGAGCTCATGTGTAACTTATAATTGCAGATACAAGTGATTCCACCTTTCAAGATTTCCAAGATTTAAAAAACTTTTGATGCTTCTTTGCAGTAGTGAGGCAGAAACAGATTACATTGCGATCCTGTATGTATTCAAAATCTTGGGAAAAGAATCCACTCAAATTGAAATGTAACAAACTCATCATCTGAACACCGTGCGGATCTCACTGACAATAAAAACGATTGTTCCTCATCAGTTGTATTGGGTGTTAGTTTATGCAAAAAACGTTTCTTTGCCACTTGATTTATTTGCAAAATCATTACTGTTTATGCATTTGTTTCATATTCTGGCAAAAGCAGATAACAATCCTCATCTGTAGAACTTGTTTCTGCTACCAGTTCCTTCACCCCTTGTGTCCTTGCTGTTTCTTTCACCTGAGGTAGCAACTTTTTTCTTTGCCTTTAGAGATTTTCTTGAGTTTGTGCTCTGCATTCACAATCTGCCCCCTTACCTCACTAATTACTTTCAAGTTGACCCCCCTAACTTTTTTTGCCCCATGATAAATCTCATCCATTGTCTCTAAGGTCAGCTTGGTTTCTTCAAGCAATCTTTTTTATACCGTTGAGCCTGCAATTCCAAACACAAGTTGAGCTCTAAGTATTCCTTTCAGCATAATTCTCTGAAACTTGCAACCTTTGGTGATTTTTCTGTATTGATCATACTATTCACCAGCCTCTCGTCTTCAACTGTTAAATTTATACCTCCTGGAGGGAATCCTTTTTCACAGTTGGCAATATTCAGAATCTTTCTTCAACAGGATTGCATTAATGCTCCATCATTTTAAATGATTAAACTTCATGCATTTGCCTCTTCTGGTGACTGCCCCTCACCTGCGCAGTTCCCTTTGATCCCCTCCCCATATGCTCTCACCTCCTCCCGCCATTGTTCCTCTCAGCGTTGGCTGCAGGGATCGTATCTGTGAGGCGAACACCTGCTGATTTGAGTACTTGCAACTCATAGAAATTGATGCACTGAAGAGCATTGTGGTATAAAAGGAAACCCAGTAATGCAATCCCGCGAACTTCACAATTAGAAGTTTTGATACTTGGGTTTCACAAACATGTTAGGATAATTGAAGGAGATTGATGAAGGTAGAGTGGTGGATTTTGTCTGCATGGTCTTCAGCGAGACTTTTGATAAAGTCCCTCATGGTAGGTTGATCCAGAAGATTAAGACGACTTGGTCGTATGGATCGAGAACTGGCTTCTTCATAGAAGACAGAGGGTTGTGGTTGAAGGAAGATATTCTGGCTGGAGGTCCGTGATCTGTGGAGTTTCGCAGGGATCTGTGCTGGGACCTCGGCTGTTTGTGACCCGAAAAGTCACCTGTTCCTTCGCTCCATAGATGCTGCCTCACCCAGCTGAGTTTCCCCAGTATTTTTGTCTACCTTCGATGTATATGTCGATGGGTTGGTGAGTAAGTTTGCTGATGACATGAAAATGGGAGGAGTTGCGGACAGTGAGGAAGGCTGTCAGAGGATACTGTGGGATGTAGATCAACCACAGAAATTGGTGGAGAAATGGCAGATTAAGTTTAATCCCAACAAGTATGAAGTGTTGCACTTTGGCAGATTGAATGTAAGGGGAAGGTATACAGTAAATGGCAGGACCCTTAACAGCATTGTTGTGCAGAGGGACAGAGGGACCTTGGCGTCCAAGTTCACAGTTCACCGAAGGTGGCAGGAAAAATGAAGAGGGTGGTAAAGAAAGTGTTAGAGTATGCTTGCCTTCATTGCTTGGAACAATGAGTATAAAAGTCAGGAAGTCCTGATGCAGCTCTTTGGTCATAAGACTTTGGCCATGCTGCATTTGGAGTATTGCATGCAGTTCTGGCTCCCCCTATTACAAGAAGGATGTGGAGGCTTTGAGTGGGTGCAGAGGAGGTTTACTAGAATGCCACCTGGACTAGAGGGTATTAGCGACAGGGAGAGTTGACTAGACTTGCATTGATTATTTCTGTAACAGAGCGGAGACGATAGAAGCATATAAAATTATGAGAGGCATAGATAGGGTAGACAGTCAGAAACCTTTTCCTAGTGTAGAAATGTCCAAGACTAGAGGGCATACTTATAAGGTAAGAGGGGTAAATTTTAATGGAGATATGCTGGTCAAGTTTTTTACACAGAGAATTGTGGGGGTCTGAAATACACTGACAGGGTTGGTGGTGGGGGCAGAAACAATAGTGGCATTTAAAAAGCTTTTAGATGGGCACATGGAAGTGCAGGAAATAGAGGGATATGGATAACCTACAGCCAGATGAGATCAATTTAGTTTGTTGTGGTATTTGGCACAAACATAGTGGTCCGAAAGGTCCTGTTCCTATGCCGTACTGTTCTATGTTCTATGAATGATGCAGATTTAATGCCAGTAAAAAGTAATAAACGGATGTCCAGGTGCAGATATTCATAGGTCTAAGATATTCTTCATGTCTGTATCTTTGAGATGATCACTGTGTCAAAGTTTGTTTCTTAAAAAGCAGATAGCAACAAACGTTAAAGTTAAACCATGGCAATCTTTAATTGATTCGTCAGACGGGAGTGGCAAGATCTACAATGAGCGCAAACGTTGCTCAGTGCTTCGTGGGCTCCACTCACAGAACATAGGAAAATTAGCACAATTATACATTTTTCTTATCAGTAAAAAGCTCCTACCAGGTCTGAATATGGCATGACTGAAAGATTTTATAGCCTTTCAGAATATAGGAAAAGCTGGGTCCAAATCAAGCTCATCCAATAACAGGTTATTACTTATCTCTGGAGCATCAGCTATTTTTTTAATAATCTTGGCTTCTTTGTGGCCTTGAAAGAGCACATGTTATTATGCAAGCTTCCATCTTAATGTCTTTATTAAAAAGACAACCTGTCCTCCATATAGTGTTCCATATAATTTGCAAAGTCATTCAGATTTGGCACCGAGCCATTCTTTTGTAGACGAACAACTCAAATTTTAGAATTGACTAATAGTTCTTTCAATTGTTCATCTCAGATAAAAAATTTGATGGTTTAGCATGTGCTTAGTGGCTGCTCATTTTTGTGTTCCCCGTGAACACATTAGGGCCGATTTCCTCCACTCGCGATAGGTTCACTGAGGCAATACTCACGCTTGTTTGAAATTCGCCATGATCCCATTTCCATCCTCCTTTTAAACACACAGGGATCTCTTCACCGTGCTTCCCTCCAACTTACCGAGTTTGCAGAAAAATTCATGGTATCACTGTGTAACAAATCAAATGTGTTGGATTAATAATTGGAATAAGACCCAGTAGTCCCGAAAATGTGCCACACTGCGCCACCAACGTGCATTGATTAACAATAGATTGCATTTTCTGATGCTCCGATCATTTCTTGCAGCCACGATGCACCACAGTGGACAGATCATCTTGAAGTTGCAGTTATAGTATCCATTATCAGCTGTCACTAATCAACAACAGGGATGCTGTTGACTGTACACAGTAATCATTTTAAAGAGGCAGCTGCCTAAACTTAATGTGCTGCTGTCATCGCAATGAACAGTCACCAGTTCCGATACAATCGTCTAATTTTAGGGATCATCCAATGATTTTAAGTATCATCGGATTCTAATTTTAAATCCAACTGTTCATCATTCAGTTTTAAACTGGAGTTGTCAAGTAATTCAGCACAGAAGCGTGCCTACTGTGTCCGTGCCTTCAGGCACTTATTTACAGTTATCCTATTTTATTGGTGCACACTCCCAAAAGTTTCTTGCAGGTTGTACCACTTACTGAAAAGGCTGCAAAAAGTTGTAAACACTGCCCAGTCCATCATCGGCTCTGACCTCCCTACCATCGAGGGGATCTCAGTCGCTGCCTCAAAAAGGCTGCCAGCATCATCAAGGACTCACACCATCCTGTCCACACACTCATCTCTCTGCTGCCATCAAGTAGAAGGCACAGGAGCTTGAAATCTGCAACATCCAGGTTCAGGAACAGCATCTTCCCCACAGCCATCAGACTCTTAAACACAACTTCAAACAAATTCTGAACTATAACAGCCTATTGCACATTATCTGTTTATTTATGTGTGTATATATATTCTATGGAATATGGACACACTGATCTGATCTGCATTTATGCCTACAATATTCTGTTGTGCTGCAGCAAGCAAGAATTTCATTGTCCTACCTGGGACACTTGACAATAAATTCTCTTGACTTGACTTGACCTATAAGCTAGAACAATCTGTGTTGGTCAAATAACCTTCTGACTTGCACATCTTTAGGATGTAGGAGGAAACGTGCACACAATGTGAAGCAAGTGGTCAAGAGTCAAGAGTGTTTAATTGTCATCTATCCCAAATGTAACAATCAAATACTTACTTACAGCAGCAAAACATAATATATAAACAAAGTACTCTGTAAAAAATTCACCAAACAAAAAAAATACTGTAAATAATATATACACATGCATATATATATAGATATATGTACACATACGCACACATACACTCACACACACAAACACACACAGATTTATAATATTTATATGTATAAACAAACAAACAATAACAGTGCAAAAAGGCTAAACCAACGCTCCCTAATCTACAGTGTGAAAGATACATCTTCTAGATGCGCAGGGATGCATCCTCAGTGAAGTGATCTGGGGTCATCGGGTGTTTCGGGTCTCACAACATCCTCGCCCAGGCGACCCAGCCGGGGTTGATCAAGCCCCGACTTGCGTCCCAGCAGCAACCGCCCACGCATCAGCTCTCTTAATCTAAAGCCACCTAGTGGCTTTCTCGGCAGCTTCGCTTGCGGATTGAATGGCCCTTTTCTTTGCCAGCCCCGTAATGCCCAACTGGTTGAGGACTTTGCAGAGTGAGTGTCCTGCAAAGCCTCTACAGCCCACCTCTATGGGCTCATAGTGTGTCTTCCAGCCGCTGTCCTGGCACAATCTACATAATACCCTCCGTAACTACATACAACAGATAATCCTCCAACATTTTCGCCACCTCCAACGGCATCCCACCACTGGCCACATCTTCCCATCTCCTCCCCTTTCGGCTTTCCGCAGAGACTGCTCCCACCGTAACTACTCCTCGCCCTAATCTACATAATTCAGAGCTTATTTGTAGCGTTTAATAGCCTGATGGCTGCAATGAAGAAGCTGTTCTTGAACCTGGATGTTACAGTTTTCAGGCTCTTTTATCTTCTTCCCGATGGCAGGAGTGAAATGAGTGTGTGGCCAGGGTGGTGTCTGTCTCTGATGATGCTGGCTGCCTTTTTGAGGCAGCGAGCCCTGTAGAGCCCTTCTTTGGTGGGGAGGTCAGAACCCGTGATGGACTGGGCAGTGTTCTTCATTTTTTGCAGTCTTTGGTGTTCATGTTGCCGAACCAGGCCGTGTTGCAACCAGTCAATATGCAACCAGTCAACCAGTCAATCTCCTGTACTCCTATAGCGAGTACTCTCTGACACACTGAATCTCCTTAATCTTCTCAGGAATTAGAGATAAAGCTGGGGTTTCTTTATAATTGTATCAGTGTGCTGGGTCCATGAAAGATCATCAGAGATATTCATGTCCATGAATTTTAAGCTTTTGACTCTCTTCAACATCATCCCATCGATATCAAGTCATGTCAAGTTTATTCGTCACTATCGCGTATGTGCAGTGAAATGAAAAGTGGCAACGCTTGCGGTTTGTGCAAAAAAACTACAAAACAGAATGGAACAGAATTAGTAATTACATATTGGTGGAAAAAAACAGCAATTTTTTTAAAACACCACCACAGTAAGTTAGTCCCTGGTGAGATAAGAATTTACAGTCCTGATGGCCTCAGGGAAGAAACTCCTTCTCATCCTCTGTTTCCACAGCATGGCGTTTGCCTGACCGTAGCAGCTGGAACACTCTGTTGCTGGGGTGGGAGGGGTCCCCGATAATGTTGCTGGCTCTGGATCTGCACCTTCTGATGTATAGTTCCTGCAGGGGGGCGAGTTACTGAACACATTACTCTCTGCAGAGCCTTCTTGTCCTGGGCAGAGCAGTTCCCAAACCAGATTGTGATGTTTCCGGACAAGATGCTTTCCACAGCTGCTGAGTATAGAAGCACTGAGGATCCTCAGAGACAATCTAAATTTCCTCAATTGCCTGAGGTGGTAAAAGCGCTGCCTTGCCTTACTCACCAGTGCGGCAGCGTGTGAAGTCCATGTCAGATCCTCTGAGATGTGGACTCCCAGGTATTTAAAGCAGCTCACCCTATCCACAGTATCCCCATTTATCTTCAGTGGTGTGTACGTCCTCGGGTGTTGTGCCCTCCTAAAGTCCACGATCAGTTCCTTAGTTTTTTTGACATTCAAGAGGAGGCTGTTGTCCTGACACCAGAGTGCCAGATCAGCCACCTCCTCCCAGTAGGCCTTCTCATTGTTATCAGAGATCAGGCCCACCACCAAAGTGTCATCAGTGTCATTATAGAGTTGGAACTGAACCTTGCTGCACAATCGTGTGTACAGGGAGTACAGTAGGGGGCTGAGGACGCAACCCTGGGGGGATCCTGTGCTCAGGGTGAGGGACTTTGATGTATTTCCCCCCATCCTGACTACCTGGGGCCTGGCGGTGAGAAAGTCCAGGACCCAGACACACAGGGGAGTGTTGAGGCGCAATTCCAGAAGCTTCTCAGCAAGTCTGGTGGGGACTATCGTGTTAAAGGCTGAACTGAAGTCTATGAACAGCATCCTCACATAGCCCCCCTTCTGGCTGTCAAGGTGAGAGAGAGCGATGTGCAGAAACTGGGAGACCGCATCGTCCGTGGATGATGTTCGGACGGTATGCGAATTGTAGCGGGTTCATGTTGCGAAGGTGTCATCGGTGAACTTGAAGATGGTGTTCGAACCTTGAGGTGCTCCCGTACTGATGGCTATCGAGGAAGAAGTGTTGCTGCCAATTCGTACGGACTGTGGTCTGTTGATGAAGAAGTCAAGGATCCAGTTGCAGAGGGATGCACAGAGACCCAGTTCCGTGAGCTTGATAACAGGTTACAGGTAACAGGGAGAAGGTATAAACTCTGCACAGACAGCAGCAGAGGGTTGAACCAGGTTTACCGTCATTGCAAGGCAATAGTTCTACCAGCTGCACTGCTGGGCTTCAGGAGGTTTACTTTGATTTCCATCTGGTTAGTTTTCGACTGTTTTCAAGAGTTTATTCACCGTTAACATGTTAGCATAATCAGCTGTATGACAAATATTTGTTGATCACTTGAGGCTTGTGGCTTACAATTAATCAAGAACTTGCAGCATTTCTGGGAACTCTCGATTATTTCAAGTATCTTCACTAAATAGTAAATAAGAGCTTCAAGCAAACCAAACGTCAAATGGTGGAAGGTTGCTTCTTGGACTGGAGGCCTGTGACTAGTGGTTGGTCTCAGATTTCGGTGCTAGGCCCATTACTGTTTGTCGTCCATATTAATGATTTGGATGAGAACATACATGGCAAGTTTCCAGATGATACAAAAGTGAGTGGTTTTGCAGATAGTGAAGATGGTAGTGAAAAATTGCAGCAGGATCTTGATCGATTGGCCAAGTGGGCTGAGGAATGGCCGATGGAATTTAATAAAAATAAATGTGAGGTGTTGCATTTAGGGAAGTCTAACATGGGCAGGACCTACACAGCGGTAGGAATCTAGGAGTGCAGGTGCATTGATCCTTGTAGGTGGAGTCGCAGGTTGATAGGGTGGTCAAAAAGGCATTTGGCACATTGGCCTTCATCAGTCAGAGTAATGAGTATAGAAGTTGGAAGATAATGTTGCAGTTGTATAAGATGTTGGTGAGGCCGCATTTAGAATAATGTGTTCAGTTCTGGGCACCATGTTACATGAAAGATGTTATCAAGCTGGAAAGGGTACAGAGAAGATTTACGAGGATGTTGCCAGAACTGGAGGGTCTGAGCTGCAGGGAGAGGTTGAGTAGGCTGGGACTCTATTCCTTGGAGCACAGGAGGATGAGGGGTGATCTTACAGAGCTGTTTAAAATTATGAGAGGAATAGATCGGGCGGTTGCACAGAGTCTTTTGCCCAGAGGAGGTACTGTAAATCAAGGACCAGAGGTCATAGGTTTAAGGTGAAGGGGAAAAGATTTAATAGGAATCTGAGGAGTAACTTTTTCACACAAAGGGTGGTGGTTGAATTGAACAAGCTGCCAGAGGAGGGAGTTACGATATGATACAATACAATAAAACTATATTAGACAAAATTGCTGGAGAAACTCAGCGGGTACGGCAGGCAGTCTGAAGAAGGGTTTCGGCCCGAAACGTCGCCTATTTCCTTCGCTCCATAGATGCTGCAGCACCCGCTGAGATTCTCCAGCAATTTTGTTTACCTCCGATTTTCCAGCATCTGCAGTTCCTTCTTGAACAATAACACTTTATTCATCCGCGGAGGGAAATTGGTCTGCCAACAGTCCCAACACACAACAAGGTACACGAAAACTTGAAATTAAAAATGAAAACAAAAAGAAAAAGACAAGCGAGTGTTGTCTGGCTGCCGTGTGTACAGCGCCTTCACCAGAACAAACAAACAAACAAACACAGACTTATCCCCTGGGCAGAGGATTCTAAACTAGAGACCCCCGCCCCCACCCCCACTTCACCGGATCGCCCCTTTATTCTCCCATTGTTCTTCATGGCGGTCCCCACACGCCGGGTCCCCATTGTCTTCCCCTCTCCCTCCCCACGCTCATCGACAGTTGATCGCAGGTCGATTACGAGTCCCCTCCGTCGCCGAAACTCCCGTTGTTGCCGAGGCCCCACCGCTGTCGAGGCTCACGCTGCCGCCGCCGAGACTCCCGGCACCGCCACCGAGGCTGTCCTCGCCATCGTCGCTCCTTCGCCCCAGACTTGCCACGCCATCCGATTTCTCCTGCGTGTCGAGCCTACCGGGGCGCGTTCCGGTCAGTGGCGGCTCGGTTGTTCGGCGGGTGGATTGGACCTGTGCGGCTCCCCAGGACACTGCAGGAGTTGGGGCAGGGAACCTTCCCAACATTTAAGAAACAGTTAGACAGGTGCATGGACAGGACAAGTTTGGCAAGATATGGGCCAAATGCAGGCAGGTGGGACTAGTCTAGCTGGGACATGCGGGCAAGTTGAGCCAAATGGCCTGTTTCCATGCTGTATGACTCTATGACTCTATGACATAGAATGAAAACAAAAATACTGGAATTACTCAGCAGGTCAGGCAGTATGTGTGGTGAATGACTTTGCATCAGACCTTTCATTGATCTGTTAAGTTTCTTTCTCAACAAATGCTGGTTGAATCATTTAGTAATTGCAGCATTAAAAAAAGTAATATTCTATAAAAATATAATGAAACTTAATTCCATGGCCTCCCATCAACAAAGTGAAGTTAGCAGCAGCAGAGATTGGCACCTTAGGGTAGCCTCTCATTGAGGGGTGCCAAGCTGAAGAAATCAATGTAAGAAATCAGCCTTGTTTATGATTGTAATAGTGCAAGCTGGTTTCTAGGATTCGGATCAATAATGGAGAAAGAACAAAGAGCTGGAGTAGCCTGGGGGTCAGGCAGCATATCTGGAGTATGTTGATAGGTGACGTTTCGGGTCAGGACCATTCTTCAGGCTGAAAGTGGGGGTGGGGTTGTAGGGAATGGATAAACTGCTATCGGCGGGGACTCCTTACTTCACGTGGAGGTGAGGGAAGAGAAACTCGATGTCAGGGTGAACCCGGTACTCGTTGTGGTGATGGCGGATGAGAAAAGAACACTCAAACCAAATAAAATAAAAAATGAAACATTTATTAAAACAATAACACAACCAAATATTGAGTTTCACGCCATTCTACCGTCTGTACAGGACTCTATTAACTGCGCTAGAGAACTCGAGGGTTCCTGATCTCCATTTGAGAAGAGGCTCAGTGACCTCACTCATGGAAAAAAGGAACTGCAGGTGCTGGTTTACAAATAAAGACACGAAATGCTGGAGTAGCTCAGCTGGTCAGGCAGCATCTCTGGCAAACATGGATGGGTGACGTTTCAAGTCGGAACCCTTCTTCAGATTGCTTCAGGGTCCTCTTCAGTCAGAAGAAGTGCTCACTCAGAGCATGCATTTACTTACTCTTTGAATCACTTCCCTCTGGAAGGCGACTCCGGATTGTCAAAGCTGCCACAGCCAGAGATAAAAACAGTTTTTATCCACGAGTAGTTGCTCTACTCAACAGCCAAAAATCTGTAGCCTCCCTTTGATATGGTATTTTGTTGGTTCACATGCTTTATCAATGGTGATTTATCATTAATGTTTTATTATTGTTAATGTTTAGAATTTTCTGAGTCATTCGTAACTGTCACTGTATGTCATGTTGTTGCTTGCGGGCGGAGCACCAGGGCAAATTCCTTGTATGTGAATACTTGGCCAATAAACTTACTTACTTACTTATACTCAGTACATCTGTACTTCTTGCATAATCTACAAACAACAGCCAGCTCGGACGGCACGGTGGCGCAGCGGTAGAGTTGCTGCTTACAGCGTTTGCAGAGCCGGAGATCCGGGTTCGATCCTGACTACGGTTGCTGTCTGAATGGAGTTTGTACGTTCTCCCTGTGACCTTGTAGGTTTTCTTCGAGTTCTTCGGTTTCCTCCCACACTACAAAGATGTACAGGTCTGTAGGTTAATTGGCTTGGTATAAGTGTAAATTAGTGTGTGTAAGATCATGTTGATGTGCGGGGATCGCTGGTTGGTGCAGACTTGGTGGGCCGAAGGGCCTGTTTCCGTGCTGCATCTCTAAACTAAACTAAACTAAACTAAATTAAAACTATTACTTTCAAGGATGAAGCTTGGAGTTCACCAAAGATGGTCGGAAAAGTCCTGGTGTTTGAAAAGACAGAACTGAGGGCAGGAAGAAGAGAGAGGAGACAAAGTTACATGGAATAGTGGAAGCAACATTCAGAACTTAAATGGCTGCAATGCAAACAGACGACGATTTATGCAAGTTTAAAAAAAAACAAATTTAGAAATGTATGCAAGATTTAGGGAAAGCAGGTGAGTCAAAAAAAAACACAAATATAACTGACAAAGGTGTTATTTGGATCAAGGATATAAAGAAGGAGAATTATTACTGTAAAGATTGTGAGACAAGAGACTGCAGATGCTGGTGCCTAATGGGACTGCGCCACTTAGGCTATTTTTTAGGCGACTACAGTCACCACATGGTCGCTGGGTGTCGTCTGTATGGTCGTGAGTAGTCTCCTCAGTCGCCCAAAGAGTCGTGGTGTCTTGTTAAAGAAGGAACTGCAGATGCTGGAGAATCGAGGGTTACACAAAAAGCTGGAGAAACTCAGCGGGTGCAGCAGCATCTAAGGAGCGAAGGAGATAGGCGACGTTTCGGGTCGAGACCCTTCTTCAGACTTTCGTGGTGTCTTTCTGGTTGCCTCTGGATTTTCAAGATGTTCAACGTTTTTCGCCGACAGTGGGCTTGATGCCAATGAATGTCTTGACTTCTCCTGACGTAGTTGCTGTCATAGGTTGTTGCCAGGATGACGTAGGTTGTCGCCGGGTGACGTAGGTTGTCGCCGGTGCTGACTTTGGTGAATTCCATTGGCGACAACCTACGTCAACCGGCGACAGGTGCTGGTGACTGAATTGTCTTCAGTTGTCACTGATAAGGTTGTACCTTGTAGACGTAGGTTGACTTTGGTTGTCGTAGGTTGTCGCCTGTGTGGTCGTAGTAGCTTGTCGTAGGTGTGGTCATAGGTGGGCGTCCTAATGGGTCGCCGGTAGTCGGTAGCTTGCCGTACCTTGACGTCGACTGGGTGGTAGGTTGTTGGGGACATTGTGGTAGACGGGTCCAGTCGCCGTTTTTTCGGCGACCTGCTACGACTATGACAGTCGCCGGCAGTCGCCTAAATAATCGCCTAAGTGGGACAGGCCCTTGAGGCAAAAAACAAACTTCTGGAGGAACCTAGTGTCTGGGGGGGGGGCAAAAGAATTGCTGATGTTTAGGGTTGAGACCCTGAATCAATCCTGACCCAAAACATCAACAATTCCTTTCCCTCACAGATGTTGGTTGGCCACTGAGTTCCTCCTGAAGGTTGCCTTTTTCAGTAAAAATGGAGTCTCGGAACACAGCCACATGTACCACCAGAGGATTATATATGTAGTCTGACAAATTCACTCATTTGAATCAAGGTACAAGTTGGATCAAAGAATTTTGAGTCGACACAGCAATGGTTCAAATGTTAATCCTGGTAGAGCGAAGACTCATTTAGAAAAAGCGTAATGTTACGGAAGAGCAGAGCAAGGCAGGTTGAACCAGAGTGAGGGAAAGATTGGAGTTAAAATTCTAGCGTGAGTGACACAGGAGAGCATTGGAGATTTGGAGACAAGCATTAATATAATTCGTAAATAGACACAAGAACCTGGAGTAGCTCAGCGGGACAGGCAGCATCTCTGGAGAGAAAGAATGGGAGACGTTTTGGGTCAGACCCTTCTTCAGACTGGTTAGGGTTAAGGGAAACGAGATATATAGACGGTGATGTGGAGAGATAAAGAACAATTAATGAAAGATATGCAAAAAAGTAATGATGTAAGCTGTTTGTTGGGTGAAAATGAGAAGCTAGTGTGAATTGGGTGGCAGACAGTTAGAGAGAGAGAGAGAGGGAATGCCGGGGCTACCTGAAGTGAGAGATATCAAAAGTCAAACCACTGGGCTGTAAGCTGCCCAAGCGAAATATGAGGTGCTGTTTCTCCAATTTGCATTTAGCCTCATGCTAACAATGGAGGAGACCAAGGACACAAAGGTCTGTGTAGGAATGGGAAGGAGAATTAAAGTGTCCAGCAACCGGGAGATCAGGTTGGTTCATGCGGGCTGAGCGAAGTTGTTCCGCGAAACGATCGCCCAGTCTGCGTTTAGTCTCGCCGATGTATAAGAGTCCACATCTTGAACAACGGACACAGTAGATGAGGTTGGAGGAGGTGCAAGTGAAACTCTGCCTAACCTGAATAGACCGTTGGGGTCCCTGTACAGAGTCGAGGGAGGAGGTATAGCGACAGGTGTTGCATCTTCTGCGGTTGCAGGGGACCTGGGGAGGGGGTTGTTTGGATGGGAAGGGATGAGTTAACCAAGGAGTTGCGGATGAAACGGTCTCTGCGGAAGGCAGAAAGGGATGGAGATGGGAAAATGTGGCTAGTGGTGGGATCCCGTTGAAGGTGGTGGAAATTTTGGAGGATTATGTGTTGTATGCGATGGCTAATGGGGTGGAAGGTGAGGACTACGTGGACTGTCTCTGTTGCAACTAGGAGGAAGGGGAGCAAGGACGGAGCTGCACGGTACCGAGGGAACCCCCGTTCCCTAAAGAATGAGGATATCTTGAATGTTCAAGTGTGGAACACCTCATCTTGGGTGTAGATTAATTTAGAGACTAGGGTCCTGAACTTGAACAAAGGAGATTTTGAAGGTATGAGATGGGAATTGGCTAAGATAGACTGGCAAATTATAATTAAAGGGTTGATGATGGAGATGCAATGGCAAAGATTTAAGTACCGCATCGATGAACTCCAAAATTTGTTCATCCCTGTCGGGCGAAAAAATAAAACGGGGAAGGCGGCTCAACCGTGGCTAATGAGAGAAATCAAGGATAGTGTTAAAGCCAATGAAAAAGGCAAAAAAATGGTCAAAGGAAGCAGCAAACTGGAGGACTGAGAGAAAGTTAGAACAAGGGGTTAATTAAGAAGGGGGAAAAGAGCATGAAAGAAAGCTTGTGGGGAATATAAACACTGACTATAAAAGCTTCTTTAGATAAGTAAAAAGGCAAAGATTAGTGAATGCCAATGTAGGTCCCTTACAATCAGAGACAAGTGAATGGGAAACAAGGAAATGGCAGAACAGTTAAATGAGTACTTTGGTTCTGTCTTCACTGAGGAAGACACAAACAATCTCCCAGAAATACTAGGGGACCGAGGATCTAGCGAGAGGTAGGAACTGAAGGGAATCCACATTAGTCAGTAAAAGGTGTTAGGAAAACTGTTAGGACTGAAGGCAGAAAAGGGCCTGACGGTCTGATGGTCTGCATCCCAGAGTACTCAAGGAGGTGGCCATAGAAATCATGGATGATCATTTTCCAATGTTCTCTCGACACTGGATTAGTTCCTGAGGATTGGAGGGTAAGAAAGGAGGGAGAGAGAAAACGGGGAATTATAAACCAGTTAGCCTCACATCGGTAGTGGGGAAGATGCTTGAGTCGATTGTTAATGATGTTATAGCAGCGCATTTGGAAAGCAGTGACAGGATATGTCGAAGTCAGCATGGATTTATGAAGGGGAAACCATGCTTGACTAATCGTCTGAAATTTTTTGAAGATGTAACAAGTAGAATGGATAAGGGAGAGCCAGTGGATGTGATGTATCTGGACTTTCAAAAAGCCTTTGGCAAGGTCCCACACGAGAGATTAGTGTGCAAAATTAGAGCACATGGTATTGGGGGTAGGATATTGACATGGATAGAGAACGCCATCATCACAAGAAATAGACTATTGACTGACGTCTATTACAAACCCACTGATTCCCACAATTATCTTGACTACACTTCTTCCCACCCTGCTTCCTGCAAATATTCTATCCCCTACTCCCAATTCCTCCGTCTATGCTGCATCTGCGCCCAAAATGAGGTGTTCCATACCAGAACATCCAAGATGTCCTCATTCTTTAGGGAACGGGGGTTCCCTTCTCCCATCATAGATGAGGCCCTCACTTGTGTCTCCTTGCTACCCCGCAGCTCCGCCCTTGCTCCCGGTTCCCCTGGTCGCAACAGAGACAGAGTCCTCCTAGTCCTTACCTTCCACCCCATCAGCTGTCACAACCGCAGAAGATGCAACACCTGTTGCTATACCTTCAAGATGTGGACTCTTGTACATCGGCGGGACCATATGCAGACTGGACGATCGTTTCACGGAACACCTTCGCTCAGCCCACGTGAACCAACCTGATCTCCCAGTTTCTGGGCACTTTAATTTTCTTTCCCATTCCTACACAGACCTTTCTGTCCTCTCCTACATTGTCAGAGTGAGGCTAAACGCAAATTGGAGGAACAGCATCTCGTATTTCGCTTAGGCAGCTTGCAGCCCAGTGGTATGAATTTTGATTTCTCTCAATTCAAGTATCCTGGCATCCTCTCTCCCTCTATCCCTCCCCCACCCAAGTCGTATAAAGCTTCTCATTTTCAACCTACAAACAGCTTACAATAGCATGTTTCATTTATCATCGTTACTTTTTTGCATATCTTTCATTCATTGTTCTTTATCTCTCCACATCGCCGTCTATGTCTCTCGTTTCCCTTATCCCTAACCAGTCTGAAGAAGGGTCTCGAACTGAAATGTCACCCATTCCTACTCTCCAGAGATGCTGCCTGTCCCGCTGAGTTACTCCAGCAATTTGTGTCTATCTTCGGTTTAAACCAGCATCTGCAGTTCCTTCTTACACATTATAATTCATAACCTGTTCTGTGTTTCCAGACACCATTGTTTTTTTTTGACATAATGTATAATTCTATAAAATATCCTGGAAATACTCAACTGCAATACATTCATGATTTAAAATATTGGAATCAGTACAATGACATTCATGATGAAATGAATTAAACACCTTTGATGTTTACCATTAATCATAAACAGTTTTATTGATGAGGATGTACATTATTGATTACAATGTCATAATTGCCTTTACAATTTCATTCGTGCAAAACCTGGAACCGAAAATGATAGTAAACTGTTTGAGGCAAGTTATTTCTGAAGCCTTAGAGTCATAGAGCTTTGAAACAGGCCCTTCAGCCCAACGTTCCCATGTCGACTAAGCTGCCTCATCTACATTAGTCCTTCCTGCCCACGTTTGGCCTATATCCATGTAAACCTTTCCTGTTCATGTATATGTCTGAATGTCTTTTAACAGTTGTTATAGTATCTGCCTCAACTACCTCCTCTGGCAGCTCATTCCATATACAAACCACCTTCCGTGTGAAAAACGTTCCCCTAAAATTCCTATTAAATCTTTCCCCTCTCACCTGAAACCAATGTCCTCTGGTTCTTGATTCCCTCACTGAGTAAAAGACAGTGCATCTGCCTTATCTATTCCTCTCATGATCTTATACACCTCTGTAAGATAACCCCTCATCCTAATTCCTCATTCCCCTCATTCCTAATCCTAGGAAAGACATTCTTGCCCCTAATCTGAGGAAAGACATTCTTGCCCCTAATCTGAGGAAAGACATTCTTGCTATAGAGGGAGTACAGAGAAGGTTCACCAGACTGATTCCTGGGATGGCACGACTTCCATATGAAGAAAGACTGGATAGGCTCGGCTTGTACTCGCCGGAATTTAGAAGATTGAGGGGTGATCTCATAGAGACTTACAAAATTCTTAAGGGGTTGGACAGGCTAGATGCAGGAAGATTGTTCCCGATGTTGGGGAAGTCCAGGACAAGGGGTCACAGTTTAAGGATAAGGGGGAAGTCTTTTAGGACCGAGATGAGAAAATCGTTTTTCACACAGAGAGTGGTGAATCTGTGGAATTCTCTGCCACAGAAGGTAGTTGAGGCCAGTTCATTGGCCATATTTAAGAGGGAGTTGGATGTGGCCCTTGTGGCTGAAGGGATCAGGGGGTATGGAGAGAAGGCAGGTACAGGATACTGAGTTGGATGATCAGCCATGATCATATTGAATGGTGGTGCAGGCTCGAAGGGCCGAATTGCCTGCTCCTGCACCTAATTTCTATGTTTCTATCCTCTTGTGCTCCAAGCGAATAAAATAGAAAAACTGTGGCAATTAACTGGCTTTATATTCTTAATTGAAAGAAAAAATACAGTTGTATTTTTAACGTGGGATAAATAGCAACTGGACTCCGCCATTAGGAAACAAATGGGAAGATGTGGTCAATGCCAGTTTAATGTGCAGCCAGGCCATGTTAGCCATTCTAATCAGTCACTGGAAATGAGCTGCCAGCACGGAGGAAGGCAGAAATCTGTACAAGTAATGAAGGCTCATGAACTGATTGGCTAAGAACAGCGCCTTTTTTATTTGGTTTGGAATTTGGTATCTCAGAATCAAGATTTGTGAAATATAATCCTTATGGACATATTGTTGTGTAATAGACTAAAAGTACTGCTGATACAAAGGAGGGCAGAGCCTTTTATCTTTATAACATGGGTTGTGTATCTATTTTGTCCAAGTAAGAGAATCAGTCTTGATATCCCTCATGATCTGAGCATTTATTAAAACGCCATGTACAAAATTTATTGATAAAATTGAGTTCTAACGTTGGCAGCAATGAGAGAATATCAATTAAAGGATTGGGAAAAGAGAGTGGTGTTTAATGGGGTTGTTTTTCAAAAAAAGTGAGCCATGGTCAATCATGGAAAAGCAGATGTGTCCAAAATCGTCATCTGCCCAAACTAAACACATCAAAGTTCATATGTTCTAGGAGCAGAATAAGGCCATTTGACCCATTGTCTACTCCGCCAATCAACCATGGCTGATCTATCTTTCTCTTTCATCCCCATTCTCCTACCTTCTCCCCATAACCCCTGACACACTAAATAGCCTGCCCCACTTGGGCATCATTTGCATGTCACGCAGGTGGTGCGCGAGGATTTTGAGCATCCCAAAATCCGGGGGCGCGGTGCGCCACCGGGCGTCACTGCATAAGACACCACGCATCACCACGCCCCATGCGCGCATCATGCACGCCATGCGCGCGACACGACGAGCCAACCAATTTTTAGGACGTCGCGTAAATGACGCTCAAATGATGCCCAAGTGGGACAGGCCCTTTGCTAATGAAAAATCTTTCAATTTCTGCCTTAACAATATCAATTGAATTGGCCTCTACAGCAATGAATTTCACAGATTCACCACCCTCTGCCTAGAGAAATTCCTTCTAATCTCCTTCCTAAAGGTATGTCCTATTCTGAGGCTATGGCCTCTGGTCCTAGACTCTCTCACTAGCGGAAACATCCTACCCATATTCACTGTGGGTCTTTCACTATTTGGTAAGTTTCAACAATTTCTCCTCAACCTTCGCACTCCAGCAAGTAGAGGCCCAGTGCCTTCAAATGCTCATCATGTGTTAACCCAATCATTCCTGGAGTAATTCAGCGGGTCAGGGAGCATCTCTGGAGGTGCTGCCTGACCCGCTGAGTTACTCCAGCATTTTGTGTCTACCTTCGATTTAAACCTGCATCTGCAGTTCTTTCCCACACATTCCTGGACGCTTCTTGTAAACCTTCTCTGGACCCTCTCTAATGCCAGCACATCCTTCCTCAGATAAGGAGCCCAAAACTGCTCACAATACTCCAAATGTGATCTGACCGGCATCTTATGGAGCCTCAGCATTACATCCAAGTTTTTGTATTGTAGCCATCAAAATAAATGCTGGCATTGCATTGACCTTCCGAGTCAACTTGCAAATTAACATTTTGGGAATCCTGCACCAGAACTTCCAAGTCCCTTTGCACCTTCAATTTCTGAATTCCCTCTCCTTTTAGAAAATAGTCTACAGCTTTCTCCCTACTCCAAAAGTGCATGACTCCACACTTTCCTATGCTGCATTCCATCTGCCATTTCTCAGCCCACTCACCCAACCTGTCCAAGTCCTTCTTCAGCGTCCCTGCTTTCTCCACACTATCTGCCCTTCCACCTATCTTCATATCATCTGGCCGAGTTTGCATCTGAATAATTTCAGAGCAATCTAAGCACATTAATGTCACACTTTTCAAAATGCTTTGAGCCAGTGATTTTTAATGGGACCTTTTAGCAAAAAATAGCCTCAAAGATGGTCTAATGCAGGAACATTCGGAACCTCGTTAGGTCATTTCTACCTCTCACAATCTTCCTTTCCCACCTGGGCGACACAATGGCGCAGCAGTAGAGCTGCTTCTTTACGGCGCCAGTGACTCGGGTTCAATCCTGACTATGGGCGCTGTCTGTACGGAGTTTGTACATTCTCCCTGGGACCACGAGGGTTTTGCCCGGGAAATCCGGTTTCTTACCACACGCCAAAGAAGTGCAGGTTTGTAGGTTCATTGGCTTCTGTAAATTGTACCTCATGTAGGATAGAACTAATGTAAGACTGATTGTTGGTCAGTGCGGACTTGGTGGGCTGTAGGGCCTGTTTCCATGCTGTATCTCTACACTAAACTGAACTAAACTGAGACTAAACGCAAATTGGAGGAACTGCATCTCATATTTCGCTTGGGCAGCTTACAGCCCAGTGGCATGAATATTGATTTATCTCACCAGGCATTCTTCGCTCTCTATTCCTCCCCCACCCAAGTCGCACAAGCTTCTCATTTTCACCCTACAAACAGCTTTATCCTCGTTACTTTATCCTTGTTTCCTTTATCCTCTTTACTTTTTTCGATATCCTTCATTCATTGTTCTTTATCTCTCCACGTCACCGTCTATATCTCTTGTTTCCCTTATCCCTATCCAATCTGAAGAAGGGTCTCAACCTGAAACGTGACGCGTTCCTTCTCTCCATAGATGCTGCTGCACCCGCTGAGTTTCTCCAGCATTTTTGTCTACCTTCAATTTTCCAGCATCCGCAGTTCCTTCTTGAACTCTGAAGTAATATTAAGGGTCAAGCAGATGAGAGGTTTTAATGGACTTCTCAGCTTTTTTCCTCATTGGTACTTAATTTTTAGCACTGCAAACTAAAGTGTAATTGTTCACTTGCAGTTTAACAACCTTCTACAATTCCCCATCTTACAATTATTACAAGAAGATGGACACAAGATGCTGAAGTAACTCAGTGGGACAGGCAGCATCTCTGGAGAGAAGGAATGGGTGGCGTTTCAGGTCGTGACCCTTCTTCAGACTAGAGTCATTAGTAAAGGGAAATGAGAGGTATAGACGGTGATGTAGAGAGATATAGAATAAATTAATACAACCTGGCTGTAACCAGCTAGTAGCTGTCACATCGTCAACACTGGATGGAGCACCCAGCTTTGTGTGATGTGTTAATTTGCTCCTTATCTGCAGCTTGTTAAATTAGGTCACGGTTATAGAGTATTAATGAAAAATTCTGTTTGCTGGCAGCACACATCTTGTCAGACCCTTTTCTTGAGTGAGTTGGGATGACATTAGAAGAGGATCTCTGGCCCATCAGTAATGCATGGAGGATATATAAATGCTGTTTCTGAATCATTGTCATTGTTTGGACCCGCAGCTGATGGATAAACATTGGTAAATCACAGGAATTAAAGAAAGTAAATGTAAGATTGTAACAGTGGGTGGCACAGTAGTAGAGTTGCTGCCTTGTAGATCTGGAGATTTGACTACAGGTGGCTGTCTGTACAGAGTTTGTACGTTCTCCCTGTGACCTGCGTGGGTTTTCTCCGGGTTCTCCAGTTTCCTCCCACATTCTACAGATGTACAGGTTTGTTTGTTAATTGGCTTCGGAAAAAATTATAAAACTTTCCCTAGTGTGTAGGAAAGTGTCCGTGTACGGGGTGCGTTTGTGGAACGATGTGCATCAATGGGAAAATTTACTACACTAATATTAGCGTTCTACTAATATAGTGTATTACTAGTAGTTTGCTACTATTATGCTGTGTAGTAGTTTAGTTTAGTTTAGAAATACAGTGCGGAAACTGGCCCTTCGACCCACTGAGTCCGTTCCGGCCTACGATCCCCGCACACTAACACTACCGGACGACACACATTAGGTACCATTATACCAAGGCAATTAGCCTACAAACCTGGAGATCTTTGGAGTGTGTGGGGAAACCAGAAATCCAGGAGAAAACCCACGCAGGCCACGGGAAGAACGTACAAACTCTGTACAGAGAGCACCCGTGATCAGGATGGAACCCGGGTCACTGGTGGTCTAAGGCAGAAACACTATGGCTTAGCCGCAGCACCGCCCTAGCAGTGAACTCTTGACTTCACTAATGGGTTGCTTTGTGAAGAAATGTTGGGCGGGTCACGCATTTAAGTATGAGATGAGGTCAATTATTTTTCTTTCAGAAGGTCATAAAGCAGTCTTTAAATAATTTTATCTCACAATTTGACGAGAAAGGGAGGTGAAAAGTTACTCCAAGTACAGTGGATGAGAATACAGGATTGAGGTAACAATCAGGTCACGCATGATGGATGAGAATGGCATTGCATGCTTGTGCAACTGAGTGGCTCACCACTGCTTCCAATTCATATGTCCATGGGTGGCGTTCTGAAAAAAAAACCTCAAGTTGAAAGACCCAAGAGTTAGGGGTTGCAAAACGAACGGAGAGATAATGTGTATAACAGCATAGGCAGACAGAATTTCTTTAATTTCAAGCTTTTCAGTAGGTAGATTTCAAAATTGTCAAAGGAAGCAAATATAGTTAGAGAGTCAAGAGCCAAAAAAATAATAAATTATCCTCAAGGGTGGAAAATGTTAAATTTGCATTATTTTAATCATTAAAGTTGAATTAAATGGATCTTTTAAAATCAATGATAAGATGTCGTGTAGACATAGACCCGCAGCGATGTTGATTTACCACGACTGATAACATATTTTAAATTATTTCAAATAAATTATGGTGTTGAACACATAAAACCACAAATCATTATTCCCTGCATTTTAAATCAGGGAAATATTGATGACTTGCCGTTATTTACGAAAAGCTGAAGAGAAATGATGTTGTCCATAAATTGTCCCATTTATGTCTTCATATGAAGACACAACCAGAAATTAACAGTATCTGGTTGTATATAGTTGAGCTAAAACATTTTTCATCTCAACAGCCTTCTAAAGTGATTTAGTTTCAAAGTCAGGCACTCCCCTAAACAAATTGGGCACCACTGGTGGAGCTCAAGATGTCATCTTGGTAAAGGAGTCATGTTGAAGATTGTTAAGTGGTTGATTGCCACTTAATCTTCCTGCTGAACTCCTTCAGGTGGCTGTATGACATTTTGATGGAGAGTACTTGACATAACACCCTCTTCAACAGTGATCGGCTGATTAGGAGTAAACAAGTAGCTGCAGAGAATTCTGTGCACTACTTAAAGGAACATCGCTATGCTGGTCCACTTGTTGCAAAAGGTTTAAAGAGGACTTTTGGATTATGCTGGAGCCCATCTGAGCTACTTTGTCAAGACCAGTTAAAAAGTGAGTAGTCATTTAATGTCGTGAAGAAATAACACGTTTGGTTATGATATTCTGGCCTGTAGATTCCCATTGGCCGAAAGGAAGAATGGGTGGGGACAAGAAGCCAAGTGGAATGGGACTGGCTTCTGTAAGAGAAATGGGTATGTGGTGGAAGGATGGGGGAACCTTTCCCTTCTAATGGGCAATTGTAGTCTCTGTTTCCCTGGAAATCTTCTTTGGGAGTTTCTAGCACCATGTCCATGAATATGTGCACTCTCTTGCAATTTTAGAGGTAAGGTGTTTGATTTTTTTTAAAGTTTAGGTAGCCTTTTGTAATATCCCTGTGCATACTTGCTAGTTCCTAATTTTGCATCAACTTGCTTAAAATTGACTTTAAAAAAAAAAACCCTGGAAGTTATTAAAATCAAAATCTAAGAGAGGGGAGGAAGGGTGAGGCAGGTGGGATATATATATTTGAGAGTTGAGTGCCGCACGGTAGCTCGTAACCGCATGACGAAGAACCTGTACACCATTTAACGTGGTCCCTGAGCCACATTGAAACCTGTCTCCAATTATTCCGTGCACTCTGCTTTCAATCCGTACATCATTTTTCCATGAAAATTGCATCTGATTAGTATTTGAGTGCTGTTCCTGCAGTTGCTTGACGAGGCACCTCAGGCAAGTTCAAATTGTGATATCCATCAATTAGGATCAGAATTGTTTGCTAAATCTGGAATTATATGCTGGTGTCTCTTATTAGCAGAGCCCCTACCAAGCACCTGTTTTCAACTTTTCAGCAAAGTAATTCCTTGGGAGTTATCCGAGAACTTTGGCTGTGCGTAGAGAATGTCACTTGATAGATATTTCACCCGTACAATGTGATCATGCTGAACTACTCAATCTTATTTTTGCGACTAGATTAGAACTGGTGCAGGAAGAAATCATTAAAATCAATCTGGGTGCTGTTGGCAAAAATAACAACATTGATAAAATTGCTTAGACTTGCTGTTTTTAGAAAACAAAGAAAATCAACTTGGTAATTTTAGTATTCTCTGAGTGTGCTATTTTATTGTATGTGGTCTGAATTGTTTAATAATGTTTTGTTCATTTTACTGTTTGGGTAGATGTATGATATTCTGGTTCAGATTGTCATTATTGAAACATCTAGTTTTGCTTTGCATGAGAGAACTTGCTCTGCACTTGTATGTTGAAATCTGCTCCAAAGATGCTCATAGATTCTGTACCTACAAGACTAACGCTTTTGGCTGTTGAATCTATTCCATTTGAAAAAAACGAAGATGGGTGACAGATTTTCTCAAAATGACTCAAACATTGAATGTGCAACTTTTTTTGAAAATCTTTTAGGCTGGATAAATTTGTCATTTTATTGCTGAATTTCATATATAGCTAAAATGAGATCATCTTAGAAAATGTATGCCGTAGCATTTACAGCCCAGACTCCATTTAGGGCAACAAATTCACGTTGGTAATTTATGTTCCTTGCGAGTTTAGTTTATTGTCACATACACTGAGGTACAGTGAATAGCCTTTGCTTCATGCTATCCTGTCAGTGAGAAGACTATACATAATTCCAAGCAAGCTGTCCATGGCGTACAGATACAGGATAAAGGGAATAACATTTGGTGCAAGGTAAAGTCCAATTAGAGGTAGACTGATGGTCTCCAATGAGGTAGATGGTAGGTCAGGACTGCTCCCTAGTTGGTGATAGGATTGTTCAGTTGGTTTATAGCAGGTGGGAAGAAACTGTGCCTGAATCTGAAGGTGTGCGTTTTCACGCTTCTGTACCTCTTGCCTGATGGGAGGGGGAGAAGTGCGAGTGTCTGGGGTGAGCCTCGTCCCTGATTATGCTGGTGGCCTTGTCGAGGCAGCGTGAAGTGGAGATGCAAGGGATGTCGATGCAAGGGATGTTTGTTTGCATGATGGTCTGGGTTACATCCACAACTCTCTCTGCAGTTTCTTCCTGTCTTGGATGGAGCTGTTCCCAAACCATGCTGTGATGCATCCTAATAAAATGTGTTCAACGGCTCATCTGCAGGAATTGCTGAGTTGTTGGGGGAAAATGCCAAACTTTCTTCCTCATTTCAACTTTTCTTGCTTGTGTAAGCTATTCTCCTGGTCTACACTCTGAGGTAGCAAGTTCAACTAAGTAAAGAAATGTCCCCTGGATTTCCAACTGCGACCATCTTGAAATCATATTTCCTAGTCTTGGGCTCACATGCACTTTTACTAGATGTATCCTATCAAGAGCAGAAAGGTAATTAACTTGGACATGAAGGAGATGCGCGAGGAATAATCATTATTTTATTTCCACAAAATGGAATCATTTGGTTCAGAATGTGTGAATTGTGTTGGCTTCTATTTTTGTTTTGTGAAGACATGCATGATGCATTTTGGTCAGTAAAGGATGGATTGTAAACTATGATGGTGAATGTGGAATTGTGATGGAGGTTACTGACAAAACACACGCCTTTTGTGCAGAACCTTGACTGAAGGCGATTGCCTACGATGCAGTGTTCTTCCATTCTCCTTTGTTCTCTTTCCTGATGCACACTGCCATATCCAATCCTTAGCACGCACTGGTGTGCTCAACAGTGAGGCTTTAAGAGAAGATGCAAGATAGAATCAGGATCTCTGAATTTATTGACAGACACAAAGTGCTGGAGTAACTCAGCGGGACAGGCAGCATCTCTGGAGAAAAAGAATAAGTGACATTTCGGGCTGAGACCCTCCTTTAGACTGGAAGTCAAGGGAGATGGAAACCCACGGTATGAAAAGGTGCAAAGAACAGATGAATGAAAGATATGAAAAGAGCAAATCAAAGACAGCAACGATGATCAAGGAAAGATAGATCACACAATGGTCCATTGTTGGCTGTGGAGAAGGTGAAACGAGTGGATACGAACAGTGAAAATCGACGGCAGTACGATGACTAGAGTGGGGGAAGGGGGAAAGAGAGAGAGTGGCCTTTATTGTCATTGTACTTAGAAATAAAACAAAATTATGGAGAGCTACTCCTGATCAGTGCAACCAAAACAAGTTAAAACAAAATAAAAACACATCCAATACATTCAATACATTATTTAACTGCATAAAATAGTAAGATTAAATGAGAACTTACCAGTTCGAAGTTTGATCTGTATTTTATGAGGAGTTACGATGAGGGATTACGTGAAGACCCCGTCCAGCACGCATGCGCGACATTTCTTCAAAGCAGCGGTGTGGATTCACAGAAAAACACAACAATTGAAATAAATATAGTAAAGAAAAAATAAGAACTTAATTACCAGTTGATCTGTATAATAGAGGGTGGGAGCGGAGGGCACGTAATCCCTCATCGTAACTCCTCATAAAATACAGATCAAACTTCGAACTGGTAAGTTCTCATTTAATCTTACTATTTTACTTCGGAGTCACGTGAGTGACTACGTGAAGACTTCAAAGCTCTGTGAATCCGAACCGTGAACCAGCTCATGCTTCACTCACTGCCTGAAGACCTTAGAGGGAGAAGGATGTTATACAATCAACAATAACCTGTTTGTGAACAATAAAGGTTTATTAATGATAACAAAAAACAGAGAGCTCCCCCGGCTTAAATTAAATATTAGCTGCAGACTGTAAAATTCTGTCTGCAAATGTAGCAGGCTCCGCCAGCGGCTTATTATAAAACCTTTGGAAAGTTCTCTCCGAGGACCATCCTGCTCTGGCCAGAATATGGTCCATAGGCACATCCATTCGCCTAGCCGCCGACGTAGATGCGGCCTTGGTGGAATGAGATTTGTAAACATTAGTATCGACTCCCGCGGACTTAAGCACCTGCTTGAGCCATCTTGAAATGGTTTGGCTCGTCACCTGACCATGAGGCTTCTTGTGGCTTATCCATAAGGCTTTTTCTCTCCCTCTTAAGTTATATGTTGTGTCTATGTAATTGGCGAGATGGGTCTTGGCACACAACCGTGGGTCAGGTGAATATGCCCGGAACTCCATTACTGGAGGCGTGGTACCTGGTCTAGTTTGTTTGACCAGTCCCTGAATGTGAAATGTGATACAGTCCAATGACTCTGTCATGCTGTCCAGCCTCAGAAGGTGGAGTGACTGTACCCTTTGAGCTGACACTAGTGCCATGAGCATGACTGATTTCAGTGTAAGTTGTTCCAGCGTGAGTGACCTGGGTGGTGGCCATCCCCTAAGGTACGTCAGTACAATGCTGACATCCCAGATCTGAGTGTACCTAGGCCTAGGGGAATTGGTGTTAAAAATGCCCCTCATGATTTTGACCACTAGTGGATGGGACCCCAAAGTCAGTTGTCCTGCTGCTGGAACCAAATAAGCTGACAACGCACTCCTGGCTGTATTAATGGCGCTGTAGCTGAGTCCTTCCCGATGTAATCCAACCAGAAACTCCACAACACTGGTGGCTGTAGCTGTAGTGTAGGTAGTTCCTGTTTTGGAGCAATACCGTTCCCATTTTCTTATGTTGGTCAGGTATTGTCTCCTGGTGGACTCCCGGTGGGATGCGGTCATCATGTTGATGGCGTCCTCAGACAGTCCCAGGCCCAGTAGAGGTCGTTTTAGAATCTGCAAGCCAGGAGATTGACTCTGTCATGGCACGGGTGACTAATGCCTGACACTGGGTGGATTAATAACTCTCGACTGCTGGGGAATTCCAATGGTGTTTCAACAGCCATGTCGAAGGCCACTGGGAACCATGGACTGTGTAGGCCAGTCGGGTGTTATCAAGATTCCTGAAGCGGAATCCAATTGAATCTTGCGTAATACTCGACTGATGAGGCAGAATGGAGGAAAAGCATAAAAGAACATTTTCCCCCAATGCAGCGAGAATGCATCAACTGCTGCTGCCTCAGGGTCTGGTTCCCAAGCGACATACGTTGGTACCTGGTGATTCAGCCTGGATGCAAATAGATCGATATCTGGTGTGCCATATTGCTTTGTAATTTCAGCAAATATTTTGGGATTTAACATCCATTCGATGTTGTCATTGAATCTGCGTGACCTGGTGTCTGCCACTGTATTTTGCTTACCTGGTAGGTAAGTTGCTGATAACCAAATATGTCTTTCAACACACCATTGCCAGATTAGGTTGGCCAAATTGTCACACGATATCGACTTTACACCACCCATGTGGTTGATATAAGCCACCACTGTGGTATTATCTAATTGCAACCGGACATGTGCATGATGCGTATTAGATGAATATGCTTTTAACCCATAAAACGCACCCAACATTTCTAAGTAGTTGATACTCCGTGTCTGTAGGCAAGATGATATAAATTTAGTCCATCTGCCCCCTGTGCTGGATTGCATGTTAGTTGCTCCCCTGCCCAAAGCACTGGCATCCGTTTGAATGGTTAATACTGGGTTGGTGATTATTATGGGACTGGAGCTGAGCCTTACGTTCCTTGCCCACCATTGTAACTCTGGAATGGATTCAGCAGTTAAACTCATAGCTCGGTCAAAGTGACCTGAGTTTTGCTTTAGTGCATGCACTTTTGCTCTTTGCAAATTTTGATAGTGCAAAGGTCAAAATTGTACAGCTGGAAAAGCTGCTACCATTTTGCCAATAACTCTAGCTACCTCCCGTATGGTTGGCTGATGTTTGTTCATGAGTTCGTTGCATGATAGTGCCAATTCTGATGCTTTCCCCTTCGGCAGAGTTACAATCATGCGAACAGTATCAATCGTAAATCCAAGATAGTCCATGGCAGTGGACGGTGTAAAGTTGGATTTATCTGGATGTATGACAAACCCCAAAGTTTCAAACAAACGTTTGGTGGCTGCTACTGGCAAAATGGCTGTCTCCAAGGTTTTCCCTACTATTAAAATGTCGTCTAAATACGCCATGACTATATGCTTTTGTTTCCTCAATAATGCCAAGGCAGGTTTTAAGATTTTAGTGAACAGCCTTGGAGCGGAGGTTAGCCCATTTGGTAAGGCTTTAAATTGCCATAGCTGTTTCATCCATATAAATTTTAAGTATTTACGATGCTCCTTGTGTATGGGTACTGAGTAGTAGGCATCTTTTAAATCAATGCTTGCTAGAAAGTACCCTCTAGAAACCAATAGTCTGGCTGTTTCAAAAGTATCCATCTTGAAATGTATATACCTGACAGACTTGTTTAAAGTAGTTAAGTCAATGATGATGCGACGTTCACCATCTTTTTTGATTTTAGTGAAAATATTAGACACAAATTCCAAAGGTTCATGTTTTGTTCTTTCAATTACACCTTTTGCTTGTAACCTCATCAGTTCAGCTTGACCTTCTTGTTTCTCTTTAACTGAGAGGGTGAATACCCTTTTGGGTATATGCTGAACTGGCGGAATATTTTCATGAACAAAGTCAATTTTGTAGCCATGAACGCTGCTGAGTATATACTTGTCATTAGTGATGGATTCCCATGCACCCAAAAACAAGTGCAATCTCCCCCTGTTAGTATAGAGCCCCTACTGCTCATATGCTGAGAGGAACCAGACCCACCTACCTCCATGGTTATTGGTGCTTCTTCTGCCTCTTCGCTGGGCGATGAGGCGTCTGCTGGGCTGTAGAGAGTTGATGTTGATGTTGTTGGGGGTGGCGCATTTTCCATGGGGTCCGCTCTGGGCCCTGGCCTAAAAAAGGCTTACGGGGAATGGTTGCGGACCCCGAGCTTTCACCAGTCCCATAGTGTGGTCGACAACTGGTGGACGCCATGGGGTACTGCCGCCTGGGTTTGTTAGGTCTGCTCGGTCCCAAACCTGCCCTCACGAGACCAAAGGTCTTGGATTCTTCCTCTAGGTCTTTCACCTTTTTTGGAAGGTCTTTCCCAAAGAGCAGAATAGGAGGTTCTGAACCCGGTGTTTTGCAAAGTCCCGCAAATTTAGGGTTGAGGGCAGGCTTGATAATTTCCTTCTGTAAATTGTTTATTTCATATTGAGTGGTGCACAGCAGAGCTAATGTGTCTTGCTGATTTGTGGAGATGTCCGCACCATCAATGGACCGAGCATAAGATGTTATTCCTGCAGTCAGGAGTTTAAGGATTTTCTGGAGCTTCAACTCCAGGTTCCTGAAGTTCTGCCCCAAATGTCCCCAAATTTGGCTGTTTACAGCGGGTACATTCAATGATGTACAATTTGCTGGGGCTGTATATAGTTCAAGAGCCTCATTGACCACCTGTTCTTGTAGGGGTTTTGAGGACAGGTGGTTAATGCTGGCTGCAAGTTTCGGCTCTAATGGCCGACCCGCTTGTGGAATGGCCACGTAGCGGTTGACCACACCCAGCAGCTCTTCCTGATCCTGTACACCTTGCGTACTCCCGATATCTTCAGCCAGTGACCCCTCTTCTTGACCAGCCCAGACCTGGTCGCCAATGCTGCCTTCAAAAGAAGATGAAGCAATGGCCAGTGCCGTAAAGGGCACTGCAGGAGTGCCTGAGCTCCCTTGGCGAGTCTGCTGCTGCTCTCTCAGCAGATCTCGCTGGAGCAATTGCTCCATAAGCCGTTCCATGCGGCTTAGGCGGCTGCCTGTGTCGCTCTCGAGCGGTGTGGCATCTTCATCCGAATCGTCGGACACTACCGCCCGGTTCTGGCTGCAGGTACCTCCAGCCCGCTGCTCATGCAGCACGATCGGTGCTGGGCTCGGCTCGGTAGTTATACCCGCCGCCTCTTGCCCCCCCTCCAAAGAGCATTCCTCAACGGAGGACGAACGGGGGCGAGCTGCAGATTTCTTTCCTCTGGTCTTGCTCATTCTTTCTGAAAACAAGCAGACCACAGAGAAAAAGACACACGGCCACGGTAAAACTTACCTGTCGGCCCGACTTTTCAATTTGTAGCGGGAGCGCCTTGAACTCCCGTTCGTCGCGGGTGCACTGCATGAACGCTAATGTCGCGCATGCGTGCTGGACGGGGTCTTCACGTAGTCACTCACGTGACTCCGAAGTAAAATAGTAGATAAATTATATTTATCACACCTAGGTAGAACATTGCAGTGGGAGAATGTTACACTTTAAATGTAATAAATTCTTTAAAATAATTTTTGAAAGGAGATATTAGCTGAGTGGTCTGTTTGAGGAATATAGAGTTCCGATGTCCCAGGGAAAGAAACTGTTCTTGAGTCCGTTTGTCTGGCTTTTGATGAAACTGTACCACCTACCAGAGGGCAGGAGGTTGAATGGGAACTGTCCAGGATGGATGGGGTCTTTGATTATTTTCCTGGCTCTGCAGAGGCGCCGAGTGTTGGAGATGTCTTCCAAGAAAGGCAGAGGACAGTCAATGATTTTCTGGGCAGTTTTGATCGCTCTCTGCAGTGCTCTCCTGTCTGCTGCTGAAAGGCCGGCATACCACACCGTGATACAATATGCCAGCACACTCTCGATAGTGGAGTGGTAGAAGGCAACCAGCAGTTTCTCCTCTAGACTGTTCTTCCTTAGCACTCTCAGGAAGTGCAATCGCTGCTGGGTCATTTTTTACCACCGCTGAAGTGTTGACAGAGCAGGAGAGGTCCTCCGCGATGTGCGTTCCCAGGAATTTGAAGGTGGAAACCCTCTCGACACGGTCCCCATTTGATGTAGAGCAGGGCAGGGTCCGTTCTGTGCCTTCCGTAGTCAATGACCATTTCCTTTGTTTTGATGATGTTAAGTGCCAGGTTGTTCATCCTGACAGGTTCAGGACCTCATCACTGTACGCTGGTAGAAATTAAAGAAATCATTATTCATACCACTGGATTGTAAGCTGCCCAAGTGAAATATGAGGTGCTGTTCCATCAATTTGCATTTGACCTCCCTTTGACAATGGGGGAGGCCCAGGACAGAAAGGTCAGTGTGGGAAGGAAGTTAGTGTCTGGGAACTGGGAGATCTCACAGGCCAAGGAGGCATGAGCATAGGTGCTCGTGCGATAATTAGCTTAAAATCTGGAAACTAAGAACTGCTGATGCTGCTTACTACACAAAAGGATACAAAGTGCTGGAGTAACTAGGCAGGTCAGGCAGCATCTCTGGAGAACATTGATTAGTGATATTTCAGATTCAGACTCATCAATGTTCTCCAGCGATGCTGCCTGGCCTGCTGAGTTACCACAGCACGCTCCAGCAAAATTAGTGTCCTGGATTTATCAGTGATCATCTGCCCACTTTACATGTTTTGGTTGGGATTTAATGAACATGCATAATTCCTTTTACAGAAGTTTGCAGGAGAACCTTTCGAAATCCACCAACTTTTTCCCAACTATTTTTATCATCAGTTGATGATGTGATTCACAGCCAGTGAATTTGTAAATGACATGTAGTCATTTACTTGATGTAATGTTGACACTCTAACGATTCAATTGGTAGTTTGGAGAAACTGTGTACTTGGCAGATGGCAAAACAGATTCATATCGGCATGTTCCCAAAGCTTTACAAAAGGCAGCTACCTGTGTACTGTAAACTATGACTGACTTAGTATCCAGAAATGTTCCAAAAGGGATGGCGAATTTGGTCTTGGCTTAAAGATTTATCAATGGGATTTGATCCCTTTGCCCGATCTTATTCAATAATGGAACCAAAAACTGATGGGGTAGATGTAGACAATAGGTGCAGGAGTAGGCCATTCTGCCCTTCGAGCCAGCACCATCATTCACTGTGATAATGGCTGATCATCCACAATCAGTACCCCGTTCCTGCCTTCTCCCCATATCCCCTGACTCTGCTATCTTTAAGAGGCCTATCTAGCTCTGTCTTGAAAGTATCCAGAGAACCCACTGCCCCTCCGAGGCAGAGAATTCCATGGACTCACAACTCTGTGGGGAAAAAAGGTTTCCTTAACTCCGTTCTAAATGGCTTATCCCTTATTCTTAAACTTTGGCCCCTGGTTCTGGACTCCCCCAACATGGGGAACATAGCCAGATGACCTCTTCTACCAATGTAGAAGACTGCTGACCATTTTATTGACAATTACATTATTATCATTGCTATTAGAATCTCAACAAGTCCTTTGCTCATGGCAGCAAAGTATGTCACATATGTTCGCTGTTTTGTTTTGGAAAGATGATCATCATTTACTGCTCCAGTTCACTTTTCTGCAGATGATTTAGCTTCATTTCAGCCAGCTAGCCATAAAAACACGATCCTGAAGGGCAATCAGGACTTGTATCTTGCATTCTTTTCACAGATCTGAAAAAGTGCCAGGAATCCAATATTGTATTCCCGTCACTGATCTGAAGGGCACCCAGAAATTGTATCATGTATTCGTGTCACACGACTGAAGGACGGTGTGGACTTGAACCTCGCATTCCCAATGCAGAACTGCGGGATGGTCATTAATCATAACCTGCATTCCCCTGACAGAATGATTGAAGATTAGGGGTTGCTTCCTACACTCGGCTCAAAAAGCCCAAAGAGTAATTGGGAATTAAATCCAGTGTTTGCATCACAAGAGTGAGGTAGAGATATTGTGGAAAATGTTAACCCTTGATGATGGGGAGGTGGAAGTGTAGTGAGTGGTAGGGGCAGAGGGGATCTAAACGGATCTGGTGCTTCCGAAGCTGGGTGCCACAGACTGCTGTGGAGGCCAAGTCAATGGATATTTTTGTCAGATTGCTAGATTCTTGATTAGTTCAGTTTATTGTCACATACCTATTAAGGTTCAGTGAAATTTGAGTTGCCTAACAGCCATCCTAAGTGAAAAGCAACAAGACACACAGCCGCATAAAATAAAAGTTAACGTTAACATCCACAACTGCGGCTCCCCCACATTCCTCACCGTGATGGAAGGGAATAAAGTCCAATCTTCTCCATCTTTATTCTCCCGCGGTCGGGGCGATCAAAGCTCCCGCGGTCGGGGCGATCAAAGCTCCCGCAGCTGCCGATCCGAAGCGCTCGCCTCGGGGTGATCGAAACGCACGTGTCAGGACGGTTGAAACTCTCCGCTGCTTGTAGCTCCCGAATCTGGCTCTAACCAGGGACCCCGGGCTCCACTATGTTAAAGTCCACAGGCCCGTGGTTGGAGCACTCCACAGTCAATCCCTGGCAAAGGAATTGCAAGCTCCACGATGGTAGGTCTGCGCTGTGCCCGTGGTTGAAGCGCCGGGTCGGTCTCCAGGAAAGGCTGCGCCACTCCATGATGTTAGACCGCAGTGGGGATGGAGATCCGTTACGAGGAAAAAAGTGCATCTCCGTCGAGGTTAGAGATTAGTACAGGGGTTATGGGGAGAAGGCAGGAGAATGGGGCGAAGAGGGAAAGATAGATCAGCCATGATTGAATGGCAGAGTAGACTTGATGGGCCAAATGGCCTAATTCTGCTCCTATCACTTATGAACATGAAAATTCTGATTTTTCTTGTATATTTGTCTGATTATCTTTAGCAAGACTCTTACAGTTGAAGAGAGCATGGAATATGAGGGAATGCAAAGATCTGGAGATGTCCTTTCAACCATTTTGCCTCGTACAGTTCTGCAGGAGGACACTGTCATGATGACATACAAAGCTATTGGTAACTGGGAGAAATGGTGTTCACAGAATTCTATTATCAGTTAATCACGTTGCATGAAGCATTCACTCGTGGATGTGAAGTGTGCAGCAAGTGAAAAATCATCAAGTGAATCATGCAGCCTTTTTACCTCATCAGCTGGAATGTGTGGCTTTAATCTTCCTACGGGCCTCTCTGCTGTCAACTAGGATGTGCAGTGGGATGATGACTATGTTGCCTCTCCACAGGAGTTTGCGCACGATGCGAGTGCGTCATCTCCAAACGCAGGCGCAGCGAGTTTAGCTTTGGTAAGTGAGATTGTCGTATTGTCATTCAGGAGTTGTGCAATGTAATGGGGCAGCCACAAATAGTGAAGGCGGATGCATCAGTGGAAAGTCTATGCTGGACATTTTGCTCGATTGTCCAAGTACTGCTGAGATGGATGCAGATGCTCTTACAGGTTTCTTAACAAAACGTTCTTACAGGTCATTCACCATATCCCTAGAATGTGGCGCAGATGGTTTCCACCATCTAATATTCTTTGCTGTTTGTTCCCAAACTTTCCCCATTTATTTATTGGCACAATAGGTGGAGCATCTGCATCCAGCTCAGCAGTACCAGGACAATCGAGCAAAATGTCCAGCCTAATGTTTGCAATGATGACTACACCCATGGATAAAATAACCACCTGTAGGGAACGTTCAGCATCTGGAAAAAGTGGATGCAGTCTTTCAACAAGGCTTTGGATATCTTAAATACTATGGAGAACAAGAGACATTTCTTCAGCAGCTAATTGTAGCAGTGAAGTGTAAGAGGCCAGGGAGGGCTGATGGTTACAAAGAATATGGAAATAAAGTCACTTGCACCATGGTTGCTTATTCCCTACTTAGCTGGTGCCCAACATCTTGCCTGAACACGCTTGCTCAGATGCTGTGTCAGAGCAATAATCTGAACAGTTTATTGCCAACCCTTAAGGAATTTTAGGATTTCTGCCATATGGAATATGCAGGACGCAGTAGGGGACAATCATTGCAGAAGATCACTTCAGAGTGTTTATCTCATGCACGTCTTCAGCTACAAACATTATTGGAACACGTATCCTCTCAAAAGAGCAATTAATGCTTGTGGGCCAAAATTACAGCCCTCCTTTAATAACATTGTAAAGAAAATCCAATAAATATATAGCATTAAATTATTGAGTTATTTTGACGATCTGGTCCAAACTGGATGTTGCCTTCACTGAGCCATTGGGGAAATGTGGTATTCTCGCTCTGCAGGATATGTTTTTTTTTTAATTTCAAATTAGACTTTATTCAGGTAATAAATACATACAATACATGAACCGTGCATCCAGTCCCACAGAGCCGAATACAACTCGGCCGGTAAGCCATCGCTTCTGGGAATTTTACTCGAGTCAAAGGAACGGATGGAGCCAATCAGCTCCTCTAGGGTCAGTGGTTGGTCCAGACTCTCCCGCTTGCTGTCCTCCAAGACCTCCGTGATTGAGGACAGGAAGTTCTGGGAGGCGGTACTGTCTGTGGCCTTTTGGTCATACAAATCTGTGTAAAAGTATTTGCAGATCCTCAGCATGTTCGTCTGCGAGGATGCTACCAAGCCGTCTTCCTCCCTAAGGCTGTTCATCACAGAGCTCCCCCTGTGAACCTTATGGAAGAAGAAACGTGAGCACGTCTCATCCTGCTCCACATGGCGGACCCTGGATCGGAAGATGATCTTGGAGGATTCAGAGGTGAAGAGCTGAGCTTGTCGGTCCTTCAACTCTCTAAGTTCCTCCCTCACATCCACCCCGCTCGACTGCAGAAGGAGCAGTTGCTGCAAATCTGTCTGGAGTTGGCACAATTCCCTCTGGCTCTGTCTTGCTCTCTGAACCCCTTTAATTATGAAGAACCTCTTAATGTTCTCCTTGGTTGCTTCCCACCAGAGTGTCGGAGTCAAAGAGGGGCTTCACCGTTCTCCAACATGCGTAGTCCCTCTTTAGCTCCTCGACATTCTCTGGGGTCAACAGCTTTATTTTTAACTTCCACGTCCCTCTGCCTGCCTTCCGGTCCTCCTGTAGGTGACAGGAAGCCTGAAGGAGGCAGTGGTCGGAGAAGAACACCGGCGTGGGGTCGGTGTGTCTCACCGTGACGGCCCTCGTCGTAAAGACTAAGTCTATTCGAGATCGGGCTAAACTGTCCGATCTCGACCAGGTGAACCGCGGCTGGGACCCGCCTGCAGGGTCGCTGAAGGCGTCGTGCAGCTTTGCGTCTTTTACCATTCCCATCGGGAACTTGGACGTGCTGTCCAGCTGCAGTTGAAGTCACCGGCCAGAACGAGCTGCCGGGACGTGGCCAGCAGCACTGGGAGCTGCTGGAGAACGGCCAGCCGCTCGCTCTGCGTGGGTAAGGCATACACATTAATCAGCCGGAGTGGAGAGCCACGGTACATAACATCCACCACAAAGAGACGCCCCCTCAACCACTTCCCTGACCTCAGTGATGGCGAAGTTCCCTCCCCGCAGCAAAATCCCCAGGCCGGAAGCACGACAGCCATTGCCCCCCGACCACACTGACAGTCCGTGGGGCCACCATCGCGATCACCTTTGATAGCAGTGGAGGTGTGGCAGCCCGCACTCCTGAAGAAAAGTCACGTCTGCCTTGACCTTGGCCAGGTACTGTAAGGCATTAACACATTGCGCAGTGCTCTTTATACTGCGCATGTTTAAAGATGCCAGTTTGAGCTCCATTGTCTTTAGTCACTGACCATTCTCGTGTTCCCTCATGCCCACCTCTTCGGTGAATTGCCTCAGCTTTCCTTGACTCAGGAACCCAGTGCTGGCATCCTCGATGAGGTAGGTTTAGGTGGCGTAACCCAAGGTGGTGTTCGGGGGGTCCCTACTCGTTCCACCCCCTTTTGGGCGCGCCGCTTCTTCCATCTCCTGCAGCTGGGTCACAGTGGCTGATTCACTGCTCCCGGTCACCCAGAGCTGGGGCCCAGCGGCCTCTGCGCTGCTCCCGGTCACCCAGAGCTGGGGCCCAGCGGCCTCTGCGCTGCTCCCGGTCGCCCAGAGCTGGGGCCCAGCGGCCTCTGCGCTGCTCCCGGTCACCCGGAGCTGGGGCCCAGCGGCCTCTGCGCTGCTCCCGGTCGCCCGGAGCTGGGGCCCATTGGCCGCTGCGATGATCCCGGTCTCCAGGGGCTGGAGCTGCTCGGCCGCTGCTCTGCTCTCGGTCTCCTGGGGCTGGGGGGTGATCGTCATGGCCTCTCTTTTCCTCCCCAGTTTTCTTCCTCTGCCTCCATCGTTGGGACTTCCCCGTCGCCTCATCCTCCGACAAGGAGAGGTTGCTGCCTTCTGTAATAGAAAGAGACCTTTTTTGTGATTTACTTTTGGACTTACCAGTCCTTTCCGGCCTCGGCTCTTTGGGCTGACCCCTCTTCGTGTACTTCACCGTTGTCCATTTCTCCTGCTGTTCCCCCTCCTCCATCGACTCTCCCTCCTGGGCAGGATGCTGGGCGTCTCCTTCTGGCACTTGGGGGCTCGAGGTGGTTGGGCTGCCTTCATCCCTGTTCCCCCTTTCTGCTGGGGTCTTGGCAGTGGTGGGGGTGTCTTGCCCCCCTTTGGGGTGCTGGCAGCAGCCCCTCTTGTCGCCTGTGCATAGGTGCAGGCTCTTTTAGGGCAAGCCCTGTAGAGGTGGCCTGCCTCCCCGCAGCTCTTGCTGGCCTGACAGTCCTTTGTCTCATGGCCCTCCATCTTGCAGGTTTTGCAGACAACTGCAGCGCATTGGGCCATCACGTGCCCAGGCTTGTTGCATTTCCTGCACAGCTTGAGTTGCCCCATGTAGCTCGGGTATCCTCGGTTCCCTCCGATCGCAAAAACCGAGGGAGGGTGGAGGATTGCTCCATCCTTGTCCACTCTCAGCTTTACCTTGACTTGCCGCTTGCTCGTCCAAATCCCGTGCTGGTCCTTCACGTCCACGCAGTTCCCTGTTCCCTCGTCGTGGCGAGCAAGGAATGTGAGAACATCCACTATGGGCACATGTGGGTTGAACATGTGCACCGTGATCAACCTATCCTTCTGGGTAGGGAGGGTGAAGAGCGGCTGCACTTTCAGCAGCGACTTTCGGGGGATTCCCCTTCTCCCGGACGTCTTCCATCAACTTCTGCCATCCCGTCGGATATTTGAAGGTAACATCAAAATATCCGTTACCCGGGAAGTCCTGGAGGCAGTAGATGTCCTTGGCCTCAAATTTGCAGGCCTCTAGCAAGACCTTCTTCACGAACAGGTTTCGTGAGAAAGGAGTCCCCTTGCTGAGGTCCTTGACGCTGATTCTCGGGGTATTGCAGATACCCTGTACTCCAGCTCCTGTTCCTGCTGCCATTGTGGCTGGATGAGGTGTTAGGTTGGTTACCCAACCAGCATGGATCCACCTCTAAGCCCGCAGCCGACCAACTCCTCGTCAACGATTTTGCTCCGCAATCCACGACCCTTGTCCCCAAGAGACCGCCAGCCAGAACTGTTCTAATAAGAACAGATGGTCTCTTACTCAAATACTTGTCCTGGGAGAACCGCCTTGGTGATCACGGTCTCTCCCCTGCTAGGTAAGTATCTGGCAGGGGATGCCCCTACGCTCCACCTGATGTAGTGCATCTTTTGGTATGTCCAGTTCTGCTTCAGTGAAACCAATGTCCTCTGTGGTCAGATCTATCCGCAATACTGGCTCTTTGTCCGGTATGTGTGACTTCCTCCATCATAATCTGAACCACACAGCACTTCCTCAGATTTGTATTGAATATAATGTTAATTCAGTTTAAATCAATTCATTAATACAAGATGGTTTCCATTACAAATGATAAAATTGTAAATAATTTATTCTAAACATATGAAGTCTACCTTTCTGATGGTATAGACAGTTACCAAAAAAATTATTCTATGCCTTCAATGAATACTAAAATGAAGGAATAGATTTCAAAATGTTCAATAACCGTCAGTCCTTGAAATAACGCAACTCCCTAAGCAAGCAGGATGTGCGGAAGTGAAGCTGAATTTCAGGAGATGCCGTTCAACTCAGAGGGGAGCAATTGCATTCCAATATAGAAATGAGCAAATTTCAGACAGATATCATGGGAAAAACAGCACTATGCGATTGAATTTCTAGGTTGCTTCCTTTAATTAATTCCCTTGTGCATGTTTTTAAAAAAAAGCATTTGACATTCATTGTTGTACTTGCATGATAAACACAAAAAACAGTTTTTCCAGTCCTTATTTCTTGTACATCTGTTTTTCACTTTTGTCGTTCTCTGGCATTTTAATTTTTTTACCTTGCCTGACCACCTCATTCATTCAAGAGCCTTTCTTCTTGATCTGTCCCCAGTTATTTTGATACCTTGCCCCCCACGAGATGGAATGTTTGCCGAGGAAAAAGGATCCCATTCTTTATTTGGCACGCAAACACATTCTGTTTCTGGTGCAATTGGATCGCTGGCAAACATTCTTTTTGAAATGGTCAAAAATATCTGAAGATAAGTGTTTTATTGACTAAATTGTGCGTGTGTGTGATTCAATGGGTGCTATGTAAAAAGCTCCCAGTTTCTGCACCTCTACTGTTCTAAAGGGTGCCAGACCAAGCCGGCTACACGGACTACTATGGAGATGGGATGCGGGAAAACTTGGAGAAGGAGGAACTATCTTCTATGTGTGGGCACCTCCCATGTGATAATGAATGAATGAATAAGTTTATGAATAGATTTATTGGCCAAGTATTCACAAACAAGGAATTTGCCTTGGTGCTCCGCCTGCAAGTGACAACATGACATAGTGACAGTTAGGAATGACATAAAACATTACTAATAAAACATTATTGATTAAAAATGTGAATTAAGTTAAATACCAGAGCAAAAGGAAGTTGCAGATTTTGGGTTATTGAGTAGAGCTACTACTCGTGGGAAAAAGCTGTTTTTATGTCTAGCTTTGGCAGCTTTGACAGTCCGGAGTCTCCTTCCAGAGGGAAATGATTCATAGAGTTTGTGGCCAGGGTGAGAGGGGTCAGAGATGATCTTACCCGCTCACTTCCTGGCCCTTGCAGTGTACAGTTCATCAATGGAGGGAAGGTTGCAGCCAATAACCGTCTCAGCTGATCGGACGATTCGCTGCAGCCTCTGGATGTTGTGCCTGGTGGCTGAGCCAAACCAGACCATGATGGAGAAGATGAGGACAGACTCTATGATGGCCGTGTAGAATTGGACCATCATTGCCTGTGGCAGATTGTGCTTCCTCAGCTGCGGCAAGAAGTACATCCTCTGTTGTGCCTTTTTGGCTGTGGAGTCGATGATAGCCCCCATCTAAGGTCCTTGGAGATGATGGTTCCAAGGAACTTAAAAGACTCCACAAATGTGACTGGTGTTGTTGTTGGTGAGGGGAGGGGGAACTCTCCTAAAGTCTACAATCAATTCCACCGTCTTAAGAGCATTGAGCTCCAGGTTGTTGCAACAGCACCAGGCCGCCAGCTGTGTCACTTCCTGTCTGTAGGCCGATTCTTCCCCATCCTGGATCAGTCCAATTGCGGTCGTGTCATCCACAAACTTGAAGCTTGACAGAGGAGTCAGTGGAGGTGCAGTCATTGGTGTGAAGAGAGTAGAGGGGAGAGTACAGAGCCTTGCGGTGCTCCTATGCTGAGGTCCGAGATGTGCTTTCCCAGCCTCGCATTCCTGTCTGTCAGGAAGCTGGTGATCCACCGACAGAGGGGTTCAGGCACAGTCCACTCAGAACATTTGGAATTTAGTAGCATGGCATTTCAGGCAGCGTGCAGGCCACCAAATTGCCAAACAACTCATTGCATTGTCATTAAGGGCTAGCAAATCATTTATTGCAAGTACATTGCAAATTTACAGTTCAGTTGATTCACAGCTTAGAATCACAGTTGTGGACTCTCCCTCACAATCTTCCAGAGTGACTGACTCATGTCCAGGCATCCAGGTACTTTATAGTCCTGCCCACTGGAAGGGGCAGTGCCTTCATCGTGCTGATTGACAGGCGAGAGGACCAATCAGCTAATCTCAAGATTATTTTAAACGCTCAACTTTTTTATTTTTCATCGATCGGCTGCCTCAGTGGAGGAGGACTGAGTAAGATGGCCAAAAATCATAGCGATATATGATAGCGTTTTTTCTAAAATCAATATACAGCACAGACAGGAAGATGAGACTTTTAGTTATATAGGCAGATGATGGAGAAATCTATGTTTTGCAGAGGGGATGGGTAATTGTGTGTGAAGTGGTGATTGGAGAGGGGTGGGCGGGAAAGCGTCCAGTCTTTTCAGACTGGAGTCTTGCTTTAGGTAGGTGTGAAGTGGTGAATGGGGAGAAGTGGATGTAGAAGGGTCCATTCTTTGCAGACTGGGGTCTGGCTGTGTTGGTTGGGGGGTACCAGGGTTACGTTTCTGCTTGTCAAGCCTGTAGTAGAACTCATTCAGGTCGTTGGTCAGCTGACAATTGTGCGAAGAGGGGGGGGATTTCCTCTTGGAGCTGGTAATTTCTTGCAAGCCCTTCCAAACTGAAGAAGAGTCACTAGCTGGGAAATTGCTCCTCAACTTCTCAGAGTACCTTTCCTTGGCAGCTCTGATTCCTCTTCTCAGCTTGTACTTTGCCTGTCTGTAGAGGTCTGCATCCCCATTCCTGTAGGCTTCCTCTTTAGACTGTCGGAGCTGTCTGAGTTCTGCAGTAAGCCAGGGCTTGTCGTTGCTGAACCAGGTCCGGGTCCTAGTTGTAAATCAACTGTCCTCACAAAAGCTGATGTATGATGATACAATTTGTTTCTGTCTCAGGGAGTCTGTGCCACTGCGAGATGCAGGATGACCAGCGGGGTTGAGAGTGCAGTGCGTAGCACTCGTGCGCATGGTACAAATGACTTGCAATCAGGGATGGAGCCACCGTGACAAGGTTTCAAATATCCTGGGCATCGAAAACTGATGCTGACGGATGCTGTGCACAAGACATCGATGTCAAAGTGGATACTCTTCCATTATTTTACAATCTCGCTGACAAACTCTGTGCAATGCACAGCTGGTTGTCTTGTGTGCTCAATGAATGTTGCAAATTTTGGTTTTAGAGATACAGCACGGCACCATGCCCTTCGGCCCGCCGAGTCCACGCCGACCTGCGATCCTCACACATTAACTCTACCCTACACATACTAGGGACAACGTTTACATTTTAAACCAAGCCCATTAACCTATAAACCTGTACATACTAGGAGCGTGGGAGGAAACCGGAGCACCCAGAGAAAACCCACACTCCTCTTGGGGTGAACATACAAACTCCAAACAGACATCGCCTATAGTCGGGATCAAACCCGGGTCTCTGGCGCTGTAAGGCAGCAGCTCTAATGCTACACCACCACACTGCCCGATGTTTTTAGGAATGGTAGAAATAGGCAGTGTATGGTGATGTTTCTGGATTCATGACCGAAGCCGATACATTCAGATGTGCACATTAATTGTGTGCGCATGTACCTGATCCCATTCCCAGTGGACAGGATTTTACCTGCAAATAATTGCTTGTATGACCAAGCCAGATTAAATTGCTTTTGGTGTGATTTTTCAATGTTTTGGGGAAATTCAATTTCTAGGCAAGTGTTTCTTCCTTTGACGACTTTGAATTTTTCATGATTTGGCAGTTTTTGCATCAGTTTCAGGTGAATGTGCCAAATTGATGCTGTTGACCTTGAAAAGTACAAAACTGGAAGGGTTTTTTACTTGACAACAATGTATTTTGGCATAATGTAAATTTTGAGTGAAGCAAACATCCACATAATACAAAAGGGTCCTAAAATTATAGATGTGCCTTTCTACTTCTCTCCCTGGGGTAGTGATTATTGGTCATAGTCAAAGCCTTTAATTGCTGTACAACAGTTGTCAGTAGGGAGAATTGGCTCCTGAGATGTAGGTGGCCCATTGGATTACAAGCCAGAACACATTAGTGATAATATGGAGCACAGGCACAGCTGATTCTGCATTCTTCATGGTCGATCAAATGGAGATGGATTATTTGAAAGTATTTTCAGAAATAAGAATAAGCCCACTGAGTCCACACCGATCAGCATTCACCTGTACAGTAGTTCAATCCTACACACTAGGGATAAATTGCAGCAGCCAATTAATCTACAAACCTGCACGTCTTTGGAATGTGGGCGAAACTGAAGCACACAGAGAACCTGCAAACTCATCACAGACTGCATCAGTCGTCCGGATCGAACCCGGGTCTCTGGCAGTGCAAGGTAGCAACTCTACCACTGACCAAGAGAAATATAATGGAGGCTTTTGAAATAATGAAAGTTATTGTTTAATAAACAAACTAGTCTTTTTTTTAAAATGTATTGGTGAACTCCAAATATCAAGGTACAAATTCCAAATCCACGGGCCTAAGGCAAGGTTGGAGAACATAGTAATTGTACTCCCACAGGATAGTGAATGGAACAGTCTGCCAAAACCTATTTAACCCCAAGTCAATACCTGGTCTTGAAAATAAACTGGATCGTGACATTTTTAGTGAGGGAATGGACCATTACTATCAAATCTGCTATCTTTGCATGAAGTTGAATAAGATGTGTAGGAGTGGATGGAGGAATAAGAAGCATGGAGGAGGTTTTAAAATGACCTCCGTGCAGAACTGTCCACATTTACATGAGCTGAAGTTAATGGGAAGAAATTAAGAGGGCCTATGATAATCTGATGCTGCCTGCTTTCTGTTCCTCTGGAGTTTAAAATCGCCCCATGACATTTTGAGTAGAAATGTCTAACCTGGGGGAACCTAGGTTAGAAACTGTGCATGAAGAAAATGGCTTGGCAACCATTATTAATTGCTAATCAATAAGAACTTATTCATTTTCATAGCATCTGTGAAGGGAATGGAAAAGTGATGTTTCAGATTGGGATCATTATTCTATCGGGGTGGGGGTTGAGAGAGGTGGGGGCAGAACAGCTTAGCAAGTAATAGGTGGATCCAGGTGCAGACAAAGACTCCCTCTAACTTCGTAATTTGCTCTTTTTGTCATCTTTCTGTCTCCTTTTCACCTCTAGCCTTTACCACTATCTCCACCCTTCTGCTAATCAACCCCCCGTGTAATCAACTATCATTTGCAGTCTTTATCCCACGGCAACTATTTTCCAACTTTCCGCACCCCACCCTCCGAGCGATAATTGGTCTGAAAAGGATTCTTGAATCAAAACATTATCTGTCCATGCCCTTCCCAGATGTTGCCTAACCAACAGAGTTTCTCCAGCACTTCTGTGTCTTGTAGGGTACGTGACAATTTTCCTTCCCAATGCTCAAAGTTAATCTGCTTTCTCACCTTCTCCCCCTCTTTCCAAGCAACCGCCCTCCCCCCACTCGTCCAGAACCATTCCCTCTACCCTATATCCCATGGCTTACATTCTTCTCGGGTTTGTGAATCAGTCCAGTCCTGTCCCACTTCAATTCAGATTTCATCTTATGGATGATGCTTCTCACCCGCTAACCCTCCCAGACCATCTCCTTTGTTGAGCATTGGCATCCGCCTGTGATATGCATGGGCACAGTGCAATGTATGAAGATAATAACTTCATCAACGTTGAAGACTACACTGCTTCCTAGATTAGAATCTCTGCAAACTATTGAAATGCCAAACATTTTGTTGAGCGACCTGAGAGAGAAATCAGAGGGATTTGGTACCTTTTTAAATTTTCTTATTATCTGCATATATTTTTTTTTAAAGTAGTCATGGAATAAATGTTTGGCCGGGCAGTCAAAATTCATTTGATTGATACACAAAGATTCTGTTGGCTTTCTATATAATTGGGAGGGATATGGTCAATTGCATATCTAGAGACTTTCGGCAGATGGTTGCTGGTAGGAATTTTCGTCATGATGCTCTAACTGCTAGTTTATTTCCTTCCAATGCAATAATAGCATTCCAAGAAATTAGATTTTGATCTGCCGTTCTTCTGTTTTTAATCAAATTGTGTGCAGTTATAATTTCCCAGTTGACAACTCCTGTGATTGCGGGTATTTTATTTTTAGTACGAATGTGTAAGATTGCAAGTCAAAACGTATCCTATCTGACATTCCAGCAAGAACTAGTATTGAGTTCATAGTTAATTTACACCCTATTCGGCTTAAGACATGGACTCCAATGGGTAGGTTGCCAACCACAATTAGTCTCTGTAACAGTTGCTAAAAGGCCAGTCCCACTTGGCGATTTTTTTTTTCGCCGACTGCAGACATAATTGACTGACGTAACAGGTCACCGAAAAATTTGCAGCGTGACGCGGCGATGATGTATGATGCGCGGTGTTTTTTCTAGTGTCTCAACATTTTTTTTTTGTAGCCGCTGGATTTTGAAATGTTCAAAATCTTTTGGTGACACTGATATGACTCCGGCAGTCGCTGAAAAAATCGGCAAGTGGGTCAGGCCCTTAACTCTGACCAGGCCAAGGTTAAAGGTTGGCATCATCCACTATCCCACAATCTTTCTCCCAATAGGCATAGGCTAGTATTTTTATTATTGTTGGTTTTGCGATACAGCATGCAAACAGGTTCTTTAGCCCACCGAGTCTGTGTCGACTAATGATCACTCATTCACACTACTTCTATCGGACAGACCAGGGATAATTTACAGAAGCCAATTAACCTACAAACCTGCATGTCTTATGGAACGTAGGAAGAACCTGGAACACCCGAAGAAAACCCACGTGGTCACAGGGAGAATATACAAACTCCATACAGTCAGCACCCAAAAACAGAATTGAACCTAACTTTCTGGTTGTGGAAGGCAGAAACTCTGCCACTGTGGCACTTTGCCATACTCTACTTTGGTATAATCACATCCATGCAAATTTGGTATTACAAGTTGTTGAAGCAATTACAACAAATAAATCCAATGGATAAAATTTATTTTGGTTGGTCACCAGCACTAAACATTTGCTGGAATGTCGGTTGTTGACGTCCTTCCCCAATATCCAACCCCAACTAAGATTGGAAGAATGGTGCTCTGGTTTAATACTTGGAGAAGTATAGATTAATGAAGGACAGCCAACATGGGGAGACATTCCGTATGACCAGCTTGATGGAAAATGTAGAAGAGGTAACAAAATAAATAGATGAAGGCATGTGGCTGGTGTAGTCTATGTGAGCTTGTACATAGGTGAAAGTTGAATCATTTTGGGAGGTCTAATAAGAATATGACATGTATAATGAATGGTAGGACCCAAAGACAAAGTGATGACTAGAAGGACCTTGTACAAGGATCTGACTGTCTTGGCCTTTTTCCCGAGGGTGGAAATGTCAAAGACTAGAGGTCATAGCTTCAAGCTGGGAGGGGCAATGTTTAAAGGAGGTGTGCTGGTATAAATATGAAGGTTGTGTTTATGAGGCTTTTGGACAGGCGCGTGGATGGTTAGGGATTGGAAGGATATGGGTAATAAGCAGGCAAATTAAGTTAGTTTATCTTAGCAATGCGTTTGGCACAGACACGGTCTGAAAGGACCATTCCTTTGCTGTTCTGTTCTAGGTTCTATGATCTGTGGTGTTGGCATAGAGATGTGAAAAAGGCATATGGGGATATTTGCCTTCATTAGATGGGATGGAGAACATTAAGAGCAGGTTGGCTATGGTACTTTGCAACTTGGAGCTTGGGTGCTCGCCACCAACGTAACCAAATGCTCTGCTTCGCATCAGCACCATATAACTCGTCAGTCAACACCTTTAATTATCTCCCCTTTTGCTTTTTCTTACAAATGGTATGATTTTTCAAGCAAAGCTGATTCTGAATTATGATGCAGAGAATTCTGTGCAAACTCATGGATTGATGTGATGGTGCTGAAGTCTGGATTCGAATTATAAGCAGGCATTAATGCCAGCATCTTAAGTTGGCACATTGTGTTGATGTGACGAAAGCATAAAGTAGATGTAACGAAAGAATAAAATTGCCTCACTAAATAATTGCAGCTTTGCCCCTGCATTTACAAATAGAGTATAAGAATACTAACGCATGCAAAGCAGGAGCAGATTTCTTTCCACCCTGTCGTACGTAAGCATGTCATGTACAGGTTCCTGTCAGTTGACTTCCACCATAGTAAAAAATGAAGGGACCACATTTAGATTGCAGAGTCCTTCCGCTAACTCCTGTTGCACATTTTGTTTCAGAGAAGATAAATTGGCATGCGGCAAGCGTATATTCTCTGCTATGAATTTTAAAGCACAATGGTAGTTCTGCATCCATATGCATGGATTATCTGAAAGTAGAATGCTTTGTCGATAGACAATCTGTGGGAATAGTGGGAGCTGACTAACAGCATTGTAATTGTTGGCAATGTGTGTGAACATTCATATTCAGTCCTTCTGTCTTAACATTTTTTAGATTTTCTCCTTGAATAACGGCTTGCTTGTTCTGAACTACAATCATTATATTCCTTTTGTTGCCGTGCAGTAAGGGAAATCAATTTTGAGTCAAGTACGCTGAACTGTCATAGCAGTTTTTATTATTAGAAGTGTGGTTTATTTGATTGCTGTTATTGGCTACCCACTTCATGTCAACATTCATTAACTGGACATTAATAAGCAAAAGTGCATTTACAATTTTCAACTTCTACATTATCAAGTTTGTCATCTTGTTATTTGAATTTCCAAAGGGATTCACTAAATATGACCTTTCATTTAAACTGTCATGCGATGCTTTTCCATCTATCTGTTCCTCTCCGTTTCCGCTTTGTTCAGTCAAGAGCATCTCGTGGGACTTTTCACATCCTACCTCTAGGAGCGTTTCATATGGAAATGTTGCTTTATGTACGCCCTCTCTATTTGGCACGAAGTGTATGATTCACTAATGCACCTGTGTAAAGTGTGTCACGTGTGGAATAGCTCTGACAGCATTCGAAAACTCTGAGCATGTTATTTATTCCAATTAAGAATGTTTTAATGAGTACAGCAGCATTTTGAAATTGCCTTGAAATTGCTTTTCAGTTTTTGATATGTATAGCTTAAGCCCCTGTCCCACTTTCCCGTGTTACTCACAAACTCTCACGAGTTTTCCCCTTGATTCGAACTCGGGGAAAGGCCGTAGGAGTCCGTAGATGTTTTGTAGCGGCTCGTAATGCCAGCCGTAGGAACTTGGGGCATCAGGGTAAGTCGGGACGTTTTTTCAACATGTTGAAAAATGTCCACAAGTTTTTAAAAAAAATGCCCTGAGTACCTACGAATATGGCTATTACCGTAATTATCCGAGTTCGAATCAAGGGGAAAACCCAGGAGAAATTGTGAGTTTGTGAGTAACTCGGGAAAGTGGGACAGGCCCTTTATCAGATCCTGCATCTGAGACACCCAAGGCAGACTACAAAATAAGGTTGTACATTCCTGTGCCACTTGTTACCATTATTTTCCATAGGCCTAATTTTATTGTCATACAGATTTGCATTTAACATAAACTCCTATTTGCACCTTTTAAGTGCAACCAGGAGACGAAATTATACTTGCACTGTTACAGATGTTTATTGTCATATGCACAAGGATGCAATGGAATGGCTTTCTCACTTGAAATAAGGTGGAGCAAATAATATGCATATTGTAATGATGAATACAACAATAAGCACGATGATGAGTGCAAACCGGCGGAATGGTGCAAGGTTGTATTGCAAATAAATGAGTAGTGCAAAAGAATACCATAGCACAATAACAATTTACTGTAGTACTTTTTAGAGCAAGAGTGTGGCAGCAGCTCTGGCAATGGGGTGTGTAAGAGGTGAAGAAAGGCACAAAAAGCTGGAGTAACTCAGCGGGACAGACGGGAAGGAATGGGTGACGTTTCTGGTCCTGATCCTTCTACAGACTGACGATGTATAAGAGGTGATTGGTTCAGGAGTTGGATAGCAGTGGAGAAGAAACTGTTAAGTCTGGACATCTGAGCTTTAAATCTCCTGCATCTTTCCCAGAAGGAGGTAGAGAGAAAGGGGGAAGGCCAGGGCAGCAGGCATTTTCCTCCCAGCTGTTATCGGGTAACTGAACAGTCCTCATCAGCACGAGTGCAGTCCTGACTTCCCATCTACCTCATTGAAGACATTTTGAATTAACTTTAATTGGACTTTATCAGAATACAATGTTATATCTTGCACTGAATATTGTCCCCTTTATCTGTGCACTGTGGATGGCTTGGTTGTATTCATGTATTGTTTGTTATCTGACTGGATAGACAAAAGCTTTTTGCTGTACCTCTGTACCAGTGGCAATAATAAACAAAAACTAAATACTTGACAATACTGCTAGCCACCCTGATGCAACGCACCATGAAGATGGACTGGATGGAAGAAGTGATGAGCCCGTAACGGACTAGGCTGTGTTCACCTCTCTGCAGGTCCGTCGATCACGAACAGTGCAGTAGATATACCACGCTAAGATGCATCTTGTCAAATACTTTCTATAATGCATCCATAGAAGTTCACAAGAGCCCTTATAGATGTGTTGAATCTTCTGAGATGCCTAAGAAAGCAAATGCATTGATGTACTTTATTGATGTCTCTAATGCATCACGGTGAAGGGACTCGGTTAGGTTGCTGGTGAACTTGAAGCTGATATTATTTTCACTGAAACTTAATTTGCAGTTAATTATGGTTCAAGTCATTGTTTGGAATGAAGCTCTGTGGGCTGGAAAAGCAGCTAATGATGCCGAATATTTAGCATCATATGCTGGAGTGACTTTGAACTTGAGCACTGCAGTAGGAGTGACAATTAACCAGAGCACCACAAGCAGGCATGATATTTAACTGGAGCACCACAAGCAGGCAGTGTGACATTTAGCCTGAGCACTGCAAGTCCGGCATCTTTCGACAGCTGATCTTGCTCCTGGAATGAAAGCTGCAGGAAGGAGTGACGTTTAACCAGAGCACTATACGGGAGTCGCATTTAACAGTGAATGATGGTTTTAATAGCATGATGATGCATTATGTAGGGAATGCGGACTTTGTTCCATCTAGCCTGCCTCTCAGAACCTCTGATGTTCCCTAATCTGCATTTGTGTGCATCAAAGGAACTAGTTGCCAAAGCTGACTCTGATGGACTACACAATGCTGGATGTTCCCATCATCGTCAAAGTCTGCTCCTTGAAACACTAACATTCTTTGAACCATGCCTCTGACTATCTCCAAAACCTGCATGCATTTAATAATAATTAAACAATTTGAAATGAACTATGCTATTAACAATTTAAAATAAAACATTCTGAGCACAAGAAAACAATTAATACTATTGATTATACTTGAGTTAAAATAATTAAGTACTTAAGTTAATATGTCTTGGAGCTTACCATTGGCATGAATTGGGTTGTTGAGCCTTCACCAGCTTTGACCTGGTGCAGGGACAGATTTCTCAGTGGGACAAGACGTTGGCGTTCTGTGACTCTGAATTCATGAGAAATCCAAGGTTGCTTTGCAGGTGCAATGTCATGCTACTGACCGCTCGTGAAGTCTGCCGCATAGTCAACTCTCATTCATCAGCAAACTAATGGTAACTGGCCATAGACAATCTACCTGCTGCTCAGTTTAGGTTCACTAGGATGAGTTGATTCTGGACCTTCTCCAAAAAGGATCAATGAGTTGCACTCGAGACATAAGATCAGAGTGATTGTCATTGATGTCAAGTGCAGCATTAAGGTGTCCCGGAAAAATTCACATCTATGGCATCAAAGGGAAACACTACTTTGGTTGGAGCCATACCTCAGATACCTCTCAACTCTGCATGTACATCCCACCCCTACCAACCTTGCCATCGAGAAGGATGGAATCTACCAGCACCTAAAAATGCAATGGTTGATTAGGGACAATCAGCATGTCTCACTAGTTTCATTTGAGTTTTTCTAAGGAGTGACACAGGATTGACTCTGGCAATGCAGTAGGTGTTGTTGACATGGATCTTAGCAGGACTTTTGACAAGATTCTGCGTGGTAGGTTAGTCTGGAAGGTTAGATCATTTGGGAGCCAATGTGAGCCTGCCAATTGGATGCAAAATTGGCTTGGTGATAGGGCTCAGATTGTGGTAGCTTATAGACAACACCATTGGGTGGGCTGAATCACAAGCAATGATGAGATGGAATAGAAAAGAGATTGAGAACTTTGTGACATGGTGCCAGGACAATAACCTTTCCCTCCGTGTCAGCAAGACCAAGGAGTTTGTTATTAACTTCAAGAAGCATGGTGGAATGCATGTTTATTTGGCATCAATGGTGTGGATGTGGAAATGGTTGAGTGCTTCAAGCTCCTTGGCAACCAATGACTTCTGCAAACTTCAACGGATACACCATAGAATGCAAATTGTTTTCATCACAGCTTGGTGTGGGGCCAACTCTGCTGTAGACTGCAAAAAATTGCAGAGAGTTGCAGATGAAGCCCAGTCCATCACACAGACCAGACTTCCAACTATTGGCACCATCCACACTTAACGCTGCCTTGTAAGAGAAGCCAACATAATAATTTTTAAACCTGTTCCAAACCAGTCATCCCTTCTCCCTGCTTCCGTCCAGCAGATGGTACAGAAGCCTGAAAACTCGCACCACCATACTTGGGAACATCTGCTTCCCCGCTGTTTTCTGGCTTCTGGAACTTCCATAAGCCAGGGTACTGTCTGATTCACCTTTACCCGATTGAGAGCATTGGACTTTATCTATAGAACTGATAGATAATGCTAATAACTATATTCTGCACTCTGTATCTTCCCCTTTGCTATATCTTTTGTAGTTTAGTTTGACGATTTGTATTTTTGTCTAGTATTATCTGAGTGGATTGCTACCATGCAAAACAATGGACAATAGGTGCAGGAGTAGGCCATTTGGCCCTTCAAGCCAGCACCGCCATTCAATGTGATCATGGCTGATCATACACAATCAGTACCCCGTTCCTCCCTTCTCCCACTATCCCCTGACTCCACTAGTTTCAAGAGTCCTATCTAGCTCAAAGCTTTATGTTGTACTTTTGTTCAGTACACATGACAACAATAATAAATAACTTAAACATAGTGGAGGGTTTGTTATTTGTACTGGAGGCCTGTGACCAGTGGCATGCCACAGGGCTTGTTCCCGATGTTGGGGGAGTCTAGAACCAGGGGCCACAGTTTAAGAATAAGGGGTGAGCCATTTAGAACTGAGAAGAGGAAACACAGAGAGTTGTGAGTCTGTGGAATTCTCTGCCTCAGAGGACAGTGGAGGCCGGTTCTCTGGATACTTTCAAGAGAGCTAGATAGGGCTCTTAAATATAGCAGAGTCAGGGGATATGGGGTGAAGGCAGGAATGGGGTACTGATTGGGGATGATCGGCCATGATCACATTGAATGGCGATGCTGGCTCGAAGGGCTGAATGGCCTACTCCTGCACCTATTGTCTGTTGATTGGTGCTGGATCCACTGTTTGTCACACATATCAACATTTTGGATGAGAATTGGCATAGTTTGTGGTTGACACCCAAATTGGTATAGCGGACAATAAGGAAGGTTATCTAAGCTTTTATGGCATCTAAACAAACTGAGCAATTATGCCAAGGAATAGCAGATGGAATTTATTTAAGTGTACATTGTTGCATTTTGATAAGTAAACCAGGGCAGGACATACCCAGTAAATGGTAGAACCCTGGGGAATGTTGTAGACCAGAGACCTAGTGATACAGGTACATCTCTCCCTAAAAATGGTGACGCTGATAGACAGGGTGGTGAACAAGCTGTTGGTACACTGGCTTTTGTCGGTCAGGGCACTGAGTGCACGAGTTGGATGTAAATATTATTTTTCCCAGGGTAGGGAAGTCCACAAGCAGAGTATTAAGGTGAGAGGGGAAAGATCTAATAATAAACTGTGGGGAAGCATTGGGTATATGGAATGAGCTGCTAGAGATAGGTGGATACAATAACAATGTTTAAAAGAAATGTTGACTAGTACTGAATGTGATAAAGGTTTTGAAGGATATAAGCTAAACAAGCAAATGGGATTAGCTCCAGAAACGTAGTCAGTATGAATGACCTGGGCCGTAGGACCTGTTTCCGTTTTGTATGACATGGTCCCAGGTGCATGGGAACACCACAAGGTAAGTTCCTCTCCATGTGCAAAAGGGCACCAGTACCTTCAGGCTTTCGTCCATGTGCCTCTCTCTGTCCTGATGTGGAAAAATATCATTCATCCTTCAGCAGCAACAAATCTAACTCCTTGAACGCTCTTGCCTCTCTCCCCAGCAGTGTTACATGAGCACTTTGACCAGAAGAACCACTGTGGTTCAAGAATGCATTTGACCACCAGCTTCTCGTGGGCAATGGATGCTGTCCTTGACACTGGTACCCAGATCCTGACAATTATTTTAAAAGTCCATATGACCGTCTCTGCGAAGTGCCTTGGAATATCCATTATGTCCATCCCTCCGATCAAATACGAGCTATGTACAGTAGGTGGTGATCACTTGAGCATGGTAGGTAAGAGTAAGACTTCCAAGAAAATATTTAATAGAATAGCACAAAGGAAATGGTTAATAGGGAAGTTATAGATAGAAGAACAATTAACATATAAAAGAAGTCCACACACAACGGCAGATTTTTTTTTCTAAAATCTTTGAATCAAAGTTTTGAGAAGCTTTGGCCTGAATAAATTCTTTGGTCAAAGACTGAACATTTCAATATCATGTCTGTAGAGTTGTAAGGAATCTTTTTGCCCATTTCATTCAAGGTATGGAAGTGCATCCAAAGCTCTGGAATGAATATTGCATATGTTATGAAATGTATTTATCATGCTTTATGTGCTAATGTCAGCAGTTCATAACTGCAGGGACAAAAAGTGCAGAGCTTGGAATAGCAAAGGAAGCTGGCAATTGTGGGAGTAGGGGGTACCTTTGGGGATGTCTAAAAATATGTATATGGATTGTTCCATGTGCACTAAAACTTTAATCAGGGACTCCCAGGTGTTTGTTGCTGTACTGGTAGATTTTCTGGAGAAATGGATGAAATTCCTTTTTATTACATGCATACCTTCTTTGTTTATTCATTCTTTTTCGGTTTGTTTTGTTTTTTTTGGTTTGTTTAGAGATACAGCGTAGAAATCGACCCTTTGGCCCACACTAACGCTGTCCTACATGCGCTAGGGACAATTGCAATTATACCAAGTCAATTAGCCTACAAACCTGTATGACTTTGGAGTGTGGAAAGAAACCGGAGATCCTGGAGAAGACCCATGCAGGTCACTGGGAGAAAGTACAAACTCCGTACAGATAAGCACCCGTAGTCTGGATCAAACCCGGGTCTCTGGCGCTGTAAGGCAGCAACTCAACCGCTGCACCACTGTGCCACCCATGTTAGAAAGTATTGTAAATAATTTCCCGGTGAAACTAGCCAGTTTAAAGGGCAAATGAAAACCAGGGTTCCAGTGGTGTTCGGGAGAGTTGGGGCCCTGATAGCTTTAAAGGGAATGTGGGGAAATTAGACCTCAGAGCCAGATCAGAGTTACTATAATGTTGAATGTTCCAAAAGAGGCCACACTATTTTTAGCAAATTAGCTTTGATGTTGTAATTACATCCCTCTGTTTATTGTTTCGATAGATCAGTTAACAAGTTTCAAATAAACACTTTAGTGGCTCCTTCCGAATAAGGAAGAAATTAGTTTGATAAGGTAGCACTTTATCCATTTTCTTTTGGTGTATTTTTCTTCCTACAAAATGCTCTGCCTCTCCAAATCCTCTCTTCATTCACAGGAAACGTTCTAAACCTGTCATGCAGAGACAGCGTGAGAGCTCACTGAAGGAGGACTGCAAATTAATTGAACATTTTCTTCCTGTTTTGCACTTGAAATGGCAAAGGAAGCTGGCAACCACAGGAGTTTGATGTACCTTGTGCGATGGCCAATGTTAATCTCTATAGATATTTCCATGTGCAGCAAAACCTTGATAATCAAGGGCTCCCAGGACTTTGGTGCTGTACTCTGAGATTTTCTGGAGAAATTGATGAAATTCCTTTTTAATACACTGATACCTTTTTCAAAATTGTTTTGAAGTGTTAGATTTTGAGATACAGCATAGAAACAGGACTTGCATCCCGCCGAGTACAACATTCATTCATGCCAGTTCTACGTTGTTCTACTTTAGTATCCTCTCCCTGTGCATTAAGAGTAATTTAGAAGCCAGTTAGCCTAGAAACCCATGCGTCTTTGGGATATTTGAGGAAACTAGAGCACCTGGTAAAAAAAAACCCAGCCAGCCACGGAGAGTGTGTGCAAGCACCACACTGCCAACATCAAACTGGAGGTCAGGATTGAACCAGGGTCTCTGGCGCTGTGAGGTGGTAGCTCTACCAGCTGCACCGCTATGCTGCCCTCGATTGTTGGAATAGTTCTTGGGGTAGGTTTTGTTTTAGGTGAGTGTAGGGTTGGGGTTAAGTGTACTGCAGAACTTCCTTTTATAATTGCTATTTGTAGCAATGTTACAACATTTTGAGATTTTAAAAATCAAGTTTGCAATTTATCCCATCAGACAAAGCATAAAAAGAAGATTAATTTGACACCTAATTCACTTTCATATCTTAGGTATTAAAAAAATTATGGCCATTTTCATACTCGGAAATTAGCATCTTGTTCCCTATTGCTTTTCCATTGACTTAACACAAAAGCTGTGATCGAGGGCAGTCAAAAGCCCGTAACTTTGTTAAAAATTAAGAGAACCAAATTGTTTTTTCAGTTATTATAGATTGAAGCATTCTGAAACAAATATGAAACAATCTTACTTGGATGACCTGAAATTAAAGCATATAATTAGTTAGTTACCCAATTTTAGCTAATTACAAAATTCAATTACTAGAGCTAAACATCTATCCATTTCTTAAGAAAAGATTAACATTTTTAAATAGCCTAAGTGTCCAAATAACATTCACACAAGAATTCACAATATAACATGGTTTTTAAATCTCCTTGTCGTGAGAGGCCAAATGGAAGGAATTTCATGTTTTTTTTAATTCCCGTAAATTAATGCCCATTTAAATCATCTTGAGAGTGGGTTTTTGTGGAACGCGATCGATTGGAACGGTGCGGTTGCAGTGAATTTGAACCCCATATCGGCAGGAACAACACTGCCAGTTCGTATGGGGCCATAATCACATTTTCGCCAATGAAATTGGGATTAAAGTCATCCTAAGAAGCAAGTTTATATGCAAAAAATAAACGACTTACCTTATGTTTTGTCCCCTACGTGAGATCCGTCACATTGACGGCGTTAGAAGTCGCTTTTTTATTTTACTCCAGCGATTAAATTATCCCGCGATTTTAAAAAAAAACTTCCGAGAACGCAAGTCGGAACGATTTTTCAGCATCAGCTGGCAGGCCGAGAAAATATATCTCGGACAGGCAGGCGAAAAGGGCATTTTAATCCAGCCCCCGCCCCCCACCAACCTCAAAGGTGCCAAAGTCGCGCACATGGCCAGTGGCAGAACTGCAGCGTCGCTGAAGGTAAGTATTGTAACATACCTACTATTTGTTTGCCAGCCTCTGCAAATATTGACATGCTCCTGAAGATCCAACTTCCTCACATATAAAGAAAACTGCCGTGATTAATGAAAACGGGTTCACATGAAGATAGTGCAACGTAAACATGCTCTAAGTCCGTACTGAAAGGATGAGATTTTACGAGACTGCTTGTGGCAAATGCCAAGTCTATAGGACTACAGAAGCCTGCTGATCATATGCATCCTCTAAGCTTGACAAACCTTGCGTTATCCTAAGATGTGTAATGCAAAGAATTTTACATTTACACAGCACTGCAAAATATTTCTTTGTGTTTGAGGGACTGTCAATGAGTCAAGATGGTATTTATTCTGCAAGGCTAAATACGTAATAGTTAATTCAACTTGCCAAAAATACTCAATGCTTCTGAGACGGATTGTCAACTAAGTATTAAAATTAAATTTCAGAGCAGTTGTGGCTATTGATCTGCGGAGAACTGTAATAAGTATGAACAGGAAAATGATGAGCTTTTAAAATCATCTGAAGTATAAAAGCTCTTCTATCCAACGCTAACCTACAGAACTCTTAATCCTCCATACTGTGCACTAAGACTTGGGAGAGTTATAGTTCCCTTACGTCTTGGGCTTTGTACAATTTTTTTTTTTTTTTCAATCGCAACAACCTATGGAGTTCTTGGATCTATTTAAACCATTTGTGTTCATTCAGCTTTCTGAAATTTGAATGGCATTCACTGCAAATGTTTTCAAATATCAAATGTGAATATTCTGCCCGAAATAGCAGAATGCCCTGATAGTAGCTGAAAGTCAAATAATTGGAGAACGCTAATTTTGTTTCTCACGAGGAAGGTATTCTCCTGAAGGTCAAAAAAATGAAATGGAAATAAGCAATCGCATCTAAATGGAGTTGTTTAGCACAGATCAAACGCTTACAGTTAAAGTGAAGGTCTTTCACTTTTTGAGATGAGTATTGACATTTTTATACCTAGTGCAGTTTGTATAAAGTTCTGTGAGCTGGTGGCTGCTCTCGGAAGGAGGATATAACCCTATTAAGAACCTTCTACTAGGTATTGCATTTCATATGTGATAAATTGTCCACCCCTGATAAACTAGAATGAGAGGTTTAGACACATTAACACAGGGAGATGAGGGAACTGGAGAATTAACTTGCACTGTGCAAACTTGGTATGTGTTATCTGAACAAGAGTCACTGTTTGTAGAGGAATTAAGACTTTGGAGAAGAGTACCTTGTATATGAAGTTCAGAAGTGGGACTGGGACTCTAATGGAGAAAGGAAGAGAACAAACCAACAGAATAAAATGGAAGAAACTATTGAGGACCATTTGGGCTCTGCAGGAGACTAATGACTCGGGAGAGAGAGGTGGAGGCTGCCGCCCAGATTGGTAAAGCACAGGAGACAGCCAGTCTACAAATAAGCCCCATTGTGCAGAGGCGGTTAGAACCTGTGAAACTTGAACAAATGAGAGGAGTAATTGATTCAGACAAAAGCTCTTTTAAAGAAAATTGGCCAATCTGTCAAAGTGACTGATTCTAGATGGCCTCCTAACTTTCATAGGTGCCAAAAAGCCAATGGATGTGCTTTGCTGCCCTGTTTTTGGTAATTATGCTCAGTCATACTTTAACCTATGTTGAAAATGGAGGCCAGGCACCTAAAACTGCAGAAGAAATCCATTCCAGGGTTAGCATCATATTAACAGGTGGACGTGTAGTTCAATGCTATATCCAGCAGGAGGATAATGTGGCTTGATGTCAGCTGCCAGCAGTGGCTTCATCATGACAACTCCATGTTGGGGATCGTGGAATTAAAAAGCTGGGTCACAGCAAATGGAGATGGTCATGACTCGAGGGCTTGTTTAGAGAGTGCAGGCAAGCCAGAGTTTAGTATAATAAGGAAACTGCAGTCGGTAAGATCTGGCCTTAATGGGCGAAATAGGTTTTTGTTTCTGTTTTTTTGTTGTGGTGGCAATGAGTGTTATGACCTTTTGAATGGCTGTGAGCACGGTGGACGGAAAGGAGTGAAAATCATCGCCAAGAACCCAGAAGCGGTTGTACCACATAGACCACCCAAAATATAGCAACAGGGCACTGGAGAAAGGGTCCCACAATGATGGGGGAGCTTTGAGGAGGCACTGATCACCTCTCAATAAATTCACCTTGAAACTTTGAAGTGACGAAACAATCGATAGGGGCAGGCAGAGGACTCGCTAAATTAGAACCAAGGTGAATTTGGGGCTTTTTTGGGAGAATGAGATTAATGCCAGCATAGTTCACAACGAACAGTATATTCGTGCTCCCCCGTCCTGGGATTCTGTTAAGACAGAAATCGAAAGGAGTTTGCATTGTGGTGCACAAAACAATAAATGTAGCCCCATTATGGTTAAACACAAAACCTAGTTGGAACTGATAGCACCATAATATCTCAGTACCACTAAATCCATTCCTTGCCTATGCCCAGGTGAATGAATTGATTGAGAAGATGGAGCAGCCAATTTCGACACCTAAGTTGTGACCACAGGACGCCAAAACAGATGTGTAGTAAAGAACTGCAGATGCTGGTTTAAATCAAATGTAGACACAAAATGCTGGAGTAACTCAGCGGGACAGACAGCATCTCTGAAGAGGAGGAATGGGTAACATTTCGGGTCGAGACGCCTCTTCAGACTGATCCCATTTAATAGAATGCACAAAAGAGAAAATGGCTTTCACATCTTCCGAGAGGTTAGAAACATAGAAAGAAGTGCATGAGTAGGCCATTCTGCCCTTCAAGCAAGCATTACCATTCAATATGATCATGGCTGATCATCCAAAATCAGTTCTTGCCTTCTCCCCATATCCCTTGATTCCGTTAGCCCTAAGAGCTATATCTAACCCACTCTTAAACATTCAGTGACTTGTCCTCCACTGCCTTCTGTGGCAGAGAAGTCCACTGTATTCACAACTCTTTGGGTGAAAATGTTTTTCCTCATCTCAGTCCTAAATGGCCTGAGGTTCTGCCAGTACTGGAGGTTTCTTGCTGCACCTTTCGGATTACATAGAGTCTAAGCAGGTTCCAACAACACATGCACCCAGATGGTGAGCCTTCAAACATAGTAGTAGGTTTATTATCGTCACATATACAGCGGTTTGGTGACTAGGTTTTATTTGCATACTATCCAATTGGATCAGATAATATTATACGTAAAACCAATCAATTCAAACTCGAGTACAACAGATAGAGCGAAGATGAATGTTGCGTAGAGCTGTTTCCAACCCAACAGTATTCTTTCGATGGTGCATTCTTGGATGGCATGGCCATACATAGTATGGAATTAAAATTGCATTTATTTAATGGAAAAAGAGTCGAAAGTACTGCTGGAGAGTTGCTGCAAGCCCAGAGAAATGCTATAGCGGGTTGGGAAAAATAAAATAATTTGGTTTTGCTGTGGTGCTTGATCAGAACAATCATAGGTTGAAAGTTTTCCCTCTATTAGTAGTTGTGTATTGCCAATTTGTTTGAGATTTATAGCATGTTTGACTATCTGAACCAATCCGGAACCTATTCAACGGAGTAATATTAAGCACTCGTAGCAGGAGCACTGAGATTCTGTAGCAGGGCTGAAGACCTGGGTCAACTAATTGGATGCTAGTGGCTAAGGCAGTGGTTTGGTTATATTGATGTTGGAATCCGCTCGTAGCCTTGCAGCATGAAATTTATATTCCATCGACCTCGGTGTCAATATGGTTCAGCTGCTGACACACTCACTTGAGTCAGAGCTTTGTAGGTTCCATTCCCAAGAAGTAATGGTTCTGCATTATAGATAAGATCAGATGAGGTGAAAATAAGATTTCCCCACCTGGTCTTTTTGGCAGCAAACCTTGAATACATGTCCTTTGATTAAAAGCCATCCAGGGATGGAAACGTATTCTCTGACTCCATCACCATCATTCACTGTTATCAACTCTCCATTAAGTTTAACCTTCTCTGCCAAAAGATGAAAATCCCAGATTTTGACTGTCCAGAATGAAATACCTTTCCTCCGGTAACATCTTTAGTAAACTTTTCAGCACCTTCTCAAAGGGCTTAGTAATCTTTTGATACACAATATTGGAAATATCTAGGGCTAAACAATTGAGGTTTAACAAAACCTTCATGCTTTTCAATTCTTATTCTTGAAGCCTTTTTTTTAAAGGAAGACAAATAAAAGCCTTCTCACTTTATCTTGTATCTTTTGACAATATTGATCTCTTAACCATCAATTTATCTTATTTGTTATTCTTGATTCTGTTGTACACATTGAATGTTTGAGAAATAATGGTAATTGATCTTCAAAGGGAAACGACCCTGTATTTCTGTGATGAAATACGTTTTCCTTTTGGAGTCGGAATATCTTTTCATTATCTGAGGTTCCTTTGATTTGATTCCACAGATGCTGTAGAACTGAAATAAAGTGAAAAGATGGAAATATTCAATAGGTTGGATGGAATCTGCAGAGGAACAATCAATTTCAGCTCAATACTTTCATCACAACTGGGAAAAAATTGTGTTCTAAAACTTATCTCCTGTTATTCAGAATTTCAAATGAAAGCTTACTGAGCCCTTTTACTTTCTGTAGATGTTGCCTTGCCCGCTAACAAATTCAGTATTTTCTGTTTCTTTCCTTAAAATAGATTAACTATACTCTATTTTACAATCATGACTCAGAAATAACTTCACAATTGAATTTTTCCCCTAATGGGTATTCATTAATTTAATGTTCTTTGAATTCAATTAACAGTCCAGTTTCAATCCTTCTAATTAGTTGCATGCCTCATTGTTTACAAGAGATACAGTGTGGAAGCAGGCCTGTTGGACCACTAAGTCTGTGCCGACCAGTGATTTTCCCCGTACACTAACATTATCCTACACACAATAGGGAGAATTTTACCAAGCCAATTAGCCTACAAACCTGTACATCTTTGGAGCGTGAGAGGAAACTGGAGCTCCGGGAGTAAACCCATGCAGGTCATGGGGAGAACTTACAAACTCTATGTAAACAGCACATAGTAGTAAGGATCAAACCCAGGTCACTGACGCTGTAGGCAGCAACTCTACCCTTGTGCCACCGTGCCAGCCCGAAGATGCTCTGAAGGTGTTGGTCAGATGGCAATGTTCAGCAATTAATTTATTACTCTGGATTTAATCTGAGAATAAGCCGTGGGAGAATGTGATCACAGCGCTTGTGAACATGACAGTTTAAGGGGACAATGCCATTTAAAAGATACAAAATGAGGTAATCTTCAGAAATATGCACGCCCAGGAATTTGAAGCTTTTGACTCTTTCCGCCATCATCCCGTCTATATAGACAGATTTTTGGGTTCTCGTCCTTCCTCTTACAACGTCCTCAATCAGTTCCTTGGTCTGAGAGCCAATGTTGTGCTGGCACCATTTGGTCAGTCGATCCATCTCACTTTTATACTGACTCATCACCATCTGTAATTTGTCCAACAATGGTGGGGTCGTCGGCGAACTTGAGGATGGAATTTACACTGTGTTGGTTCCACTGTCGTGAGTATAGAATAAGTAGAGCATGGAGCCTTGAGGTGCTCCCATACTGATTGTTATTGTGGAAGAAGTGTTTTGGCCAATTCGAACAGACCATGGTCTGTTGACGAGGAAGTCAAAAATACAGTTGCAGAGTGATGTGCAGAGATCCAGTTCCGTTAACTTAGTCACCAGCTTGGAGGGGATGATGATATTGAATGCCAAGCTGTAGTCTATAACCAACAGCCTGACTAATGTGTGTTTATTGTCCAAGTGGTTCAGTGCAGAGTGGAGAGCCAGTGAGATGGCATCCTCTGTGGACCTGCTTTAGCTGTGGGGCAAACTGTAATGGGTTGAGTTTCAATAGACAATAGGAGTAGGCCCTTCGAGCCAGCACCGCCAGCTTCTTGTAGGAGTTGATATATGTCATAACCAACCTCTCGAAGCACTTCATCACCATGGACGTTAGTGCCACCGGTCGATAGTCATTGAAGCACATCCACAATGGTGTCCAAAGAGGCACCTTACTCTTCTTGGGCACCGGTATTATTGATGCACTCTTAAAGAAGGTGGGAACCTCAGACCTCGCTTAATATTCGATAAACACAAATAATAGTTGTTTTGTGCTGCTAATTTCCACAATGTCTGAAGACCATTTGGAAATTCATTAAACTCTCTCCTTTTCAATTAGCTTGAGTTATCGTTAAAGATCTTGATGCTGGTACAGAAAAAAAAAGGAATGCTGCATGTTAATTCCAAGGCAATTTCATGGGAGATTTAGGCTTTCCTTGAACAGTCTTTCCTTAATGAAGAGGAAAGGACAATATATCTAATCCACCCTTCCACCTTGATCCTGATTGTCACTTTGCCATATCTGTGTTTAGCGATCACTCGGTGAAACCCATCCACTTCCCAAGAAGCATAACTAAGAGCCGATGAATGGTGAGCTTTGGAATATTTGTTGCATTGACTGAATCTTGTGGCCATGCTTTGTTGGGACTGTGCTACCTTCACAGTGCATTTCACACGTTTGAACAATGAGAAAGACTATTCCTCTATAATTAAAATTAAAGGGTAATGTATACAGATATGCAAAGTCACAAATGCCTAAATTATTCTGAATTTAATGAAGGTAGGAAAATCAACCTTGGGACAGGTTAATCACTGGTGCACTATATTATTTACGCTCCCAAATGGGATAGTGAGGAAAAATGTTATAAACGATAATGCTGAGATTATTTAATCAGCTGCACTTTATCTCTATATAATGGGGGCAGGCAGCTTGGTCTGCTTTTAGTTCTTACTGTATGAACCATAACAATTAAAAATGCAAAGAAAAAAAATCATTGGGTCACATTCAGGTGACGGGCTGTGTAAAATCAATAATCCGTTGAAATATTCATTAAAGTGCTGCAATGCTTTGTCATGGACTTCTGCTGACTCTTCAATAGATTCATGGCGATACCATGTGGCTGGAAGGTTAGAATTCATGTTCATCCTTAATTAGTATTTAACAAATCAAAATTGTTAACATCACCTCTGTTAATTAGAAAATTATGCTGATTATTTGATACCACTCCATTTTCAAGCACCTGCTTCAGCGGACACTAGGATTATGCTGCAGCAACGGTGAAATTGAATTGAGTTTGATTTTAGGCACAGACTAATCTGCAGTACATCTAATCTGCAGATACTGCAAGTTTGTGATTCCAATCTGGACTGAAACCAAACGTGTACCTACTGCAGCAATCAAACTGGTTAGTTTAATATAATTTAGGCAAAGAGTTATGTACTTATAAACTCCAGAAAATAATGAAAACCAGAACACATCTGACCTTAATTACAGGTTGCCATGCATCAACTTAAAATATTGTATAGCTAGCACTTTCCTCGCATACTGCCTTTCTATTGAATTTAAGAGGTTTATTCAATACTCTCATAAAGAATACATTCCAATAGCTGGCAGCAAAAAACCGCATGAGCAATGATTTGATTTTAAAGCACCCGGGCTAGCGGAAGTGATGAAGTGTAGTCGAATGGATGCAGGACAATATATTTCATCCATATTTTTCCTGTATCTATGCTCACTAGCTACCATTTCCCTTTCCCCGGATTCAGTCTGAATAAGGGTCTTGACCCGAAGGGCCTTGATCCTTCGGGTCAAGACCCTTATTCAGATGCTGTCTGACCTGCTGAATTACTCCAGCTTTTTGTCTATCTTCTGTTAGATCTGCAGTTCCTTCCTGCGCATTATATTTTATACATCAGGAATGAGTGATATCCAATGCTAGTTAGAAAACTCTCCTCCACTTGGCCAGTTGCTACTGCCATTTTAGGCTTCTGTCACTTTGGGCACCTTCAACTGTGGGGGAACTGCACCTTGTGTCATCATCTGCTAAGATCCAGGCCTTCTATAAGATAAGGAGTGGGTAATGGTGGTGGCAGGGGGGGGGGGGGAAGGAAAATCTTAGATATGCAGCAGCAGTAGTTCCAGCACCCAGAACTTTACCGTGAATTAGAACGACACAGCGGTAGAGTTTCTGCCCTGAGAGCCAGGTTCCATCCTGACTGCGGGTGCTGTCTATAAGGAGTCTGCACGTTCTCCCTGTGACTGCATGGGTTTTCTCCGGGTAGTCTGGTTTCCTCCCACATTACAAAGACCAACAGGTTTGTAGGTTTGTTGGCTTCTGTAAACTGTTCCTATAGTGTAGGAGAGTGGACGAGTGATTATTGGTCAGCATGGACTCTGGGCCACTTGGTCCGATTCCATGCTGTATCACCAAACTAAACCACATGCTAAACTAATGTGATTTGATTTATTTGTGTGGAAGTTTGTCTGTTAAGGAGAATTTTCAGCCACCCATCCACCCCGACTAGTATTGATGTAATGATAATGACATGGGTGCCAATTTGGTCATTTGTTTTGTTACAAGTTTAATTTAAAGTATGGTTACTACAAGTAATTAATAGCTAGAGCAAGAATTGTAAACATTCGGGCAGCTCAAAATTGGGGCATTTGAGACTTGGGTAATCAGCCGCCTTGCTTTGTTCCACATGCACTGGCATATTCCACACTATTAATACGTTGAAGCCTGGAGACCAACTCTAATTCGATGGAGAGTAGTCCCGCAGCGTTACACTAGCATTTTGTGATGGAGACAGTAGCAGAACATTTGAGGGCAGTGGAAATCTTGTGAATCTTCAACAAAAAACAAGGTGCATGCTGAGCAGCAGAAATAATATAAAAGGATGGAGCTACGAGCCCATAGCCAATGGAATAAAGGAAGCTTTGCAACCTGGCTAGAACCGGTTGAGAATGATGGTGGACAATTGAGAAAAGGTGCCATGAATGTTCCCATCCTCAACAATATTTGGGGGCCAAATAAATAAACCAGAGGCCAGAATTCAATCCTGACTATGGTTGCTGTCTGTACGGAGTTTGTACATTCTTCCTGTGACCATGTGAGTTTTCTCCGAGTGCGCCGGTTTCCTCCTGCACTCCAAAGACATGTTTGTAGGTTAATTGTCTTCCGTAAGTTGTCCCAAGTGTGCAGGGGAGAATAGTGTATGGGTGAACATGATGGGCAAAAGGGCCTGTTTCCACGCTATCTAGGAACTAAGCACAATAACATAGAGCCAAGAGATTGATTGATGATGCATCTTGGCTTTAACTCATCACAGAAAGTGATCTTCAACCAATTCAAGTTACTTTGAGTGATATGACGAAATGGCTGAGAGCACTGGATACAGCCAAGACGAGGCAACCAGACACCATCCCAGCTGTTTTGCCAAACTGTTTTCGTAAAATCACTGCACTTGTAGCTACTGACAATGTAGAAAGTTGCTTAGTTGTCCTGTCCACACAGCAGGATGAATCTATTGTGTCTCCACTGACTCTCGGTCAACGCTTAATTATCAAGCATAACGATGAAAGCTGATCGCACTCTCTGCTGCTCTAGAACCTACCCAATAATGTTCACTTTGACATTTACCAGCACTACTCCATTCCTGATCCCATTGCAACTTGGTGTGTGCACGGAGCAAAGGGTGAAATTGCAAAAGTGAACTAAATGACTGACCTTGACATCAAAACAGAGCTTGTCCAACGTTGGCTCTTGAAGGAAATGTCTCTTCTGATTGGAGTTCGTACCCGTCTGAGCTTAGTCCTGGGATTTGCTGTAGATGTACCTTTTTATGCTATGTTTCTACATTTGGCCATCTTCTGTTATATCATCAATGATCTTCCCTCCACTGTGTCAGAAATATCTGCTGATTATTGCACAACATTCAGTTGCTTTTGGCAACTTAATAAATTGAATTAATACCGTGTATGTGTGTGAGGAACATTTATGCAATTGCATTTGAAGATCTCGTTAACACCTCTTAAGCTGGTGATCTTTGTCACCAAGTTAAGGGCAGACACTATATGACCACAACCTGCAAGTTCCTTTCCCCGTTGCATACCACCTTGTAAATTGTCATTTATTTGTTATCAACAGATTTGAATCTCATTAGTCCTAATGTAACAGCACAGAGTACCTTTACTAGACTTAATGTAGCAGTTCAATCAGGCAGCTCATCACGACCTTTCTGAGGGTTTTTGAAATATGCAAAAAAAAAGCTAACCTTGCCAGTGACACTTGTACTATAAATTAATTTAAGAGAAATTCATCATTTGTTGGTATTGGCTCTCCCTTACAGCAGTTCCTGTGGAGTATCCCCATTTCCCGTGATGGATCCTTTACCTACTGACTTGGATGGTTTAGGACTTCCAGCACCCCTCCCGATGTTTTCATCCACCCAACAGGAATATACATGTGGCAGAGCAGGGATTTTTTTTTTTCTTTTGATTACCAATCCTGCTATCATCATCTGCGGGTGTTGAGGGTTATGGGGAGAAGGCAGGAAAATGGGATTAGGAGGCAGAGATCCTATGAATGATTGAATGGCGGAGTGGACTCGATGGGCCGAATGGCATAATTTTACTCCTTTCACTTGTGAATCTTCAAGTGGCAATGTTGCTTATAATTCTTGTACCTTTTTATTACTGTTCACAAATATGATGTCACTTTTTGATGTATACCACTTCACATTTACTGGCTTTGGTTATGTTTTAATTAGTAGTTTAAATATTTTTTCAGCTCAGAGAATACATGATCAGAAATACTCCAAACTGGGATTTGGATTAGCTCCAAGAAAGCATGTCAAAGGAGGGTTTGTCCTAAAAGAGGCACTTGGAATAACATTTTAATACTTGTAAGAGGGCCCAGAGGACTATGGAACTATGGCTAGAACAGGAACCATGCCAGATTTCAAAGGAGGCCAACTGTATTAATTTAAAAGGTTTGTTGATAATTATGTTAAGTTTATCATTGCAGTGGGTGGGTGTCTGATTTGAAGATCCAAATAATTCTGCAAATCGTGTTTTCATACCATTTGCTCCTCAGCCAAGTATGTGCGCCAAATTCGAGGAAGGACATTCTTGCTATTGAGGGAGTGCAGCATAGGTTCACCAGGTTAATTCTCGGGATGGTGGGGAAATATGATGAAAGAAAGGATCAACTGAGCTTGTATTCACTGGAATTTAGAAGGATGAGAGGTTTTCTTATAGAAACATCTATAATTCTTAAGGGATTGGACAGGTTAGATGCAGGAAAAATGTTCCCGGTTTTGGGGAGTCCAGAACCAGGGGTCACAGTCTAAGAATAAGGGGTAGTCCATTTAGGACTGAGATGAGGAAAAACATTTTCACCCATAGAGTTGCAAATCTGTGGAATTCTCTGCCACAGAAGGCAGTGGAGGCCAATTCACTGGATGTACCTGTATTCAAAAGAGAGTTAGATATAGCTTTGGGGGTAACAAAATCAGGGGATATGGGCAGAAAGCAGGAACAGGGTACTGATTTTAGATGATCAGCCATGATCATATTGAATGTCAGTGCTGGCTCAAAGGGCAGAGTGGCCTACTCCTGCACCTATTTTCTAATGTTTCTAAATGTCCTTTGGTTCCTCTCATTGTGAACAGGATTATTATTGCAACTTCCTGCTGTAAACCTCAATGGTTTTTATTATTCAAGTCCTGAAACATTGCCGCAGGGTTCGTGATGAAACTCTGCATTGTTAAAGTAACAGCAAAGAAAGTGATCTGCCCCAGGTGATGGATGTAGTGGTTGGTGGGATATAAATTATTTAACCTGCCAATTTAGTTCCAACTAGTGCGACTTTCTTTCATTAATTGACCCTCTTCAATTCAATTCTCTTGTCAGTATCTGTTGGACTAATTTATTGAATTAACTGTAGTATTATCTCTAGATCACCGTCTGGTTGTTATTACTGCTCCTGTGAGTTTGTTGTGCACAGACTGGCAGGTAGTCTTGGAGAGTATCTTGTAACCTTGAAGTATCTGCAAATGGCTTTGGGCTGTCCTGGGGTCATGAAATGCATTATGGAATTGAGAGGTATAACCTAAATCAGGAAGGACCATGAATTATTTATATGGGGCAATATGTCCTGGTTAATGATCCATTTTGTGTCTTAAGATCACAAAACTCAAACTTTAGATTGATTTTTATGATCTTAATAGAAGTAACAAACTTGACCACAGACTTAAAAATAATTGGGATTTTATTTTTGCCAGAGCATGTTTCAGAAATACATTTTTAAAATTTGAGACGCATCATGGAAATAGGCCCTTCGACCCACCGAGTCTGTGCTGACCAGCGAACCCTGCACATTAACAATATCCCACACACACTAGGGACAATTTGCAATTATGCTGAAGCCAATTAACCTACAAACCTGCATGTCTTTGGAGTGTGGGAGGAAGCCAGAGATCCTGAAGAAAACCCACACAAGTCAAAGCGAGAATGTACAAACTCTGTACTGACAGCACCTGTGGTCAGGATCGAACCTGGATCTCTGGCGCTGAAAGGCAGCAACTCTACCACTGTGCCGTCCCAATGAATAATCTTATCTCCGTTATATCAACAATTGTCCTTTAAATTTGTTGTCAAAAAGACTACTAGTCCAAAATAACTGAGAAATGTATGAGAGATCAGTTAATTGAGTTGTAAATAGTTTAATACTGATCTAATGCAAGTCGGTGGCTGGGATGAGTATTACTTTCAAGAATTCGAATGATTATCATTTGGCCAATTTTGCCTTGCCAGCACTTTGAAAATGTTGTCGAACTGGCTTGTGTCTCTCCACATATACAAACAAATAGTTTATTTTCAGATGTTGTGAGGTGGTTATTTAATCTAGCTCTGGAATCCTTTTGTCCATACAGAAGTTTGTTTTTTGAAAGAAAATCTTCATGTCCCTCAGCAGTTGATAAGTAAAATAGACCAGTGTTTCTCCTTGATAAGAGTAACTATGGATGTCATTTTGATTTAAATATAATGGTGACTATCTATTTACAAGGCCCTTTTAGCACGAATCATAATGTTCATTTTGCTGGGAAAGATAGTTGAACATGCACTACTTTGTACTGGTAGGGTGCAGAGTTGGTAGATCACTGTGCACATTGATTTCTCACTAGCTCTGCTAAATTGGACTACCGTGAGACAGTTAATCCCAAGCTATTAAAAAGCTTTAAATGGTCTTGACTTGAACTGCCATCTGCCCATTTTCCTCCACATGAGCTGCCTGACCCTTTCCTGGAGGAACTTTGTATTGCCCTTCATTTCATCTTACTGCTCAATAGTGGATGGATCATATCACTTTTAAAAAAAGGGTATACCAGCTTTTTGTGTATAAGACCAGTGGGAGTCTTTTTTTAAACTTTGCTTTCCATTTCTTAAAGTAGATGATGATCAGTCCATATCTAGCTGTGCAGAAGAATGTCAAAATGCAAATCTTTATTTCAAGACTGCTGGTAAATGTGTTATTGGGGTCACTTTTCTCATAGGAATGCTGCAGAAGAGTGGGCAACCTGTCCTACTTATACGGCACGGAAACAAGCCATTTGGCCCAACTTGCCCACACCAACCAATATGTCCCATCTATACTAGTCCCAACTGCCTGTGTTTGGCCCGTATCCCTCCAAACCTGTCCCACCCATGCTGCAATAGTCCATGCCTCAACCTACTTTAAGGGGTTGGGTAGTGGGGTTCTTGAAAGAAAGCCCTATCCAGGTAGGGTTGTTTGACATTAATTCCTCTTCCTGATCCTCAGCAAGGAGCAATGGATTAGGAAAGATGTATTAATAAGAGTGGCAATGTGCTGCAGTAACATCAAGAGAGCAAGTTTGTAAGACTATTGACATTGGCTGTTACTGTAACATTGACCATCAGGTTTTATGGCTTTCACTATTTGAAAGGTGTAGAGGTGGACATTGCAAGGTGTTTCTGTTCTCATTGCACTGCTGCTTTGGAGTGTAGACAACATTTAAGAAGAGCAGCATTCATCATCCTGGGCACAGCATGGTGCAGAAATGTGAAGATTGTAAGCTTACCAATGGTCCTGTTGCCCTTGCATTATGTGGAGAAATGCAGTGTAAATTTAGATGTATTGTAAAGACTTCCATTTTCTGAAAGTACAGTGCACAGGTGCCCAATCTGTCGGTCTGATTGCTGTCACTGCTGAAGATTGGGGAAGCAATTGTGATTTCAATCCTTGATTTCACTGTTTCAATTTTTTTTGTCTATATTCGAACCATTTCTTTAAGCATTGCAGTCCAGCTGGAATTGGGACTGGTATTCTGGGGAAAATTCAGACCGATGCCAAGCGAATCGACTTTGCTGTTACTTGACTCAACACTGACTCCCTGATGAGCAGGGAGGATGAATTTTTTGCACAGCCTTCATTGTAAGGTATTGGTTATGGTTAATTGCATGTATCGCTACATCAGCACACATTGTCTGGTGGAAACCAAGTTAGCTCCAGAAAGGCTTTCAATTTGAATATAGCATTATGATTGCCTGACAAACTGCTTCCTCTACACTCCAATATGTACCTTTTTTTAATATGTTTATTTTATTAGAAGCAATTGTACAAGAATAAAGCAATCAGCATAACAATTATACAATTTTCGTACAGATTCATTTTTAACATTTTATAAACTGATAAGTGAATCGGGGGGAAACAAAGTAAAAGGGAAAGAATGAAGAGTGAAGAAAAATGCAAAAAAGAGAGAAGAAAAGATCCCTGAACTACCGAAGAAGTGAGAGACAAAAAAAAGACTGAGATATGCGATTTTTTTTTTTTACCCAGCCAAAACAAGCCTTATTTTTTCTAAATGTAGTGTCTCGGTCATTTCTGTGATCCACATCTTCATTGTGGGAACTGTTAATTTTTTCCAGAATTTGAGTATAAGTATTTTCGCGGTTATTAAGCCGTAGTCAGGGAAACGTCTTTGGAATGTCGTTAATTTAGAGCAGCCCTCTGACATTCCCAAAATGATTAATTTTGCATCTGACTCCAATTGAATTTTAAGTGTTTTAAAGATGATATTGAATATTCCCATCCAGAAGTTTTGTATTTTTATACAGGATGCAAAGGAATGGGTTAAGGTAGCTTCTTTGAGGTGACATTTATCACAGATGGGGGAGACAGTTGGAAACATCTTATTCCATTTGGTCTTTGAATAGTATAACCTATGCAATATTTTGAATTGTATCAGGCAATGCCTGACATTTAAAGAACAGTAATGTATGTATAATAGGCTTTCCTCCCATATATCTTTTGAAATGGGTAAACCCAACTTGTCTTCCCATGCTCGCCTATAAATCTCAGAAGGTGGTGTATCAATATTTAAGAGAGTATTATAAATGTAAGATATCAACTTGTATCGGCATGATGTAACTATTTTACATGGAATCAGTACTGCTTATTTCACAACTTCGTCCTCTTCACATTTTTGGGGGGCATTATATTTTTAGTCCTTTGGTATACATTGACTCACAAAACATCTTTAAGATTCTTTTTGCATAACCTCAACAATTTAATTCTTGCAGATCCATTGGCTTTTGTGCAACTTTTTTTTTGTTGCCCACCTGCAATTATCTCCCTGAACAATTTCTAGTTTCAATTCTGAATTTAGAGTAGTTTTTCTGTGTTCTAGATCATCTTTTAATAAGATAGGAATTGGATACGTGTATAGGTGATAAAAATCTGAACAAATTGCATTCTTTTGGACCAGTGTCTTTACTCTTGAATGTAATCCAAACTTTTTTAATAGGCTGTTTCACTTTTTGTTGCATTTTGTTATGATTTCTTTGATTTAGCAATAATTTCAATCAATATTTCACTTTAAAGAAGAATGTTAAGATAAAGTAATCGGGAATGAGCAAATATTTGAACAAAAATGTACGTTTTAAGTGGCAAAGTTGGAGGTTTGGGAAGGATTTCTAGTGCCATTGCACTTATGTTGTAGTTTGAGTCAGAAACTGAGCCTAGGGTGAGACTACACCCGGAAATATATGGATATGATACTAAAGATACTAAGAATAAAATCTCCTTATATGCGGATGATGTATTACTTTATATTACTGAGCCAGAAATAAGTATCCGAAATTTGTTAAAACTAATAACGGAATTTGGATCACTTTCAGGATATAGTATAAATTGGAATAAAAGTGAACTTATGCCAATAACGGTGAAGAATTTACATATATTACAACAATTTCCTTTTAAGATAACAAATGAAAATATTAAATATCTTGGAATTTTTGTTACAAAAAGATTTGACTCTTTATTTAAATTTAATTTCCCTCCATTATTGCATAAATTAAATAAGAATATTTTATACTGGAAAAGTTTACCTATTTCAATGATAGGTAAAATTAATGCAATAAAAATGATTTTTCTCCCACAATCATTATATTTATTTCAATTAATTCCGATATATCTTCCCAAAAATCTTTTAAAAAAGTAGACTCCATAATTACTAACTTTATCTGGGATTATAAGAGCCATAGAATAAATAAAAAACACTTATGTAAATCTAAATTAAACGGAGGATTAGCATTACCAAATCTTATGTTCTATTACTGGGCAGTTAATATTAAAAATATGAATTTTTGGATAGAAGAATTAGATAATAAACCAAATTGGTTAAATATGGAAAAAGAAGATTGTTCTCCATTTGAAATTAGCTCTATAATATTTGCTAACACTAATGTAGCTAAAGAAAGTTTATAATGAAAAATCCGATAATAGAAAATGGAATCCGCATCTGGAAACAAATAAAGAAAGCATTAAAACTAAAATCTATTACCATTAGGTCTTACAATTGCCAATAATTTTGTGTTTAAACCTTCAATGTTGGATAAGGCTTTTTTACAATGGAAAAATAAAGGAATTTCTAAGATGGGTGATCTTTATAAGAAAATATTTTTCTTTCATTTCAAGAGTTACAACAAAATTTATGGGCTACACAATAAAGAATATTTTAGATATTTACAAATTAGAAATTATGCTTCTGCAAATATACAAGAATTTAGATATAGAAAGACAGAAATTTTAGATGAATGCTTGAATAAACATCCAAATACGGAAAAAATGATATCATATATATATAATATTTTATTGGAAAATGATACCCCATCAACAGAAACATATAGAGAGTCTTGGGAAAAGGAATTAGGTCAAATAATAAGACCAGAAATATGGGATGAAAGTCTACAACATATACATCATTGCTCGTTAAATGCTAAACATTCCCTTATACAGTTTAAAATACTACATAGATTACATTAGTTCTAAATCTAAATTACATTATATTTTCCAAAGATATCTCCTACATGTGATAAATGTCAAATTTTCAGAAGCTAATTTGTCACATTCATTTACTAACTGTATAAAAAATTGTAGAATACTGAATGAAATATTTAAGATAATTTCGAATGTTGTCAATATAAGTATGACTCCTGACCCAAAGTTAATTATACTTGGAATATTTGAAACTGACCAATTAATAACAATGAATCAAAGAACTTTTATTGACTACTGTCTAATAATTGGGAAAAAATTAATATTAAAATTTTGGAAAGGCCCTGCATTCCCAACAATCAAAATGTGGAATATAGAAATGTCGGAGACACTCCATTTGTAGAGATTGAGGCTTATGCTTATAGATGGGTTAGACCTCTTCAGAGGGATTTGGTCTCCGTATATTAAATATTTACAGGGTCATAACGGTTCGGCGCGAAGGACTTGACTGAGGCCTGGATATTTGAATGGATGAAGAAATATATATAATAATTCATGAATATATCTTTAAGGGCGAATTAATGACGAATATTCTATTCTCCATCAAACCTTTCTTATTCTTTATTCTATTTTCTATTTTCTTTTATCTATATAAAAAACTAGAAAATAGTATAGAAACAAATGATCTTAATCTCTTAATACCGGTACGAATACAAATATTATTAATCTCATGAGAATATTATTAGTATCTTATATTTTTAATTATATAAAATTGTGTATTTTCAATTATATAATAACACAAATATTGTTAACTTTACGAAAATATAATGAATATTATAAAAGTTTTACTAGTATTTCATATTATTAATCACATAATATTTAGCAATTTTACTTAAAATTAGAGACAAAATAAATAGTATTAATAGTATGAGTATATTGCTAATATTATAAATGTATTATTAGTATCATGTATTTTTAGTTATATAAAATATATAACCTTGAAATTTATAATTAAGAACAATACAAATAATATTAATAGTATGAATTGATCATTAATATTATGTATTTTTTACTATAGTAAAATAATGTACTCTGTTATTATTTTGTTTCTATAATAAATAAATTTAAAAAAAAAAATTAAAAAAAAAAAAAACTGAGCCTTATTCACAGTGGGGTGATTTAGAGATGGTTGGCTGAATAATCATTAAGAAAAATATTGAAGGCAGGATTCCTGTTTTTAATTTGTTGTGTAGACACAAGGAAATGCAGATGTTGGTTTGCCAAGGAAAAACATTGGAAGCTGGAGTAACTTGGCAGGTCAAGCTGCATCTCTGGAGAACATGGATGGGTGACGTTTCGTGTCGGGACCCTTCAGACTGATCGCAGAGTGGGTGTAAACCACGTTAGAAGAATGGAGAGATAGGCTATAATGTGGTTATAGGAGATACTAGACTAAGTGGGACCCGTTGGGTCCCATGTTCACACTGGAGGGCTGGTCCTCCGACGCAATATTCCACCTCTCCACCAATTCCAATATTGGTGGCCAGTGGGGGGGCTTTCTGGAGCGCTGGTATGGGTTCTTGGGGTGGCAGCTCAGTCACTCAAGCCTGATGTGCTGGCAGCTCACTCACGGCTGGTGGGCTGGCAGTTGACTCACTTTATGAAATTCCATTTCAAGCAGGGTGCAAGGCCACCAAATTCAAGTGCAGTTTCATACCACTTTCAGCAGGGTGCAAGGCCACTGAATTCAAGTGCAGTTTCCAACCACTTCAAGCAGGGTGCAAGGCCATCAAGTTCACGTGCAGTTTCATTCCATTTCAAGCAGGGTGCAAGGCCACCAAATTCAAATGCAGTTTCATACCATTTCATGCAGGGTTCAAGGCCACCACATTCAAATGCAGTTTCATACCATTTCAAGCAGGGTGAAACCACCATCAAAACACACAAAACACCAAACTCACAGTTCAGTAGACATTCAGTGTGTTCAGTTGATTCACAGCTCAGACAGTGTCGTGACTTCTCCCTCCCCTATCATGCAAAGACTGAGCCACACCCACACTTCCGGGTTTTATAACCCCTCCCCCTCCCACCAGAAAAGGTATGGCCTTCAAGGCGTGATGGACAGGAGAGAGATTCTCAACATTTTTTTTTGTTAAACACTTATAACACCTTTATTTTTAATTGATGGGAAGAATCCTCTGCACCTTCTTTCGTGTGGCGTGCACAACCTAAAGTTGTTGGACAACTTGTTCTATTTGATCTTCCGTTTGTGCACGTCGAGTTGATTGCATTAGTCGAAACAGGGCGGACCACGTGAAGGTTGCAATCTTCCTTCCCACTTCAGCCCAAAGCACCCAAGCCACCATTTGCAGTAGTGCCTTTTAACTTCAACCTAATCCCCCCCCACCACCAACTTCCATCCAGCACTCAAATACACCTGGACGATTTCCGACACTTCCCTACCATTCCTTGACCTCACCATCTCCAATGCAGGGGATACACACCTGACCGACATCCACTACAAACCAACTGACTCCCACGGCTACCTGGACCACTCTTCCTCCCACCCTGCTTCCTGTAAGGACTCCATCCCCTATTCCCAATTTCTCCGTCTACGCCGCATCTGCTCCCAGGATGAGGTGTTCCACACTAGGTCATCACAAATGTCCTCATTCTTCAGAGAACGGGGATTCCTCTACCCCACTAGTGATGAGGCTCGTATCAGGGTCTGCTCCATACCCTGCAACACTGCCCTCTCTCCCCATTCCCCCACTCGCAACAAGGATAGAGTCCCTCTGGTCCTCACCTTTCACCCCACCAGCCGGCACATACAACACATAGTCCTCCGCCAGTTTCGCCACCTCCAATGTGACCCCACCACTCGCCACATCTTCCCATCTCCCCTGTCTGCCTTCCACAAAGACCGCTCCCTCCGCAACTCCCTTGTCAATTCTTCCCCTCCCTCCCACTCTACCCCTTCCCCGGGCACTTTTCCTTGCAACCGCAAGAGATACTACACTTGTCCCTTTACCTACCCCCTCCACTCCTTTCAGGGACCCAAGCAGTCCTTCCAGGTCCGACAGAGGTTCTCCTCCAACCTCATCTACTGCATCCGCTGCTCTAGATGCCAGCTGATCTATATCGGTGAGATCAAGCGGAGGCTTGGCGATCGTTTCGTCGAACACCTCCGCTCGGTCCGCAATAACCAACCCGACCTCCCGGTGGCTCAGCACTTCAACTCCCCTTCCCATTCCACATCCTGCATTTCAATCATGGCTGATCAAATGTTCCCCCTCTCAACCTCATTCTCCCACCTTCATTGTAACCTTTGATGCCCTTCCCTCTCTAAAATCAATCAACCTCTGCTTTAGAAATACCCAATGATCCAAAAAAAATACCCTCCACCGCCCTCTGTGGCAATGAACTCCAGAGATTCATTACCCACTGGCTGAAGAAATTCCTCCATCATTCTAAAACCAAGTCCTTTTGTTCTGGTCCTAGACACTCACTCTACTGGAAACATCCTCTCCAGACCTCTTGCCATTTGGTCTGTTTTGGAAGGGATTAATGCTGATTTTGTTGGGCAAGTGTTTCATTCCTGCATGCATTCACCTAACCTCTAAATTAAATTGGCCATTTAAAAAAAAAACATTTCAGCTGGACAATTAATGTTTGGAAAAAATGTTCCAAGTAAGCTCTTTGAGTTGGAATTTTTAAACCAATTTTAAATACATTGTTTTCCGACCCTTTGGAATATTTCCTGCTGCAGCAAAAAAAAAAACCAAAGAACCATTTGATTGGTATTCTGAAAATATGCTTCCACCCACTAAAGCTGGAGTGAAGTACAGAGCATTTTTAAATTTTATTCCAAAAATTTAAAAATAACATCCAGTTATTAGAAATTTGAAATTAAAAACCTGCTGTGTTGAAAATACTCAACAGGTCAGGCAGCATCTGTGAACAGATTAAATGACATTTTAAAAGTTAAAACATAGAAAATAGGTGCAGGGGGCGACCATTTGGCCCTTCGAGCCTACACCGCCATTCATTGTGATCATGGTGAATTGTATTGAGAGCAGGTCATGTACTTGGATAGCTTTTCAAGTGTGAGATTGCTGCCCACTCGCATTTTAAGATTTTCTGACCAGAATATCAAACTTTTTGATATTCTCTCTGTGAGAAAATAACCTAGTGTATTCAATGTATTCAACTTGACCTTGGATTCTGCATTTCAGTTCAATTGCAAGTCAATCTGAAGACGTTTATTTTGGTCCATGTTTGGTCTTTCGTGTGGCGTGCACAGCCTAAAGTTGTTGGACAACTTGTTCTAATTGATCTTCCGTTTGTGCACGTCGAGTTGATTGCATTAGTCGAAACAGGGCGGACCACGTGAAGGTTGCAATCTTCCACCCCGTCCATGTTAATTGAAGTGCTCTAATTAAAAGGATCGTGTTCTATTAGTGACCAAATCATTCATTTCCACATGTAAGTCATAAATAAATTTGTACTTTTTAAGACTGGAGATTCCTATTTCCCCACAATGAATTAAGAAGCTTTGTGACTAACATCCAACTATCAATACAATGAATGATTTGGCAATTTGCTTATTAGTTTCCTCTCTCAGCTTCCTCATTAACACAGTGTTCAAATTGCTTAGCTAATATTAGTGGTTCAAAAGCTTCAACTTACTTAGCTTGTGTCTTCACTGGTATAAGTCCAAAACACTCGTGCTCCTATTGAAGCTTCCTCAGTTTGCAATCTGCAGCTTTGTGTCACTTTGTCCTTTCATCTTGCTACTTTTGCTCTTGTAACATTTGTCGTGCTATTGGCTGCTAAACCTGTCATTGTGCCCCTGATGCTTTCTACAGAATCTCCCATGTGTGGCTCGTTTTTCTTGACACTTTCCTCAAAATATTCGTAGCCTTTTAAACTTAATCCTTCAGTGTGCATTATTTACTATTACTTTCCCTCTTTGAAAATGAACAACCCTGTCTCACTGATATTGATATGTAGGTTGGAAATGGAGGAGGATGAGGGGTGATAAAAGATCACGTGAGGAATAGATCAGGTAGATGCACAGAGACTCTTGTCCAGAGTTGGTGAATCAAGCACCAGAGGACATAGGTTTAAGGTGAAGGGCAAAAGATTTAATAGGAATCTGAGGGATAACCTTTTCACATAAAGGGTGGTGGATGTCTGGAACAGGCTGCTGGAGGAGGTAGTTGAGGCAGGTACTATCCCAACATTTAAGAGTTCGACAGGTACATGGATAGGATGGGTTTGGAGGGATATGGACCGAATGCTGGTAGGTGGGACTTGTGTCGCTGGGACATGTTGTTCAGGGTGGCAAGTTGGGTCAGAGAGCCTGTTTCCAAACTCTATCACTCTGATTCCATGATTCTATAACTGCATGTGCTGGTGTACAGCAAAGATAGACAAAAAATGCTGGAGTAACTCAGCGGGACAGTCGGCATCTCTGGAGAGAAGGAATGGGTGACATTTCAAGCCAGTCTGAAGAAGGATCTTGGCCTGAAACCTCACCCGTTCCTTCTCTCCAGAGATGCTGTCATTATAATGAAATTTCCCAAGTGGGTTCTTTAATTGTGTATAATGCCGATTTATTATTTAATGTTACTCACTCTTGGCAAATTCAGCAGGTTCATTTGTTTTATGTTCTTGGTGGGCATTTTATTTGTCCATTAAAATAATTGGTACTTTTCCACCCAGCCATGTTGCAACCTTCAGTTATTATAAGATACTGTTGGCTCAATTTAATCAGCTGCACATAAATAATTTCCATCATCATCATCATCATGCTATTAATTCAACTTTCTAAACTGCTTGACCTTGGCAGCATTGTCTACTAGGAGTGAATCGTGCTGAATTTGTCCCAGTCCTGTTTATTAGATGAAAACACAAATTGTCCAAAAAAGAAACATGGCTTTTGAAATATTGACACAACAATTTTGTATTGCCCTTGTTTACAGTCTGGAAGTTGCCCTAGATGGCTAATTACCCTTTGCAGAGCTTATAATGGAATGGAAAGAAACTTGTATTTGAACTTGAAGTGACATGAATAATGTACCAAAGTAATTTTTGCTGAGATTAGTTATCTGATTTCTAAATTGCTAAATGTGCTTATGATAAATTATCATGCCTTCAGTTATAAATATGTGTGTTGCTAAAATTAGTGGATAGTCGATAAAGCTTTGAAAATGAGGGAATAATGCACAACTTCAGTCGATCCAGAATAATTACGACAAATATATTAATCAGTGGCCATCCTGTATGAGTTGGATACAACAAATAAGTAAAGAGTAGATTATTCAAAATTGGGGCACGATTACGGTCAGTCCAAAGAAACTTGGCTGTTCTGTGAGGAATGAAGTGCCACTGTATTTCAGTTCAGTGAGGTTGATAGCTACAGGTGGAAATTGCATGTTGTACCATTGATGATATTATCTGGGGAAGTGATCATTGGGGAAAAAAAGCTGAGCAGACCACAAAGTGCTGGAGGAACTCAATGGGTCGGTTTGGGACCCATCTTCATTTTGGGTCTGAAGAAGGGTCCTGACCCCCCAAATTGCCTGTCCACTCCCTCCTCAGTTCCTGCCTGACCCATTGAGTTCCTCCAACATTTTGCTCAAAATTCCAGCATCTGTAGTCTCTTGTGTGTCCACTGAGAAACAACGCTTGGGCAAATTGAAATCCAGCCAAATGCTCAGAAGTTGAATTTCCCAATGGGCACTAAATTGGTGCCAAGAAATTGGATGTCACTGTTGTGTGATGAAGCAAATAAGTTTTGTGAATGCCAAATTGTATATCAAATGTAAACAATGTGAAATTGAGACTTCCTCGCCTATTGGGACATCCTCCCCACCAATATCAAAGAGGAAAACACTAACTTCTGCAATTACAGATGACAGGCATTGACTTTGACAAACATGCAGTGCTCAAAACAAGTGTTGGATTGCACATTTCGACAGCTTTCATGACTGAAATTATCATGTAACTACCAGAAATATTACAGAATGCAACACTTAGCCCTTATTGCTATGGACATTAGAGATATTTAAAGAGGAGATAGATCATTTTTTAAGTTTTGGGGGAATTGGAAGCATGAGGAATTGGCTAGGAAGAGATGATGTCTGGGTCAGGTCAATAAATATATTGAGTTGCAGGACAAGCTTAAGGGCTCAGATGGCCTACTTCTGAACCTATTTTCCAGTGTTCTTATGATATAAATAGGTCATGCATGCTTCTAATTTTATGTTGATGAGCTGGTCTTAGTTGTACTTTAAAAAAAAATGCTACCTCTACTATTGTGGCCATTAACTATTAATGTAAACTGAAATAAAGATGATCCCCACCACAGGGGATAGAGCTGTTATGATAATCAAGGAGCTGCTGGACTAACTCTGGGAGTTGGGCAGCATATCTGGTGAACATGGATAGGTGACATTTTGGGTTGGGACCCTTCTTCAGACTGGTTTGTTGGAGGGGGTGAAAGAAAACTCGAAGGGAGGAGGGAAACGTCAAAGCCTGGCATATAATGGGTTGATACAGGTGAGGGGAAGTTTTGATAGGCAAAGGCCAGAGATGAAAAGACAAATTGTGATGGGGGGGAAAAAAAAGATGGAAGAGTTGCAAATAGTGAAACTAGAGGAAGGAATGTAGGTGGGGAGGAATGGGTGAGTGTCCACATGGGGTACAGGAGAGGAATAAGGGAGAGGGAGAGTGTTTTGTAGTTGCCTAGAATTGGAGAATTCAATGTTCATATCATTGGGTTCTGAGCTATCCAAGCGGAATACAAGGCGTTGGAGTCAAAGAATGATACAGTATGGAAAGTGGCCCTTCAGCCCAACTTGCCCACACCGGCCAATTTGTCCCAGCTACATTAGTTCCACCTGCCTGTGTTTGGTCCATACCCCTCCAAACCTGTCCTATCCATGTACCTGTCTAACTGTCACATAAATGTTGGAATAGTCGCAGCCTCAACTACCTGCTCCAGCAGATTGTTCCATACACCCACCACCCTTTGTGTGAAAAAGTTACCCCTCAGATTTGTATTAAATCTTTTCCCCTTCACCTTAAACCTGTGTCATATGATCATATTGAATAGCGGTGCTGGCTCGAAGGGCTGAATGGCCTACTCCTGCACTTTATTTTTCTATGTCATCTGGTCCTCAATTCACCTACTTTGGGCAAGAGACTCTGTGCATCTCCTGATCTATTCCTCTCATGATTTTATACACCTCAATAAGATCACCCCTCCTCCTCCTGTGCTCCAAGGAACAGAGTCCCAGCCTCCTCAACCTCTCATATAACCATATAACAATTACAGCAAGGAAACAGGCCATCTCGGCCCTTCTAGTCCATGCCGAACACTTACTCTCACCTAGTCCCATCTACCCGCACTCAGACCATAACCCTCCATTCCTTTCCTGTCCATATACCTATCCAATTTATTTTTAAATGATAAAAATGAACCTGCTTTCACCACTTCCACTGGAATTTCATTCCACACAGCTACCACTCTCTGAGTAAAGAAGTTCCCCCTCATGTTGCCCCTAAACTTTTGTCCCTTAATTCTCAAATCATGTCCTCTTGTTTGAATCTTCCCCACTCTCAATGGAAAAAGCTTATCCATCTGTCTATCCCTCTCATAATTTTAAGACCTCTATCAAGTCCCCCCTTAACCTTCTGCGCTCCAAAGAAAAAAGGCCTCCCTTTCGCTCAGACCCTCTAGCCCTGGTAACATCCTTGTAAATCTTCTATGTACCCTTTCCAGCTTGGCAACATCTTTCCTATAAGACGGTGCCCAGAACTGAACATAATACTCTAAATGTGATTTCACCAACATCTTATACAACTGCAGCATGACCTCCCAACTTCTATACTCAATACTCCGACTGATGAAGGCCAATGTGCCAAATGCCTTTGTGACCACCCTAACTGTTCCTCCAGTTTGTGTGTGGCCTCATCCTGGCAATGGAGGATGCCCAGGAAAGAAAGATCAGTGCAGGAATGGGAAGAAGACATTTTGAAACGAGCTCATGAATCGTCATTAACTCCTGTGACCTAAAATACCAGATGCCCGAGTGAACAAATCTCAGTTGCTGTTCCCATGTACCAATGAGACAGTAATGAGCTATTTTTACAGGTCAATGTCACAGAAATTGCATTGTCAGTTGGACATAACTTGCCTCCATTCTTTTAATGGGGGTGGGATGGGGAGGGTAGTTAGTGAAGAGAAGAATGGGAAGTTCAGTGAAGAATGGGCCTGTCCAATATTTATCAATCAAAATCATTAAAGTAGATTAAACGGATCCAGAGAGGAGCAAAATAGACAGTTTTTTTTGTTTTAGTTGTGCCCAGTATCAATAAACCAATTTCATTAGCTAATGATGGCACAGTGGTTAAATTACTGAACAAGTAATCCAGAGCAAATCACTAAGTGCACGAGACGCAAACAACTGCAGAAGCCAAAGTTCAAATCCTACTGCAAAAGTATTGGACTTTTGTCAACAATCTGGAAAAACATGGTTATGTCCAAAATAGCTTCCAAGAATGATGCTGTCTTTCCAGTTTTATTATTTTTCTCTTTCAATGTGGCAACTAAGCAATTAAACAAGTTGTTCTGCCCCCTGCCACCCCCCACCCAAACAAGTTGTTTCATTCCTCGTGATGCCAAGAAATAGCTGAGTCAACTAGAAGCAGCAAAGGTTGTGGGAGCTGTCAGCATCCCAGCTGTAATAGTAAAAATCTGTAAACTCCGGCCAAGCTGCTACAGTGCAGTTACAATACTGGCATCTATCCAAGAGTGTGGAAGATCACCCAGTTATATCCTAGTCACAAAATACAGGATGAGTTATGTAAAGAGTTCAAACTCACACGGGTTGAAACACAAGCGTCTTTATTGTTCAGGTCATTAACGACACAGCAGGTCAACACACGTTCACACTGCTACCGAAACTGGCAAGCAGGATCTTATACTATGAATGTAACAATTAGGCGAGGTTATAATTACTAAGCATTCTAATTGGCTAACATGCTATAGCCAATGCTACAAGTTAGATATAGCTCTTAGGGCTAACGGAATCAAGGGATATGAGGAGAAAGCAAGAATAGGGTACTGATTTTGGATGATCAGTTATGATCATATTGAATGGCGGTGCTGGCTCAAGGGGCCAAATATTTTCTATGTTTCTATGTAAATCCAATGCAGCTAATTATCATCCAATCAGTTTGCTCCAAATCATCACTAGGGCAACGGGATGTGTCATTGAGTTAAATAGCACTAACAATAACCCAAAACATCAATCATACCTTTCCCTTGGATGCTGCGTGACCTGCTGCGTGACCTGAAGTGTTCCTCAAGGAGTTGTTTTTGCTCCAGATTCCAGCATCTACAGTCTCCTGTGTCTTTTATCTTTCTGGTGCTCTGTTTGAGGTTGACCGGGATCACTTTGTTCAAGGCAGTACAAAGATGAATCCAAGAAACGTATTCCAGTGGCGGGATCAATCTGTCTGTGCTTGACTGGTGAGGCAGTATTTGACCAACGCTGGCATCAAGGCTCCCAGTCAAAGGGCATGACAGGGAGAACACTGTAGCGGCTGGAGTTGTACCTGGAGGATAAAGAATAAAGACTGCAAGTACTGTACAAGGGAACACCACTGGCTGCACATTCCTATTGAAGTTGAACATAATTCTGACTTGAAAATATATCATCTTCCTGTGGTGTAAATCCTGGCATCCTCGCCATAATATCTCAGTAACTCATCAAAGAGCTACAATGGTTTGAAATGGTGGCTTGATGCCATTTTCTGAGGCTTAATGCTGACTTTTCCACCAATGCCTCGATCCTGAAAAATGAATAAATATAAATAAAGATTTTGGGACATATAACCTTATGTCTTTCAAGTTAACTTGATGGATTAAAAAGTTTAAATTGGATTAAAGCATCACAATTGACTAATCTGTGCAAGCAGAACTATTTGTCTTCTATTACTAACAGGAAGATGCCAAGATCTGTTTAAATTAGAACAGTTGGGGGGAGGGACTCAAATAGAGAAAGCCAGTAGACAGGGTCTGAGGCACGAGGCAAAGAAGGGAAGCACTCAGACCCAACATGTAGGGGGGAAAGAAGAAGAAAATAATAAACAGAGAATAAGAGGTGGTGGGTTTCCAGGGCAAAAATCAAAAGGGGCCACTTGTCAACATAATTGTAGAAGGAGTAAGTGTGTTGTAAAAACAAGCCTGAAGGCTTTGTGTCTTGATGCAAGGAGCATTCGTAATAAGATGGATGAGTTGAATGTGCAGATAGCTATTAATGACTATGCTATAGGGTACACAAAAAGCTGGAGAAACTCAGCGGGTGCAGCAGCATCTAAGGAGCGAAGGAGATAGGCGACGTTTCAGGTCGAGACCCTTCTTCAGACAGTTGGGATCACGGAGACATGGCTCCAGGGGGACCAAGGCTGGGAGCTGAACATCCAGGGATATTCAATATTCAGGAGGGATAGACAGAAAGGAAAGGGGGGTTGGGAGCGTTGCTTGTGAGAGAGGAGATTAATGCAATAGAAAGGAAGGACATTAGCTTGGAGGATGTGGAATCGATATGGGTAGGGCTGTGAAACTCTAAGGGGCAGAAAACGCTAATGGGAGTTGTGTACAGGCCACCTAACAGTAGTAGTGGAGTTGGGGATGGCATCAAACAAGAAATTAGAAATGCTTGCAACAAGGGTAAAACAGTTATAATGGGTGACTTCAATCTACATATAGATTGGGTGAATCAAATGGGCAGGGGTGCTGAGGAAGAGGATTTCTTGGAATGTATGCGGGATAGTTTTCTAAACCAACATGTAGAGGAACCAACAAGAGAGCAGGCTATTCTAGAGTATTGAGTAATGGGAAAGGGTTAGTTAGCAGTTTGTTGTGCGTGGCCTCTTGGGCGAGAGTGACATAATAAGGTTGAGTTCTTCATTAGGATGGAGAGTGACATAATTAAGTCAGAAACAAGGGTTCTGGACTTAAACAAAGGTAACTTTGAAGGTATGAGACGAGAGTTGGCCAAGATAGACTGGCAAGTGATTCTTAAAGGGTTGACGGTGGATGTGCAATGGAAGATACTTAATGACTGCATGGATGAACTACAACAATTGTTCATCCCAGTATGGCAAAAGAATAAATCAGGGAAGGTAGTGCATCCGTGGATAACAAGGGAAATTGGGGATAGTATAAAAACAAAAGATGAAGCATACAAATTAGCCAGAAAAAGCAGCCTACCAGAGGACTGGGAGAAATTCAGAATCCAGCAGAGGAGGACAAAGGGCTTAATTAGAAAAGGAAAAATAGATTATGAAAGAGAACTGGCAGGGAACATAAAAACTGACCGCAAAAGTTTTTATAGATATGTGAAGAGAAAGAGATTAGTTAAAACAAATGTAGGTCCCTTGCAGTCAGAAACAGGTGAATTGATCATGGAGAACAAGGACATGGCAGACCAATTGAATAATTACTTTGGTTCTGTCTTCACTAAGGAAGACATAAATAATCTGCCGAAAATAGTAGGAGACCGGGGGTCAAATAAGGTGGAGGAACTGAGTGAAATCCAGGTTAGCCGGGAAGTGGTGTTGGGTAAATTGAATGGATTATAGGCCGAAATATCCCCAGGGCCAGATAGTCTGCATCCCAGAGTACTCAAGGAAGTAGCCACAGAAATAGTGGATGCATTAGTATTAACTTTTCAAAACTCCTTAGATTCTGGAGTAGTTCCTGAGGATTGGGGGGTAGCTAATGTAACCCCACTTTTTAAAAAAGGAGGGAGAGAGAAAATGGGGAATTACAGACCAGTTAGTCTAACATGCGTAGTGGGGAAACTGCTAGAGTCAGTTATTAAAGATGGGATAGCAGTACATTTGGAAAGTGGTGAAATCATTAGACAAACTCAGCATGGATTTACGAAAGGTAAATCATGTCTGACGAATCTTATAGAATTTTTCGACGATGTAACTAGTAGAGTGGATAAGGGAGAACCAGTGGATGTGTTATATCTAGACTTTCAGAAGGCTTTCGACAATGTCCCACATAAGAGATTAGTATACAAACTTAAAGTACACGGTATTGGATGTTCAGTATTGATGTAGATAGAGAACTGGCTGGCAGACAGGAAGCAAAGGGTAGGAGTAAACGGGTCCTTTTCAGAATGGCAGGCAGTGACTAGTGGGGTACCGCAAGGCTCAGTGCTGGGACCCCAGCTATTTACAATATATATTAACGATTTGGACGAGGGAATTGAATGCAACATCTCCAAGTTTGCGGATGACACTAAGCTGGGGGGTAGTGTTAGGTGTGAGGAGGATGCTAGGAGGCTGCAAGTTGACTTGGATAGGCTGGGTGAGTGGGCAAATGCATGGCAGATGCAGTATAATGTGGATTATTCACTTATCCACTTTGGTGGCAAAAATAGGAGGGTAGACTATTATCTGAATGGTGGCAAATTAGGAAAAGGGGAGATGCAACAAGACCTGGGTGCCATGGTACACCAATCATTGAAAGTAGGCATGCAGGTGCAGCAGGCTGTGAAGAAAGCAAATGGTATGTTAGCATTCATAGCGAAAGGATTTGAGTATAGGAGCAGGGAGGTTCTACTGCAGTTGTACAGGGTTTTGGTGAGACCACACCTGGAGTATTGCGTACAGTTTTGGTCTCCAAATCTGAGAAAATACATTCTAGCCATAGAGGGGGTACAGAGAAGGTTCACCAGACTGATTGCTGGGATGTCAGGACTTTCATATGAGGAAAGACTGGATAGACTTGGCGTGTACTCGTTAGATCATGACATTCTGATTCTTGTACCGAGTGCCCCGACCCATAAAGGCACGCATACCATACGCTTTCTTTACCACCCTATCTACTTATGCTGCCACCTTCACTGTGCTCATTTGCAGTGAGCTTCAGAGAACTTATTTGAATTATTTTCTAAACCAATGTACCTTTAAGAAATTGTAGAAAAGGTTAATTTCAAAAAAATATTTCAAGTAAGTATTTGAGAGATATGGAGACAAACTATCAAAAAAAATACTATAAAGACTCATGAATACACAATTGCTCTTAAACTCTGTTCCGATATAGAAACTTCGCAATGCTTATTCTTTGCTCTTAAGCCAATGATTTTTGTTAATGGGAAGATGGAGAAAACACTAAGGGTGTCTCGGTGGTACAGCTGCTGCCTTACTGTACCAGAGACCCGGGTTCAATCCTGACTATGGGAGTTGTCTGTACGGCGTTTGTACGTTCTCCCCTGTGGCCACGTGGTTTTCTCCGGGTGCTCCGTTTTCTCCCACATTCCAAAGACGTGCTAGCTTGTAAGTTGATTGGCCTCTGTAACTTGTCCCTAGTGTGTAGGATAGAACGAGTGTACGAGGTGATTGTGGCCGGTGGGCTGAAGGGCCTGTTTCCACGCTTTTTCTCTAAACTAAAGGGGGAAAAACTCCATGAAAATGAATATTGAAATATTTCTACTTAATGGGCCCCTCACGGTGCGAGTTGACCCACGAGGTACCCCGAGTGAAAGACTCGTGGTTGTGTACGAGACTCCAAGTTTATGAACGAGAGTTTAACCGAGTTCCCACGGGTATGACTAAGTTTGCCGTTTACTTCTAATTTCTGCGAAGTTCCAAGTTCCTCTCCCGAGTTACTCTTGAGCCAACCGTGAATGAAAGCCTGTTTTAAGTATCAAATAGAGGAGCTGGACAGCATCTCATACAGTAATAAGTATATTCTGATTCAGTGTTGAAAGTTATTCAATTTCAGAACTTAAAAAAACTAGGCAGGATCTCGGCCCCGCACTCGCTGCCATTGTGCGTCTATTGATATGACCTACAAAGGTAAAATGCGCACCGTCCAGTGCCAGAGCTAGGCTGGGATCATTCTCTGCTCTCATCTCTCTCTTTCTGTGTGTGCATTAGCAGGGGGAAGAGCGGTCTACCTCGCTGGGGCACAAGACCACTGCCGCCTGCCCCTCGCAGCCATCAACTTGTTTGTTCCTTTGGTGCGCCTCATCTGCCCTGCTCCCATCCCAGCGCTGCCCCAGCTCTCTGCCCCATTCTCGTGGAAATGTCGCTTCCGCCGCTGTAACGAGGAGGGGTCCGGCTGGCTGGCTTGGTGGGTGGGTGGGTGAGCAGGGAGGGGGAGTGGGTACAAACCACCAAATCCATTCTCAAAAGTCGGGCAGGGCCGTGTAGAACTCACGTTTCTGCTTCATATACGTGGGAATTCCCTCAGTATGGTCACTCAGCAGGCAGGCAGCATCTCTGGAGAGAAGGAATGGGTGACGGGATGACGTTTAAAATTTAAATCATGGGCAAACCATCTTGCCCCAGGCTGCTTTACATTATTTATTGTGTTGAGTTGTTTGTGAGGCTGGGACTTCTCTGAGGGTCGCCACCTTATAGTGGAGACATATGCGTGTGCCTTAGATCCTGTAAGCTGGCCTCATGGCAGGAAGGTGGAGGGGGAGGTCCCTGACAAAGCGCGGCCCAAGAAGATGACCTCAGTGGAACTGGCCGAGGATGGTGTTTGGCCGGCGGCTGGGAAGGTGGAAGAAGGCTGCAGCAGGGAGAGACTCGCAACCGTGGTGGAGCCCATATCATTGGACCTGGGACCGTCAGTGAATGTTGTTCGCAAAGTGTTACCAATCTCTTTTGTTGGAAATGGTCATTGCCTGATAATAGTAAGATTAAACGAGAACTTACCTGTTCGAAGTTTGATCTTTATTTTATGAGGAGTAACGATGAGGGATTACGTGAAGAAGGCCCGCCTGGCGCTGGAACGGCATACTTCAAAACAGCGGCATGAAAAACACAGAACACAATAGCCGGAGTAAGATAGTAAGGCTCATTATAGATTTAGAACTACCAGATGATCATTCATTTTATGAGGGTGTGGAGTGGAGGGCACGTAATCCCTCATCATTACTCCTCATAAAATAAAGATCAAACTTCGAACAGGTAAGTTCTCGTTTAATCTTACTATTTTACTTCGGAGTCACGTGAGTGACTACGTGAAGAGTTTGAAGCTTTCTGTGTTTTTCATGTCGTAGAATTCTTCCATACGACAGTCCGGCTAGGTCAACACATACATGAGAAAACCAGACTAGTTTTAGTTCTTTCCATAATAAATGTTTAATGATAAAAGAACATATAATAACCCTCTTTACACCCGAGGGAACCATTACAAAGTGATAAAAGATATAAGTGATAACATAATTGATCATATTAATCAATAGTGAAACAAAGCAGGTGACTATAGTGAACCCAACACCGTGTGTCCAAAGCCTGTCATTGTGTGAACAGGTTTATTGTAGAACTTTGAAAAAGTTTCTTCTTTACTCCACCCTGCGGTTTCTAAAATATGCTCGAGCGGTACGTCCTGCACCTTCGCTGCGGATGTAGCTGCTGCCCTGGTGGAGTGAGATTTGAACACATCAGTGTCTACTCCTGCTAAAAGTAACACCTGTTTTAACCACCTTGAGATTGTTTGTACTGAAACGTTTGTGTGTGGTTTCTTATGCGTAATCATTAACGTTTTTTTTTCATTACCTCGAAGAGTTTTGGTAATTTTTATATATTGGTTCAAATGTCTAACCACACACAATGTTGGATCAATAGGATAAGCTTGAAAGGTTACCTTTGCTCCAGTTCTTCCTGGTCTGCTTTGTTTGATCAGATCGTAAACATAGAACACAATGTTATCTGTAGTCACATGCATACAGTCTAAACGCAACATTTGTAATGTTTGCACCCTTTGAGCTGAAACCAATGACATTAACATTATTAATTTGAATCTTAATCTTTCCAATGACAAACCTTCGATTGGAGTCCATTGCCTAAGTAAAGTAAGTACAATGCTAACATCCCAAATCTCTGTATATCTTGGTTTGGGTGGATTTTTGTTAAACATTCCTTTCATAAATCTGGATATTAACGGATGTGATCCAATTGAATTCTGATCAGATATTTGTCCTAAATAAGATGATAAGGCACTACGTGCACTATTAATGGCACTGTAACTTAAGTGTTGTTCAAAATGCAATTCGGCAAGGAACTCCAATACGTTTGCAACGGTCACAGTATGATAAGATATGTTTGACTGTCTGCAAAATCCTTCCCATTTCTTTATATGTGTCATATATTGTCTCTGTGTGCTATCTCGCCATGATGCGGCTATAACATCCATAGTTCTATCCGACAATCCAAGCTCCTGTAGTGGTCTGGTCAAAACCTGCAGATTAACAAATTCATATAAGCATGTAATGGATGAATTTCTTTGGTTACTGGTTTTATCAATAAATCACTGCTGTTAGGAATTGACATATATGGTTCTTTAATCATGTTTAACATCAATGGGAACCAAGGTTGTGTCGGCCAATTTGGGATTACCAACAATCCTGTGGCAGAGTCTTGTCCTATTTTCTTCAGACATTGCTGAACCAAAGCAAATGGTGGAAAAGCATAAAAGAACATATTCCCCAGTGTAATGAAAAACCATCTACTGCTACTGCATCTGGGTCTGGTTCCCAAGACACATATTTAGGCAACTGATGATTTAGTCTTGATGCGAACAGATCAATGTCTGGTAACCCATATTGAGTCACAATTTTACTGAAAATTACTGGGTTAAGCATCCATTCTGTGTTATCTTTAAATATCCTTGATCTATTATCTGCCACCACATTGTCTTTACCTGGAATGTAATTTGCCGAGATCCAAATTTGGTGATTAATACACCATTGCCATATCTCATTGACCAGACAATCACATGATACCGATCTGACTCCGCCCATGTGATTAATATATGCAACAGCTGTTTTATTGTCTAATTGTATTAATACATGTAGATTCTTTTTTGTAGAGCAATATGCCTTTAGTCCATAAAACCCCCCCAATAATTCTAAATAGTTAATACCATATGTTTGGAGAAACATTTCCTCTTGGACAGTCCATCTACCTCCACAACTGGAGAATGAATCTGTTGCCCCCCATCCGAGAGCGCTAGCATCTGTTTGTAAAATCACTTCAGGCTGTTGTATCAGAAAGTTTTTAGCAGCTTGTGGGACATTTTCAATCCACAATTGTAATTCCAACAAAGCTTCTTTTGTTAATTGCATAGGCCTATCAAAATGGCCTGCTCTCTTTTTTAGAGCTCTTATTTTGTCCCTTTGAAGCTTTTGGTAATGTAATGGACCAAATTCCACTGCAGGAAATGCTGCTACTAGCTTACCAATAATCTTTGCTACTTTTCGGATGGAGGGATAAGGTTTGTGAATGAGACCCCTACAAGTCACCAAAATATCATCAATTTTATCTGTTGGTAAAGTTACTAACATAGTAACTGAGTTAATTACAAACCCCAAATAGTTAATTGACTGTGCTGGCTGCAGCTGGGATTTAATTGGATGAATCAAGAACCCTAACTTTTCAAACAAAGCTTTAGTTGCTGAAACTGATTTCTCAGCTGATTCCTGATTGTCATTGATGATTAAAATGTCATCGAGATAAGCCATAACGATGTGTTTTTGTGCTCTTAATTGAGCTAAACTGGTTTCAACAGCTTTGTAAAGAGCCTGGGAGCTGAACTTAACCCATTTGGTAAAGCTCTGAATTGCCACAGCTGTCCTAGCCAATTAAATTTTAAATACCTTCGAAAAAACTGATGTATTGATACAGAATAATAAGCGTCCTTTAAATCAATTGTAGCCATATAACAACCTGCTGATATCAAATGTCTTGCAGTATTAAACGTTTCCATTTTAAAATGTTTGTATTCTACAAATTTATTAAGATTTGTAAGGTCCAGAATAATTCTGCAACCACCATCTTTTTTATCTCTTGGAAATATATTTGACACACATTGATGCTCGTGTTCAACAGTTTTTTCAATAACACCTTTTTTAAACAATTTGTCAATTTCCCCATTTATTTCTGCTTTTTCCTTTGCAGAAAACACGAAAGCATAAGCAGGTTTATTCTGTACTGGAGAGTTAACACCTTCTTTAAATGTAATAGTAGCTCCTGAAACTGTTTGTAAAATAAACCGATCAGATGTGATAGTAAGCTATTCATCATAAAACATTTGTAATCTCCCTCCAACTGGAGATTTGTCCACAGTTTCCTTAAGCATAGGATAAATCTTTAGTACCTCTCCATATGAACGTGGTGGTCTCCTTCTCCCCGTATACGGGTAAACATTAGGCTGTGTCGGATGATAATATTTCCTTGACATACTCCTGCCTCTGTTTCCAAAATCAAATCCCCTTCTTGGCGAAAAATACCTTTTTTGTCCAAAGACGAAAGGTCTCGTGGCTAATAGATTTAGCTTCTTCATCCATATCTTTTATTTGTTTAGGCAGGTTTTCTCCAAACAGATAACCAGGAGCTTGAACACCACTTGCTCGACACAGACTTGCAAACCTTGGGTGAAATATGAGCAGAATCGCAATCTTTCTCATACAATTAATTTCATAGAAGGAATTGCATAATAAGCCCAAAGTATCTTTTTGAATTTTTATCCATCTCCAACCCCTCCATTTGTCTTCCATAAGCATAATGGCAGCAGAAATTAATTTGAGGATTCTTTGAAATCTCATTTCTTGTCCTCTCATGCTTGGGGTCATAGATGTCCATATAGACGGATTAACCGTAGGTACCTCCAGTGAGGCACAATTATCCGGTGTTTTATATAATTCTGCTGTTTCAATCATCACAGAATCTTGAAGTTGGTGAGATACCATATAATTAATGTTGGCAGCTAGGTTTTCTTCCATAGCCTCACCACTTCCTTCAGGTATAGCAAAATCTTTTGCTATCCCAGGCACATCTGGCCTTTTCTTTTTTATTTGTGGTGTGCACTCATAATCCACATCACCACTTGCAGGGTCTGTCTTTTGCAGCCCTGATCCACTTGGAATTATATCCAATGAGACTTCCTCCGCCCTGAATCCTGGGTCCGGAGTTTCAAATTCCCAATTTGGCACATAGCCATATTCTGTATATTCAAGCCCCTCAGGGTTTTTTTTGGGAAACTTCTGGGTACTGTGACCCTTGTCTCATAATTTTTTTGGAGTACTTTCTCCATATGCTCCATTTTTAGCCACATAGTCTTATTATCCGGAGGACTTTCATTATCAGAGTCATTATCAGAAACCACGGGCCTCACAGATTTCTTTTTACATTTTTTAGGAACCCCTCCGTGGTTAGTATTTCTGGAGAAATTAAAAATCTCACTAACGGGTGAATCAGCGGCCACCGGTATCGGAACCGGATCCGCACTAATCTCTTGTCCCGTATTTTTAGCTTCACCCCGGGATGATCTTTTTACCCGCGCGAAATTTTCCTTTGCGATTTCTCCATTTTCTTTCCCATTTATCTGGCTAAATCAGTACGCCAGCGTGACTCTGATTTTTACTTTTACTTTCACTTTTCTGCTGGTTTTACCAGCGTAATGTCTTTTTTAGAACGTCCCCACTTTCCCTACACTTACCTGCGGGTCCGTTCCGACCGCTGCGAGGAGCTGCGCTCTGCAGCTTCCTGCTTTTGCCGTCAGCGTCGACGTAATGCCGTTCCAGCGCCAGGCCGGCCTTCTTCACGTAGTCACTCACGTGACTCCGAAGTAAAATAGAATTACAGAGTCAAACAGCACAGAACCATCCCTTCACATCCTTTTTACCCATCCGCACTAATCGCATTTGCTCAAATTAGGTCCTTATCCTTTCCCTGCCTTTTTTATTTAAATATTTTAGAGAATACAGTGCGGAAACAGGCCCTTTAGCCCACCGGGTCTAACGATCAACGATCCCTGCACATTAACACCATCCTACCCACACTAGGGACAACTTTTACAAGCCAATTAACCTGCAAACCTGAACATCTTTGGAGTGTAGGAGGAAGCCGAAGATCTCGGAGAAAACCCACGCAGGTCACGGGGAGACATACACACAAAGTCATTCACATCAAGATCCTTTTTGTTTTGATGCTCGTTTTTTGAGCTGATGAAACTGCAATGTTACAGTTCAATCACAATCACAGGAAGCACAGAACACATTGTGAGCTTTCCAAACCTTGGTGCAACAAACAATGTGAAATCAAGAGGGTCATACAGAGAGTGACAGTAATAATTCCAATCAGCACAATCTAAATCAAGACAGGATCAGCCTCCACACAGGGACCTTCCCCCAGACCGTGTCTGCCCATCACCACCACCCCCGTGCCCCTGACGCTTTCTTGTCTACGTGTGTGTGGCAGAGAGATGGCACTAAATGCCCTGGACACCACTCTGTACTGCTGCACCTTTCAACTGGGATGCCCTGGTGGGATTTGAGGAAGGACTCCAGCAGAATGGACGACAAGGGGAGTCAGGTTAAAGAGGGTGGACGTGTCTGTTCTGAGGAGTCCCTGGGCTTCAGTCAAGGGTCAGCGTGTGGGGCAGTGCCCTGGAGTTTACATCCTTTAGACATCCACCATGGTTCCCCGCTCTCCGTCCCTCTCTCAATATGTGACGGAGAATGGCCGAGAATATCACTGATTTCGCATCCAATCCTGTAAAATGTGAAGAGTTAAGATTGTCATATGTCAGTTTAACGTTGCAGCTTTACCATCTGAGATGGAGCACAAAGACGCAGCAGAAATTTGGAAACGTCATCCCGTCACCCATTCCTTCTCTCCAGAGATGCTGCTTGTCCTGCTGAGTTAAAGAGTGCCCACGGTAGACTCACGAGTCACTAAGGTAAACGCACGGGCCACTACGTTATTACAACGAGTTTAAATGTTTCGATTTTTAACTTGAACAGTAAATTTGACTCGTGGAAAACCTCAAACATGTTTGAATTTTTTCACGAGTTAACAAGTTTCACGGGTACCTGCCGTTAGCGCCATGAGTCGCTAAGTTGCGCGAGCGAGTTCCAAAGTTCCCGCTACGTTAATTGTACGTGATTACCGCGAGTGAAAACTCGGGGTCACTCGTGGGTCAACTCGCACCGTGAGACAGGCCTTTTAATCTTATGCCATTAAACCAAGTGAGGAGAGACAAAATGGGCCGAAAAAACTGCAGCAGATGTTATGACCAAGCTAGAAATAAGGGCAGACCCAACACACCCATTCTACCCATAGTTTAACTGCTTATAAAACACTGCTTAGTTATCTGCAATTTGGATAATTAGCATTCACTAGTCAATTGTGACTCATTCCTAATCAATCATTTATAGTTGAACAGTGTTCATGTGCAGCATTTTGAAGTATGAATTACACTTTGCAGAATTTGAAGCTTGACAGGTGTGTGATCGCTGAATAAAATCTTGTTTGTACAGACAAGCAACATTGATGCCACATTACTGCACTGATTATTTGGGCTATAAAAAATAAAAATCTCAGTGGTTGGTGCTGAGATAGAGCGAAATTCATCAGACATTCATCATGCGTTTTTGAGGAGTTTACGAGCCATGTGCTTCACAGTAATCCAATTTCCGATGAATCGGTTCCAAACTAGAAGGGCTAGACATTGATTGGCCTGTTTATTGCCATGCACACTGACATAAAATTCCCTGCAAGACAGCGGCAATGTTGAGGTTAGTGCTTGCTATGTTCATCTGGTTGATCAATCTGTGTTGTTGGGAGTACACACAGTGTTTCAGTGATCGTCATACACCATGGAAACAGGTTCTTTGGCCCCACTCATCCATGCCAACCGATGCCCCATTCAAGCTGATGTTCCAGAAAATAAGAGATATTGAAGTTAGACTTTTACAAATTATGTGTGGGTGATTATTTCGGTCTTGGTGGCTGGAATGATGTGGCAGCAAGATTTCACGTGAACAAAAACATGGCAATGAATGATAGCAATCTTAGCAATTGTGAAAGATTTAACTTATTATACAATGTCTCCAACCACTTTGTGGACTCTGGATCATGTTATGATAAAAGGAGGGAATGTAGAGGAGGATGGGGGTTTAAGTGTTAATATGTACATGACTGTGATGTGTACATGGTGAGCCTGCTTTACTTACTTAGAATTGCTAGGTGATGAATAATGGGAGAAGGGTTAGGGAGAGGAAGAGGCCCGATACCAAGTAGAACCGCAGAGGAAATCAAGTATGTTCTAGACATAATAAGAACTGGTGCAGGAATGTGCTGACTGTGTGATTAGCTGGACCCGTGATACTCGTGTATAAATATACTGCCTGTGCACAATATAATTGAGTGGGACTGCGAGGAGCTGGCAAGTATGTGACCATACTGACAGTGACTCTCCCACTCCCGTAATAAAGTTGTGTCTTTACTATGAGCATCAGTTACTGATGACGTTTATCATTCCGGAATGCGGGCGAGCTTTAACAATCACATGCCTTCTTTGCCACCCTACTTGTACTGCCACCTTCAGTGAGCTTATTTGCAGTGAGCTTCAGTGCACTTATTTGAATTGTTTTAATGAATCTTCTCTGGATGCATTTTGATGTAATTGAATTTTGTGGTTGAGGTGAAGTGAACCCGTTCCGCTTGGGCTTTCAATAAAACTGCCAGCTAAAATATAAAGATCATTATGGCATTGACTTGTCCTTTTCTGACATTGGCTGCTGAGCCTATGGTTAGGTATCCCAGATATCCAGCCATAGTGTTGCTATTAACCTAAGCAGCCAAGTACAGTGAGGTATTCTCTCAGCATTCCGGGAAGCTAAAACACAATTTTTAACCTGTTTATTGAGCACAAAATAAAATTGGAACTTTAACAACATCAAGATTGATTTAAATACCGATTAACATTAATTATTTTAAGTGCTGTGAAGTATTTACAAACCACACAATGACTATAGGTAGGAATAATTAGGCTGAGTAATTAGTAATGACTAATACATCATTTTATAAGGTTACTCACATTTTTGTTTAGTTTACAGATATAGTGTGGAAACAAGCACACTAATTCCATACCAACCAATGATCCCCACACATTAACACTTATCCTGCACACTTGGGACATTTTTTACATTTATACCAAGCCAATTAAGCTACATACCTGTACATCTTTGGTGTGTGGGGGGAAACTGAAGATCACAGAAAAAATTCGCACGGGTCATGGGGAGAGCATACAAACTCCGTACAGATAAGCACCTGTAGTCTAGATCGAACCAGGGTCCCTGGCATTGTAAGGCAGTAGCTCTACCATTTTGTCACCGTGCTCTCTCGCACAATAAAAGTCATAACATTTTCGAGGTACTTGAAATAAGAAAACCTGGAAATTTGCAGATGTTTTTATTTTGCATAAAAACAGTTTTCGCCCGAGTTAGATCATCCTAGAGTGATTACATTGGAGTGGAGTGCATGAGATTGTCTGGCCAATCTCATGCACAATTCACCCTAATAGAGTTGTGTTTATCTGGCATCAATTAAATGGCAACGATGTAATAATTCTTGCAATAGCCATTCCCTCCACATTTGGTAGAAATTGTAGCTTTTGGGTCAACATCAGGTGATGAGCTTCTAATTTTTCTGCAAATGAACAGCTTAATTTGGAGTTAGGAAACAAGAAGCCAAGATAATTTGTGACTGGCTCGGATTGATCCTATCTATTTCTCACCTCCAGCTCTATACCTCTTGCCCCTTCCACCCTTTCCTCTACTTTCAGTTTAAAGAAGGGTCCCAAACCAAAATGTCACCATTCTTTTTTCTCCGGAGATTCTGCCTGAGCTGCTGAGTTACTCCAGCACTTTGTATCTATCTTTGCTACAAACCAGTCGACACCAAGACTATCTCTTGGGAGGTGTCCAGAGGAATGAGAGCACTGTTGTCACTTTCCCCACTTTTTCTCTTATCTCCATGATGGCCTTTTTGTGTAACTGGTGTGTTGACATCATGCGCATCAATGTTCAATTTGTTTTGCGGCTGTCAGTAGGTGAAGGACATGGCAAATGTGAGGTCTGCATGGAGCTCCCAATGCAAATTGCCCATTTAAGCTTGATGTTCCAAAAATCTCAGATCTCTTGAAAAATTTGAGTAATTCAGCAAAGATCTGAATTCAATGCCAAGTGGGCAATTTGAACAAAAAAATTAGTTAAGACCAAAGTTGGACCCTTGAAGACTGAAAAAGGTGAATTTATTATGGGGAAGAAGGAAATGGCAGATGAGTTGAACAGGTACTTTGGATCCGTCTTCACCATGGAGGATACAAACAATCTTCCTGATATACTAGTGGCCAGAGGATCTGGGGTGACGGAGGAACTGAAGGAAATCCATATTTGGCAGGAAAAAATTGTGCTGGGTAGACTGATTGGACTGAAGACAAATAAATCCCCAGGGCCTGATAGTCTGCATCCCTGGGTACTTAAGGAAGGGGCTCTAGAAATCGTGGACGCATTGGTGATAATTTTCCATTGTTCTATAGATTCAGGATCAGTTCCTGTGGATTGGAGGGTAGATAATGTTATCCCACATTTTAAGAAAGGCGGGAGAGAGAAAACAGGGAATTATAGACCAGTTAGCCTGGGGAAGATGCTGGAGTTAATTATAAAAGCTGAAATAGCGGCACATTTGGATAGCAGTAACAGGATCGTCATAGTCAGCATGGATTTACGAAGGGGAAATCATGCTTGACTTATCTTCTGGAATTTTTTGAGGATGTAACTAGGAAAATGGACAAGGGAGAGCCAGTGGATGTAGTGTACCTGGTCTTTAAGAAAGCTTTTGATAAAGCCCCACATAGGAGATAAGTGGGCAAAATTAGGGCACATAGTATTGGAGGTACAGTGCTGACATGGATAGAAAATTGTTTGGCAGACAGGAAACAAAGAGTAGGGACTAATGGGTCCCTTTCTGAATGGCAGGCAGTGACTAATGGGGTACCACAAGGCTCGGTGCTGGAACCACAGCTATTTACAATATACATCAAAGATTTAGATGAAGGGATTCAAAATAACATTAGTAAATTTGCAGATGACACAAAGCTGGATGGCAGTATGAACTGTGAGGAGGATGCTATGAGAATGCAGGGTGACTTGGACAGGTTGGGTGAGTGGGCAGATGCATGGCAGATGCAGTTTAATGTGGATAAATGTGTGGTTATCCACTTTGGTAGCAAAACCAGAAAGGCAGATTGTATCTAAATGGTGTCAAGTTGGGAAAAGGGGAAGTACAACAGGTTCTTGGGGTCCTTGTTCATCAGTCAATGCAGGTACAGCAGGCAGTGAAGAAAGCAAATGACATTTTGGCCTTCATAACAAGAGGAGTTGAGTATAGGAGCAAAGAGGTCCTTCTGCAGTTGTGTAGGACTCTAGTGAGACCGCACCTGGAGTAATGTATGCAGTTTTGGTCGCCTAATTTGAGGAATGACATTCTTGCTATTGATCGAGTGCAGTGTAGGTTTACAAGGTTAATTCCCTGGATGGCGGGACTGCAACATGTTCTGAGAATGGAGCTTCTGGGCTTGTATACTCTGGAGTTTAGAAGGATGAGAGGATATCTTATTGAAACATATAAGATTATTGAGGGTTTGGAGACACTAGAGGCAGGAAACATGTTCCCGATGTTGGGCGAGTCTAGAACCAGGGCCACAGTTTAAGAATGAGGGGTAAGCCATTTAGAACAGAGATGAGGAAACACTTTTTCTCACAGAGTGTTGCGAGTCTATGGAATTCTCTGCCTCAGAAGGTGGTGGACGCCGATTGTCTGGATACTTTCAAGAGAGAACTAGATAGGGCTCTTAAAGATAGTGGGGTCAGGGGATATGGGAAGGGGTGCTGATTGGGGATGATCAGGCATGATCACATTGAATGGCTGTGCTGGCTCGAAGGGCCAATGGCCTACTCCTGCACCTATTGTTTATTGTCAGACTTTCTGTTCGCTTTCTTCAGAGGTTGCTGTCTCTTTCAGTGTAAGACTGGAAACATTGATATTTTCACTGTTATTAAAGGCTAATGTAGTCCATTGAAGTACCAGGGTGTATCCTGTACCATGGTGCCCAAAATGACATGCATTCTTTTTGCAACTGTGACCAAACCGTTATCTCATGCAAATTGAACGATGTTTTTTATATTTAATGCCCTGCATGTATAAAAACCTCCCATGTCATTTCTTTATGTTCCCTTCATCTTTTTTTCATTCTTACTAAATCATTGAAGACTCAAAACTTTTCAAAAGCAATTTATTTATTCTGTGCTAGATCTTCCACGATGTTGCCGAGCAGGCAGATTGTGACATCAATCGACATGCAGCATTGATTTTCAGCCTGTGCTCTCATTAATGCAGCTCAATATTCTGGCTAATGTACACTATTTAACCTTGTGCTGCAGAACAATGCTCCACCGTACTTCCACAGACCCCTCCAACCAGTCAGCCATTACATCAACTGTCTGCAGTATATCAAGCGATCAGCTTGGTTGGGATCACCTTAGCTGTTGATTGATTTCTGACCTGATGCAAATACTTGCCATTTGTCTTTCAAAGTTTATGCAGAGGGCTTCACACTTGCCTGCAAAATCAAACCCCCCTGGAATCTGCTCTCTTTCAGTTTTACGCAGTTCACCCTGAGCCAATGCTTCCACTACAGAAAGTGCAGGCTTGCTTTTATGTTGCCCATTCTCAATATTGATCCCCTGGTGAATGAGGTTAGTGAGTTCCAGCTGCAGGCAGCAATTATGCAATTCCCCAGGAAGTGCAATATCCTCGAGGTGTTTCCATTACGAGCAGTAGTTATGAGCCCAGCACTTGCCATGAAATCCTAGTATCTATTTTTTGGAATTTTGCATACATTCCAGCCCGTTTTGGTGGTTAGGCTGCTTGAACTTTATTATCAATGCATCTATCATTAATGTTGTTGATAAACCTATTTTTAGCCTCCGAGGCACCTCTGAGGCACGGCCTCGCGATTGAGGCATGGCATCTATCACCAAGGATCCCCACCTTTTCAGACCATGCCTTCTTCACACTGCTGCCATCAGGCAGGAGGTACAGAAGCCTACATTCTCACACCACCATGTTCAGGAACAGTTACTTTCCAACAAATATCAGATTCCTTGAATCAACCTTCACAACAGGACGCACGGTGGCGCAGCAGTAGAGCTGCTGCCTTGCAGCGCCAGAGACCCGGGTTTGATCCTGACTATGGGTGCTGTCTGCATGGTGTTTGTACGTTCTCCCCATGACCTGCATGGGTTTTGTGGGGGGACTTGTTTCCTCCCACACTCCAAGGACGTACAGGTTTGTAGGTGAATTGCCTTTTGTTAAAGTGTGTGTCGGATAATGCTTGTGTGCAGGATCGTTGGTCGACGCAGACTTGATTGTCTAAGGAGCCTGTTTCCGTGCTATATCTCTAAACTAAACTAGAATCCTACCTTGACAACATAACAATATGGCCTAAGTCTTGCACTACTATGGGGGCTTGATTTTGTTTTCTAATTGTTTTTGCACTCATTTATTGTTTGCTGTCTTTCTTCTTTTAGAATTTTGTGTAACGTATAGGATGATGTGTGTATAATTTGTTTTTTTGTATTGGTCTGAGTCTGTGCCTGTGAGGCTGCTGCAAGCAAGATTTTTCATTCTATTGCACCTCACTGCATTCATGTGTACATGACAATAAACTGGAGCTTGCAATCATGAACCCATTTGAGAATCTAATGAACACACTGAGCAACGATGAATGTGGATTCCAAAATCACATGAACTTCTTTTCTCATGTTACTCTCTTACCAGTGCAATGTTTGCCTGTCTGACAGAGACTAAGTAAGGATGGGTATAAAAGTGGAGTAAGCAGTCGTGGTGACAATGGGAAGTTCATGATATTTATTTCAGTAACTCAGCGGGTCAGGCAGCATCTCTAGAGAAATGGAATAGGTGTCGTTTTGAGTTGAGACCTTTTTTTTCAGACTCAAGAAGGGTCTCTAGCTGAAATGTCACCTATTCCTTTTATCCAGAGATGCTGTCTGACCCGCTGAGTTAGTCCAGCATTTTGTGTCTATCTTTGGTGTAAACCAGATTCCGCAGTTCCTTCCTGCACATATTTATTTCAGTGTTCTGTTACTCCATTATTTGGGGATTTGTCATTCCTGGGGGATAGGATTTCTGCCACCACCTGCCTAGTTCTTCATATTCTGGTTGAATTAAGGTCGCTTCGATTTGTGACCCAGGTGGGCAATGATTTAGCAAAACACAGGACCCGCTGGAGGAAGTCAGCGGGTCAGGCAACATCCGTGGAGGAAATAAACTGAAGGAAGGTCCCAACCCAAAATGTCATCTGTCCATTTCCTCCACAGATGTTGCCTGACCTGCTGAGTTACTCTAGTGATGTGTGTTTTGCTCAAGATTCCACCATCTGCCGCTCCTTGTATCTCCATTTAGACAATGATTTAATTTGCTTATCGAGGAATTAATCACTATTGTAACCACCGACCTTTTTGGTGGGACCATTTTGACTCTGCATTAACGGACCAAAAAACACAGGATCCAAGTTTGAAGCCCAAGTCTTTTTCTTATCGCTTGTAAATAATTTGGGATTCAATACTTTATCCATTTCCTTACTTTGCTCTTAACACTTTTGAATCTTTGACAAATATACCTTCCTCCAGCAAGGTAAGGATTAGTTTTTTGATCTGTTTTCTCTAAGTCACTGCACTGCCAACAATCATTGCCAGCAATTCTTTAATACCTTTCAAATGTTTCAATATCTGTCAGCACAAAAGCAATCTAAAACGTTCAAGGGATGAATAAGTTTGTTCATATTAATTTTGTTTTGGGCTCTCTCAGCCATTAGGGAATTTTACCTGTCAATCTGAGATTGATTCCTGTACAGATTCACGAGGTTAAAAAATATGTTCGCGACAAAATGGTTTGTCAAAAAATTGTTCCAATAAATTGAACCGGGGAATATTTCTATAAACTTTATTTGAGCTTTAATACATTCCATTGTTGTTAAGTCTAGGAAGAATACATAAAATGAACAATCAAATATTATTTAACCTGGTCTGTTCCTGCATTTTAGTTGATAATATTTTACCTGCTGATGTTTAAAGGCAGAATTATTATTTAAAAAAAACATGGAGCTGTGTATTACTCTCCATTTGAATGCAAGTCTAGTTGCCTTGCTATAATGCAAAATCGTCATGTTGATTTGAAGAGTTAAGGGTGCAGCTGGTAGAGCTGCTACCTCGCAGTGCACCGGGTTAGATCCCGATTTAGATGCTGTCTGTGTGGAGTTTGTAGGTACTTCCCCGTGACCTCGTGGGCTTCCTCTGGGTGCTCTGGTTTTCTCTCACATTCCACAAAGACATGTGGGTTTGAAGAGTAAATGACCTCTGCAATTGGCCCCTAATGTGTGGGGAGTGGGTGACAACGTGTGATAACGTAACTACTGGGGGCGGTATTCGATGGTTGGCATGGAGTTGGGGGGCGGCGGGCAGTTGGAGAGCCTGTTTCCATGCAGTATTCTTCAAACAATCAAGTTTGCTGAGCATTATGGGGTCAGTGCAGAAATATCGTCAGGAGGTAAAAGGTCAGCCATTGTCCGTCTTGTACTCTTTGCCTCTCTACACTTGCTTTTGTGACTTGACCCTCTACGCTTGAAAGGTGTCATCTAAGGCCCTGGGGTGGCATAATGATGAAGCCCTGTCTAAGGAATGCCCTGGAAATATTTTCAACCTTGCTACCATCAAAGGCTTTTGTGTTGTTGTTAAGTGTCATGCCATCATAATGAAACGGGTCCTTTGGTCCACCGTATACACCAATCCTACACTCTGTTCTCCATACGTTCTCATCAGCTTCCTACACCAGGGACAACCTAAAGTGGCCAATTAATCAACCAACCCACACATGCTTGTGATGTGGGAGTAAACCAGAACACCCAGAGGAAAGCAATGTGATCAGAGGCAGAACGTTGGAGCTGCACACAGACAGTGGCTGAGGTCAGGATTGAACCAACATCTCTGGTGTTGTGAGGCAGTCACTCCACCAGCTGCACCACTCTTTACTGAAGACATGTTGAAATATTTTTTTTTTAATCGATTTTTGTTCTATTTCTGTACATTTGCTTCTAATAAATAAAAAAAATTAATAAATAAAAATTAAAAATATATATATTTTTCCAAATAATAAAAGTAAATTAATTCACTTGTCTGTTCTGACTTTCTTACACAAGGTCAGAGACCATATTCATTGTTTATGCACCAGTCAGTTCCAACCTTAAGCTATAGAGCAGATTAGTTCAGAGATACAGCATGGAAACTGACCCTTCGGCCCACCGAGTTCAAGGCAACCATCGATCTCGCGTTCATTCTAATTATACGCTATCCCACTTTCTCATCTACTCACTACAAACTTGGGCCATTTTTACGCAGGCCAATTAAGCTACATAACTGTATGACTTTGGGATGTGAGAGGAAGTCGGAGGAAACCAACACGAACACGGGGAGAACATGCAAACACCACACCGACAGGACTGGAGGTCAGCACCGAACCCAAGTCACTGGCGCTGTGAGGCAGCTAGGTCCAGCTGGGTCTACCAGCTACGTCCTTGTGTAGGTCTTGAATGTAAGGTCATTCAGTTTTTCTCTTTAGCATTTTTATTATCCATCACTGCCCAATGCTGCACTGGCATCTGATCTCCAAACCACTTCATGCATCAGCTCTGGAACTCTCTACCACAGAGGGTAGTTGAGGCCAGTTCATTGGCTATATTTAAGAGTGAGTTGGATGTGGCCCTTGTGGCTAAGGGGATCAGAGGGTATGGAGAGAAGGCAGGTACGGGATACTGAGTTGGATGATCAGCCATGATCATATTGAATGGCGGTGCAGGCTCGAAGGGCTGAATGGCCTACTCCTGCACCTAATTTCTATGTTTCTATGTTTCTAGCTGTTGGCCAAGTATACATGCGTGTCTGAAAGGACTGAGCTGAAAATGCTTGACAGATGGTGGTTCCCCACAATAACACTGGCAGTCAGCCAGCTTGACTTGACCCAGTGAAAATTCCTGACTCCCTAACATTGTATTAATTACTGCCTTTACAGCATGAGTTTTTCTTGAAGAGAGACACAAAGCAGTGGACTAACTCATCGGATCAGGCAGCATCTCTGGAGAAAAGCTGTAGGTAACATTTTGGGTCGGAACCCTTCTTCAGGCTGGATCGGCAGCAGTCTGCAAAAGGGTTCCAATCCAACACGTCAACTATTCCTTATCCTCAGAGATGCTGCCTGACCTGCTGAGTTACTTCAATATTTTGTATCTATCTTTGATATAAACCAGCATCTGCAGTTCCTTCCTACACGCATGACTTTTTCTTGTCCTGTTTCCCTCATATTAGGTATGGATTCTCTTTTGATAATGGGTTGAATGCTGTCTTTAACAGATTATGATTGCAATTTACTTTAAAAAAAAAATCATATTTCAATGAATGAGTCAATATTTCTCATAATTTATTTTTCAAGCATAAACTATATTTGTAATCTGTTTTTTTTCCAATTAGTTTCACAGAGAAAATGGCATTAAATGTCTCCTAAGAGCTATCATTTATTATTGAGAAAAAACACTGATGCCACAGAATGAATGCAAAGGGCTACAACATCAATCACCCTCGAAAGAACAACATTTTAATTTTTACATCAATTGGGCTATTATCTGTCAGCACAGTTAATGATATGCAGGGAGCAAGTTCGTTCACGCAGAGACTAGTAGGTGCTTGGAACACGCCACCAGGAGTGGTTATGGAGGCAGATACAATAGTGACATTTAAGAGGCTTTTAGACAGGTACATGGAACAACAGGGAATGGGGGAATATGGATCACATGCAGGTTGAGAGAACTAGTTTTATAGCCCTGTCCCACGGTATGAGTTCATTCCACGAGCTCTCCCGAGATTTAAAAAAATCAAACTCGTGGTAAGCATGGAGAATGAACATAGCGGGTACGTCGGAGCTCGGGGACGTCAGACAACATCTCTGGAGAAAAAAGATGGGTATCGTTTCAGGTCAGGACCATTCTTCGGACCCCAGTCAGATCCCAGTTAGATTAATAACAATTTTCTGCAGCTTACACAACAATCGCCCCTCCCCCCAGACTCCCTCAGCCATTTCATTCAGCACTTTTGGAATGTTTGAATAAAACCTACTGTCATTGTGAATTTTAGCTTTGCCCCAGTCATGAGAGTGTAACATGACATACCGATCCACATCCGTGCATCTGAACAGTAACACGATATATTTTGATGCGTCTCCAAAACCCAATTCATGTAAAATGTGTGTTTCTTTGAATAATTTGGGTATTTTTAAATGGTTATCTTTGTCTCCCAATTTCGGAGGCGATTTCCATTCATTTCTGACGACGTGCTATTGTGCTCTGATACGCTCGTCAGGAAACACTGAAACACGAAACTGGAGATCTCTTCTGTGAGGCCGTTTGCACTGTAATCTCTGGGCTGTAAAGTCATAACTTTTAAACTATTAAGTCCTCTAGTAACTATGGGGATGTATGCATAAATCTATCAATGAAATTATTGATTTTACATTTCAGATAACTTTAAGTGTGGCGATATTTTGCATTGACCATGGACTATAAAGTTCAACATTTATTTGCAGGGTTTCAATTTCAAGGATAAATGAGATGGAAAAATAAATTTGTTCATCATTTCACGCTAGAATAATGGTAAAATGTATCAAAGGTACCAAGTCGTGTACATTAGAACTTGCATTCATGTCTGCAATCCCTTATTTAGAGAATTACTGATTTTAAAGTGTGTCACCGTACCGTAGACAATGGACTAACTGATCTTCTAAAAGTGGAAATGGTTATGGTAAAGAATAGCCACGTTCCCATGAGGGGTAGAAAAAGGGCATTCAAAATGAGAGCACTACGTTTGGACGAACATTGAGGTTAACGTGAAACACAAACGAGGAGATTTGCGGTAATTGTTATATTGGTAACTCTGCAGGGACTCCAACTAAATATAAAATATACAGAGGAGATCTGAAAAATACTGAGTAAGTGGGAAGATGGATTTATGGTTAACATAAAAAGGACCTTTAAGGGATTTTAATGCATTAATTATAGGATAACGGTCAAAGGAAAAATGTGGCTGATGGAAGATTTTCTTGGAGAAGTGGAGAGAGTGGCTTTGGCACTAACTGACATTGACAATGTTCTCCTTGTGATGCACCTTCTGAAATGCTGCAGGGGAACTGTGTTCATCTAAGGAGTTTGCAGTGTCTGCTCCAAGATCAATCTGGGCTTGACAGCACTGCAGCCCCCTCCCCCCCCCCATTTAAATGTTTTGCTCTTGCTCTCAGAACTGGCTTCAACCCAACCTGATTCAATACCACCCCACACACTCTGTCTTGTTCTCGACTATCCATCGCTCTCGGCCCCTTGTGTAAGTCTTCCTGCTTGTCAGCCATTGCAGAGTTCTGATTAACGCCAGCCTCATTACAGTCGCAGCAAAGGTTTGATATAGGCTTGTAGCTCATTTGTCAATGAGTGATGATTTTTCATTTCAATTAATGCCCAATGGGCCAATATTTGTAGTGTGGGGGGGGGGGGGAGATGACTAACATAGCCTCATTGTTAACCCCACTATTTTGGGTGCTACACATTTCTAGGCCGACCAACCAAGATGTGATGCATTGTAAAACATTGTAGAAATTAAGAATGGAAATCAAGGAGGCTCTGGCCACATTAAACCATGACTCCATGTGATATGGACTGATGTCTAAGGACCTAAGGTGGATTATTAATATTTTACCCGTTTTTTTTTTTTTAAAGCTCCATGATAGCTGCATAGTAGTCAGCCCAATATCTGCATTGATTCTTTTCTTCAATGGTGTTCTTTGTCAAAATTATGTGGTTAACTGGATTCATAAATTGTTTCTAGGCAAATTGTATTTGATTAACATAATTGAATAAGGAAGGACTGATGAAGAAGGTGGTTTTGAAGTTGAATGCTGCTGACAAAGGAGCATTAAAGAGACAAAACATGAAGGACCCAACACTGTAAAATTCATTAATGTATGTACAAAATCCAGAATGTCATTGGCTACTGTCGAGGCTTTGCCCAGGAAAGGTCTTCTATCCACTTTTTTAATTTAAGAAGATTAGAAAGTAAATCAGCCAAGACTGATTAAGGACATGGTTTCGCCATAGCCCCAGTGGAGGGGAGGAGTTCGACTGGTATTGTATACTTGTGAATTTGGAACCATATGTACAGACATGATTGTGACTGTGCATAAGTACATACATAGTGGCGATCAATGACAAAATAAGTTCTTCAAGTGGCATACAAGGGTCTAGTTTAACATAACAGGTGATTATATATGAAGTAGGATTAAATATGATGAGCTTGCTTGGGTCCCTTGTGAATGTGATGCTTCTGCGACAGAACTCTAGGATGATCTGATGTGATGCTGACAGCTGCTGTGTGACTTGTATATCTTGTTTGTACATGTACTTTGTCTTGTTAATAAATGTTGAGTGCAAAAAAAAAAGAAAATACATCTGCTAACTGCACTAGACTGAAGTGGACTGCACTGTGGTGGTAGGGTCCCACAGAGTAGAGGCCCTAGGTCGGAGAGTTGGCAGAGAGGAATTAATAAGACAGTTATTCTTGTTTGATGTGACTGGGACTATGAATTGGTCACAGATCTGTAGATGAGGGGGTGATGAGGTGGTCTGGCATGCAGATCAGTAATTGTAGGAAAGAGTCTGGGTGGGAATGGGAACTACCAAATTGGGCTTTGGTAGTAGTTGGGGAAGGAGTCGGAAGTTGAGTTGGCATGATGGCTAAGGGTAAAGGCTTGACCAAAGCCAGCTTTCCAATGATTGTATGGGGTGTGCCCAGGCAATATTGTTGAAGCAACTGGGAAGCCGATATCAAAAACATTCTGAAGGAGACTGCTAACATCATTCAGACAGCCGCCCTTAGTTTTTTGCATGGATCACATTGCAGTACTGTTGGTCACCTCCATGATGTCTTATGTTCATCTCTGAAGTACTGATTGGCAGAAGACTGAGAAAAAAAAAAAAACGGAAGAAATAGAGGTAGAGCTGCTTCCTCACAACACCAGAGACCTGGGATCGATCCTGATATCGGGTGTTGTCTATGTGGAAATCGCACATTCTCCCTGTGATCATGTGGGTTTCCTCCAGGTGCTCCGGTTTCCTCCAGCATTCCCAATGACGTGCGAGTTTATAGGTTGATTGGCTCTCTGTAAATTGGATCATGAGGTGAGACCATGGCTTGAGGGGAGGATAGGAGCATTATGGAGCTATTACCTCTCCTATCTGTCAATGGCTGCCATATCACTGAAGTCATTAGAAGATAAATATTTGCAGCAACAAAGAGAGAGGTTTATGATATAAATCTGCAAAATAGATGTCATTTGTTTATTTGAGAACTGAATGAACCTGTGCATACCAAGAAACAAAGGGTTAAATGGCATTAAACATACTGGATCTTTTTTGATCAGTACTTCAAGTGCAACTTAAAATAACCAATTATTTTTTTATAAGGTGGGAATTTTATTTCAGCGTATTATTGCAGGCGCAGCCCCTGCAAATGTAATATTTGACTGTTGTGCAACAAAAGCTGGTCAAAGGGAAAGTTAAACCAGAGGAGCCAAATGGATGGAGGACATTTATTCCATCTATGAATTTAATCATTTTCGCAACCCACAAGGAATTTTCCATTTTCATGAAAATATTTTTAACGAGCTGTATCGTAGCCTGCAAGTAATGAGTGTTGCACAAGAAGTTGTTTTATGACAGACTCTCAACACACAAATGATCGGAATCATCGAGCATAGTTTATCAACTTACTGTCTGAGTGAAGTTAAAACAAAACATCATTAAGCTGAGTCCATATCATGTCATGAAATAGAAACCGTCTTTAACACATTTTATTGGAGTTTTTTTTAAAGCTGTAAAACTAACAAGATAGCTAAAGGAGAGCTGGTGGATGAAGTGTATTTGGATTTTTGAAAGATGTTTGTTTAAGGGTTACAGCAGTAGATCAGGGCTCGTAGGTGATGTTAGTATGGTGACAGGGTAGGTTAACAGACAGGTGAGAGAGAGAGTAGGTATAATTAGGTTATTTTCAGATTGACATGCTATATAAAGTGGATGTCTTCAATAACACTGACATTAATGACTTGGATAAAATCCCCTTGATTCCTTTATCCAGGATTCTCATGATATACAGACAGCTGGAAAAAGTAATGACGTGGGCATAAAGAATCTGCAAAGAAAAGTAGACGGGTTAACTGAGGAGCCAACTTATGGCAGGTCTGTATGTGGTAGGGAATGTGAAGTCATCCACTTTGATAGAAAAGCAGAATATAATATCAATGTTAAATTGAACACTGCATCATGGAAACAGGCCCTTCGGCCCTCAGAGTCCAAACTGACCATCGATCTCCCGTTTTATATAACAACAGTTTTATATTATCCTATTTAATACAATACAATAATACAATACAATACTGTAACCGGTGGGGGGCGCTGCAAGCCGGCGCCCTGTCAGCAGCGTGTCTTTTTTTCCTACCTTTTTAATTGTTTTAGTATGTTTTAAAGTATGTTTTAAATGTTTCTTTGTGTGTTTTGTGTGTGGGGGAGGGGGGGGTGTAAGGGGGAAACCGTTTTGGTCACCTCCTCCACGGAGAGGCGACTTTTTCCAGGTCGCCTCCCCCGTGGCCTAACATCGGCCTTTCCCGGTGACGTAGCCGGAGCGCAGCGCGGACTCTCGGCGCGGAGCGGGCGAGCCCTCACTGGGGCTCGCCGGAGGGGAGCGCTCTGTTTCACTGGCCTGCAGCAGCCTGCGCCGTCCACAGCCTGGGATCCCTCGTGGGGACCCGGGGGAAGAAGAGCTCCAACTGCCGTCCCGTGGCCTACTTCTACCCCTGGGCGCGGTGGGGACTTACTTACCATCAGGGGCGGGGTCCCTCGCCAGGGATCCCTGGAGGGGAGCTCCAGACCGCCGGCCCTGCAGTCTGCGGTGCTTCTGGCAGCGGCGGGGACTTTAAATCTCCGACCGCCGCCCTGCGGCCTACACCAACCTGAAGCCGCGGTCTCCGGTGGGGAGACACCGATTCAGGACTTACCTGGACTTTACCTTGTCTACACACCTGGACGCCCGCAGAGACGGCTGCGGAGGGTGGAGGTCCCGACCACGGCGGAAAATGGAGGAGGACTGGCCAAATTTTGTGCTTTCCACCACAGTGATGAATGCGGTGGTGGATGTTTTTGTCACATTTGTATTGTGTATGGTGTGTTCTTTATCATTGTACAGCTGCTGGCAATTCATTTCATTTGCACTTTATGTGCAATGTGACGAATAAAGCCGTATTGTATTGTATTGTATTGTACCGTTTATTGTCATTTGAACCTCAAATGAAGTTCAAACGAAATTTGGTTTCTGCAGATATACAACAAGAATTGAACCAAGACACAACGCAATTTACACAAACATCCATCACAGTGAATCTCCTCCTCACTGTGATGGATGGCAGAGTATTGTCTCTCCCCTGCACTCCATTCTTCTCCCGATGTCAAAGTCAAAGCTCCCGGCGGGCGATGGTAAGTAAGTCCCGCGGCCATTAAGGCCACGTCTAGCGATGCAAGGCCGCATTGGAGCCCCCGGCGGGCGCTAGCAAATCCCTCGGCCATTAAAGCCGCACGGGGCGATGTAAGACCCCGATCCAGGTAATTTTCAACCCCGCAATTCGTGTGGGAGAAGTTGCCGTTCGGGAGCTCCGAAAAGGGTTCTCCCACCCGCGATTTCCCGATGTTACCGTCCACCGGGCCTGTGGCTGGAGCCTCCAAAGCTCCGGGGTCGGACCGCAGCAGCGCGCCACTACAGCTCCTCCCGTTCCGAACTCGGACAGCTCCATGATGGTAGGTCCGCAGGCTCCGTGCCTGGAGCCCCCAGGTCATTCCGGTTGGAGGCCGCTCCACGGTGCTAGGCCCCAACGACAACGGAGCCCCGACAGGGAAAAGGTTGGGTCCCCCGTACAGGGAAGAGATTTTCAAGTTTCCTCCGCCCCCCACACATACAGTTAAAAACAATTTTTTAAAAAACCCACTATAACGTACACTCAACGGGACAACAATTTTTTTTTAAAAAGACAGACGGACTGCAGAGGCCGCTGCAATGTCGGTCGCACAGCCCACTACAGGACCAACTAAGCATCCACTTCCGACACTTTTGGGGTAATTTACAGAGGCCCATTAACCTTCAAACTTTGAGATATGGAAAGAAACTGGAGAATCCTGAGGAAGCCCATGTGGTCAGAGGCAGAACGTGAAAACTCCACACGTCCAGCACCTGAGATCAAAATTGAACCCAACTCTCTGGTGCTGTGAGACAGCAGCTCTACCGTCTGTGCCACTTTGTTATCAGCCTAATAATGTTGATAAATTGAGGGATCTGGGTATTCTAATGCAAAATATTGGCATGTAGGTGCTGCAGTACTTAACAAGGTAAATCGTGAGAGGAATAGATTGTCTATACGCACAGTTTATCTTGCCCAGAGTAGGAGAATTGAGAACCTGAGGACATAGGAAGCTGAAGAGGGAAACATTTAATAGTAACCTGAGGGGTAACTTTTTACACAAAGTGTGGCGGATGTAAAGAACAAGCTGCCAGAGGAGGTAGTTGATGCAGGTGGCAATCGCAAAGTTTAAAAAACATCCAACATGGACATGATAGGTTTAGAGGGATTATGGGGCAAACTTGGGCAGATGTGACTAGTGTAGATGGGACATGTTGGTCTGTATGGGCAAGTTGGGCCGAAGGGCCTGTTTCCCCACTGTATCACTCCATGACTCGATAAATGGAATATTGCAAAGGTTGTGGTCCTGCTACAACTGTACAGGACACTGATAAACCAAATCATGGGTTGTTTTGGCCTCCATATTTACGGCAGAATAGGCATACCTTTGAGGTCATGCAAAAGGTTTATTGGATTCAGTCCTAGACTGACAGGGGTGTCCGATGAGGAAAAGTTTAACAGGATGTGTTTATAATCTCTGGAGCTCAGAAGGTTGACAGATGACTTTATTAAGAAATGTAGGATTCAAAGGGATTTTACAGGGCAGATACAGGATGCATCCCCTGATCCAATCAAATTGGAAAAGAGAGTTGTCAAATTTGAGGTCATCCATGATCTCATTGAATGGTGGCTTGAAGTGAATTATGGCCTGCTCCTCCTACTGCTCCAGTTCTTGTCATGTTTTCTATTCATTTATCTACAGGCTTCAGCCTGTCTTTTCATCTTTGAAATCACTGAAGATAATGATGAAGCTGCTTTTATAACAGCTGGTCAATTAAACCTTTGATGCCCAGGAATTTACTTATGTGTTCTGAAATGTTCCCACAAATCACCGATATTCTCAGTGTACAAGATGACCAATTATTTCTTTTTTTTAATGTCACCCGAGCTGTTTAATGTATAGTTGATCGATTTGTATTAATATATTTCATGTGTCAATTACAGTATCTTATGTACCCAAGTGTAGACTCCCTCTTTAATATGGGTAGCATTCAATATTTTCTCAGAAAAAGGGATGAACCTCCGGTATTCTCTCCCCCCGAAGGCTATGGAGACCAGTTTTGCTTGGGTAATTTAATAGGAAATGGACACATTTTCAGAACATCGGGAAACACTAGGCGGTAGAGTTGCTGCTTTATGGCGCTTGTAGCGCCGGACACCCGGGTTCGATCCTTACTACGAGCGCTGTCAGTACGGAGTTTGTACATTCTGCCCGAGGGTTTTCTCCGAGATCTTCGGTTTCCTCCCACACTCCAAAGATGTACAGGTATGTAGGTAAATTGGCTTGGCAAATGTAAAAACTTGTCCCTAGTGTGTGTAAGATGATGTTAATGTACGGGAATCGCTGGTCGGGGCGAACTCGGTGGGCCGAAGGGCTTGTTTCCGCACTGTATCTCTAAACTAAACTGAACTAAATGACTTTAGAGAAATGCTGCAGAAGAGAAGAGCCTTGGGGTAGATATAGAGTTTAGAATTTAGAAATACAGCGCGAGAAAAGAAACCTTCGATCCAGCGAGTCCGTGCCCACCAGCGATCACCCCGTACACTAGCATTATCCTACACACTGGGGGTTAATTATCATTTTTTTTTAACCAAAGCTAATGAACGTACAAAACTGTGTGCCTTTGGCGTGTAGGAGGAAATCCACATTTATTTCGAGGGATAGAATACAAAACAGGGTTGTAATGCTGAAGCTTTAAGGCACTGGTCCGACTGCATTTGGAGTATTGTGAGCAGTTATGGGCCTCCTATCTGAGGAAGGATGTACTGCCGTTGGAGAGAGGTCCACAGGAGGGTTACGAGAATGATCCCAGGAATGATTGAGTTTACCTATGAACATTTGAGAGTACTGGGCTTGTACTCGCTGGAGTTTAGAAGGATGGGAGGGACCCTCATTGAAAGTTACCGAAATAGTGATGGAGTGAATTTGGTGAGGATTTTTTCACTAGCGGAAGAGTCTAGGAATGGAGGTCATAGCCTTAGAATAAAAGGATGTAGCAATAGAAAGGAGATGAGAAGGAATAGTCTTTATCAGAGGGTGGTGAATCTGTGGAATTCATTGCCACAGAAAGCTGTGGAGGCCAATTTAGTGAATAATTTTAATGCGGAGATTGTCAGATTCTTGATTAATAAGGATGTCAGTGGTTATGTGGCGATGGCAGGAGAATGGGGTTGAGAGGGAAAGGTAGATCAGCCATGATTGAATGGCGGAGTAGACTTGATGGGTTGAATGGCCTAATTCTGCTCAGAGACCTATTAAACCGGAACACTCGGGGAAAACCCACGCGTTCACAGGGAGAATGTAAAAACTCTGCACAGACAGCACCCGTAGTCAGGATCGAACCTGAGTCTCTGGCGCTGTAAGGCAGCAACTCTACTGCTACACCACTACCGCCCTCATATGGCCATCATCATATGGATCGGTGAGCAGATGGAAGCACCAAGTGTCCAACTCCTACTCCTCCTGTTTTCATTTGTTCTTATGTTTTAATATAGCCTAAGAACAGGCCATTTGGCAAGATTTTGTTCAAAGGTTCAAAGGTTCTTTATTAGTCACATACACCAATCGGTGTAGTGAAATGCGGAATGCCATTGCAGCACATTAAAAAGAATACAACATAACAATAATAAAATAATTTAAACATAAAAACATCCCCCCACAATGGTATCCACTGTGGGGGAAGGCACAAAGTCCAGTCCCCATCCCCATGTCCACCCATAGTCGGGCCTATTGAGGCCTCCGCAGTCGCCGCTACGGGGCCCGATGTTACAGGACTTTCTCGCCGGGTGATGGTGCTCCGGCGTCGGGAGAACCCTCTCAGCGGCTTGGGATGCCTGGAACGGCCGCTTCCTTACCGGAGACAGCGGCTTCCGAAGCCAACAGGCCGCGCTGGACGGAACTCCACCACTGGCGATCTCGGCGAGAGATCCCAGGCTCCGCGATGTTTAAGTTCAGCGCCACCGCCTGCGGCTGGCCACTCCACAGTCCCGCAGCTCTGCAATGTTTTTATCGGTGGTCTCAGCATACCGGAGTTCCAGCGCGGCGACCCGGGCAAGGCATCGCCCGCTCAGCGATAGCGCTCCAGCGTTGTGCCATCGCCGAAGCCGAGGTTCTGGCCGGTTTCCCCTCAGGAAACGCCGCTCCAGACCCGATGATAGGCCGCGAGGACGGGTCAAAGGTGCTGCCCGGAGAAAAGCCGCCTCTCCGACAAGGTAGGGACCGTGAAAAGCAGTTTCTCCCTTCCCCCCCCCCCCCCCCCCCAACCCCCCACCCCCAACTTAAAAAAGACTAAACCTCCAAAAACACTAACTCACTAAAAGTTTAAAAAAAAGAGGTGAAAAAACGGACAGATACAGGCTGGGTAGCCATACCCATACAGGACGATGCCCATACTGCTTGCTAATTGCTTTATGCAGGAAGGTGAATTCATGGAAGGCATTTGAGATTTTTTTTTTCTGGAACTATGTCAATACAAATTAAGGGGTGGGTTATCTTCAATCTATCATTGTCAAACAAGATTGGGATTAATGGCCTTGTTTTATAGGAAAAAAGTCCCTCGGGAAGAGTGGTCAAGGTATGTTGGGATCTTCTACTGAACATGAGTCTGATAGACTTAAAAATGAAATAGGGGCTCGATTTAAAAACAAAATTAGAGGACCAAAGTATGAATTAGGGTGACCACGGTGGCGCAGCGGTAGAGTTGCTGTCTTACGGCGACCACGTGTGCTGTCTGTACGGGGTTTGTATGTTCTCCCCGTGACCGCGTGGGTTTTCTCCGAGATCTTCGGTTTCTTCCCACACTCCAAAGGCGTGCAGTTATGTAAGTTAATTGGCTTGGTGTATGTGAAAATTGTCCCTAGTGTGTGTGTGTGTAGGATAGTGTTAATGTGCGGGGATCGCTGGTCGGTGTGGACTTGGTGGGGCGAAGGGCCTGTTTCCGCGCTGTATCTCGCTAAACTGTAAACTAACAAGGGTTGATTGAGAAGTTAATTTTAAAACTATGTTGGAAGAGCAGTGACAAGTACTTAATGAAACAATTCAAAATGTGTTACTTGTTTGTCTTCCATCAAGGAATAAATGTTCATAGGAAAGATCCATCCATAGTAAGAGAAATTAAAGAGCAAAAAATCAAAACAAGCGACAGATGGTGTCTTCAGCAAAGAACATCAAGCCTGAGGATTGAATATTTTAGAATTCAGTAAAACATAAATAAGAGATGCACAACCAGAAGTATCTTCCACAACAATGTAAAAAGTGACAGGTGAGCAGAATTACGAAGCGCCTGTAACTGCAGGTAGCAGGAAGCATAATGAGAAATGATGAAATAACAGAGGTAATGAACACATAATTTGGAGTAGAAATTCATCCAGTGAGATTAGCAACTCTGGTGTTGAAAGTTGGCTTCAATTAGTCGGTCAATGCTACCAGTCTGAAGAAGGATCCTAAGTCGAAACATTACCAATCCATGTCCACTAGAGATGCTGCCTGATCCATTGAGTTACTCCAGCATTTTGTGTCTTTTTTTGTCTCTGCAGTACCTTGTGTCCACATTTTACTGCTCCGTTGTGAAATCTCCTCAAGGTATGCCTGCTTTGAAGCAGGACACTGACCCAAATGGTTGCCGATCCATGCTCCCTGACCCGCTGAGTTACTCCAGCACTTTTTGTTCTATGCAAGTCTCCAGCATCCATGCATCTTCATTGAATTTGTGTTGGGCTGGCCCAAATTTCCCAAAAAGGACTTTTCAGTGGGCAATCCTAAAACTATAATGAAAATGCAAAAGTTACCACTAAATAGTGAAAGGCCTGGATAGAGTGGATGTGGAGAGGATGTTCCCATTAGTGGGAAAGTTTAGGACCAGAGGTCATCACCTCAGTATGAAAGGATGTAGCTTTAGAAATTAGATGAGGAGGACTATCTTTCATCAGGGGTTGGTGAATCTGTGGAATTCCTAGCCACAGAAGGCTGTGGAGGCTAAGTGAATGGATATTGTTAAGGTAGAGATAGATAAATTCTTGATTAGTACAGGTGTCAAGGATTATGGGGAGAAGGCAGGAGAATGTGGTTGAGGGGGAGAGTTAGATCAGCCATGACTAAATGGCGGAGTAGACTTGATGGGCCGAATGTCTTAATTTTGCTCTCATCACTTATGCACTTATGAAATAGTAACTGTTCCAAATTAAATGTATACATTAAATCATGTTGCATTCCACACAAAAATGTGTTACTTAACATGTCCTCCTATGTGGTGCCACCCTACTAGTATAACTCGCAGGGTTACACAAAAAGCTGGAGAAACTCAGCGGGTGCAGCAGCATCTAAGGAGCGAAGGAGATAGGCGACGTTTCGGGTCGAGACCCTTCTTCAGACTCAAATACACTTGGACCATTTCCGACAAAAATAAACAAACAATAACTTCTCTTTTGATTCCTCCCATTTCCTCCAAACACAAGGCGTAGCTATGGGCACACGCATGGGCCCCAGCTACGCTTGCCTCTTTGTCGGGTACGTCGAACAATCCTTGTTCTCGGCGTACCAGGGTCCCATCCCCGACCTCTACCTCTGTTACATCGACGCCTGCTTTGGTGTCACCTCCTGCACCCACACACAACTGACTGACTTCCTTAATTTCACCACCAACTTCCATCCGGCACTCAAATACACTTGGACCATTTCCGACAAAAATAAACAAACTCCTCATAGTATAACTCGCATCATGGTTCTAGGATGCCCTGTGTTGGCATGTGTAGCAGCAGGCCTTGTTCACTGGCAGGCAACAAGTGGAGCAATAGCAAAGTGATGGGATGAAAAGATGAATGTGCCTACCTGTCATGACAATCGAGGTGCAATCAATCCCAGTAATTGCTAATTCACCAGCAGATTGGCAGCGAAAGACACAAATTGTTAGAGTATATCAGCGGGTCAAGCATCATCCCTGGATAACATGGATAGGTAAGGTTTCTGGTCGGGTCCCTTCTTCAGACTGATAGCAGAGGTGGGGGGCAAGAAAGCGACAAGAGTTTTCCCCCCACCCCTACAATCAGCCTGAAGAAAGGTCCCAAGCCGAAACGTAACCTGTCCATGTTCTCCAGGTATCCTCCCTGACCTGGAATTACTCCAGCACTTTGTGTCTTTCCTTGGTAAACCAGCATCTGCAGTTGTTTGTTGCAGCATATTGGCAGCATTCTGAGCTTGCATTCCAGCATTCAAAGTAGCACGCGCTATGTGATGGACAGAAAAGGATTCAAGAATCCAACACTCTCTTTGAACATGTCTGATGAGTTTCCACATTGACACGTACTACTGGGAACATCATTCTTCCATCGTTCTGTTTGACGTTCCCACGTAAAAAGTGGTGTTCACTCACATATGAGGAAGCTAGATTGGAGGAAGCAAAGAGAGAAGGGAAATCTCAAAAAGTGATGAACAACGACATTTGAACCACAAATACAGGAATGTAAATGTGTGAATGAAGTTGCACACTACCTGCACACTGGGAAATATTAACTCAGGACTGTGTACAACCGTCTGTGTCAAATTGTGCTGGACGGCATGTACTCACAGAAATTAGCTGAAACCTTTGTGCCAGATTTCCCCAAAGTATGAAGTGTTTCATTGTGCATTCTCATCCATCATTTTCTGCAGGCTGCCGATCAAATGTCTCTGAGTTCGCTACAACATAACTCATGTGCAGTTGTGGCCTCCAGTTATCTGACATTGTATGACCTATTTCTCCTGCTCTGATTGTAAATCACTCCAGTTGACACCTCGCCATGTACAGGTTCTCTGCATTATGTATCTGAGCTACTGGATGGCTGTCTCTTCATTACCACTCTCTTTGTTTTACACTGCCAGGTCAAATTGCAATTTCTGAATGGAAAGGGGCATAACAAACAGTTTTGTTTGGTGATGGCATATGCTAGTATGACATGTTGGTAGCTCCGAAGGGTTAACAACTAGATTTTCACATTATTTAGATTTTTACTCTACGCTAAGGTTATTAGTTTATTAATTTGGAAGTTTTTTTCGGAGATACAGTGTGAAAATAGGCTGCGGCCTCTGCGGTCATGGCTGCAGTCTGCAAAACCACCTCCATGAGACACAGGACCACAAGGTTTACCACTTCCCTACAATTAGTTTTTGTATGAGGGCTTGCGGCAGCCTGATTCTCTGGGTGGTTGTCCAATAAGAGACAATTGGTTCGGCTACTCTAATATTTAAAGAGGTTAGAATATGGAGCTAGTTTCTCCATACTGGAACATTACGATCATAGTGCCTAAAAAGATCTCTGGAGAAAATGGATAGGCAATGTTTCGGGTTGGGACCCTTCTTCAGATTGTTTGGGGGTTGGAATGGAAGGAGGAGGTAATTCGGCCCTTCAAGCCAGCACTGCCATTCAATGTGATCATGGCTGATTATCCACAATCAGTACCTCAATCGGTATCCTGCCTTCTCTCCATATCCCCTGACTCCGATATCTTTAAGAGCCCTATCTAGCTCTCTCTTGAAAGTATCCAGAGAACCGGCCTCCACTGCCCTCTGAGGCACAGAATTCCACAGACTCACAACTCTCTGTGTGAAAAAGTGTTACCTCGTCTCTGTTCTAGATGGCTTACCCGTTATTCTTAAACTGTGGCCCCTGGTTCTGGACTCCCCCAACTTCGGGAACATGTTTCCTGCCTCGAGCGTGTCCAAACCCGTAATAATTTTATGTTTCAATAAGATCCCCTCTCATCCTTCTAAATTCCAGAGTATACAAGCCCAGCCGCTCCATTCTCTCAGCATATGACATTCCTGCCATCCCGGGAATTAACCTTGTGAACCTACACTTCAAGGAAAGACCAGGACAAATCAGAGCCAGCAACAGATGACCTCGGGCAAGGAGGTTCCCTGAAAGACTCACCTTTCCCTCCTGCTCCCCTTCCTCAACAAAATGTCGGTTAACCAGTTCCACAGTTCACAATGATGTATCGCTCTTGGGATCACACCATCCCTGACCAACAATCGACCTATGTGGAACCTACTTGTCTGGAGGTCATCTGTTGCCGGCCCTGATTTGTCCTGGTCTTTTCTTGTTTCCAGATCTCTTTCCCTCCCCACCGCCCCCCCCCCCCCTTCCAAATCTCCAATCGGTCTGAAGAAGGGTCCCGACCCGAACCATCATCTGTCCATTATGTCCAGAGATGCTGCTTGACCCGTTGAGTTGCTCCAGCATTTTGTGCCTATCTTTGGTATAAGCCTGCATCTGCAGTTCCTTTTTATTAGCTTCAAGGGGATTTGTTTTTTCAGGATCAAGGTTTAAACGATTGGAATTGCCCAGTTAGGATTAAGATAAAGAATATTTTATTTTGTTCTTTTAAGATCCTTACCGTAGAGAGCTGTGGAGTTTCAGTTATTTAATATTTTCTGGGCATAGATTTTCTTTTGGATACCAAGGGATTTGATGGCTCTGTGGCTAATGCAGGAGAATGGATTTAAGGCTAAAGGATTGTTTTTTAATGCTAAAGTAGGCTTAAAGAGCTGATAGCGCACTACTTTTCTATTGGGAATGTATTCCTAGCTTGTTACACCAGAGATTATTGCTGAGTTCTAGATCTCTAAAGAACCTTTCCTCCTCTCAGTTTCCATTATTTCCTTGCTAACAGGAGGATAAAAATGATGTTCAGGAGGGCAGTTAATGAGATCAGACTAATGGGGCTGCAGAAGCCACAATTACCCTCTACCTTTTATTGGTGTTATCTCCTCACTGGTGTGACCTGGATGGGATAATGTGAGATGGTTTCTTTCCATGCTCTGCTGTTTTAAGACGCAGAGGGGAATAACAAGCCACAGGCACGATTTACAGCTTTTAAAATTCTAAAGTTGCAAATAATTCCCAATTATGCACACAACAAATGCTAAACAAACAACAAGTTCACCGCACTTGAAACAAACAAGTGTCTAATCTTTGACGTTAGAGAGTTCCGACGGAACTCTATAATTCCCGACAATCCTCTATAGTCAGCTCTCCTTTTATCTTTCCTGAGGGGCAACGAGGAAGTGTGATCTGTGGCATGTTGCTCCCTTTGAACTGATTTTGATTGTCACAATGGTTGCGCCTACTCATAAGTAGGATGAGCGTCAAAACATTACAGTAAGAGCTGTCTCTTTACTCATCCTGTCAGATTGTTTGTTCTGAAATCACACACCATCTCAGCTTTACATGTGTGCTGCGGTTTTATAGTTGTAAAGGTATTTAAAAATCATTGGTTGATTCCAGTCAACACTTTTCCAATTAAATTTGACGATTTAACAATGCTAAAGAAAACTGCAGCTTCCTGACACCCGAGTTTGTGTTCCAGGAATTAGTGGCAACATTTTCACCTGAATTTATTTTTATCCAAATTGTAAGGTTCCCCACAATAAGAGAACGTGTTGTGCTGCGGGAACTCAGTGGGTCAGGCAGCATCTGTGGAGAGATGCTGCAGAGAGATTCTGCTTCAGTAACTTGCAACAAACGGTAGGAACACTGAATGATCTAATTTCAAGTGAAACCCCCCTGCCTTCCTATCTGCATTTCTCCCGTGATCTTCAATCATCCTTGTCACCCTATTCCTTTCCCCTCCATACAATCATCTCTATCCATCCCTTTCTCCATTTATTTTCCCCTCTTCCTCCACTTTGTTCCCTTCCACTCATACCTCTCTCCAGCTTTTACATTTCATTTCTCCTCTTTCCTTAATCTGACAGCCTTTTGTCTCCCTTTTACCTCTCGCTGATGCCACTTACTCCACCTCTTTGCCAATCGTCCCCATCCCCTCGTATGTATCCACATCACTTGCCAGCCTTTGTCCTGCTCCCATTTCTCTTTTCCAGCTCTCTCTCCCCCCCTCGTCCTCCAGTTCTCTCCCCTGGCCTCCAACAATCTGAAGAAGGGTCCTGAACCGAAATGGCGACAGCTATTCCCTCCCCAGATGCTGTGTGTATGAAGGAATAGCAGTGGAGCAGACGAGCCTTCTCTCCAGAGATGCTGCCTGTCCTGCTGAATTACTACAGCATTTTGTGCCCCTCCCCAGATGCTGTCTGACTCGCTGAGTTCCCCCAGCAGTTTTGTTTTTTTTTTGCTCGAGATTCCAGCATCTCCAGTTGATTGTGGATCCATGTTACTGCCCCGAAGCTAACTCATTGGCCTGTTGACATGAACTGGTCATATGCAATGACGGCTTGGGATTTTCAATTATATAGCAAGAAGATATCTGGACACATAGAGGTGAGGGATCGTCTTGCTGTCTAAGCCTATTTTGCCATCACATATTTAGTTTGTGCCTTGGCTCCAGTTCCCTGTCTATGAACTGTATTCTGTGATAGTCTTAATTAACAATAATCTAATTTTGAACATTTACAAGTGTCTAGCATCCAGAGGTTTTTGAGGACAGAATATGAAATTTGCACCACCCTTGAGGTGATGAGTAACGTACTGAAATAAAACCAGAATATGGTGAGAAATCTGTGGAAACACTTGAGAATGAGGACCTTTCTTAGAACTGCGTAATAGGAAAAAAAACAAATACTACGTAGTGACCCCACTTTTCAAAGCACAGAATAAGTTTAAAGATAATGCCACTTCATTCTAAATTTTCCCCATTTGAAGATAAAGGTTCCAGCACCAAACTATCAAATGTGTTTTATTATTTTAAACAGTCAAATTAACATGCCTGTCACTTTTCTAAACTCTAGAGAATACAAGCCAACATTTGTGCAGCTTTCCCTCATTACTCTAAGCTCTATCATTCTGCTGATTCTGTTCACTTCTACCTTCCTTGAGAAAATGATGAATATCCTTGCCTTTTTGATTATTTCGAATTTTTTGGGCATTCTTATTTAGTGCGCATTTGGATACGCAAATCATTTAACCTTCTTGATGATTACTTTTCATTTAAAAAAATGTTTGATTTATCATTTGTGAATTTAAGCTGCTTTTTGGATTTCATCTGCTCTAGTTTTGTTCATGGAGCTTCCTACTCTTACCTACACAATCTGCTTTATATAGAACTCCACATCACCTGAACACTTACATATTTGTCACTCTGGCCTGAAGTTAGGTGAGTGCCATAAGAGGCACACTCTGTGACCTTTGTGTAATGCATCTTCCACCTCTTGAAGTCGATAATTGTAAATTTCAATACTGACATTCAACTTAAAGAAAGAGCCAGGAAATAAAACAACATCCCTGCTGGGGACCTAAAACAGGAAATTACATCACTGGAGGACCTGAGCTCCGAGTTTCATGTGTAAATTGTTCGTTCTAAGCTTCCCCCCCTCTAGTTTCAGTCAAAAATCACTGAATCAAGCACTTGATCAACTAATCTTTATTTTGACAAAAGACAATTACAGTTCAACTACTGTACCTATCCCACCGCGGGTTCGATCCTCGTACCTGCTTGATCAAGCCCTCTAGCTCAAACAGAGACACTCCAGAAAGTCACGCAATCCCAAGCGCTCTACCAGAAGATCGACGCTGGACCTCGTGGTAGCGGACTTTTATATGTCCCTGGGTCTCGAGGGGCCGAACCACATGGGTGTGGTCTCTGAACAATCCAATTACAGATATATATTAACCCCATGCATAACAGACATTTCCCTAACCCAATAATACAGAGGCTAATACATTGTATTCAAACCGGGCTTCTCAAGGAAGCAAACTTAGCAACATTTACCCTGATCTGCAAGAAACGTAGACAAGGCTCAATATCTCATCCAATCAACATTCGCCAAAGTAAAACTCTGCAAAATTATTTACAATTATCTACAAGGTGTATGTCCGGTTTGCAGCCATCCAACCCGTTCTATGCATTTTGCACCTAATTGACAGGGTCTGCAGATGTTCTTATTCTTTTTCTGCAGCTTGTATCTAGGCTCTAGACAAACTGGCACTACTCTGCAGCTTGTCCCACTTCTGCAGAGAGCAATTCCAAATTGACCAAATCTCCCAGCAGCCCTGAAGCTTTTACCCCATTTTAAGGTCCTAGCCTCTCCAAACTGACCAGGATTAACACATGGATAGGAGGTATGAGAAGAACACTAGTTGTTGGTGATGGAATACTAACGTCTAATCTTCTGGTGAGGCACACTGTAGTCCTCAGAACTCAACACTGAATCAAATCACCTTGGTAGATAGCACTGTTTGTTTACAGAGTTGTCCTTTCGCTTTCAAACTGATCCTACGTGATATACAGTATATGGGAACAGATATTCTGAAAACTGGTTCATGTTTGAATTAATGCCTGCTATATTCACATAGTTTTCTAACTCCTGCATAATCTCAAACAGCCACAGTTAGCTCTACTGTGTCAGAGCTGAGCATACTCTATTTATTGCCATGTGATTTGGGTGACACTGAATTAAGTTCTATTTTAAATAATTCGTAAGTTGAACTTGTTAACAGAACCACCTCACTATTCCATCGTTTGCTCAGTGTAGACTTGGTGTTTTTTATTGAATCAACTGATGTGACCAAATTATTGCAATAATTCTTGAATTGTGAAGTAAATCATCATCGTTCATATATAAAAAAGGCAATTCACAGAAAGGCAATTCCTATTCAGTCCCATAGGTTGTTTCTGCCATGTGGAAGAATGATTTTGCTTATAATTTTGATCTGCTGAGAATATTATATCCACCATTTGCAGTTCACCAATTGCTGTTATACATTCGCTTTCATTTAATAATGGAGAATAATGTACTTGCAGCTCTGCTGTGTAGATTAGTATTGTGCTATACAAAATCTGATTATTTTGCGCACAATTATTTACCTTGGAGAGAACACCTGATTGATGCCACAACTTCTCCAAGTTGTGGCTCCAAACTTTGTTGACCTCGGAAAGGATAGGTTTGGAGACCACGTGCCAATTTGGGTCTCAACCCAACCCATTCCTTTCCAGAGATGCTGCCTGTCCCTCTGAGCTACTTAAGCTTTTGTGCAAATTTTCATTGGTGGGTTGGTGGTGGAAAGAGTTAACAGCTTCAAATTCTTGGGCATTAACATCTTGTATGACCTGTTCTTTAGAGTTTAGAGATATAGTGTGGATACAGGCTCTCCGGCCCACCAACCAGCGTTCACGTCATACACTAACACTATCCTACACCGTCGGGACCACTTTTACCGAAGCCAATTAACCTAGAACCCTGTACATCTTTGGAGTGTGGGCGGAATCCAGAGCACCCGGGGAAAACCCTCGCGATCAAACTCTGTACAAACAGAGCCCGTAGTCAGGATTGAACCCAGGTCTCTGGCGCTGTAAGGCAGTAACTCTACCGCTGCATCACCTTGCCGCCCCAATGCCGCCACTGCTTGAGAAATCTCACTGCCTGTGATGCTGGGCAAACACATTGTGTGTGTATACCGCACCAAACTTGTGCATTTGACAGTGACCTCGACTACACATACACATGATTTTAATTATTGGTTAGGGTTGGGAATTGTTTCATTGCTACATGTTATACGATTGCAAAACTAACATAAAAATTAGAAACAAAAAAGTAGCAATTGTACCTCTGCGTCAGCCAATCTTTGAAATACTCATTGTCATCTTGCAGAGCTATAAATTGGGGAAACAAAGAATGCAGTTGCTGGTTTACAGAAAAAAAGACACAAAGTGCTGGAGGAACTCAACAGGTCTGGCAGCATCCCTGGAGAACGTGGATGGGTTTATGTTTCAGTTGTGATTTTTCGCCAGACTTGAATCTATCTGCCTGACCTGCTGAGTTACTTCTGCACTGTCTTTTTTTGCGGGGTGCTATGTATTGGGCTGGATTGTGCAGGGTTATCTCAGAGCCCAGATGCACTACCTACCATCCCCTTGCAATCACACTTGCCTTGTCCTGACACTTATGAATGAAATTATCTGACCCTCCACACCTCAAAGACGTCTGGCAAGGTGGAGGTGCCTCCACGATGTGTGACGGCACCAGTCCAGTACCTCTAACTACAGTGGTCAGAAACCTTCAAGCAAGAAATGCAATTAACTCCTGATGAACTAAAGTTGACCAAAAACACTAATCCACCTGGAATCAAGGGTATCTCTTCTGAACTGTTCAAACAGGCTTTAAGCTGAGAGGAAATCCTGATATATAGGAAGGCACTGCAGATGCTGGTTTACACAGAAGAGAGACACACAAAACTGGGGTGACTCAGTGGGTCGATCCTGCTGAACTGATTTCAACAAATACTACTATCTTTCTGCAGCCCTGTAACATGGCAATGGTAGCAGAAAGTTGCAAGTGAATAAAATAGTTCAAATATGTCCTGTTCTGTGTTAGAGAGTGGTGAATGTTTGAATCATCACCTGAGTTAAATCTATCTTAACTTTTTCTGAATGCAGATAAACTTAAACTTTAATTCCATCAAAGCATATGTGTTGTGTACTGGTTGAACATCAAACGTTTCTATATTGGTCAGTTCAAGTTCCAGTAACACAATTAACATGGTACAAAGGAGAATACGCGCAAATCAAGTCATCGAGGACATGATTTATAGATGATAAAATAAGGAAGTTAGAAATTTTCAAGTTCTACATACTGAGTAATTGCAGAGAGTGTTATATCCAAAATCGGCGAGAGTTTGAAAAGTGAGTAATGCTGGAAATTATAGGGCAGCTTGCACATTGTTAAGAATTGATTACTTGTACAATTTGTTTCCAGATTCTGCCTTGCGGCATAAACATTGAATTCACCAATTTCTGGTAGCCCTTGCTGTCTCCTTCACTTCTCAACTTTCCCTCAGCCCTCGGGCTCTTCCTCTTCCCTTTTCCTTTCTTCTCCCCGTTTCCCCCCCCCCCCCCCCCCCCAACACTACATCAGTCTGAAGAAGGGTTTTGGCCCGAAACGTTGTCTATTTCCTTCGCTCCATAGATGCTGCTGCACCCGCTGAGTTTCTCCAGCACTTTTGTCTGCCTTCCAGATTCTTGAGTTTGACTTAACTCCTATGGATGGTCAAGAGGCTTTTGGTTCATTGGCCTTCATCAGTCAGGGTATTAAGGTACAGAATAGATGGACACAAAGAACTGGAGTAACTCAGTGGGTCAGGCAGCATCTCTGAAGAGAAAGGACAGGTGATGTTTTGGGACAGGACCTTTCTTCAGATGGAAAGTAAGGTGGGGGGAGGGGGGGGGAATTGAATATAGAAGTTGGAATGTTATGTTAAGTTGTACGACATGTTGGTGAGGCAGCATTTGGAGCATTGCGTTCAGGTTTGGTCACCCTGCTATAGGAAGGATGTTGTTAAGCTGGAAAAAGTGCAGAGAAGATTTGAGGATGTTACCAGGACTTGAGGGTATGCTCTACATTGAGGATTGACCAGGCTGAGACTTTATTCCCTGAAGGACAGAAGGCTGAGGGGCGATTCGACAGGGGTGTATTAAACCATGAATGAAATGGATAAGGTGAACACAAAGTCTTTTACAGGAGCAACTTTTTCCAGACAGAGGGTGGTGGGTGAATGGAACTAGCTGCTAGAGGAGGTAATTGAGGCACGTACTATAACAACATTCAAAATACATTTGGGCAGGAACATGTATTGGAAAGGTCAATACATCAAAAAGACCCTTCGGCCCAAGTTATCCATGCTAGTCCTACCAGCCCGTGATTGGCCCATATCCCTCTAACTTGGGCCGAAGGGTCTTTTTTACATGATGTAAGACTCCATGACGCCAAGTCAAGGACAAACGAATCCATGAAAGACTGATATCTCCAGGGATACACCAATGTCCAGTCACCTTGATTCTGCCCATTAACTCTGTTAACTAGGAAATTCCTATTGCCCAGCATTTTGATGAAGGGTTGGAGGGCACTCAATGTTTACATTCAGGCTTCATTGTTGACGGATTGCATAAGAATCTTCACTAGATTTCAGATTTATCTTGGCTTTATTTCAGTTTAGTTTAGAGATACAGAGCAGAAACGAGGCCCTTCGGCCCACCGAGTCCGCACCAACCAGCGATCCCCGCACACTAACATTATCCTACACACGCTGGGGGACAGTTTTTACATTTATACTAAGCCAATTAACCTACAAACCTGTACATCTTTAGAGTGTAGGAGGAAATCGGAGATCTCCGAGAAAACCCACGCAGATCATGGGGAGAACGTGCAAACTCCGTACAGGCAAGCACCCGTAGTCAGGATGGAACCCAGGTCCTTTATACTGTAACTATACTGCTGCTGCCTCATGACAGGGACATATGTGTAGTGGGTCACATATATTTGTTCACATGGTTGGGTGTTGTGACCTGGCATTCTGCTTTCACCCAGCAGCACAGCCATATCACTACAACACAAGACATGTAGGTGTTCAAGTTGTTGAATTTGTGGGGTAGTACAACGGGACATGTTTAACCTAGTACAGAAGGGAAACTCCACTGGATTAAAGTTTAATTTCCACAGTATGAAGTATTACCCACGATCATGATAGGATGGAAGAACAGTAGAGGAAGGAACTGCAGATGCTGGTTTACACCGAAGATAGACACAAAATGCTGGAGCAACTCATCAGGACAGGCAGCATCTCTGGATAGAAGGAATGCATGATGTTTTGGGTTGAGACCCTTCTTCAGTCTCCACCTGAAACGTCACCCATTCCTTCTATCCAGAGATACTGCTTGACCCACTGAGTTATTCCAGCATTTTGTGTCTATCCATGATACAATACGATACTTTATTTGTCCTAGGAGGGAAATTGATCTGTCAATAGTCACAAAAATACATGAATCATAAAATTAAAGTGACGAACGGAATGGATTGGGGGTGGGTGAGGGTCATTCTCAGTCTAACCCACGACAGAAGTGGGAGGAGTTCCATCTAAGATGGCAGACCAGTTTGGTTTCACACAATTCTCACAGTTGGCTCTTTGCATTTTCTTTGGAAACAAATGGTTTTTGGACCTTGGTCAACATTTTTAGTTATAGCTGAAAATACATCAAAATGGTGCTGAAAAAAATTATTTGAGAGTGTTAAGACGTGCTCAAATGATTTCTCAGTTTGCCGAACAAAGTTGAAATGAAAATTTCACGTGGACCAGCTATTTAACCTTATTATTGGAAGATGTCTCCTTGGTTTCGCACATAATTTGATACTAACGCCCTTCTGTAATATACATAAGAATGTCTTCAACTGAATTTTCTTGTTACCCTGATTGTACTGGAGATTAATTAAGATCTATTGCATGGAAATTAATGTAGGAAAGAGAAAACAACGAATTATTTGTAGGTGGTTGCAGTGCCTTTTAATTGTTGATGATCCGAAGAAATCTCCCTTTTCACATAGTCAAATAGCACATCCTTAGATTTGAAAATGTCATGTCAAGATCACAATTAATTTGAGTAAACCAAATTAATCCCATTTAAATTCCAGCCTGCAATTACCATTGGGAAATGAGTTCATCAAGTCTAATGCAGTGCTTTCATTGAGTGACGATAATTTGTCCCGCTGATAAGGGAGTTGATGAAAATAAAGATATCCTGGCGATGGCATTAGGAAGAAAAATGCTTACTGTTGATCAGTCAAATGAAAGGCACATCTCCAGTGGCCACTTGTCTGGTGTGTACCTTCACCTTGATTGAACAGCTTGCCTCCTGAGACCCTTCTCAACCAGCCAATTAAACCCTTATGCCACAGTCAAGTACAGAAAAATGATATGATTCCATGAATGAAAAAGCTTTCAATTTTTAGCTGTTTTTTTTTTGTTGAATCCTACATTCACAGTACCCTCTCTCTGTAGTTTAGTTTAATTTAGAGAGACAGCGCGGAAACAGGCCCTTCGGCCCACTGAGTCCGCACCGACCAGCAAAACCTGCACGCTAATGCGATCCTGCACCAGGGGCCATTTCTTACATATATACCAAGCTAAATTAACCTGTACGCCTTTGGTGTGTGGGAGGAAATACCTGCGGAGAATACCCACGGGGTCTTGGGGAGAATGTACAAACTCCGTTCAAACAAGCACACATAGCCAGGAATCGAACCCGGGTCTGAAGCAGTAACTCTATGCGGCTCCATCGTGCTGCTCTGTATTATTGTGTATTACACTCCGCATTATACGTAGCTGTATTATATTTCCTTTTGCACTATTTGTTGTACATGTGATTAATTTGATTGCACCCGCATGTGGTATGATCTGCCTGAACAGCAAGGAAAACAGTTTTTAACAGTTTAATAATAATAAATAATAATTCGGTCAATGGACAGATAATTGTACAGACAAATGGACAGACAAATAGACAAATATATATATATATATGTGTACATGGAAAAATAACACTGAAACATCCATGTACCTGTCCGAATCCCCTGCTAAGCATCGTAATTGAACATTTGATTATGTTGCCTGTTGCTTTTAATCACTTGTCACAGGATGCAGACCTTGGAGTCTTGAGTGGGGTCAAGTTAAATAAATTGATCAACATGTTCAATGAAATGTTGTCACTCTTTAAAGGATAATTGTAATGGATTTGATGGAGATGATCAGGAATGAGCCCATTGAATCTCATTTGAGGGGTTGAATGTTGGTGCTCAGATAGTTGGATTGGGGATTGAACATATACAATGCCAGTTTTAATGAATGGAGAATCAGGATTGGGCAACAAAATAACTTGCGGGAAGTGGGTTGGTTAAGCAATGGAGCTCGTCATTCGAGTAGTCTTTGTATTTTCACCCATCAATTACCAGTTTTCCCAGAAATGCAGCACCTGGAAGCAGAATTGTTGAGTGAAGTAAATAATTGAAAGAATTACAGATGCTGGACATTTTTATTCCACCAGGTGGCGCCTCGAGTGGTAGCCTCGCCAGCATCTCGTGTGGTTTTTTCTTCGACTTTTACGTTATTTTTAATGTGTCTAAATGTATGTTGTAATTTCTCTCGGTTGGTTTGATGCGAGGGGTGGGTGGGGGGCGGGATAGGGGGAAACCGTTTCCAGTCACTTACCTCGACGGAGATGCAACTTTTTTCCGTGGCGCATCTTTGCCCCCCTTGCGGCCTAACAACTGGATTGGTGCGGCCTCTCCAGTCCGGAGACTGGCCCAGAGCTTCAAGCAGCAGGCGCGGCACAGACTTACCCTCATGGAGCGGGAAATGGCATCTTTTGCCGAGGATCGCCAGTGTTGGCGCTCCGACCGCGGGGCATGTGCATTTTAACATCGTGAAGTCGCGGTCTCCAGTAAGACGCGGCCAATTCGAGAACTCCCAGCCGTGGAGTGTGTTCCGACGTCGGAGTTTCGATCATCCTGACAAGAGGGCCTGAACATCTGTAGCGGCGACTGCGGAGGGTTTAAGGCCCCTACCACGGGTGAACAAATATGACTGAACTTTATTGCCTTCCATCACAGTGAAGAATGCTGATTCCACTGTGGGTGGATATTTATGTTGAATGCTATTGTGTTCTCTTTGCCTGTATGGCTGTATGGTAACTCAAATATCACTGTCCCTTTTAATTGGCGCATGTGACAATAAATTTGAACTTGAAATGCCCAGCAGGTCAAGCGGCATCTGTGGGAAAAGGAACTAAGTAAACATTTCAGGTTGAAGGGTCTAACAATGATGCTCAACTCTGATGTTAACTCTGATTTGATTCTCTTACAGATGTGGCTTGACCTGCTCAGGATATCCAGCATTTTCTGCTTTAACGTTGTTGCAGTTAAATGCCTTTTAACATGTCGTATGGACTAGAGATACAGGTATATTTCATCTAGACTATTCATTAAGCAAGTCACATTCACATCTGCTTTCTATTGACCACCGTTGAACCAGAACTCCTCTCCCTTACCCAGTAAGATAAACTCATGCTCTCAAACTCTACATGAGTTTATCTTAACCTGAAACCTCATGAAGTATTTTTCCCACTCAAAAATTCTCCAGTTTACTGATCAAGCTGCCTATGACTGGAACCTCACTTAAATCAGCTCTGCAGCTAAATTGTGTACATTTCCTTTTCCTTAGATGAGTTTCCTAATTGTCTTCATGATAGCTACTCAATACGCAATGTGGCTCCAGGCTAAATAAAAGGCCTGTCCCACTCGGGTGTCATTTGCGCGTCACGCAGATGGCGTGCGAACATTTTGTACATCCCGAAATCCTGGGGGACCGCGCGTCACTGCCTACGTCACCACGCACCATGCACGCATCATGCGCGCGTCGTGTGTCGTGACGAGTAAATGATGTCGTGTAAATGAAGCGCAAATGACGCCCAAGTGGTACAGGCCCCATAAGCTAGCAGTCAGAATGGAGACGCAAGAAGCTGCAGATGCCGGAATCTTGAGCAAAAAAAAAGTGCTGGAGCATTGGTGGTCAGGCAGAATCTGTGGAGGGAACGGGAAGGCAATGTTTCAGATCAGTGACCTCTTTGTCTTGACCTGAAACATCATCAGCCCATTCCCTCTACAGATGGTGCCTGATCCACTGAGTTCCTCCAGCGCTTTGCATTTTGCATCTGCTGTTTCTTGTGTCTCCATTTTCTTAAAAGCTGTTGGCTCAATTGCATGGTACAAAGATTTTCCTTTAATTCTAGAATCAAGTTGCACAGCACAGCACAGTGCATGTTGACCATTGTGCATCCATTTGCTATTCGTATCTCATGTGAACCTCCTTTGACGATACGATACGATAGAACTTTATTTATCCCAGTAGGGAAATTGATCTGCCAGCAGCCACAAAACACAAAATACATGAAACATGAAATTAAAGTGACGAGTAGGAAAGGATTGGGGATGTGCAAAGGTTGGTGGTGGGCAGGGGGGGGGGGGGGGGGGGGAATGGGAGAGTCAGTCAGTCTACCCCACGACAGAGGGGAGGAGTTGTACAGTTTGATAGCCACAGGGAAGAAGGATCTCCTGTGGCATTCTGTACTGCACCTTGATGGGACCAGTCTGTGGCTAATGGTACTTCTCAGGATTAAGAAAGAACTGCAAGATGCTGGAAAAATCAAAGGTAGACAACAATGCTGGAGAAACTCAGCGGGTGAGGCAGCATCTATGGAGCGAAGGAACAGGTGACGTTTCGGGTCGAGACCCTTCTTCAGACCTCACCCGCTGCACTTCTCACGTTGATCAGTGTATCATGGAGGTGGACTGTATTGTCCAAGATGTTCCGCAGTTTGATGAGCATCCTCCCTTCCAAGACCACCTCCCATGAATCCAACAATTGGATTCCCTATCGGATTCCTCATCCCTATTTACTCCCTCAGATTCTACCACTCAATGCACTGGGCCAACTAACAGCTATACAGTGGCCAACTAACCTTTCAACCAGCTTGTTTTTGGGCTGTGGAAGGAAACTAGACCACTTGGTCATGGAGAACATGCAGCACAGGGCATTAGGATTAATCCCGAGTCTCTGGAGTTGTGAGGCACAGTCTCCAACAGCTGTGTTATGCCCCTTTCCCACTTAGGACCCCGGAGGTTCCCAGAGATTTTTGTCCTCCGGCAACCACCTTCAACTAGCATCGCAACCGGCTTCGACTAAAAAATTACCGATTTTTTAAACCGAAACCACTTTCGACCATTAAGGAGACTAATAAAAACCTCCGGGAACCGCACGGAAACCTTGGGTGGGTCGCAAAGTCTCCAGAGGTTTCCGTTCAGGTTTCCTAAGTGGGACAGGGGCATTACTGTGCTGCAAAATGAAGATATTTAATAAGATACTGTGAGTGCCCTTGCCCTCACTTTCTCCTTGTCCCTCCTTCAAATGCACTTTTTGTTCCAACTTGCACTGCCTCTTCTCCCCTGCATGACTATCCAACTCTATCAACCTTGTCCATCCATCCATTCACATGTTCTCCACTATGCCCTCGAGCAAGGTGCTGTTGTTGGGAATTTGTTCGTGCCTTTCAAATGTAGCATCAAAGTTATTCTACGAACTCACCAAACATTGGACTTTTGCAAAACAACTCCAAAACTGCCCGTTTGCAGACATTTTAAAAATGTGCCAGACAGCAGTTGGTTTAATTGACTCCAAGACAATGAACTCCAGAGATACATTTCAGAAAGAGCATGACATGCCGATGCTACTATGTAACGTAGAGTATCGCACCTTTGTTTGTACCTTCATTCCAACTTGTGATGTGCTCTCAGAGAAACATAGAAAATTGATATAGACACGTATTTTATGTCCTACTGACTAAAATGTGATTGTTGTACAGCTCAGAAAACAATTTATCTTAATTAAAACTTGAGTCTCATGCACAGGTAAGCATATTGTAGCAATCTTACAGTACCTACCTTCAGCGGCGCTGCAGTTTTGCCACTGGCCGTGTGCGCGACTTTGGTGCATTTGAAGGGGGGGAGGATTAAAATCCAGGTTTGTATTGCTTGTCGGAGGCAGATTTCCTCGGGCTACTAGCTGATGAAGAAAATTTGATCGGACTTCCGTTCCCGGTTTTTTTTTTTTTTTAATTTGCTAGACAATTTAATAATTGGATTAAAATAAAAAGGGACTTCTAACGCCCTCAAAGCCTACAACGTGATGGATCGCAAGAACGGGACAAAATAAAGGGTAAGTCGTCTATTTTACATATAATCTTGCTTCTTGGGATGGCTTTAATCTAATTTTATGTTGAGAAAATGTTATTAGGGGCCCCATACGAACCGGCAGTGTTTTTCCTGCTGATATGGGGTTCAAATTCACTGCAAATGCAACGTTCCAATCGATCGTGTTCCAGAAAAACCCACTCGCAAGATGATTAAAATGCTCTTTTTTTTGGACAATCATGTCATAAGCCGTGACACTGGTTATGTCTATATTTGTCTATATTTTCTGTTATTCTCTCTCCATGATCATTATTTTTAAACTAAACTAGACCAAGTGCAGACCCGTTGGGTCTGGTCCCCGAACGTGCTTCAGTCGCGAAAATCGGCCGCGGGGAAAAAATGGCGGCATTTTCAGAGGAGAGCGAGCTGCAGCAGCTGCCGTTATGGCGTCTGGCCAGCAGGAGGCCACCAAATCTGTGGGGGGGGGGGGGGGGTGAAGGATTTTATGGTGTACATAAAAATGTCTAAAAGTGTAATGTGTGGCAAAATGAAAATGTGGTTTTGGCGAACCATGAAATCAAAGGGCAAATCTGACACACACCCGGTCGGTCGGCAGACACACACACACAGAATTTTAATAGTATACTAGACCAAGTGCAGACCCGTTGGGTTTGGTCCCCGAAAGTGCTTCAATCGCGAAAATCGGCCGTGGGGGAGCCGAATCGGCAGGGAAAATCGGCCGCGGGGAAGAAAAATGGCGCCGCTTTTTGGAGGAGAGCGGGCTGCAGCAGCTGCAGTTATTGTGCCTGGTCAGCAAGAGGCCAGAAAATGAGTGAGTGTGTGTGTGTGTGTGGGGGGGGTGAAGGATTTAATGTTAAAAAGTGTACATAAAAATGTCTAAATGTAATGAGGAGTGAATGGGTGAATGTAAAAGTGTAATGTGTAGCAAAATGGAAAATATCTCGGGGTTTGAAAGTGTGGCTTTGGCGAACCATGAAATCAAAGGGCAAATCTGACACACCCCAGTCGGTCGGCAGACACAAGCACACAGAGTTTTAATAGTATATAGATATACACAACTGTTTGAGTCACATGTATTGTGCAAAAACAATAGTTTTGATTATGTTTTGAGTGGATGTTTCCGGATTAATTTATGGGAATTAAACATTAAATTCCTTCCATCTGGCATATAAATCTGACTATGACAGTGAGATTTAAAAATAATGTTATATTGTGAATTCTTGTGTGAATGGGATTAGTTTGTTATTTGGATACAGGCTATTTTTAAAAATTATCCTTTTCTTAAGAAATGGAATCTACAGGACATTCTTAATGGGAAAGTAGTGGGCAGAAAGGCGTGTCATGCGTGGTTTGAAGAGAAAAACTTGTAGTTTACAATGACAAAATTGAAAAGTTGAGGAAAAACAAGGTGTACAGAGTTGCTTATTGGTTACAATCTGAGGAGTATGATAATGCTACTGATTATGATATGACAATGTACCAGCTAGCAACTGATCTTCATAAAGACTTGGTCTATTGCTAGAAATTGTAATTTATTTACCTATCTGTTACATACATTATATTATATACCTTACAGCATATAATACAATAATATTAAAGTTCTGATCTTGAGAATATCACATTTTTGAATTTTCAAGGCAGTCTGGGTGTTTATTACTATTTCTGTCACAACGGTCAATTTTGTAATTAGCTACAATTAGGTAATTAACTAATTAAATGCTTTAATTTCAGGTCATCCAAGTAAGATGTTTTATATTTGTTTCAGAATGCTTCAGCCTATAATAACTGAACATTTCATTCAGGTCTTAATTTTTAAGAAAATCATGGGCTTTTGACTGTCCTCGATCACAGCTTTTGTGTTAAGTCAATGAAAAAGCAATAGGGAACAAGATGCTAATTTCCGAGTATAGAAATGGCCATAACTTTTTTAATACTGAAGATATGAAAGTGAATTAGGTGTCAAATTAAACTTCTTTTTATGCTTTATCTGATAGGGATAAATTGCAGACTTGATTTTTAAAATCTCAAAATGTTGTAACATTGCTACATATTGCAAGTGAGGTGGGAGTGGGTGCAAGTTGATGATAGACCATGAAAAGGATATCAAATTAGAAATGCTTCAGATAGTAAACACTCTATGGTGATTTTACAATAACAGTTTGTGCAAAGATAATCCAATCTTGTGTTCTCATGGGTGATTTGTTCACTATCTGAAGCATTTCTAATTTGATATCCTTTTCATGGTCCATCATCAACTTGCACCCACTTCCACCTCACTCGCAATATGCTTACCTGTGCATGAGACTCAATTCTACTATCAGGACAGGAGTTTTGCGGTAAGAAAGGTCTCTGATCTTTAACGCTAATTGGGTACCACAGTGGCCACTATGTGTTTCATTGCCATCCTAAATTGTTCTATGAAGAGGTCTTTTAAGCTCTCTCAAAAAGACAGAAAAAGAGTTGGGCGGATGCATGGCAGCCATTTAGTGCTGGTGACCAATGGAAAATTCCTGTGAGTTCAAGTCTTCCATGATTACTTTTATTGACTATTTTGGTTGTGGCAGCTTCAACAATCTCTAAAAAGTCTCCTGTGGCCATTTGTTTAGTCATCTCTCCCAACTATTAAGAGTGTTCTTTAAATATCTTAACTTTATCCTGCATCATGATGTATCAGGAATGGCTAGCAGTTCTACAGAATCAGCTTGTTATTGTTCATGTGTAGGAAGGAACTGCAGATGCTGGTTTAAACTGAAGATAGACACAAAATGCTGGAGTGACTCAACGGGACAGGCAGCATATCTGGAGAAAAGGAAAGGGTGACGTTTCGGGTTGAAACCCTTCATCTTCTGAAGGGTCTCGACCCGAAACATCATCCATTCCCTTTCTCCAGAGATGCTGCCTGCCCCGCTGATTTACTCCAGTATTTTGTTATTATTCATGATAGGACAACTCTTTGAATCCAGAAATTAGCCCAGTGAACCTCTCTTAGACATCCTCCAGTGCTAGTTTATCCTTTCTTAAATAAGACCAGAGAACAGTACAGTATGAGATGGGGCCCTTCAGCCTTCCATGATGCCAGGTCACACTAATCTCCTCTGCGTGCACGTGATCCATATCCATCCATTCACTGCACTTTCCTTGTGCCAAAGCATCACGTTTTCTGCTTTCCCAACTAATATCCTCATGGAACTCGATGAGTTTTGAGATACTTTAATTAATAGCTCTACTGTCACTTCATTTAAGTCCCTTGATCTTAGCCACCAGGTCCATTAGTTTTCCCAATACTACCATGTGTGTTATGAATTGCTGTGGGCCTTTGAAACGATCTTATATTATTCCTGGAGTACTTACAGTGCCCTCCAAAATGAACTTTGATTCCAAACATTGATTTGGCTGCACTACCAGTTGTTAAATTCCTGTTCTCATTCTCCATGCCTGCCTTGTCACTCTAAAAAGGATATCAAAAGACAAATTAAGTATCTAAAATAACCTGCTCCTTGGTCAGCTCTGTTTTTCTGGGAAAATTGTAGATTGGGTCTCTGGTCAGATTGGTCCTGTGGAAGTATCAATATGTTTGAGGGCAGCACAGTAGTGCAGTGTTTGAGTTGCTGCCTTTATAGCACCAGAGACCTGGGTTCGAGCCTGACTAAGGGTGCTGTCTGTATGGAGTTTGTACATTCTCCCTGTGACCTTGTGGGCTTTCTCCAGGTGCTCTGGTTTCCTCCCACACTCTAAAGGGCCCGTCCCACTTAGGTGACTTTTTAGGCGAGCGCAGGAGATCGCCACATAGTCGCCACATTCTCTGGTGAGTCTCCTTCATGGTCGCGAGGAGTTCCCGCAATCTGGGAACTAGTCGCGACCTCAGTATGGTCGCCGCAAATTTTTCAAATTGGTCGACATGGAGAAAATCGATAATCCTGTAATCGTAGGTGCAGTTGTAGTGGGGTCGCCATGTAGTTATAGGTAGTCGAGCTAGTGTTACGTAGTTTTAGTTAATCGCCTTTGCTGACCGGTCATTTTCATTGGCTCATTGGGAAAAAAAATGTAACCACGAGTTTTCAGAACCAAGGATAGCTCACTGGTAATGTTAAATGCCCGCCACACTTCACAGCTGGGTATCTTTGGTTTATTAGAAGTTGTCTGGCTTCTTAAAAGTATCCTAACTCCTTCTCCCCCCTTTTCTCCCCTTCTCCTCTCCCCTCCCCCCCGCCCTCTTTTAAAGGACTTACTGTACACCGTGCTTGCCGTCTTAACCTTCCTGTTCATCGCGGTGAGTGTCTGTATCACCTTGGCTTTGCACCGTGTGAATTTTAGACAGCGCTCCCCCCGCTTTCCCTGGCCCCTGTCTTTGCGATGTGCGTGTGTGTGTGTTCCACTCTGACAGTCGCCGTTCCAGTTCCCGGTTTTTCAGGCAACTGCCGGGAACTTGACAGTTGCCGGCAGTCCACTGAAATACCGCCTGTGTGACAGGCCCTTAAGACGAAGATTTTTTGTCGGTCAATTGGCTTCTGTAAATTGTCCCTAGTGTGTAGGGTAGTGCTAGTGTATGGGGTGATCGCTGGTCGGTGTGGACTCGATGGGCCAAAGGGCATGTTTCCACGCTGTACCCCTGAGGTAAAGTCCATAGGTCCTTTATTTACTATGGATATATCTTCCCCGAATCCACACTCCATCACCCCCCTCCCCCACTCCTCCACCTCCAGCATATGTTGCAGGTTCTAGGTCCTACCAGTCCTCCTAACCTGCAAATTCAAGAGTCTTCATGGGAACCAATACCACCACCATTTACCTCATCACAGCATATTATCCTTGTCTCCCCTGTCTCATCCACGATCAGTCTTGTGCATCCTCTACCACAGACCCTTGTTCTCCACCCACCCTCTCATCCCACCCACAGTGCACTTTCTACCCTGCTCTACCTCATCCTATCTCCTGCAGACGATAACCCCTAACCTGGTCTATTGCTGCCACCATCAAAGCCTGAGCTTACCCTCAGTTCTTTTAGACTCTGGATCATGTGCATTCAAATGAGATTCGTTCATCTTACATCATGTTCAGCGCAGACGCTGTGGACCAAAGGGCCTGTTACTGTGCTGTACTGTTCATTGTTCTATCTTATCACTCCTTGGGTCTTGCCCACAGCATGGGATTCACAGATGAAACGACAACACCAAACTAACTTAGCTATTCAGCTGCACCAGAATGTCTTAGCCCCTGGCAAGTGCCTTATACTTGCAGGAGAGGAGGGGGGGGGGGGGGGGGGGGGGGTGGAGGAAAGATAAATGTGAGGAGCTGGCAGACACTCAGACTTACTTTGATTAAGTACCTTGATAATGGGTTTGAGTTCATCTCTGGCAGATATGTAGATGTGTCACCAGCAGGTTACAGTGTAGATTAAATATTTTAGCGACTTCCATCAGTACTTCAACACTTATACGACAGCTCTGTGGTTCCTCACTGTCAGTGTGTTGAATCAAACAAAAACAGCCAGATGAAACACTGGCTTTTGAATTGCACATTAATGCTGAAGGAACGCCATAAATATTACGTTTTTAACATGAACAGTATAAAATGTCATGCAGCAATTATAGCTGCAGGCAAAAGAAAATTATGAAAAACGGTCATGTTTTGCAAAAATAAATTAGTTTTTGAATATAGCCGATGCCAATCTTCTTTGAGATTAAACTAGAATTATTTTTAGCCAAGGACAGATATTATTTTACTGATCTTTCACCCAGTGCCTCGGTGTAATAGGAAAAATGGTTTCTAATGCTCAAAAAGTCAGATCCGTTCGATATGTGACAAATATTAAAGAATTCTTACACTTACAACTATTGGAGGCACGATAGGGATTCACAGGAAGATAAAGTGGAAGGTCCTTCTCGAATACTCGAAGGATTTGAAGAGATTTATGAATGTAGAATTTAAGTGTGTGATGTAGGTGAGCTTCATAGAAACAGCTGAGACCTTCAGTTATCTGCTGCTGTTGTCATTACCTGCACAGTGGTGGAATATTTGCTTTGATGTTCAAATCTATCAGCTTGACTATGCACACAACTTCCATTCTTAGCTTTGACAAACTCTGAGGTGCATTTCCCACTGTATGGAAGTGTGATCGCGTGTTACACGGTACAGTGAAAAGCTTTTGTTGCATGCTGACCAGTCAGCGGAAAGATGCTACATGATTACAATCGAGCCATTTACTGCGTACAGATACAAGATAAGAGAATAACGTTTAGCGCAAGGTGGCAAAGCTAGTGAAGCCCGGTCAAAGATAGTCCGAGGGTCACCAATGAGGTAGATAATAGTTCAGGATTGCTCTCTGGTTGTGGTAGGATGATTCAGTTGCCTGATAACAGTTGGGAAGAAACTAAAAATGAGTTGTAATTACAAGTACAGAAATCTACAATACCCAATTCTGGCCTGAAATGAATGGTTTTGCTTAATTTATATTCCTGTACGCTTAACTATACCGACTACTTATGATAAGTAGTGCTCTTTACTAATAAAGCGTGTGTACATTACATTCTTTTTGTTGAGAATACCCTGTGACATGGGTGTGGTGTTTAAATTATTTTAAATATGACTTCCTGCTTTATTTAAAAAAACTTTCTTGATAAACTTTTGCAAATAGACAATAGGTACAGGAGTAGGCCATTCGGCCCTTCGAACCAGCGCTGCCATTCACTGTGATCATGGCTGATCATCCACAATCAGTACCTCATTCCTGCCTTCTCCCCGTATTCCTTGACTATGCTATCTTTAAGAGCTCTATCTAACTCTCTCTTGAAAGCATCCAGAGAATGTAACGTTATTGATAATGGTAAGGGCTAGTGGTATACATTCCAATTTTAGTGTTTTCTTTATTTGTTTCCAGATACGTATTCCACTTTCTATTATAAGGTTTTCATTATAGGTTTTCTTACCTATTTTAATATTGGTGAATAAAATCCAAGTAATTTCAAAAGGCGAACAATCTTCTTTTTCCATTTTTAACCAGGTTGGTTGTTTATCTGTCTCTAATAACCAAAAATTCATATTTTTAATGTTAACTGCCCAGTAATAAAACATAAAGTTTGGTCGTGCTAGACCTCCATTTATTTTTGGTTTACATAAATGTTTTTTGTTTATTCTATGGCTCTTATAATCCCAGATAAAGTTGGTAACTACCGAATCAACCTTCTTAAAAAAACTTTTAGGAAGATATATCGGAATCAATTGGAAAAGATATAGTAATTGCGGGAGAAAAATCATTTTTATTGCATTAATTCTACCTAGCATTGAGATAGGTAGTGTTTTCCAATGTAAAGTGTTCTTATTTAATTTATTCAATAAAAGTGGAAAATTGGATTTAAATAAAGAATCAAATCTTTTTGTTACATAAATTCCAAGATATTTATTTTTTTCGTTTGCTATCTTAAAAGGAAATTGTTGTAGTATATGTAAGTTATTTACCATTATTGACATAAGTTCACTTTTATTCCAATTAATACTATATCCTGAAAATAATCCAAATACAGATATTAGTTTTAGTAAATTTGGGATACTAATTTCCGGCTTTGTAATATAAAGTAATACATCATCCGCATATAAATAAATTTTATTTTCAGTATCTCTGGTGTCATATCCATATATTTCAGGATGTAATCTCACCCGTTGAACTAATGGTTCTATTGCAAGTGCAAACAGAAGTGGGGATAAAGGACAACCTCGTTTGCAACCTCAAATTAGATTAAATTTAGTTGATAGCATTTGATTTGTTATTATTCTAGCTGTTGGATTAGTGTATAATAATTTAACCCAAGTAATAAACTTCTCTCCCAACTTGAAAGTTTCCATAACCAAAAACAAATAAGACCATTCCACCTGGTCAAAAGCTTTCTCCGCATCTAACGAAATAATTACTAGGTCTTTATTAATACCTCTTTTTGAATATATAATATTGTATAATCGTCTCAAGTTATATGAGGAATATCGTTTTGGTATAAATCCTGTTTGATCGGGGTGAATTAATTTATTAATAAGTGTACTTAGTCTTTGTGCTAATATTTTGGTTAGTATCTTTTGATCAGTATTTAAAAGAGCTATAGCTCTAGATGATCCTGGGTCATCCAGGTCTTTGTCTATTTTAGGTATAAATGTTATAATAGATTTATTTAATGTTTCTGGTAGTTTCTGGTGAGTATAAATGTATTCATAGAGTATCTTCAGACGTGGTGCAATCAGATCATAAAATGTTTTATAAAATTCCGGGTCTATACCATCCGGTCCCGGTGTTCTACCGTTTTTTAATGATCTGATAGATTCTTCGATTTCTTTTACTGAAATTTCAGCATTTAATGATTCTCTATCTTGTGAATCCAACCCATTCAGATTACATTTTTCTTCAATGCTTCTATTCCTATCCTGTTTTCTGTCATTTTAGCTGAATATAAATGTTTATAATATTGCAAAAATCTCTCATTAATATCTTTAGGTTGTATTGATGGTTCGCCATTATATGATTTAATCCTATGGATTATTTTTTCTCCCTCCATCATTCTTAATTGACAAGCCAATAATTTTTGAGGTTTATCTCCAAATTCAAATTGTAATTGTTTAGTGTATTGGTAGAGTTTTACAACTTGGTCTGAGTATATTTTATTTAATTTATATTTCAGTGCAGCGATTTTATTATGTGTTGTTATGGATGGATTAGCAGCATACTCTGTGTCTAATTGTTAATCTCCTTTTCCAATTCCTGTTGTTCCCTCCGATTCTTTTTATTATAAAATGCTTGAGACTAAATCATAATTCCACGGGCATATGCTTTAAAAGTTTCCCATTATAGGGAAGAGGATATTTCCGGTTTATCATTTATTTCAACGAAAATCTTGATCTGTTCTATAATATATTCCTGAGTTGCTTTGTTTTTTAAAATTTGTGGATTAAATCTCCATTGTCCCCGTTTTTTTTTTTTTTTCGTTTTAAATACCATTCATTTTAATCATAAATGTTAAGGGTGCGTGATCTGAGATTATAATATTATGGTATTTTGAATTGTAAGTGAGTGAGATAAGTTTAGCGTCAACCAAAAAATAATCTATTCTTGAATAGGTTTTATGTACAGGTGAATAAAATTAATATTCTTGTCCAGTTGGGTTTTCTACTCTCCAAACATCTTTAATGTTACTAGTATCCATATATGCATTTAATAAGTCACTGGAATGGGATTTGGTTTTCCTTTGTCTTGTGGATCTGTCTAAATATGAATCTAATGTACAATTTAAATCTCTTCCAATTATTAAGTTATGTTGTGCTATTTCCGGGATGTTGTTAAATATTTTTTTTAAAAACAGTTGGCTATCAAAGTTTGGTCCATATACATTGACAAGAATCATTTTTTGTGTATTTAATTCTCCTATACAATAATGTATCTGCCATCATTATCAGTTATAGTTGATGTATGTTTGAATAAAGTGCCTTTACGAAATAATATTGCTACGCCTCTTGATTTGTGTGTAAAAGATGAATGATACGTTTTATCTATCCATTTAGCTTTCAGCCTATGCTCGGCATCTTTTTTTAAATGTGTTTCTTGAATGAAAATCACATCAGCTTTAATTGCTTTTAAATGTGCTAATATTTTACCTCTCTTGATTGGTTCATTAATACCTTTAACGTTCCAACTACAAAACGGTATTTCCTTCATTCACCGTATTCATTTTTAAATCTTGCATCTTTTGTCTATGGGGGTCTATAATAGAGCCAATGGTTCAGTTCGACAGACCCGACCTTACACCCAAACTCCGAATAGACGAATTTTAAGACCCTTGAATGTCTCTCACGTGTATATCTCCTTTGATCCAATTTATAACTCCATTCAAACTGAAAATAATAATGATAGTTTATAATAGAAAAGAAAAGAGGATAGGTTAACAAATCAGTATTGTGCACAAAGAAGGAAAAAACTACATCTAGTATTAGTGTAGTTAGTGCTAGCCATACTAGCATGGCTAACCATCTACCGACTTCCGTAGTTGATGTTGCAAACTTAACCAGCCCCTTTATTTCTTGGAATTTCTATTCCATAACAATATTTTACCAGGGGTATTAAAATTTTTAAATATTCCGGTTCTAATAGTCAGAAATGTGAGGATACAAATATTTAAAACTTGTTTGAAAATCTAATAAAAAAAAAAAAAAAATTTAAAAAAACGAATAGAAAGGAAAAAATAAAATAAAAATGAAAATTACTAGTAAAAAAGAGTGAAGGTTTCCAAAGAGGACAAATGAAATCAAACTCTATATTTGACCCTAATCATTCCATTATAAGTAAACATTAGTCATTAGTGATAATTATTAATTCTGATTAGTAAAGATACCACGGTATAATTTTAGTATTTATTAGTTATTTGTATTAGTAGTGCAGTTATGCTAATTATTAGTATCCATGGGAGAGTTTCCAATCCACATCTTTCTCCAGCTGCCTTAGTCACCACGTCAATTCCATCCAGTCCTGCAAAGTCAGTTTATTCAATCGTGAGGGATCAAGCATCCTCTCAAGCCTTAATCTTCTGAGCAAAGTCCAATGCTTCCACAGGATTGGTGAAAAAATGTTCCTTCTTGTTGTAAGTGACTCTTAGGGTGGCTGGATAGCTCAGACCATACTTCAAATTCTCCACTTCCCTCAGGATACTTTTGGTCTCATTAAACGCTTTTAGTTTCCTGGAGACCTCTGCTGGGTAATCTCGATAAATACTGATTCTGTGCCCTTCAAATGCAAGACTTCTGTTTCTTGATGTTTTTTGCATTATCTCCTCCAAGACGTGGTCGTACTGTACTTTTATTATCATTTGTCTTGGGGGAGCGTTTAGTCTTGTCTGACGTCTCATCACTCTATGCTCTCGGGCTAGTAAAGGATTTTGTTCCAGAGATAAAACTTTTTGCAGTAAATTTGCAGTGAATTCTTAGGGATCTTGATCTTTCTCTTCCCCTCTGGAATATCCGCAATTCTTAGGTTCTGTGTTCTCTGGCGACCTTCCAATTCAGTACATTTCTCAGTTATTTTGCCCAGTAATTCAGTTAGACGTTGATTTTCTGTAATAAGCTTTGCTGTAGTCTGAGTACTTGTTTCGGCTAGTTCTTCAAGGTATTTTATGACAATCGTCTGCTGGTTCAGTGCCTGTTCCAGGATTCAGCCTTTCTTCAAATTCAGTTTTCACATTTTTGATTTTATCATTCGTCTCCTTTGTCAGTCCAATCATTATTTCTGCGATTTCTTTCTTCAACTCATCCGATGTATTCTTAGTCGTGGTATTAATGTTGGTATTGATTTCAAGCTTTAAGTCCATCATTTCCTCCTTGATTTTTTTTATTTCTTCACCAACATTCATCAGCTTTATTTCTTCCCTTAAACCAGCAATTTCACATGCAATAAAAGTTTTGAGTTCTTCACCTTCCGAGAAATATAGATTACATGAAGACAGATAAGGGTTTGTCTTGGTATCATGTTTGACGCAGACATAATTGCTTGAATGGTCCTTCTCTGTGCTGCACAATTCTACTGTTCTATGTTTTACGGTATTGGCCGCCTTGTATCTTTGGGTATTGGGGCATGCACAGCACAGAGGGAATACTTAATTTTCTAAAATGTAATACACTTTTTAATAGCTTACGATACAAGACCTATTTCCATTTACTTCGGTATGGAATGAACTCACTGTGAATCCTACTTGGCCAACCGACCCATACTACCAGCTTCAATCTATTTCTGCAAAAACTGTGCATAACATATTGATCATTTATGTATGGTCAATATAGGTATAACAGAGGCTTTCTGGATTCAGTATCTATACATTCTTTACATTGAAAATTAATCAAAGTTCACATTCAGAATGTATTCAGTCGTCATGCATTTTATAAAGACGAGAACCTTACTGCTATTAGATGATGTTTCATGTCTGTTTAAAAGGTAACATCGCTGAAATTAGCAATGAGGGTATGTCAGCACAAGTCTTGGATTGGAATCTTGCACTTAGACAAGCGGCTCCACGATTAGAACATGCGGATGTCATTCAGAAGTCTAGTTGCTGTCAACCATCATCCACTATGTTAAAGACAGACACAAAAAGCTGGAGTAACTCAGGCAGCATCTCTGGAGATAAGGAACAGGTGATGTTTCGGGTTGAGACCCTTCTTCAGACCCGAATCCGAAACGTCACCTATTCCTTTTCTCCAGAGATGCTGTCTCATCTGCTGAATTACTCCAGATTTTTGTGTCTTTCTTTGGTTTATACCAGCATCTGCAGTTCCTTCCTATGCTAACGCGGTTTGCTGAATAAGTGCAGGTAGAAAGTTTAATTCAACAGTGCAAATACAAGTCCCATATAAGGGGAAGTTGGGTTGAAAGGTTATGAAATCGATAGTTTGTTTTCTCTTTGTGGAAGGTGACTACTTATACTTGCAGTTCCATAGACTATAGTGGCATTGTGGTCCATCACAGTGGATGTTCCTTATGTGTTACTTAAGCAAGTATCTGAGCTTCTCAGCTATACACCAAAGAGATTACGAGCTTGACTTCAGTAATGCTAAATGTTCCATTCGGCAATCTGCCTCGTGCTTCATCTCTGAGTATTTACTGGGTTTCTTGCTTGGGTCTTATTGGCCATTGAATATGCCTAGGCTCAGTCCGCCTTGGCTTACACAATCTCCCGGATGCTTAACACTAACTCCCCTTCCCAGACTGACCTTTCTGTCCTGGGCCGCCGCCAATGTCAGAATGAGGCCACATGCATATTGGAGGAACAGAACCTCATATTTCGCTTGGGCAGCTCACTACTCAGTGGTATGATTGAGTTTTCTCTCATTTCAAGTAATCCTTGCATTCCCTCTCTCTCCATCCCTCCCCCACCCCAGTCCTCGTGCTAGTTTCACTGTTCAGATCCCTTTGTTTATCACCTCCTCCATCCACAATGGATCATTGTGGGCTCCTTGGCCATTGGCGCTGGTTCTCATTTGTTCTGTACCTTTTCATACCTCTAGTTGTCCTCTCTATTGACTCTCAATAGACAATAGACAATAGGTACAGGAGCAGGCCATTTGGCCCTTCAAGCCAGCACCGCCATTCAATGTGATTATGGCTGATCTTCCCCAATCAGTGCCCCGTTCCTGCCTTCTCCCCATATCTCCTGACTCCGCTATCATTAAGAGCCCTATCTGGCTCTCAGTTTGAAGAAGAGTCTCGACCTGAAACGTCCTTTTTTCCAGAGATGCTGCTGGACCCGCTGAGTTCCTCTAGCATTTTGTGTCCATCTTCGGTGTAAACCAGCATCTGTAGTTTTTTCCTACACATTTTGTTCAACCCTGACAAGATGCCTTCTTTTAACTGGACCTGCAATCTTGATGGCACATTTATTGGCCAGTTCATGATGTTGTTTGTCCAACCAGGCTAATATATTAAACTACTTGCTTTCCTTCTGAGGACATTTACCAGAGAACATTCAGTATGAAGCTTTTCGAAAATCTGTTTTCTCCACTTGATCGAATAATTCTGTGTCCCCATTTGACATTTTGTTCTGTTGACAACTTGTGTTGATTATAGCACAGTCCCGAGTGTCATCCCGACAAGCGATTCTCATAACCATCCTGGGAACAATCTATTTTTTTGCCTTCTCGGCAAACTCCATTGCTGAAATTAGAAAATCATTTATTATTTAAAATATAAAAACTATGCTCTCGCAGGCTGTGTCTGAATTCTCATAAACTTGACAAGGCATCTGATGTGTAGAAAGGAACTGCAGATGCTGGTTTATACCGAGGATGGACATAAAGTGCTGGAGAAACTCAGTGGGTCAGCCTGTATCTGTGGAGGAAAAGGATGGGTAACGTTTTGGGACGGGACCCTTCTTGCAACTGACATCTGATGTTGTATTTTATTTCAATATTCCATATTCAATTACTTACTTTCTTACCACATAAATTTAAGAGCATGACTCTGCTTCCTTGGTGCAGTTATTGTAGGTGATACCAACTTAGGAACATAAACGAGTAACAAAGGTTGGGACCAACAAAGGTATTTCATCAAATAGGAGGTGATGAAAATTTATGAATGCAAAAACAATTCCTCATTCATCATTTTCAACTTGAGTATAATGCTTCATCATTATACCTAATGCAAAGAAAAATAGTTTATTCTAAACCCTTATCCATTCTATGACCAATGAAAGCTTCTGCTCCATAATTTGATCCCTCACTTGCAAGCTTCAAAGTATTGTTATAACATAGTGTACTAACAACAACTTGTCTCCCAAACGCTTCTTGGATAAGACGAGTTCCTCTTGATCACCCTTCCCTACCCACCCTCCCCCGACCTCTAGCACTTTCACCTGCCATAGTAGGAGGTAAAACACTTGTTCTTGCATCTCCACTGTGCCACCATCCAGGGGCACACACGGAATCTTTCAATATTGTAGAGATTCATGGCCACCTCCTCCAACCTCATCTACTCCATTCGGTGTTCCCAATGTGACTCCCTCTACATCTGTGAGATCAAGTGCAGAAAAGCCAACCAATTTGCAGAACACTTGCGCTCTGTTCCCGTTCTGATATGTCTACCCTCTGCGTTCTTCACTGCCAGGCCCTTCAGCCCAGTCTGTGCCAAACATGATGCTGTAAATACGCTCTTCTCAAACTTACCCCCCCCCCCCCCCAGTCTAGTTCAGTCAGAAACCACTGAGTCACGCACTGGAACAACTCATCTTTATTTTTGGATTGCACTACAAATTCCCCTATACGATACCTGAACCGCCGCGGGTTCGATCCTTGTACCTGCCTGGCCAAGCCCCACAGCCTTGTGCAAGCAGAAACACTCCAAAAGGTCACGCAGTCAGTCCTAAGCGCTCTTCCAGAAGATCGACAAAAGACCTTGTGGGGGCTACCTTTTATAGGTCCCCAAACCCTGAGGGGCTGAACTACATAGGGGTGGTCTCTTTACAATCCAATCAAACATATTAATTACATCAGTACAATATAGACAGTTCCACAAACCAATAACAGAATCTCCCATACATTGTTTCAGGAGGAGCTTCTGGAAGAAGCTAACAACTTGAATAATGCAACATTTACCCTGGAATTCAAACAAACTTGCCAGGGTTTAACACTTTAGCCAATCAACAACCAGCAGGGTAACTGTCTCGCAACATTATTTACAATATTTACAATTAGTTTGCAGTAATCCAATCACATCAATGCATTAAAGTTTGTTTGCAGTTTTTATACATTTTATCAATTAAGGGGAAATGTGGAGAACACCTGGATCTTTCATCCTTACATATTAATCTGATGCTCAGACTGGTCGACGCCATCCACATCCTGTAAATTTCCACTGACAAAGGTTAAGCAATTCTGACAAATGCAGGGATCCTCCATTTTATGGCGTCTTTAATTTGGTCAATATTAACAATGCCAAGTCCATCTCTTATCTACCTCCACATAATCCATATCCCTCCATTCTCTGCATTTCCACGAGCCTATCTAAACGTTTCTTATATGCCAAATCTTAAATCACATCTGCCCCAATCGCCAACTCCAGCAGCACATTCCAGGCACTCACCATACTCTGTGTGCAAAAACAGCCCATTGTTAGCTTCAGCTTGGTGAGAATGAAAAGCTGGTGTGACTTGCGCGGGAGAGGGATGGAGAGAGAAGGAATACAGGGGTTACTTGAAGTTAGAGAAATCAGATTCATATCCCTGGGTTGTTAGCTGCTCAAGTGAAATATGAGATGCTGTTCCTCCAATTTGCCTTTGGCCTCACTGATAATGGAGGAGGCCTAGGACAGAAAGGCCAGTGTGGGAATGGAAAGGGGAATTAAAGTGTTTGGCAACTGGGAGATCAGGTAGGTCCAGGTGTTCAGAGTGAAGGTGTTCAGCGAAACGATCGCCCTTTATTTCCCTTTATTTGTTTTCCTCACTCTAACCCCTCATTAAACTATCAACTATTTTTTAAACAAAAGGACCCAGTAACTACAGTAACAGCAGGCCAGGCAGCATCTCTGGATAACATGGATTGGTGACGTTTCAGGTTGAGACCCATCTTCAGGCTTTTTAATTTTTAAAATGCAGCTGATCCCTATGAACACTTCACTCTCACCATCTCACTCAATCGTAAATGTCCACTTCTTACGAGACATCCCTCCCCCACTCTCGGCAGCTTGAAGGGTAACAAGCTTTCTCTCTCCCAGTTTTGATCAAATGCCCTTTGACCCAAAATGTGAACTCTGATCCTCTTTGCACGGATGCTGCCTGACCTGCCGAGTATTCCCCACTTTTGTTTTCAGATTTCCAGCATCAGCCGTTAACATTTTGATTTTAGCTTCAAGATCTGGCATAATGTGACATGGTTAAGAATGATCCGAAGTTGTGCGATGTTTTTAGTTTTCTTTACCTTCATCATTCCCACTTATTCCTTGACTGGTTGCAATCCATATCTATCTACCTTTAACTGCACATAAACAACTTTTTTCAGTGCAACGGCATGCTTTTATCTTTTGAGCTTTACATTATCTGTGTAGCAACCGAAACATTTTTCTAAATATAATTATTTTTAATCTTAAATATTTGTAGGTTTTGCTATATAATCTTGATTGCATACAAAATGATCAATATTTACAGGAAGGTAGCATGAAAGGTTTTGTTTTTCAACACACGTCCTTGTAGAGACTAAATGTCAAATGTTGCTAACTCCCTTTATCCATGTTCAATTGAGCATTTACATGTGACCGATCTAGTTTGGTGAAACCTTCAGCCACTGGCAACTTCTATATTCGATGTGTTAGGAAATAGGTTCTGCTTGTTATCAACTGCCTGGCTCAATGTCACCTTGTGGCCACCACACAGTTGACCAGTTTTGTCCTCCTTAAGCCCCTATCGCACTTAGGAGACCTAAACAGCAACCTCTGGTGACCTTGCCCACCATCCAAGGTTTCCATGAGGTCACTGGAGGTTTTGGTCACTCTCCCTAATGGTCGAAAGTGGTTTCCGCGTGGTCAAGGCTTCATCTAGGCTGCTGCAATTTTTCCATTATGTTTAAAACTGGCCGTGACGAAAAATAGGTTGCCATTTTAAACATCGATAATTTTTTAGTCGCAGGTCTAGTCGAAGCCCGTTTTCTTCATAGTCGAGGAAGGTTTTCAACATATGTGTGGGAGGTGGTAGGAGGTTGCAGGTCATCTCAACCTTGATTTTTTTTGTGTGTGGTGGGCAAGGTCACCAGAGGTTGCTGTTTAGGTCTCCTAAGTGGGACAGGGGCTTTAGAAGCTACCACAATTGATTTCATCTATCCACTCCAGTTTGTCATTGGGCGGCCGGCAGTGAATTGTTGAGAACATTTTGCATGTATATCTTGTGTAAACTCCGTTTTATTCTATTCCATCCAGCACTCCTTCCACCTGCTCCTTCAGCTTCCAACACATTGCCTTGTATCTGGATTGGTATTAACATGTGCATTATAACATGTGTATTATAATAAGTAATACTCATGGAGATATTTTTAAACATTTCTACATATTGTGTGTCTTCCAGTAATTTGGAAACAACCACAGTAAACACCTCTTTCCAATTAAGCTTCAGTTCTCCAAGCCAATCTTTGCTCATCAATATGGATGAGTAGTATAATTAATCACATGCATTGGTCGTTCTACTTGTTGTGATACAATAAGCATTTTCTCTGGTTTTTGATTCTCTGGCCTAGATGTGTTTTCAATTCATGGTGTGCTGTGTTAGTAATACTTGGCTGAACTTAAATATGCTTCCTTTTTCACAAGTGAGCAAACTGTTGCCTCATTGATGCAAATATATTGGCGAACAAAGCATTTAAATGTAATTGTCTCTGAGCTCTGATTTCCAAGGTTACAGCTGGAAGCATAAATGTTTCATAACACCCAATTCCCCATTCTTCCCACTGGCTTCTAGACTGTGTAGACCTGCTCTCTGGAGTCTTATATGAAGAAGACTTCCTTTCTGTGAAAGATCACACCAATGATTTCAATTTGGCTAACTGTCTTGCATTTACGTTTGTGTATTGCAGATATGTGCCTTTTTAACTGGCAATTAAAACTCACTGCCACTTTGTCATAAACATGCAGTAGTTGTATCGTTACCATTAGCCTCACCAATTTCACCCACCTGATTCTGATACTGCTTTCAAATTGCAACCTTAGCTGCTGCTTGAGGATTGTAGACCATCACTGAATCTGCACCTCTGCTGGACACATTTTCTCTGTGTTCCTCAATATAATTTCAACAAACTTTGCAATTTTTGATGCATTATTAAATATTTTTGCCTCTGTGCTTAATGACCCTGATCACTTCTCAATGAAACCACAAACAGACTTGTCAAACAGTTTGTGGTCTTTTTAAAAAAAAAAAAAGCTGAAGACTCAGAACAAGTCTTCCAGTGGAGTGATGTCCCAAGTGACAGTCTGAATCTAAGTTCACAGTTCTCCACAGTTTCTGTGTTTTTGGATTAAATTGACCTTTAATTTTTTGAGCGACTCAAGAAACGATAAATGCTGGAATCTTGAGCAAAGCACAAAGTGCTGGAGGAACTCAACAGTTCAGGTAGCATCTGTGGAGGGAATTAGTCAAAATGTCACCTGTACGTTCCCTCCACAGATATTGTCTGACCTGCTGCGTTACTCCGGCATTTTGTGTTTTCCTTATTAAATGTAATTGATATATTTCGCTTTTGGTAGACTTGCGACCATACCGTCAGTTGTTTTGAACCTATTCAGTTACCAAAATAGCTTTTCTCTGCACCTTTCATGCATTATTTTATATTATTTTGCACAGGCTTTTGTTTTGCTCTGAAATACCATTTATAAACTTTGACCTAATACATAACATGCATGGAAATATGTTCACATATCTGATGCTTTCCTCAAGATTTCTGATGCAAGTAGCTTGATTCTAAGTTGCCTCTTTTTTAGTTTAGTTTAGACATTCAGCATGGAAGCAGGCTCTTTGGCCCACCGAGTCAGCACCGACCAACATTCCTTGCACTTTAACACTATCCTACACACACTAGGGACAATTTACATTTATACCAAGTTAATTAACCTACAAACCTGTACATCTTTGTCGGTTTCCTCCCACACTCCAATCTTGGAGAAAATCCACGGAGGTCACGTAGAGAACATATAAACTCCATACAGACAGCACACATACCTGAGATCGAACCTGGGTCTCTGGCACTGCAGGCACTGTAAGCAGCATCGCTACTGCTGTGCCTCCGTGCTGCCCTTAAGATGTAATTGCCAGCAAAACCGAGGACATCACTCCAGATTATCTTGATGTGTTTGGTTTAATAGTCTCCAAGGGTCTTCATCTTGTCATGGTGAAGACATTTGCATGGGCCTAAGATCCTGAGGGCTGAACCATCCAAAGCAATGCTCCTGGCAGGGTCAATCCTGGTGGGCAGGTCGAGTGGGAGGTTCCTGGCAAAGTTTGGCCCAAATTCTCGACGGTGGAACAGGCGGATGATGTTGGCTGGCCAGCGCGTGGAAGACCATGACTAAAAATGGAAGAAGGCTGTAGCAAGGAGAGACTCCCAACAGTGGTGGATCCATGCCACTGGACACGGGTCTGTCTCTGTCAAGGACCCTGTGGTGGTTGTCCATGCACCAGTCACTCCAGGTTAGAGGATGTCACGCATGGGTGTCCACCTGGAGAAACCCCACCAGTAGGACAATCATACTCGACTTCGAGTGTTCACCAATGACGCTGATGACACACCCGGTGATTCATTAGTTTAACTGCAATATTCTTAGTTTAGTTTACAGATACATCGCGGATACAGGCCCTTTAGCCCACCTAGTTTGTGTCGACCAGTGGTCCCCGTACATTAGCACTATCCTACACACTAGGGACAATTTACAATCTTTAACGAAGCTAATTACGGGGGGGGGGGGGGGGTCACGGGGAGAAGATACAAACTCCGTACAGACAACACCCATAGTCAGGATCGAACTCGGGTCTCAGGCGCTGTACCAACATACTGCTCCTAATCATTCTCGCATTGATTTCTATAATTTCAAGTAACCCCTACTTCGCCCGCCTTATAGTCACCCTACTAGTTCCACAGTCTGCATCCCAGTATCCCTTCATTATCAGATCTTCGCCAGCCAACAATGGGCTCCACCCTTCTTTGGTAATTTGTTACCGGCCCTGGTCTGTGGCCTTTTCCTACCTCCATTCTCCAACCCACCCCCCCCAGCCCCCGCCCCCCCCTCACCACCCTCTACTTTCAGTCTGAAGAATGATTCCAACCCGAAACATCATCTGTTGCTTTTCTCACGAGATGCTGCCTGACCCACTGAGTTACTCCAGCGCTTTGTGATTCTCACGTTGTTGGACCAGCAAAAACTCCATTGCCCCATTGCACCCCTATTCCAGATGTCCTGTATCGGTGCAGACTTGCTCTTCTCCACTACAATTGAACAAATCCTCACCTGAAGTGCTAATTTTGGAGCCTTTCAGTCTACATTCTTCCCTTTCTGGCACAGAATTTGGTCCTTATTTTCTTCTGTGTGCTCACTTGTCAGTACTTGGGTTGAACCCAAGAGAAAACTGCTATATCAAGCTTACCCTATATATACACACTCTCTCCAAATATTCTACATGTTTACATCTCACCATAGAATTATGGAGCATGGAAGCAGGCCCTTCGGCCTAATTTGCCCATGCTGGCCATCTACTGTACGTCAGTCCCACTTGCATGCATTTGGCCCATATTCTTCTAAACCTGTCCAAATGTGTTTTAAATGTTATTAAAGTACCTGCCTCAACTACCTCTTCTGGCAGCTCGTTTCATAGACTCACCACCCTCTGTGTGAAAAGGTTGCACCTCAGATTCCTATTAAACCTTTCCCCTCTCACCTTAAATCCATGTCTTCTGGTTCTCAATTCCCCTACTCTGGATAAAAGACTCTGTGCATTCAACCTATCTATTCCCCTCATTATATTGTGCACCTCTATATGATCACCCGCATCCCCTCCGCGCTCCAAAGGATAAAGTCCGAGCCTGCAAAACCTCTCCCTGATATATCCCATCATATTTTTGAAGTATCTCTGTCAAAGGCCAAGTCAATAGATATTTTTAAGGCAGAGATAGATAGATTCTTGATTAGAATGGGTGTCAGGGGTTATGGGGAGAAGACAGGAGAATGAGATTAGAAGGGAGAGATAGATCAGCCATGATTGAATGGCAGATTAGACTTGATGTGCCTCAAGGCCTAATTCTACTCCTATCACTTATGACCTTAACCCTTCTCCATGCACTGTATATCGGAGATTTTACAATCAAGAAAAGAAAAGACTCTTCAAAACTGGTGGGATTTGCACCAGATAATAGATGATGCTCAAAGGGGAATCTGTGCTCTTGTATTTGTATATTTTAATCTAGATAGGTGACGGATGTAAGTTATAAAGTGAATGTCTTTTTCTGCGAATGGTTACTTTCTTGTCAAGGTTCTAGGAGGAATCTCCACTGCAGTTTGTTGTTCTCCACAGTTCCATTTATCATTTATATTCTGTTTTGTATTTTCTACTTGTGTGAATAAATGCTTAACCCTAGTATCTCCACACAATGATAAAGCTCAGACTGTAAAATGAAAACAGTTTTATTTTGACCAAGGTTGCTTTCTGTAAATAATACAGCTCAGTGCAGCACCATCGTGGAGGTCAAAAGGTCGTACAGGAACTCTTTTGATGTGCATTCCCTTGATAAATGGAGTAAAAGGCAAACTCAGTTCAGAACTTTTGAGCAGTACATTACATTTAGTAATCTTGCCAGGAAGAGAGAGACACCTTACTGCCGCTTGAAAGCACTGAAGAAAAGTGCAAGATTGAAGTACTTGTAGGTATCTCTTCAGGGACCAGAGGAACTACTTGTGAAGTGGGGGAATGATTTGCTGCCAAGATTGATCAATTCAATTATTTCACAATGCATTCAAGTGCCTGTGCACTAATAAGCGAGTTTGGTATCTCCATAATGCAAGGAATCATGGGATTTGTCAAAGGTCATTCGGGATTAAAAAAAAGAGAACGCAGCGCTTTATAAACTGTGTATAAATTGTTAACTATTCTACCAAGGAATGAATCTGGAATTCTGTCAACTCAATAGCTTCTTTTCTTGTTCTGCTGTTCACACACGGTCCCGGTTCTAGTTCAGTTCATTAATCTGCAATTATGAGATATTCAAAAAGTTAAAGAATTTATTATTTTCATTTAATCCTTAATGTGTTTCCTACTGGAATGAGAAAATATTACTTGTGTTTGAAACATTTTCTTACCTTTATTCATAATTTATGTGTAAAAATGTATTCAATCTGAGGCAGGCAGCGAGTGTATCAGTGTGATGTGGGCTGATGCTTTACCTACAGGCGGTGTGAATGTACCGTTAAGGCAAAGGTTAATCTCCGAGGAAAACGGACTACAGGGTTGGCCCTGTGAAGGAGCCGCCAATCCGATATAAGGCATTTAACTTCAAAGTGCCTGCCCTTTAGTACTGGATAGATTGAGTGGAGGGGTCTGTGCTGTTCCAAGTTTGCGGTGGTTGCAGTGCGTTGTCCTCAACCTTCTCGCCCAGTGCAAGTTGACCAGCACAGTTCGCCAGCCATTGTTATCACTGCCTGGTCATAATTATCACTGCCCGGTCACCCAGACCCGGCTCCCAACTGTGTGCCCTGACAGACTGGAACCAACCCCAGAGGTTAAAGTGACAGCATCTTTATTTAAGCCAACCCACCTCGAAAGTTTCACCAGCCTGTTCGTAACCAATCTGAACTTTCCAACCTACCCCGCACACAGCTCATTCTCCTCGTTACCTTCCATCCGGGAAGGTTGTTTAGATAGGAATGTAAGGACTGTCTCAAATTGGTTGACCTCACAACTTGCAATTCGTGTAAATCAATATCAAATTTGAATGGCTGTGACTCAGGCTAATGCCAGGGATTTGATAATTGACAGGTTCGTTCCAGGCATTGTTGTGTTTTCAAGGCTGGTGCTGTATTGAGTAAATAATTTAAATAGATACAATTGTGGATTTGTGCAGCCTGCAGTACGCTGTGGCCTATTGCTGATATATTTGATGGATACATTTATTTATAAATCTCATTAAAATGAATACGCGGGTCCGTACGCCCACAGTAGCTCATCTGACGAGAGATGTTTATCCTGAATGACCCATGACCTGGGCATGTGCAGTCGTAATACCAAACTCGCTTATTAGATGATGAGATAGTTCCAAGTTGTAATAACAAGGAACTGCAGATGCAGGTTTATACCAAAGATAGACACAAAACGCTGGAGTAACTCAGCGGATCAGGCAGCATCTTTGGAGAACATGGACAGGCGATATTTTGGGTCAGAACCCTTCAATTCCAAGTTGTGCTTGTTTCAATGTGTAGGAAGGAACTGCAGATGCTGGTTTAAACTGAAGATAGACACAAAAAGCTGAAGTAACACAGCGGGTGAGACAGCATCTCTGCAAAAAAGGAATAGGTGACGCTTCTGGTCCAAGGGTCTCGATCCGAAAACATCACCTGTTCTTTTTCTCCAGAGATGTTGTTTGACCTGCTAAGTTACTCCAGCTTTTTGTGTCTATCTTGCATTTGTTTCAATGTCATTTGTTTATTGTTTAAATGCTTGTAAGCATTCGAGTAGTTCAGGGTGTCATCGAATACGTAACCTCCCGAAATTATTATTTCCATCTCTTCAAAATTGGGCTGAGAATTTAGATTAAAAAAAAATAGCCGTGAGAAATTCTCTTGCGCAAGAGGTTTGTAATAGTGCAATGTAAATGTGTGGGGAATCATAATGGTGAATGATGCACTCAGCAGGATAGGAGAGAAGTTTCTAATTAATCCTGGATAACATACTCCAATGACACATGTTTAAAATGCAGAGATAACAAATTTATGATAAGGCTGTGTAACTTCAGTGGATTAATGATTGGGCTGCAGAAAAAAACTTGATTTTTTTTTCCACCCTTATAAGGTATTCGTGTCAGGATTTTTAAAAAATCTGATGATTAAAATGAAAAGGAAAAGAAAAGATCTTTTACTGAAGAGAAGGATATTATTAGTCTATTTTTGAAGCCAGGAAAAATATTGTCAATGAATCAGATTGCACTGTTTCCTTACTGTTGTGGGAACTAAACTTAATTCATCCCCAGGAAAGCGGCACAGCGGTAGAGTTGCTGCCTCACAGCACCAGAGACCCAGGTTCGATCCTGACTACGGGTGCAGTCTGGACGGAGTTTGTACGTTCTCCCTGTGACCATGTGGCTTTTATCTGGCTGCTCCGGTTTTCTCCCACATTCCAAAGATGTACAGGTTTGTAGGCTAATTGGCTTCTGTAAATTCTCCCTAGTCTGTAGGATAGGATATAGTGTATGGGTGATTGCTGGTCGGTGTGGGCTGAAGGGCCTGTTTGCACTCTGTGTCTCTAAACTACACTAAACTACCCAAGTGCGTTAAGGGCCTGTCCCACTTAGGCGATTTTTTTCGGTGACTGCCAACGGCGGTCACAGTCGTAGCAGGTCACCGAAAAACCGGCGACTGGACCCCCCCCCCACGACAATGTCTATGACAACCTACCAACTAGTCGTTGTCAAGCTACGGCAAGCTACCGACAACTGCTGACCCATTAGGACGTCCACCTATGACCACATCTACGACCACACAGGCGACAACCTACGACAACCGAAGTCAACCTACGTCCACCCTCGACAAGCTATGACCCTGTCGGCGACAACTGAAGACAATTCAGTCGCCGGTACCTGTCGCAGGTTGACGCAGGTAGTCGCCGATGGAATTCACTGAAGTCATCACCTGACGACAACGTACGTCATCTGGCGACAACCTGCATCATCCTGGTGACAACCTATGGCCACCTACGACAGGAGAAGACAAGCTATGTCAAGCCCACAGTTGCCAAAAGGTTTGGAACATTTCAAAATCCAGCGGTGGCAAGAAAAAAGCTACGACTCTTTGGGCGACTTGAGGAGACAAGTCACGACCATACAGGTGTCACCCCGCGACCATGTGGCAACAGTCTAGTTGTCCATAGTCACTGAAAAAATTGCCTAAGTGGGACAGGCCCTTTATGAGCATTTCCATGTGAAATTGCAGAAACTGCTAAATTGGAGCTGCCAATTCTGCTCCAGTCAGCCTTACCAGGGCATATCGTTCCCAGGTCAGACATGTACTCATTGATGTCATAGAGTCATACGACCCAGATGCAGGCCTTCAGCTCAACTCAGACATGTCGATCACAGTGCCGCAACTAAGCTCATCCCATTTGCCCACCTTTGGCCCATATCCCTCTCCACCTTTCCTATAATGTACTTGACCTGATGTCTTTTAAACGTTGTTGCAATTATACCTGCTTCAACTACCTTATCTGGCAGCTTGTTCAATATACCCATCGCCTTTTGTGAGAAAGGTTGCTGCTCAGGTTCCTATTAAATCTTTCCTATCTCATCTTAAAGCTATGCTCCCAAGTTCTCGATTCTCTTGTCCTGGGGAAACAACTGTACATTTAGCCTATCTATTCCTCTCACGATTCATCCTCGGATCCCTTGCACTCCACGGGATAAAGTCCTAGCTAGCCTGTCCCCTCCCCCCGTGTCCTGACAAAATCCTTATATCCTTTCCCCAGTTTAATGGCATCTTTCGTACAACTGAGGTTGATCAAATCTGAACACCAAACCCCAAGTGCGATCTTGGGAGCATCTTGTACAACTGTAATCTAATGCCCCAAATTCTATACTCATTTCCCTCATTGATGAAGGCCAGCATGCTAAAAGCATCCTTCGCCCCCCTATCTACCTGCAGTACCACTTTTAGTTAACTATGTAGCATTGTTACATGAAATAATTGTTCCCATATATTTCCCATTGTTCCCATATATTTCAAGTGAATTGTTCCCATATATATCGGATCATGAAAACAATTACCATTTTGCAGGGTCAAAAGAAAAAGAGGACAACCCACGATGTTCACTATTTGACTCTCATTCCAGAACTGATTGAGGTAATTCACATACCGACTTGTGCTAAGATGCGCTCAAAATTGTAGTAAATTAAAAGTCTTTTGGTCTATTTAACTCAAATTAGTTATCAGAACCCACAGCAATCTTACAGCTGGCAGTTCTTCAGGCAGAAACCTCAGGGTGGTCATCATCGGTAATTTGGGGATAGTCTAGGATCCAAGAGTAATGATGTGAATGTACGCGTTCATTCATCCAATTTGATTGATTTTCTTTTACAATGTCTAGGTCATTGAATTATTTTAGAAGTAATGCTGTTGCCTCAGAGCTCCTATGAGCTGGGCTCAATCCTGAGCTCCAGTGTTGTCTGTGCAGAATTCTTTCTGTGACTGCATGGGTTTCCTTCAAGTGCTCTGCAAAAGGAGATCAATCATATTAGATGCGTAAAGCACATTGATTATGATGAATGAAGCTTCCGTTATTGGATACCTATTATGCATCTTGGACTCTTCAATTGGTTCTATGACTTCAATGAGATTTCATAACTCAATATGTTATTTGGGAACCCATGCATTGCTTGTTAAGAGTATTCATCATTGGCCTGGAATATTAACTCTACAAACTACCTCCTCTTAATCTATACAGTGTATATGATTTTGCAGTGTATTGTAATCAGGCAGCACAGTGGCACGACTGGTAGAGCTGCTGTCTCCCAGCACCAGAGACCCAGGTTTGATCCTGACCTCAGGTGCTGTCCGTGTGGAGTTTGCACATTCTCCTTGTTTCTTCAGGTTTCCTCCGGATGCTCTGATTTCCCCCCACATTCTAAAGACATGCAGGTTTGTAGGTTAATTGGGCTCTGTAAATGGCTCCTAATACGTAGGGAGTGGATGCATCCTGGACACTACAGCTCAGCCCCTCCTTGACACACTGGTCAACTTGAGGAGTACCTTCAGCAACAGACTGGTTCCACCATGTTGCTGTACAGAACGCCACAGGAGATCCTTTTTCCCTGTGGCTATCAAACTGTACAACTCCTCCTCCTTCTGTTGTGGGGTCGACTGAGACTGACTCCCAAAATCTTTGCACATCCCCAATTTTTTCACCATCACTTGAATTTCATGTGACTGTTGGCAGATCAATTTCCCTCCTGGGATAAATATAGTTCTGTTGTATCTTAGCGTATCTATAAGCTGTGCTGAAGTATCGACAAAGTAGCATGTGTAGGAAGATCTTGTCCTATGTAGGATCACTCAGGTGAACAGAGATGGAGGGTGTGGCAAGATATTTGGCAAGGTTGAATGATCAAGCTGTATGTTTTCGAAGATCTCTCCAGGAGGCTATCCATTACAGCACAGCCAGTCAATTCCTCCCTCTTGTGTTGGAAAGAACTGCAGATGCTGGTTTAAGTCGAAGGTAATCACAAAATGCTGGAGTAACTCAGCGGGACAAGCAGCATATCTGGTGAGAAGGAATGGGCGACGTTTTGGGTGGAGACCCTTCTTCAATTTCTCCCTCTTACCAAATTAACCTACAATCCACATGCATCCCCAAAGCGTATGGATTAAGTACCGCAGAGTAGATTAGTGGTAGATTTGGGTTTGATGAACGGTCTCGACCCGAAACGTCACCCATTTCTTCTCTCCAGAGATGCTGCCTATCCCGCTTTAACTCGTGTTTTATACAAGTCTTTCCCCAGCTACATTTTGCCGCATGGTGTAATTTGAACGAATTTTGTATTTTGTATCTATCTTTGATTTAAACCAGCATCTGCAGTTCCTTCCTACACAGATGAGTGGTAGAATCTGGGTGGAAGGAAGTGGGGGTTTAACAAGATAAATTGTGTGGAATATGGGGAAAATATAATGGGTTTGGATAGGAATCGTGTAGAAAATTAGTATTTGAGGTTGGCATGGACTTGGTTGGTCATTCGCCAGTTTCCTCCTTGTATCACTCTGTCTATAATCAATGTTGGATCTTGACTATATTGCCTGGTTTGCAAACTATATAGGAGTCTCTGCTACAGAATGTACTGTGAAAAAAAATCTTACGGAGCACATCAAATGGGAGAGTAGAATTTTGAGAGAGGAATCAATGAATGCAGAGGTCATCCTTATTAATTGAATTACATGGCAGGTACAAGAGGATTCTTAATAATTTTAGACTTAGGTGCTGCAGAACAGCAAAGGCTCATGTTAATTGAAAAGCATCGCTCAATAGCTAACCACAACTCACTGAGTTTGCAACATTTGAACGGAAATTCATGCGATCAGCTTCCTTTATAAGTAAAGGGGCTGTCCCACTTTATGAGCTAATTCAAAAGTTCTCCCAAGTTTCCCTTGATTCGAACTCGGAGAATTACGGTAACAGCCACTCGTAGGTACCCGGGGCTCTCGTGGGCATTTTTCAACGTTGAAAAATCTTCACGAGTCTTCACGAGCTTACCTCGTTTCCCGAGTACCTGCCGTTAGTGTTATGAGCCGCTAAGATATGTCCCCGAGCTCCGACGTAGCCGCTACGTACATTCTACGTACTTACCACGAGTTTGATTTTTTTTTTTAACTCTGGAGAACTCTTGAATTACCTCGTACAGTGGGACAGGCCCTTTAGGAATTAATGGGCATGCAACAAGTGTACAGCCGGGTGGAAATATCTGACACTAGAGCGCCTCGCTATAAGGTGAGGGGAGAAAGTTTAGTGAGGATGTGCAGGGCATGATCTTTTACACAGAGTGTCATCCGTTCATGCTAGTTTGGTGCTGGGGGCCTGGAATGCATTGCCAGGGTTGACAGTGGTGGAGGAAGATACAATAGTGACATTTAAGAGGCTTTTGCATAAGCACATAGGGCTTGGGTGCAGTCTGTACAGAGTTTATATGTCATCCCTGTGACCACGTGGGATTCCTCAGGGTGCTCCGGTTTCCTCCCACATTCCAAAGATGTACAGGTTTGCAAGTTGATTGGCATCTGTATATTGTAAATTGTCCCTACTATGTAGGAGGAAATCCACGGGGGAATGTGTGGAGTTTGCACGGACACCACCCAAGGTCAGCATTGAACCCAGGTCCCTGGCGATGTAAGGCAGCAGCTCTGCCACCAATTAAGAGATTTGGTCCCTTCACAACATCAGTCAGTGCTCCGCGCTAATACTGGCTTGCAGCATAGAGTATTATTGATTGCATTCCTTATTGTTATTAACCAGTGAGTAAAAATCAGCATTGCACAAATCTCCACGGAGTTGTTCATTTTTCTCTCGGTTGTTAAACCGTTCTGGGTCAAGAATTGGACGAAGGTATTACCGTGCATTCTTGGAAGGTTGTTAAAAGACGGACAAAAAGGGATAATTCTCATTTATGTTCATTTACTCGCCTAGGAACAAATTAAATTTTCAGGTGTCCAACCAGTGGCAGATTGTTCCATCACTTGGATGTTTTACATAATTCCAATTAAATGAACTGTGTGCATTTTCAGGCAAGTTACAAAGGTGAATTCTGTTAGTGATCAACGACAATTCCAAGTTAATACAATTAGAGGAAAACTAACTCCCTTCCCACGTTGTTGAATGGTTTATTAATATTTATTAATCACAAGAGTGCTCCTGACAATGAGAGCTATCCAAGTATCGCCATGGTTACAATGAGATCTGTAAGCTTATCACATTGCAGTTCAGTGACATAATTGACTTGCATTTATCACTGACATGTCCATCCCTGATATGATAGCAATTCTTCAAATCTGGCAAAGTTTTAAAGCTCTACTCAAAACCACTTGATATTTTGTGCTGTATGCTTAAATATGTTTTTCTGAGCTTTGGTCTAAATTTAAAGGTGAAAAATTACTCTATACATTTTTTTTTCTTAAAATTGAACATTCAGACGATAGCACCTGAAATGTTCCCTTTTTTAAAACATTATCTGCTTATTCTTTGGGGTAGATCTTCCCTGGGCGATATACTGTCTGATCTCAATGGTCACGCAGCTTGGCGACACGCTGATCAAATTAATTCAATACGCACCTCATGTTTTCCTTTTTTATTTTTGATTACACTGTATTAAACCTTTAGTATCCCGCCACTACCTAATTCTGAAGCAATCTGTCTCCCCTCCATCTCTCTTTCTGTTCACTCCAATATGGAGATTTTTTGCAGACAACAATGTGGACCAACCTGAGAAAAAATGTTTCCAGAAATACAGTGCTGTTTTCTGGAACTCCACAGTTCCTTGAGCACAGAAACAGGCCCTTTGGCCCAACTGGTACGATGCTGACCACCGGGTGGCACCATCAGTGATGGCAGCCTCGCCAACAGTCTCTGTCTATTTGTGTTTTTTGTTATTTTTAGTGTGTTTTAAAAGTATGAGTTAATGTTCTCTGGTTTGTTTTATGTGAGGGGAGGGGGCGAGGGGGGAGGGGGAAACCTTTTTCAATCTCTTACCTTGCCGGAGATGCGATTGTTTTCCGGATCGTATCCCCGGTCGCTCCGCGGCCTAATATCATGGAGCTGGCAGCCTTGCTCGAGACTGACTTTGAGCCCCATCGCAGGGCCATGGGATTGATGCTCCAATTTCCCTCACTTGCCCTCACCAACCAACATGTCCCATCTACACTTGACCCCTTGCATGGGATCGATGCTCCAATTTCACCATTGAGGAGCTTGCAGTCTCGGGTACAGACTGATGTCGGGAAGCTCCAAAGTCGCAGAAGGTTCAACCAGCCCCGACCCGGGGTCTGATCGCCCAGCGCGGGGGAGCTGAGATTCTGCCGCAGATGCGGGAGCTGAGATTCTGACGCAGAGTGCCCGACCGCTGGCTGCGGGCGCCAAGATCGCCCCGACAACGGAAGGTTCGAGAACATAGAAGGGAAGAAGATTGAACTTTTTTTCACAGTGAGGAATGTGAACTGTGCCTTCCATCACAGTGAGGAATGTGGGGGAGTCACTGTGGTGGATGCTTATGTTCAAATATATTTTGTGTGTTTTATTGCTTTTTATTGATATGACTATGGCAAATCAAATTCCTCGTATGTTGCAAAACATACTTGGCTAATAAAGTATGAATATGATTATTATTATTGTGAAAATGCTCCATTTCAGATAGTCCCATTTGTCTGTGATTGATTCGTATCCGTTTAAACCCTTCCTATCCATGTACCTGTCTAAATGTATTTTTAAATATTGTACCTGCCTCAGTTACTTCCTTTGGTTGCTCATTCCAACTAACCGCTATCATCTGTATGGAAAAAGTCACCCTTCGGCTTGCTATTAGTAAGGCACAGTGGCGCAGCTTATAGAGTCACTGCCTCACAATGCCAGAAACCCTGGTTCAAATCAAGCTTGGATGCTGCCTGTGTGGAGTTTGCACGTTCTCCCTGTGTCACGTGGGTTTCCTTTGGGCGCTCTGGTCACCACTCACATCTGAACGATGTGCGGGTTTGTTGGTTAATTGGCCCTGGGGTGCAGGGAATGGTTGAGAAAGTGGGATAACATAGAGCTAGTGTATGGGTGATTGATGGTCGGCCTGGACTTGGTGGGCCGAAGGGCTTGTTTACATGCTGTAACTCGCAACGAATCAAAGCTTCCTATTAAATGTTTCCACTTTCATTTTAATCTTTCCCCTCTCACCATTTTTCGAACATTTCCTTGGAAATGTTCTTCCTCCGGGAGGATTTCTTGTGAGTAGCAGCTTCTTCAAACGGTGCTGCCGACAACAGAGTTTGCACCTTCTCCCTGTGACAGCGTGGATCTTCTCCGGTTTCTTCCCACATTCCAAAGACGTGTGGGTTTCTGGGTTAATTGACTTCTGTAAATTGTCCCCCGTGTGTAGGATAGAACTAGTGTATGAGTGATCATTACTCAGCGTAGACTTGATGGGACAAAGGGCCTGTTTCCCTGCTGTAAATCTAAATTAAACTAAACCGAACTGGTGGGCCCTTCTCCCTGGCTGTCAGATCAATTGGTTCCCCCAGTTCTGCCATCTGACTTCCCTGGAGAAATTAAATACATATTTGAAACTGGTGATCATACAGTGGATAAATTAGTGAAGGCAGTCAATTGAAGGATCTTTCGCTTTTTACGAATACATGCTCTTGGACTGAGTTTCACTTTTGTTCTTTAGAAAAATCGATCGGTAATGAAGGGCAATTGTGGTCACATTTTTCTTAGCTCAGTTAACCAAACGTGACCAACGATTCTGGAACTTGGGGTCGCAGGCATGTGCTGGAGGGATCTCTTGTTGAGGGGAGTGTGTATGCCGCTTAGCACAGCGGATGCATTCAATGCACACGGTGAATCATTCAGTCAAAGAGTCATACATCGGGGAAACAGGCCCATCGGCCCAACTTGCCCTCACCAACCATCTACACTCGTCCCACCTGGCATTTGGCCCACATCCCTCTAAACCTATCCTATCCACGTGCCTGTCTAAATGTTTCTTAAATGTTGCAATAGTACCTACCTCAACTACCTCCTCCGGCAGCTCGTTCCATCCACCCACCACCCTTTCTGGGGGAAAAAAAGTTAATCCTCCAGTTGCAATTACATCTTTCCGCCCCCTTCCCCCCCCCCCCCCACCTTAAATCTAGTGCCTCTGGTTCTCGATTCCCCTTCTGTGCATTTACCTGATCTATTCCTCTCACAATTTTGTACACTCGTCATGCTCTCGTTTTTTCTTTTCAGTCACAGTAAACTCTTCCAGCTCTCCACTCCGACCTTATTCATAAGCAATCTATTCTTCCTCTCCCCCATCATGTCTTCCTCTTCATTCTAACATGGAGTTTTATGTGGACAGCACGTGAACTGCCATGAGTAAAAAAAATGTCCCAGAAATACTATGCTGTTTTCTGGAACTCCACGGTTCATATCTTGTCTTACAAGTAGCAGGCAAAGAGTTTTCTTCTTGCAGTTAGAGTCAGTCCCATATCTCAATCTGTTTAGAACGGACATTTTGGGCAAGTTATTAAGGTGTCAGGGAAGTGTTTTATTTGGGAGATAAAAATAACACGGAACGGGCTCGTCAGTCCATCTCGTCTACGCTGACCACCGATCACCCGTTCACACTCATTCTATGTTATCCCACTTGTGCATTGTTTCCCTTACACTAGGGGCAAGTTTACAGAAGCCAACTAACTTACAAACCTTTTTTTTGGGGGGGAGAGGACATGGGAGGAAGCCGGAGGAAAGATATGTCGTCACAGGCGAACTCCACAGCCACGGCACCTGAGGTCACGATCGCACCTGGGACTCTGAGGCTGTGAGGCAGCATCTCTACCAGCTGTACCACTGTGCTGCCCTTTAGTATATTTAACAATGCTGGGTGCCAAGTCAGCCCAGAAATCTCAGAACAAGTGTCCTATTGACATCTTCCTTCTCCTGGCTCGAACATACAGACACGTCTCTGCCATTTCCGGGTCCATTGACTTGTGTTCATGCTGCCTCCATCGCCAGGACCAATGGTACTAGGATTGGATCTTTCCACAGTGATATTGAGCTCTATGGAGAACTGTATCGATGGGAGGCTAATTGGAAGATAGTCATTTTGGCATCTACGTCTGTTTACCTGTCTTCTACTGAGTACATGCTCGCAGGCATTCAAAATATGCTTTGACACTGTTGGAAACTCAATTAAGTGTAGTAAAATGAATATTTGTTTACTAAGTAAGGCAGCTTGCAGGTAATAACTATATTAAAAATTAATGAACTTGAATATGCTGTTAAATCTATGTTTTTGACGTAATCTTGCAATTCCTTTGGTTATTTTTATTCCTATTGTCTTCATTTGACATGAAAATTGGGAGAGATGCTTTGATTTATTTTGTGTACTTTATACTAATGCTCAAAATCAAAGTTGAGGTTTGGTCTTTGCTATAGTTTCTAGCAGTGCAAAGTTTCAAGCACTTCATTTTGGAGGGGTAGGGGTTGAAATGGAAGCTCTCTGCTTGAGGGGATTCTAGAGTAATGTTCCTGTGTTAAGGATGAGGCCAAGTTGGATATTCAAAGGTCCCTTACTGCCACGTATGAACAGCGATATTCTTTTACACTACCACAAATGCACAGGCGCCATATTTTGGGTGCAGTTTACAAAGAGAAAAATAAACCTTCATGTGGAATAGAAATCCACATGTAGACAAGATATTGACTCGGAAATGAGGACCTATTTTGGTAAGTCAAGGTACCACATAATAACCAACATTTGCACTGGTTATTTCCCAAATAACATTGTTGTAGCTTGAGAGGCACATTGGTTTTACTGTAAGAAAATGCCTGGACATGATTCTCCCAGAAGCTCGTTTACACAATGATTTTGTCTGTCTAAGAGATATTCAGTCATCTGTGATGATCTGTCTGATATAATGCATGGCCTTGTTATACTGTTAAACCCTCAAGCAAGAAGGATCGCTAATCAATCCATGGGATGAGCAGTGCACATGAAGAAGTTTCTTGATGTTAGTGACACAAATATTCCCCTCGGGGTGTAAATTATTAGGGAAAAGTGCAGTACATAAACAAGGAAGACATCTGTTTGTTTTTGTGACTTTCCTTAACACCATGCGGGCTAGTTGCTTAAAGGCGATTTCCTTATTTTTGTCGAGTTTGACGTGTAAATAACGAGTGGTAACTACTAGTTAACTGCATTTCACCGATCCTGATCTTTTGTGCAATTGTCCCGCCTGTGGAGTCATAGAGCAAAGAAATACAACACAGAAATAGGCCCTTCGGCTCAACGCATCCATGGCAACCAAGATGCCCCATCTCAGCTAAGTCCATTTGCTCATGTTTGACCCATACGTCTCTAAACCTTTCCTGTCCATGTACCCGCTCAATAAACCCAGCAAACCTATATTCTACCATCATGATCAATTAAATATTACCTCTATCAATTAAAGTATGCAAGCGGATGTACTTGCACTGTAAAGCCACACCTCTGATCTGTCCTCCTCCACCTTCGACACCACCTTGTCAAGATCTCATAACCCAATCCTTAAATTTTGATTGTTGCCTGGAATTAGCAATTTTCTTCATGATTTCACTCCCCTGCTGATCTTAGTCTATCCCCCCCAGTCCACAGGATAAGTTTAAACATTCCATAGCTATAATATATCTGCACCCAGTCAATAATGTCCATGCAGCTCAATAACTGACACTCCACCTCCAACTTATCAACTCCATTCTATTCACTGATAAATATGTGCCCACTGCCAACTTGCCAAGCCCTGATCCTCAACACCTTTGGGACCGTGACTGCCCCTGATCTGGACATGCCTCTTTTGCTTTAAGCTCTCTGAACTGATGCAACACACAAGGGACCTGTCTTCTCCTTGTGTGAGGCTAACTCTGTAAGTTCAACACCTTGGGTCTCTGACATGGTTATATTGACGCAGAGACAACAACCTGGCTGCTCAACACCCGGCTTGAGATCTAACTATTCCTTTGGTTTAGGTTTCATTCGCAAGAAGAAGATTTTCAAGTGAGCCCCTGACCAAATGGTTATCAGTGCAACATGCTGCAATGGATTAGCATATCTCTGCTGGCATCTTGTTAAAAAGGAAATGACTCAGAATTTCTGAAGGTAACTACAACCACTCCAATAAAAGCGAGCTAATTCTTCCAGAAAAATTCAATCAAGACTAACCTAACACAGATTCTATAAATAAAATTAATCTCGCTCATTTGATGATCAGTGGTCATCATACTTGATGGACAGAAATAACCAATCTTGATGTCATTATATTGGAGTGTTTGGAATCTCCAGTAGGAGAGATATTGAGCTGTTTTGCTCATAGACTTTGTACTTTAATCAATTCAAGAATCTGTCTCTAACGTGCTGGAAAAAAATGCTATGTTGCAGATTTTTGTTTAAGTGCTTTATTTTGAGGATTTGTCATTTACTCCTTGTAAATATGAGTAGGGAGTTATCTACCAATTTCAGAAGTGCATTATGCTAAGCTTCTTCAAATATAACAAGAATTATTCACCACATGGAATTTTAATTTGATGTCCTACGAACATTATCTTAGCATATGCAATATTAAGCTTGTAGTGCAAAAACAATACGACATAGATGTAGAGAAGATGGATACAAAATGCAGGAGTAACTCAGCGGGTCAGGTACCACCTCTGGAGAGAAGGAATAGGTGATGTTTTGGGTCGAGACCATTCTTCAGACCGAGTGCCATGGGAGAGGGAACCGAAAGATATGAAAAGGGGCATAGAACAAATTAATGAAAACTATGCAAAAGGCAGATCAATCCCTGCGTTATTCCATTGCAGGCAGGCGGGTAGTTGCCAGAAATTCACCCCCATGACTGTATGATGGAAAACTGGGGCAACAGAAATCAAAGACTCAACTCCAGCTGCGTACAAGCTCCAGAAATGAATGGTCCACAACTCAACTCATTATTGTTTGACCAGTAGAATGGTCAAGGTTGCAAATCCCTTTTTAAGTGCTTTAATTTGGGTACGACAACACTATTGTGGTTCAAAACATGATTAACTTAAACCTTTCGGAAGGTATTGGGTAGGGGAAGGAGATTGATCTTGAACTTGGGAGGAGGGAGGGGGGAAAACTAGGCACATGAATTTGTTGGCATTGTGTTCAATTTACAGGGAACTGAGACCAGCATCTGAGGTTCACGTGTCAATTGCTTGCTGTGGATAGGCAGAAATTTGATAAACCTCTAAGAATGAATAAAAAGGGGAGATCAGATTTAGGTTGGAGATGATCTAAGAAGATGCCTTGAATGTGCTGAGAACATAGAGGAGTAATTTTTGGGAGATCCATGTGTATTTCAATTTATGGCCGAATCAAATGATATTTTATTGTCAATTTTGCAAGGTGCTCCAATAGATGAAATGTAAAGCATTGCACGGAATGATCAGTGCCTGATATAATTGGGTGGAGTACAGGGCAGCATGGTGGCGCAGCAGTAGAGTTGTTGCATTGCACCACCAGAGAGACGGGTTCGATCCAGACTACGGGTGCTGTCTGTACAGAGTTTACACTTTCTCCCCGTGACCCCGTGTCTTTAGAGATATGAATTGTAATGGCAAAAATGACATGGCTTGTCCATTTCTCTTTCACATCTGTGACACAAATAATACTGCATAATTTAAATACAAAGTCACAAATTTCTTCAAACTTTTGGATGCCATCTCTCACAATTGGTACATGAACCAAGTGATTTGCGTCTAACATTAGAGTCCTAAGCAAGGTCATTGCCAGCTTCCAGACTGGGGTAAGTTCAGCTCAATCACATCTATTAACGTAAAACCAAAGATGACATTATGTTCTGTGTACAAACTATACCAATAGCTATTGTGTTCTCCTGAGGTATAATTGAATAGGTAAATTAATCTTCCAGCTCGGAATCTGTTATATTGAGGTAATATTGAAGCTGAAGTATAGGCTGCAACAGGCCTTGGAAATGACAGAACTTTTCACATTATTTGGGTTTTACAGAGCGTTGCCCTTTCCACTTGGTGAATCACCCAGTTTATTCCAACTTGTAACATTGCCACGCGTAAGAAAGTGAATGGCAGTATAAGCACTGTGAGGTTGTAGGAGGTGAGTAATCTGTAAGAAAGCTGTCACATTGTTCCCGAATAATGAAAAGGTAAGCAACTTTGTGATGCTTTGCGAAGAAGCATGTCAGCTTGGTTTCCTGTCAAGCTGTAAGATGGTGAATAATAAAGATTCAAACTGGCAGCGTGATGTCAACTTGCTGTACTGCACTCTGTAATGACGTGGGATTGTACACTTATGTTTGGCGAGAAGGGTTTCTGTAGTAACTATATGTTATTACAGTTGTACTGGGTCATCAGGGGGCAATATTATTCTGCTTACTGAATATGAATTTACTCTAGACTTTGGTTTAGAGACACGGTGTGGAACCCACCTTTGACCCACCAAGTCTGCACCGACCAGCGATCCCGATATACTAGCACTATCCTACACACTCTTTCAATTTTTACTGAAGCCAATAAACCGGCAAACCTGTACGTTTTGGAGTGTGGGAGGAAACCGGAGCACCCGGAGAAAACCCACGCGGTCACGGGAAAAACGTTCGAACTCCGTACAGACAGCATTAGGATCAAACCCCGGCCTCTGGTGCTGTAAGGCAGCAACTCTACCTCTGCGCCACCATGCCCCATTCTTGAACTGCTGCAGGTGGTGATGCCATTTTATACACCAATCTTCCTGCAATAAATACGTTGAAAGTTCCTGAAAAGTTACTTATATTTGAGCATAATAATAAATTATGGACCTTGAATACTTCTAGTACCTTCGCCAATTAATACATTGGAGGCTTTTTTGCTCAGAATTAGATGTCTCAAACACCTAGAATTTTGTTCGACAATTGTTTGGAAGTCATGTAGTTTCAGATCAGATGGACTGATTTTTCTATTTGACCTACTTCAGAATATGTATTGACACATCTTTTGCAGAAGTCACACGCTTCATTCCTAACAGCAGAGGTGATATCCCACATAGTTTATAGCCCTCTCAGGCCGAGATTCATGCAAACTAAAAATTACTTTAATCTCAGATGACCAATATTCCTTTCTCAGTGACTCTCTCGTGGTCACCTGGTATCAATGTAAACTTACCATCCATGATACTCCTGCAAGCTAATGATTCTCATGCAATGCACCCAAGGAATATAGTTTTACGTTAAACAACCCTCTCCTCTTCAGTGAAATATGCAAGTACTTTAGGGGAGACAAACTCTAAGAAAATTTGATGTAATACATTAGGGGGTTTTAGCTCGGTATTAGATGTCTCAAACACCTGGAATTTTATTCATTAATCGTTTTGAATACATCTTGTGAGATCAGATGGACTGATTTTGCTATTTCAGAATATGGGAGAAAACATCTTTGTCGAAGATCTTTGCAGAGGTGACAGTCCACACCTTTTATGACCATAGAGCGGCACAGTGGCGCAGAGGTGGAGTTGCTATCTTACAGCATCAGAGACCTGGGTCTTATCCTGAACTGGGGTCCTGTGTGTATGGAGTTTGCACGTTCTCCCTGTGACAGCATGGGTTTTCTCTGGGTGCTCTGGTTTCCTCTTATACTCAAAAGACGTACAGGTTTGTTGGTTAATTCCTTTCTGTGACTTTTCCCTAGTGTGTAGGATAGTGCTAGTTTACGCGATGATTGCTGGTTTGCACAGACTCGGTGAGCCGAAGGACCTGTTTCTACACTTTAAAGTCTCGCAGGCTGAAAATAATGCAAGCTAAAAATCGTATTGATATCAGATGGCCAATGTTTTTATCGAGATGGCTGCTAACGTTGTATTAAATCCAGGAAATGTTCAATTGTGCTCGAGTCAAAGATGTAGGGTAATAATGGAAGACTACATTCTCATATTTTGGTGGAATTATTAGTGGTTGCTCAAAGCACAAGAAGGAATGGCATACTTTACATTAGTGTAGTCCACTTATGGCATAATTTTCTTGAAGTTCTGTGTTGGGAATGGACGATCTATGGAAAATGTTGGGCTGCGTTCGAATATGGGATATTTGTGTGTGAGGAAGCACCCTTTTTGAGAAAAAAATATTTTATTTTATGCATGTGTGCTGTAGAGGCTGTGGAAAACAATTGGCTGTATGATTTTCTAAAACTGCAGAGTATTATAGGTATTAATATTAAAGACATTAAAGAGCTAATAAAAGATTGAGCTACCTCATCATGTAGTATAACATTTTCACTTGCGGAAGGAAAAAATCATATAACACAGCAGTCTTACAAATCATAATAGATACATTCAGAATTGCAATGAGGCATTCGTACAGAGAGACCATAAGTGCCTGTCAGAGCTCAGCAAAGAAAATTAAAAATAATGAGAATAACCAGTGGCTTTTTGACAATTGGGAAAAGTACAAACTGCAGACGCAGCAAAAGCATTAGTGATGTACACAGATAGCAGGTTGCTTAGTTTATGTATGAAAGATTAAAAAGGCCTGAAAAAGTGATAATTTTCCAGCAAGCTTCATTGTGTCTAACACCGTTTTGGTTCAGCAGCATTTGCTAAAGAGCAAACCCATACTTACCCGTGCCAAATGTATCATCACGGTGATATCGAAAATCTATCCCAGCTTTTCATTAAGAGGCTGAGTCACAGTAATAAATCAATGGGTGTCCTGCATCTAGAAAGTATTTGTCATTAATAGTGTTTTGATTCAATTAATTGAGAAATACTGCATGAAAACAGGCCCTTCGGCCCTCAGAGTCCACACCGACCATCGATTACCCATTCGCACTGGTTCTATGTTATCCCACTTTCTCATCCACTTCCTGCACAACAAGGGCCATTTACTGAGGACAGTTAACCTACAAACCCTTGGTGCCTTTGGGATGTGGTGGGATCCAGAGCATCAGATTAAGGGGTTGTGTACCTAGCATCAGATTAAGGGTTTGAGCCCGAATTCTTACCCCAGGATGCCCAACGTGATTCCTGGGGGAGGACACGCAAATTCCACATGGACAACATCATAGGTTGGGATTGAACCCAGATCAGCTTTGCTGTGGGGCATTGGCTTCAGTAGCTATTGCCACCATCTTGGCCCAGAGATTTTAATCTTTGCTGTTCCACCATTTGTGTAATTCTTCAATTAGAATCATGGAAAATCCACAGCACAAAACATAGAAACAGAAAATAGGTGCAGGAGTAGGCCATTTGGCCCTTCAATTCTGAGGGGGGATCTTATAGAAACGTACAAAATTCTTAAGGGGTTGGATAGGCTAGATGCAGGAAGATTGTTCCCGATGTTGGGGAGGTCCAGAACAAGGGGTCACAGTCTAAGGATAAGGGGGAATTCCTTTAGGACCGAGATGAGGAAAACATTTTTCACACAGAGAGTGGTGAGTCTCTGGAATTATCTGCCACAGACGGTAGTTGAGGCCAGTTCATTGGCTATATTTAAGAGGGAGTTAGATGTGGCCCTTGTGGCTAAAGGGATCAGGGGGTATGGAGAAAAGGCAGGTACAGGATACTGAGTTGGACGATCAGCCATGATCATATTGAATGGCGGTGCAGGCTCGAAGGGCCGAATGGCCTACTCCTGCACCTATTTTCTATGTTTCTAATATGATCAATAGGATCAGCCATATGATCATGGCTATTCAATATGATCATGGCTGATCCAAAATCAGTACCACATTCCGGCTTTCTCCCCATACCCCTTGATTCCGTTAGGCCCAAGAGCTAAATCTAACTCTCTCTTGAATACATCCAGTGAATTGGTCTCCACTGCCTTCTGTGGCAGAGAATTCCACAGATTCACAACTCTCCGGATGAAAACTTTTTTCCTCAACTCTTAAATGGCCTACCCCTTATTCTTAAAGTGTGACCCCAGGTTCCGGACTCCCCCAACACCGGGAAACTTTTTTCTGTACAACACATAGTCCTCCGCCAATTTCGCCACCTCCAACGTGACCCCTCCATCCGCCACATCTTCCCATCTCCCCCCCCCCTGTCTGCCTTCCGCAAAGACCGCTCCCCCCGCAACTCCCTTGTCAATTCTTCCCTCCCCTCCCGCTCTACCCCTTCCCCGGGCACTTTCCCTTGCAACCGCAAGAAATGCAACACTTGTCCCTTCACCTCCCCCCTCCACTCCTTTCAGGGACCCAAGCAGTCCTTCCAGGTCCGACAGAGGTTTACCTGCACCTCCTCCAACCTCATCTACTGCATCCGCTGCTCCAGATGCCAGATGATCTATATCGGTGAGACCAAGCGGAGGCTTGGCGATCGTTTCGCCGAACACCTTTCTTCTGTACCTAGCTTATCCAAACCCTTAAGAATTTGATGTGTTTCTGTAAGGTGTGGCCAGATCTGCCCAGCTGAACTTCTTTCCAGCACCAGGTCTCTTGCCGACTAGCTCACCGCCCGTCATAAATGCATCCAAGTACTTTTTAAATGTGCCAATGTTTCTCTCTCAACATCCTTTCACACCCAGTGAGTTCCAGACCCCAACAACCATCTGGATTAAGCATTTTTCTCCCCTCTCATTCTTCCATCAATTATTTTCAATCTAATTAACCTGAGTCTTTGTGGAAATAAAGGAAGAACCATGCAAGAATAAACAAACTGCTGGAGGAACTCAGCAGGTCAGGTAGCATTTGTGGAGGGAATGGACCGACCATGTTTTGGGTTGGCGCCCTTTTGCAGCCAAATGGATTAGGGGGGAGTAAGTTGGAAAAGGGAAGTGGTGGTGGTAGTGGGGCAAAGTCTGGCAGATGATAGGTGGAAGATAGACACAAAAAACTGGAGTAACTCGGCGGGACAGGCGGCATTTCTGGAGAGCAGGAGTATGTGGCGTTTTGGGTCGAGACCCTGCTTCGTCTAAAGAAGGGTCTCGGCCCTAAGCGTCACACATTCCTTCTCTCCAGAGATGCTGCCTGCCTCTGCATCTGCATCATAAAGCAGCATCTGCAGTTCCTTTCTACAAAGATGATAGGTGGATGCAGGTTGATTGGGGGAGTGTGTGTATGTGTGGGGAGGGGGTGGATTGGCAGATCAGTGAATTGAAAAAGGCTGGAGGTCGATAGGATATCAGATAAGGAAAAAATAAGTGGTGTGAAAGTAAAGGTGGAGGGGGGAGGGGGGTGAATATGGGACTCTCAGACGGGAGATGTGTATGGAGGAGGGGAAGTTAGTAGGGTGATTAGGGTGCTGGAAGATGGTGGGAGAAATGTGTGTGAACTGAGGTGGGAGCATGTGGAAGGTGGGGAAGGGGGGTTAGAATGGTGTTATTTTAAATTGTAGATTTCAGTGTCCATACCATTGGGTTGTCAGCTACCTGCGCAGACTATGAGGAACAGTTCGCTACCCAAGCTGAATATGAGGTGCTGCTCTTCCAGTTCTCGTGTGGCCTCACAATGGCAACGAAGGAAGCCAAGGACAGAAAAGTATTGGGAATGAGAAGGGGAGTAAGCGTAAAGCATTGATCAGCATTAATTTTGTAGTGGGCTTCGATACTAGGTTTGATTACTGCAATACTGGAAAGAAAAATCAGTAATTGTAATCCATATCAAAAGATCACACTTCAGACTTATTAGAACATGTATTCAGTTTTAATATTCTGTGCAATTTTCTGAATGATTTATTTTGTATGAAAGACATCTTTTTCGGGGGAATGCAAATCTCCAGACTATTGTATTACACTTATGTTATAGCCTTGTCTTTGCAATTAACTTTAGATCAGTAATTCTGTGCTGGGATATGGCTGTCTGCTAATAGTGATGAAACACATTACTCATTCTGGATGGCACTGACATGAGAATTTTTATTGAATCTCTTTTGTATATTTTGTATATGATGGTGATCTGCCAGAGCAAATAAAATCAGCATGTGAGCGTTACCTTCCCCATTTGTCATTTGGCCTGATATCTCGAATGCCGAGAGCAGCACGGAGGTGCAGAGGTAGAGTTGCTGCCTCACAGCGCCAGAGACCCGGGTTCGATCCGGACTACGTGTACCGGCTGATGGAGTTTGCCCGTTCTCCCCCTGACCTGTGTGGGTCTTTTTGGGGTGCTCCGGTTTCCTCCCATACTCCAAAGATGTACAGGTTTACAGGCTTATAACTGGCTTGGTAAAATTGTAACAGACTGGTTCGACCAAGATACAGTACAGAACGCCAGGGGAGATCCTTCTTCCCTGTAGCTATCAAACTGTTGAACTCCTCGCCCTATGTTATGGGGTAGACTGACTCCCCACCCACCCCCCCCCAATATTTACATATCCCCAACCCTTTCCACTCGCGGTAAAGTTGGCGGCGAATCGCGGCAGCGGCCCCTGCAGTCCGTCTGTCTGTTTAAAAATGTTTGTCCTGTTGAATGTATAGTTTGGTTGTAGTTTATATATTGTTTTTAGCTGTGTATATGTGGGGGGCAGGGGGGAATTTTAAATCTCTTCCCTGTATGGGGAACCCGACCTTGTCCCTGTTGGGTCTCCATTGTCGTTGGGGCCTAGTACCATGGAGCAGCCTCCAACCGGAACGACTTTGGGGCTCCAGTCGCGGAGTCTGTGGACTCACCATCGTAGAGCTGGCTGGCTTTGGAGCGTGGAGAGCTGTGGTGCGCTCGGCTGCGACACGACTTCAGAGCGTCGGATGCTCCAGCCGCAGGCCCGGTGGATGGTGACATCAGGAGCACGCGGTTCCCTGGTGGGAAACCGCTTTTCAGAGCTACCGTAACGGCAACTTCTCCCGCCAGAATTGCCGGGTTGAAAACGACCCGGAGCGGGGCCTTACATCGCCCCGCGCGGCTTTAACGGCCACGGGACGTGCCATTGCCCGCCGGGGGCTTTAATATCGGGAGAAGAATGGAAAACAGGGGAGAGATAACGACTTTGCCTTCCATCACAGTGAGGAGGAGATTCACTGTGATGGATGTTTGTGTAAATTGTGTTCATTGTGTGTCTTAGTTTTTTTTTTCTTGTTGTATGACTGCAGAAACCAAATTTTGTTTGAACTTCATTTGAGGTTCAAATGACAATAAACGGTATTGTTTTGGTATTAATTTCATTTTTCATGTATTTTGTGTTTTATGACTGTTGGCAGATCAATCTCCCTCCTGGGATAAATAAAGTTCTATCGTATCATAGTGTGCGTAAGATAGTTTTAGTGTGGCGGTGTGGACTTGGTGGGCCGAAGGGCCTGTTTCTGCACTGCATCTCTAAACTAAAGGCATAGTCTGCCCAGAGGTTGGTGGAGATCACTCTGGAATCTGTTAGCTCTTGGTGTGATTTACCCAGTCTTCCAAAGGTGGCAGAATAACACTGTACTAGAATCTAACTTCAGTTTCAGCTACCATAAAAATATTTTGAATAGTTTTTAAAAATTGCAAATTATGTAAAATATTCTATAATGTAATATATTTTACAGTAATTATTATACGCTGCCTGTTATACAATCAGATCAGTCAGGATTGTTGTGCTAGACCCATTATATAAATAATTCTGTTCACTGGACCTAGTAATTATCTGCCATATCATTGAAGTTGACAACATCCAGTGACTCACAGATGCTTTGTGCTGCCTGCTTTTTACAGATGAGCCCGCCAAAACCATACTCAGCAGCCTGGTGCTCTGATAGCTCTGTCATTGATCAACAAATCAGTGGAGATACAAGGAACTGCAGAAGCTTGTTTACAAAAAAAAGACACAAAAGGTGCTGGAGTAATTCAGCAGGTCAGGCAGCATCTGTGGAGAAGGTGGACAGGGGAGGTTTCGGAACGGGACCCTTCTGACTCTGGGGAACATGGACCCATGTTGTTTCTTCAAATTCTCAAACATCTTCCAAAGAAGCGCCCCAACCTAAAATGTCACCTGTCCATGTTCCTCACAAGAGTGGAGTCCAGGTTGAGGAGATTCGGCATGTTGACAAACACTATTGAACTTCCTCGGGTGTAAGGGGGTGAGCACACTGACTGGTTGCAACATAGTCTGGTTTGGCAACTCAAAATGCCCAGTGTTGAAGGAGATGACGGAGCGTGGGAGACACTGCCCGGTCTATCACTGGTACTCAAGACCACACCCATGTAAGGATATGGAGGAGGCACTGCCTCAAAATGGCAGCCAATATCATGAAAGACCCACAATGCCCTGGCCACACTCTCATTTTGGGAAGAAGGTACACGAGCAGAAAACCATGACCACCGGGCTAAAGAATAGTTTCCTTCCAGCAACTATCAGGCTCTTGAACACCACACAGCACTAACCTCAACCATGAACTAGTATGAAACAGTCTTTGGTTGCACTACCGTCTTCAGTTTCTTTTTGCACTGGGATTACTGTTATTCATTTATTATATTTTGATTTATTATACTTATGTGCTTATTGCATTGACTTGCCTGTTAAGCTGCAAGTAAGAATTTTATTGTTCAGTTGTCAGTACATATGATAATTAAACACCCTTGATTCGTGATGCTTGCTCGTGACATGCAAGACTTGATTCTTCTCAATCTTTACACTTCAGAGTGAACTGCGAATGAAGAGAGCAACTGATGGAACTGTGTCACGAGTCAGTCAGGAACTGCAAGGAAAATAAATATTGACAGATACACGTGTGTGTGTGTGTGTGTTCTCACAAGTCAAGTGTTTAATTATCATATGTATTGACAACGGAACAATAAAATTCTTACTTGCAGCCTAATAGACCTGTCAATGCAACACATACAGATAATTATATGAAAAAATAAATATCCAATAAATAAAATAACAGTAGAAGACTTCCGGTGGCGCTATGGAGACCTAGAGGATAGCGCCAGCCAGCTCCGCAAAAAAATCGGAAAAAAACGGGGGTTTAAAAGGACTTACCGGCTGTCTTCTGCACACTGCCTGCCGTTTCTTCACCGACTGTGCCGAGTGACGTCATCAGGCGCGCGACTAACTATGTCGACGGCACGGAGCCCTACCGACAAGGCTAAAGGTCGACAAACCCAGCAGAGACCGGGAGAAGGCCCAACTGAAGCTCGGAGTCGAGTAGGAACCCCGATCCCTGGAGGATGTATCCAAAAAATCAGGGACAAAAATGGAAGGTGAGGAATTGAAAACTTTCATTTCTCAACAGATGGCTGGCTTAAAAGGAAGAAATAAAGGAAAGAAATAAAGGATATAAAGGAAGAAAATAAACCAAATGAATACTCAGATGGATACTCAGTTGAATCAGATGAAAAATCAACTGAACCATTACAACGGGAAACAAAGTCAAACATTGAAAAAAAGGTCAAGAAATTATCGGATGATTTGAAGGAAGAATTTATATTGAAATGTTTAATGATATGGAAAAGAAGATGGACAAAAAAACTTGAAAAGCTTAAAAAAAGACTTTCCATAATAGGATTAAATCCTATTGAAGAAGTACAGGGAACACCAGATGGCTGGAATAAGGAACCTTGAACAAATAGCTGAGAAGAGTGTTTTGACTACAGCGCAGCTGATTACAGAAAATGAACGCCTAATGAACCTGCTGACTAAAACAACAGAGAAATGTAACTGAGCTAGAAGGACATCAGAGAAGGCAAAACCTGAGAAATTGCGGGGATTCCTGAAGGTCGAGAGAATATCGACGGCCCTCGAGAATTCACTGCTAAACTACTCAAAGAAGTACTATCTCTGGAAGAAATGCCTTTATAGCTCCTGCTCATAGAGTCAGGCAGACGCCAGACCAGACCAGGGGCCCCCTCCGAGACAAATGATTTTAAAGGTACAATATGACTTTGTACTGGATGAGATTATGTGAAAAGCTTCAAGAATCAAAGGCTTGACATTCGAAGGTCAAAGGATTAGTATCTATCGAGACTATCCACCAGAGGTTCGCCAGGAAACGGAAAGCATTTAATGAAGCCAAAGGTCTTATGAGGGGAGTAGAAACCTGAGATACGGTTTGAATTATCCAGCTATCCTAAGAGTTACTTATAACAACGCCGAACACTTCTTTAAAAACCCCAGCAGCTGCTTTGGAATTTGCCCAACAGTTCAAGACCTGAAGAGTATCTACAAGCAAATATATTGACTTTTACTACTTTTACTACTTTTAGATATCCAACATGGACTCTTAACACCCATGAGATTCTACAAGATAATATTGGACTTGATGGAATGGACAATGTCGAACGGAATGGAGAGGAATAAAATGAGATCCGAAATTGTTATCTGGAATTATTGATAATTGATAATTAGTCCTAACATATAACTAACATAAATAAATAACATATACTTTAAGATCACAACGCGGTTTTATTATTAGGATTATTGTTCCCTTTTTTTTTTATTAAGTTAAGATTGTTCACTATTACTAAATCACTAATTACTAATAATTAAACAACTGATTTTCCTTTTTGAATTGACTTAATTGTATGTTATTTTTCTTTTTATATAGCCTTTATATTTGATATGTTTTAATATTACTTAGATTTTTAAGTCATCTTTAGATATAGATACTTTTATAGGATTAATCCTATCCTTTTCCCCTTCCTTTTTCTATTACCACCCCCTTTTCTTTTCCCTTAATATTATACCCCCGTTAAAATGTTGCTATGGAATAATAATTCCCCAAATCTAGGAGCTGGCCTAGTTAACAACATCAATGACGGAAGTCATTAGATGGATAGTCATGTTAATATGGCTAACACAAACTACATCTATTCCAGATGTAGTTCTTTCCACCTTTACACATAACACTTTAATCTAATCTTTTATTTATCTTTCATGTCTATTGTATTCTCGGTTTGAATGGAGTAATATATTGTACCAATGGAGATATAATTCGTGAGGGACAAAAAAGTGATTTAAAATTCATCTATTCAAGGTTCAGGTGTAAGATTGGGTCTATCGCGCTGATCCTTAGACTCTATTAGATCTCTACAAATTTAAAATGCAAGACTTAAAAAGAAATATGGGGAATGAGGAATTTAACGTTTTACAGTTGGAATGTTAAAGGTATTAATGAACCGATAAAGAGAGGAAAAGTATTGGCACATTTAAAGGCAAGTAAAGCTGATGTAATTTATATTCAAGAAACCCAATTAAAAAAAGATGCGGATAACAGGTTGAAAGCTAAATGGATAGATAAAATATATCATTCTTCTTTTACACATAAATCAAGAGGCGTAGCAATATTATTTCGTAAAGGCATTTTATTTAAAACATACATCAACCATAGCTGATAAAGACGGCAGATACATTATTGTGATAGGAGAATTAAATACAGAAAAAATGATTTTTGTTAATATATATGGACCAAATTTTGATAGCCCATTGTTTTTTTAAGAAAGTATTTAACAATATCCCGGAATTAACACAATATAATTTGATAATTGGAGGAGATTTTAACCTGTACATGGATCCCTATTTAGACAGATCTATAAAACAAAGGAAAATTAAATCACATTCTAGTGATTTATTAAATGCATACATGCAAACGACCAATATTAAAGATGTTTGGAGAACAGAAAACCCTACGGGACGAGAATATTCTTTTTACTCTCCAGTACATAAAACTTATTCAAGAATAGATTATTTTTTGGTGGATGCAAAACTTATTTCACTTACTTATGAATCTAAATATGATAATATTATAATCTCAGATCATGCGCCATTAACACTTAAAATTAAAATCAATGGTAAAATAGAAAACTCAGGACAGTGGAAACTTAACCCACAAATTTTAAAAAATAAAGCCACCCAGGAATATATCACAACTCAAATTAAGATTTTTTTTGAAATAAATGATCAACCAGAGATATCCCGTTCTTTATTATGGGAAACATTTTAAAGCATATCTCCGGGGAATCATGATTTCTTCACAAGCATTCCATAACAAAAAAGATTCGGAAAGAACAACAAGATTTCGAAAAGGAGATTAAACAATTAGATATACAGAATGCAACAAAACCAGATATAATATTACATAATAAAATTGTAACATTGAAATATAAATTAAACAAAATATATACAGATCAAGTGATAACATTTTATCAACATACTAAACAATTACAGTTTGAATTTGGGGACAAACCCCAAAAATTATTGGCTCGACAACTAAGGAAAATTGAAGCGGAAAAAAATCATACATAGGATTAAATCACAAAACGGTGAATTATTAATACAACCTAAAGATATTAATGAAAGATTTAAGCAATATTATAAAAATTTATACACTGCTAAAGCAACAGTAAATAAAATAGAAATAGATGCATTCTTAAAAAAAATGTAACCTGAAAGGACTGGATTACAAAACAGAGAATTATTAAAGGCTGATATTTCAATAAATGAAATTGAAGAATCTATTAGATCATTAAAAAATGGTAAAACACCGGACCCGATGGTATAGGTTCGGAATTTTATAAAATATTTCATGATTATATGGTTCCATACCTGAAATCATTATATGAACAGATACATGCACAACAGAAATTACCAGATACGTTGAATGAATCTATTATAAACACTTATACCTAAAATAAATAAAAATTTGGATGAACCAGGATCATATAGAGCAATAGCTCTATTAAATACAGATCAAAAGATATTAACAAAAATATTAGCAAAAAGATTGAGTTCAGTCGTTAAACGAACTAATCCATCCCGATCAAACAGGATTTATACCAAAAAGATACTCTTCATACAACCTAAGACGGTTGTTCGATATTATATATTCGAAAAGAGGTGATAAAAAAGATTTAGTAGTCATTTCGCTTGATGCAGAAAAAGCTTTTGACCAAGTAGAATGGCCTTATTTATTTTCGGTGATGGAAGCTTTTAAACTGGGGGAGGAGTTTATTACTTGGATTAAATTACTATATGCAAACCCAACAGCTAGAATAACAACAAATCGAATGTTATCAACTAAATTTAATTTATCTCGAGGTTGTAGACAAGGTTGTCCTCTATCACCTTTATTGTTTGCATTAGCAATAGAACCTCTTGCCCAGAGGGTGAGATTACACCCGGAAATATATGGATATGATACTACAGATACTAAGAATAAAATCTCCTTATATGCGGATGATGTATTACTTTATATCACTGAGCCAGAAATAAGTATCCAAAATTTGTTAAAACTAATAACGGAATTTGGATCACTTTCAGGATATAGTATTAATTGGAATAAAAGTGAACTTATGCCAATAACGGTGAAGAATTTACATATATACAACAATTTCCTTTTAAGATAACAAATGAAAATATTAAATATCTTGGAATTTTTGTTACAAAAACATTTGACTCTTTATTTAAATTTAATTTCCCTCCATTACTGCATAAATTAAATAAGAAATATTTTATACTGGAAAAGTTTACCTATTTCAATGATAGGTAAAAATTAATGCAATAAAAATGATTTTTCTCCCACAATTATTATATTTATTTCAATTAATTCCGATATATCTTCCTAAAATTTTTTTTAAAAAAGTAGACTCCATAATCACTAACTTTATCTGGGATTATAAGAGCCATAGAATAAATAAAAAACACTTATGTAAATCTAAAATAAATGGAGGATTAGCATTACCAAATCTTATGTTTTATTACTGGGCAGTTAATATTAAAAATATGAATTTTTGGATAGAAGAATTAGATAATAAACCAAATTGGTTAAATATGGAAAAAGAAGATTGTTCTCCATTTGAAATTAGCTCTATAATATTTGCTAACACTAATGTAGCTAAGAAAGTTTATAATGAAAATCCGATAATAGAAAATGGAATCCGCATCTGGAAACAAATAAAGAAAGCATTAAAACTAAAATCTATACCATTAGGTCTTACAATTGCCAATAATTTTGTGTTTAAACCTTCAATGTTGGATAAGGCTTTTTTACAATGGAAAAATAAAGGAATTTCTAAGATGGGTGATCTTTATAAGGAAAATATTTTTTCTTTCATTTCAAGAGTTACAAACAAATTTATGGGCTACACAATAAAGAATATTTTAGATTTACAAATTAGAAATTATGCTTCTGCAAATATACAAGAATTTAGAAATAGAAAGACAGAAATTTTAGACGAATGCTTGAATAAACACCCAAATACGGAAAAAAAATGATATCATATATATATAATATTTTATTGGACAATGATACCCCATCAACAGAAACATATAGAGAGTCTTGGGAAAAGGAATTAGGTCAAAATAATAAGACCAGAAATATGGGATGAAAGTCTACAACATATACATCATTGCTCGTTAAATGCTAAACATTCCCTTATACAGTTTAAAATACTACATAGATTACATATTCTAAATCTAAATTACATTATATTTTCCCAAAGATATCTCCTATATGTGATAAATGTCAAATTTCAGAAGCAAATTTGTCACATTCATTTACTAACTGTATAAAAATTGTAGAATACTGGAATGAAATATTTAAGATAATTTCGAATGTTGTCAATATAAGTATGACTCCTGACCCAAAGTTAATTATACTTGGAATATTTGAAACTGACCAACTAATAACAATGAATCAAAGATCTTTTATTGACTACTGTCTAATAATTGGGAAAAAATTAATATAAAATTTTGGAAAGGCCCTGCATTCCCAACAATCAAAATGTGGAATACAGAAATGTCGGAGACACTCCATTTGGAGAGATTGAGGCTTATTCTTAGGGATGGGTTAGACCTCTTCAGAAGGATTTGGTCTCCGTATATTAAATATTTACAGGGTCATAACGGTTCGGCGCGAGGACTTGACTGAGGCCTGGATATTTGAATGGATGAAGAAATATATATAATAAATCATGAATAATATCTTTAAGGGCGAATTAATGACGAATATTCTATTCTCCATCAAACCTTTCTTATTCTTTATTCTTTTTTCTATTTCCTTATATCTATATAAAAAAATAGAAAATAGCATAGAAACAAATGATCTTAACCTCTTAATACCGGTACGAATATAAATATTATTAATTTCATGAGAATATTATTAGTATCTTATATTTTTAATTATATAAAATTGTGTATTTTTCAATTATATAATAATTTTAAATTTAAAATCAGTGATAACACAAATATTGTTAACTACGAAAATATAATGAATATTATAAAAGTTTTACTATATTTCATATTATTAATCACATAATATTTAGCATTATACTTAAAATTAGAGACAAAATAAATAGTATTAACAGTATGAGTCTATTGCTAATATTATAAATGTATTATTCGTATCATGTATTCTTAGTTATATAAAATATATAACCTTGAAATTTATAATTAAGAACAATACAAATAATATTAATAGTATGAATTGATCATTAATATTATGTATTTTTACTATAGTAAAATAATGTACTTATTATTTTGTTTCTATAATAAATAATTTTTTTTAAATAAATATCCAATAAATAAATAACAGTAATGCTGGTGCAGACAAAAAAATGTGGCATCGGTCATGATGGCAGATCAGCAGTGAACCCACTGGCGAGCACACAGTAAGGTGAACTTACCCGATAGGCTTTATTTCCAAAAATTAACAAGAGCATCTAAAATCATCCCGCCGCTTCCTTTCTTTCCCCCTCTGGCTGGACCCCTGGGTTTATCAGGACAAGTATCAGATTGATTGATTGATAGACACAAAGCTGGAGTAACTCAGTAATGACATCACCCATTCCTTCTCTCCAGAGATGCTGCCTGTCCTGCTGAATTACTTCAGCTTTTTGTGTCTCTCTTCGGCTTAAACCAGCATCTGCAGTTCCTTCCGACACCTATCAGATTGATTGGTCCAATAACCATTAATCGGATCCAGCTCTTGTTTGCCTGTGGCCGGGATCAGACATGGCCCTAAAAGGAATGTGTCATCGCCTTATACATATGGAGACCAAATGACCTACAAACTTCCAGAAGCTTTATTTGAACCACTAATCATTTTTCCTTTCTGTATTAGTCTATCGCATCAATCACGTTCAGTTTGTATTAGAGTCATGCACGTCTTTAATGGGAACACAAATACTTTGTGGCCCAGGGACATGTACTGTGTTAACTGATCCCAAGCAGCATTAGTGGCCGACAGTAATTAACATAGATCATAGTACTGGAACAGGCCCGTCAGCTCATGCTGTCTGCGCCGAACATGATACCAAATTAAACTACTGCTTGCATGTGATCCATATCACGCCTTTCCCTCCATATTCATGTGCCTATCGCAGAGCCTCCTAAACACCATCCCTAGTAGCATATCCCAGACACTAACTCTCTGTATTAAAAATAACTTGCCCCGCAAATCTCCCTTAAACTTGATCCCTCATCTTAAAGCTATAGTTTATAATATTTGACATTTGCACCCTGGAAAAAATACTCTTCTATTTATGCCTCTCATAATTTAAAAAACTTCTGTCACATCTGCCATCAACCTCCGAAGTTCCGGAGAAAATAATCCAAATTTGTCTAACCTTTCCTGAAAGCTAATATCCTCTAACCCTGGCAGCATCCTGGAATAACTATATTCTGTTGTATCTGTTGACAGCCATCCTCACTGTCCTCAACTCCACCAATTTTGTCTGTTACACCAATAAATAAATTCTGGATCCAATCTATCATGGATCCCATTCATCTTGACCTTCTGGATCAGGCTACCATGAGGGGTGGAAGATTGCAACCTTCAGGTGGTCCGCCCTGTTCCGACTAATGCAATCAACTCGACGTACACAAACAGAAGATCAAATAGAACAAGTTGTCCCAAAACTTTAATCTGTGCACGCCACACGAAAGAAGAAGAAGAAGGCTACCATGTAATGTCTTACTAAAGTCCATGATTTGCCCCATAACAAAACCATGCTAACAAGAGAATTCATCCATTCTCTTCCAAATATGAGTAAATCCTCTCCAATAGCTTCCCCACCACATATATAAGATTCAACTGCAGATATTCACCCAGATTACCCTTATTTCCCTTCTTAAAGAAACGTGATTGGCTACACCCCAATTCTCAAGGTCTTCCACTATGGCAGATAGAAATATGTTTGTCATGACTTTGATAATCTTCTCTCTTGTCTTTCTCAATAACCTGGGATAGATGCTGTCACGACTTGAGGAGATATCCATCTTAATGTTCTTCAAGACACCCAACATCATCCCCTTTTTGATTTCAAAATGCACCAGCATTTCCTAGCACTTCACTGATTTAATTATCATGTTCTTCTCCTTGATGAGTACCAATGCAAAGCAGTCAGTTAGTACCCCTACATCTTATTATTCCAAGCATAAATCCCCACCTTTATCCTTCAGTGGTCCTACCTTCTGTCTAGTTACCCTTTCAGAGTCATGGAGTCATAGTCATACAGTATGGAAACACACTTTCAGTCCAACTCATCCCGACCAACCAAATGTCCATCTAAACTGGTCCCAGATGCCTATGTTTGACCCAAATCTCTCTAAACGTTTCCTATCCGTACATCTGTCTAAAGGTTTTAAATATATGCACAAAATATATTGGGATCCTGTTGAATCCAACTTGCCAAGGATATTCCATGGCCTCTTTTGTCCCTCACAATTCCCTGCTTGAGTTCATTCCTGCTTTCAAGGCGTCACAGTGGCACAGTGGCTAGAGCGCCTCACAGCACCAGAGATCCGGGTTTGATCCTGACCACGGGTGCTGTCTGTGTGAAGTTTTATGTTTTCCCTGTGACTGCGTGGGCTCTGGTTTCGCTCCACATTCCAAAGACATGCAGATTTGTACAGGCAGCATCTCTGGGGACAAGGAATGGGTGACGTTTCGGTTCGAGACCATTTTTCAGACTAGTCTCGACGCAAAACTTCACCCATTCCTTCTCTCCGGAGATGCTGCCTGTCCCGCTGAGTTACTCCTGCATTTTGTGTCTATCTTCGGTTGAAACCACCATCTGCAGTTCCTTCTGACACGTGCAGATTTGTAGGGGTGTAAATTGCCCCCATTGTGTAGGATGCAACACTGGGATAACATAGAGCAGGTCATCCCCCCATTTACCTCATTGGAGACCTTTGAACTACCTTTAATCGGACTTTATCATGCACAATGTTGTACCTTTTATCCTTTATCCATATACTGCGGATGGCTTGATTGTATTCATGCCACAGAGGGCTGTGGAGGCCAAGTCAGTGGATATTTTTAAGGCAGAGATAGACAAATTATTGGTTAGAACGGGTGTCAACGCATATGGGGAGAAGGTAGAAAAATGGGATTAGGAGGCAGAGATCAGACATGATTGAATTGTGGAGTAGATTGAAAGCCGAATGGCCTAATTCTACTCCTATGAACTTATGTATGGTGTTTAAGAAGGAACGGCAGATGCTGGAAAATCGAAGGTAGACAAAAGTGCTGGAGAAACTCAGCGGGTGCAGCAGCATCTATGGAGCGAAGGAAATAGGCAATCGGGCCGAAACGTTGCCTATTTCCTTCGCTCCATAGGTGCTGCTGCACCCGCTGAGTTTCTCCAGCACTTTTGTATACTAACCGATGTGTGGTGTTTTGTTTGACTGGATAGCATGCAAACAAAAGGTTTTCACTGCATCTCGGAACACATGACAGTAATAAACACAAGATAGCCGCAAAATGCTGGAGTAATTCAGCGGGACAGGCAACATCTCTGAAGAGAAGGAATGGATGACGTTTTGGTCGAGACTCTTCTTCAGTCTGAAGAAGGGTCTTGACCCGAAATGTCACCCATTCCTTCTCTGTAGAGATGCTGCCTGTCCCGCTGAATTACTCCAGCTTTTTGTGTTTATCTTCAGTTTAAACCAGCCTCTGCAGTTCCTTCCTTCACAATAATAAACAAAACTGAACTAACTCCTTAAATTCTCTTTGCAGAACCTCATCTCCCTGCACACCTAAGCCATTGTTAAATTGCTGATTAGTAATTGGCCATACATTGCTCTTGCTTCAGTTTGCTGCTGAAGGCTTTGCTGGATTTACCAACAACAGCTGAGCTTGTTTGCACATGGCTGCGTCAATGTTTGTGATTTAATAGCTGCCAATGTTCACTGCTGAACAATGCTTAAGAGAAGTGCTAAAAGCGCAGCTAGTAATCGTGGAACTGCCCCTGCATGAATCGTTGTTCTCTCTGGAGTGGAACTGTAGATGTCTGGGAGACTGGTGATGGGAAATGTTTACATTGACTTTTTGAATCATTTACCCAGGAACAAAATGTATTTTAGTAAATAAATTTGAGCCTTCCACTGAAATACTGCACAATTTTCCAATAGCAAGATAAATGATCACACGTTATGTGCTATCAGCGATATTGTTTTTACCTTGTGAAATAATAACTGAGGCCATCACACCATATCATTGTTCTTCACCTGTTCAAAACAGGTTTTTTACGTTTCTGTCAGGTTATTGAAGTGACGGCGTTCTGCACAATCTTGAATACCAATTAAACCTAAAAGCAACGAAGGAACCGTCCATAACATGAAGACTCAAATGTTAATTTGAAAGCCAATGAAGAAGGAATAACCAACACAAATGGAGGCAGAGAGAACCTGGAACCGCGCATCAGGAGGGAAAAACAAAAAAAAATCTGCTTACGAGTTCAAGTTCAAATGTATTTGTCACATGCGCCATAAGGTGCAGTGAAATGTAATTTACCATGTAGCGTTATAATTAAAAAAGGACACAATACACAACATAATTCAACACAGGCATCCACCACAGCATTCTTCACTGTGGTGGAAGGCAATTCACTGTGGTTCAGACAGTCCTCCTCCTCCCTTGTTCACCCGTGGTCGGGGCCCTGACCCTCTGTAGTCGTCGCTACGAACGACCCAATGTTCAAGAAAGTCGCATCTCCATCGAGGTAGGTGCCTGAAAACGTTTTCCCCCCATTCCCCCTCCCCCCCCCCCCACACACACCTAGTAAAACATACTTTTGGACATACTAAATAAAACAAAAAAAGTCGAAACAACGACAAGCCAGGCAGCTGACTCGCTGCGCCACAGGAACTGGAATCAATGGGTCGAGCTGCGTCTGTGGAGGCTAAAGCAGCAACAATGTCCACTAACAGGCCCAGCTCAGACCAGGGACTTACTCGACGCTGACCAAAGACAGAGGACTCGCCTGGTAGGCCCGGCTCGCCCACCACGGACTCCAAACTCTGCCCCGAGCCACCGCCGTTGACAGGCAGGTGCCGCCGAGCGCAAGGAGGGAGCCATGAATGAGGCGAAGCGTCGAGAGCAAAGTGAAGCGTCTAGAGTGAGGTGGACGGTTGAGAGAGCGGTGGAGTGACGAGAACATGGGGGAACCCACACTGGTGAGAGCTTCCCGGTGGAGACCGCCAAGGACAATGGGGGAACACGGCAAGGTGGAGGGGGGCAAAAATAAAGGGGGGACCTGCAGGTGAGGGGGCGGGCACACAGAACGATGTGGGAACCCAGCAGGGGGCCTCATGCTGCCACGTGCAACGGCAGGCCAGGTTCCACGCTATGATCAGAAAAAAAAAACCAATTAACTTTTTGTAACTTTGTCAGTGCGCAAACCATTCGACTCTTGTGTACTGCGTCGGTGAGGTCTACTGTGTGATTTTACTGGGTTGCTTGCAAAACAAAGTATTTCACTGTACCTGGGTACATGTGACAATACAGTATAATTGAATCTTTGAATTGGATCATAGAATTGAATATTTGACGATTCGGATTTTGACTGAACTCCTGAGTTCCTCCAACACTTTGTGTCATTAATGTAGGGAAGTTCTTTACTTTACACATAAAGAAAGGTTTACATCTCAGTGAAGCAGCATTGAATATTTTTAGCGGTTTGCACATCTGAATATCCGACACCTTGCACAGTCAAATAGCTTGCCAACACTGTGCTGCTTAAGATCATGGCAGGTCTCAGGAATTATGCAGCCATACCCGGTCATTTTGATTGCTGCAGGAGAGGGATAAATTAAAAGGCATCGTATTTTATATAATACTGCCAGCATGCTCTCTAGTGTATGTGTGATAAAATGCAGACTGATGCAACAGTCAGTGACTGTATAGTTTTGCTGTCCTTAGTCAGATGCGTTCTTGCCTCATATTTTATGAATCTGTTGAACGTGCAGTTGATTTTTTTTTTCAACTCTCACATTTTCAGGGTTGTTTCTTGAGAGTAAAGTGCAGGCAGTGAAACATGGCTGACGGCAATAAGAAGTGACAGCCCTGTCTTTTGCATATCGTCTCGTAAATTACCTGCCCTGCATCGAACTGGCACGCCAAGATCCACTGCACCCCTTCAACTGTTCATTGTCATCACCTGAAAATGAGCCATTGAGTCCGTCCAAATTAATATCTCTGCAAATACTCTGTAGCAAATATAACAGCAAAACTAAAAGGAAACATTTGCAAGCTTATAATAACTTTATAGGAAATGATTATGAGTGAACTGTAGATAAAGTAAGACTAGGTTTAGTGCTTTTTTGAATTACTGTAGACTTATAAAATACAATTACACTGGATTTTGTGTTGGAATAATTCAGGGTAGTGATAAATCCAGTGGCTCCGATGCTATAAAATTACGTTAGTTGTCAATTTTGCAAAGAATCCTGTGATGTGTTGGGTCTAAGAAGATACAAACAGTGTAATTTTATGCATCAATGTTACAATTAAATCATTGTCTCAGCCAAAATGAGTTGCTGAGAAATTGGTTTTGCTTTGAAATCCAAGTGGGGAATTTCCATTAGTGAGAGTTGGGCTCACAAACTAAAGAAAAAGGGAGCCCAGTGACAGCGTTATATTGCAACCCTGCAATTTGATTACTCAAACCGTCATTGAAGAAAATTCTCCAGCAGTACTGTGTGCGATTTAAATTCAACATTTTGTGATTTTCTTTGTTGCTGAATAACACAGGTCCACCATTGATTTTCCAGCAACTGGTGGTCCAACCCCTCTTTTAATCCAGAAACAAACCTCTCCTTGGAATTCCCCCCCGAAGATGTGGTACCTAGGCCTGGTGAGGCGGCCAATCTCGACCTCGTCAGGACTTCCCCGCCTGATCGGCGGGTCAAATTTCCATCGCCGGGTCAAATTTGCCGGCTACGGCCGGGGCTCTGGAACTCCGGGCCGGCCGGAGCTGGCAGATCCGTTCCCATAGCCGACTTCCACGGCCATCTTTGCGGGCCGGTATCTCGGCCCCCCCCAAGGCCGTGACCTCTGGTGGTCCGGCAAACCGGATAATCCAGAATGGCTCTGGAGCCAAGGGTGCCAGAAAATGGGTGGTGGACCTGGAGTTTAAATGAACAAAGCATTGAGATGAGTTGAGTTGTTAAAATGATAGCTGTAGAAACTGACACAGTTAAAATTGAAATTGTGAAATATTTGCTTTGGATAAAGTTTAAGTGAGACCTATTACGCATTAAATCTACATTATAGTGGTATCAGGATTGGAGAAGCACTTGCAAATGAAAGTACTTAATGCCACTTATAGGGGCCTTTGTTTCGTGTAATATCAACATTGAAATATTGATTAATTAAAAGACATAGCAAGGAACAGGTCCTTCAGCCCATCAAGTCCACACCAACCATCGATCATCTGCTTCACACAAGTTCTATGTTATCCCGGTTTTACATCCACTCTCTGCACACCAGGGGCAATTTACAGAGGCTAATTAACATGCGAACATACACATTTTTTGGATGTGGGAGGAAGCCGGAGAACTCGGAGGAAGTCCATATGGTCACGGGGAGAATGTGCAAACTCCACATAGACAGCACCTGAGGTCAGGAACGAACCTAGATCTCTGGCAATGTGAGGTAGCAGCTTTACTGGCTGCACCACTTTGTCATCATCATCATTTGTTTTTATACTTTGCAACACATATATTCAGCCACGTGAACAAAGCAGGAAGGACAAAATGAAGAAACCTGGAACTGCAGGTGCTGATTCACAAAAATAAAGTGCTGGAATAACTTAGCGGGTCAGGCAGCATCTCTGAGAACATGGATAGGTAATGTTTGGGGTCAGGACCTTTTCTTCAAGCTTTCTTCCCCTACCTCCTGCAAACAGTCTGAAGAAGCAAACATTGTGACCCAAAATCATCACTTATCCATGTTCTCCAGGGATGTCGCCTGACCCGCTGAGGTACTCCAGCACTTCGTCTTGTTTTTAAGAACAGAATAAAGATGCTTTAATGGCACACATGATGAAACATATAACAGAAACATCAATTGCAGTGATTTGTATTGGATATGCATCTTATTTGCGATGCAGTGGAACTCGCAATGCAGCAAAGAGAAGGAAATCCATTTAAGTTTGATATTGTACACAGTGTCAAGTCAAGTCAAGTCACTTTTATTTCTATAGCACATTTAAAAAACAACTCTGGTTGACCAAAGTGCTTTACATTGGTGGAGGTACTATCGTTATACAACATTGGTTCATAGATTAAGTACATACATAAATACCTGCATATAGCCCTCCCTCAGAGGGCGTCAAGAAAGACTTGAGAGTAAAGATGAGTTTTAAGTCTCGACTTAAAAGAGTCGATGGAGGGGGCAGTTCTGATGGGAAGAGGGATGCTGTTCCACAGTCTAGGAGCTGCAACCGCAAAGGCGCGGTCGCCCCTGAGCTTATGCCTAGACCGCGGGATGTTCAGCAACCCCAAGTCGGCCGATCTGAGGGACCTGGAGGTGATGTGATGGGTAAGCAGACTTACGTTAAGGGCTTTGTAAACATAAAGAAGGATCTTGAAATTTATTCGGAACCGCAGGGGGGGCCAGTGGAGAGAGGCCAGGATCGGGGTGATGTGGTCCCTTTTTCGGGCGCCCATCAGGAGCCTCGCTGCAGAATTTTGGACCAGTTGCAGGCGGGACAGGGATGATTGGCTGATGCCAGTGTAAAGGGAGTTGCAGTAATCAAGGCGGGAGGAGATAAACGTGCGGATGATCTTTTCGAGGTCGTCAAACTGGAGGAATTGTTTTATTTTTGCCACTCATCCATTAGATTAGTGATAAAGATGCGCGTTACTCAGCTTGTCTCCTTGCAGTGACAATCCAAATTGCATTGCTCTCAGAAGAGTACATCTCACGGTTTCTAGAGTTATATGCTTTGCCTTAAATCTTTATCAATATCCTGTAAGTTAGTTTATTACCACGGCATTGACTTGTTTGTCAAATTTCAATGCTGAGTCAAATATCAGTGAAAGTAGCATTTCAGTGAAATCTAAATTTTCATTACATGGTGAGATTTCTACCACATGGAGGTAATTAATGAAACCTCCAGCCTGATGTCAAATTGTAGGTTTCATAGATGTACCATTGGATTGTACATAAATGTAAAAACTGAATTATAATGAATTGATACCTATGATTAAACCAGCCTCAATCACACCAAAAACAAATTGATGAAGTGAAATAGGTGAGTAAAGGAAATAATGCCAAGGGTGAATTGCTATGTCCAGTGAAATATGCAGTGAAGTAATACTGTGCCACAGAGAAGGCCCATTCCTTGTCCCCAGTGATGCTGCCTCACCCGCTGAGTGGAACCAGTTTGAACAGGTGGGGATCAGTGGTCGATGTAAACCCGAAGGGCTGAAGGGCCTGTTTCCATGCTGTATCGACAAACTAAACTGAGCAAAAAAATTACGTTACTGTAAAAAAGGTATAATTAATTCAATGTGTAAGAAGGAAGTGCAGATGCTGGTTTTAAACCGAAGATAGACACAAACAGCTGGAGTAACTCAGCGGGATAGGTGGCATCTCTTGAAAGAAGGAATGGGTGACATTTCTGGTCTTCTCTGAAGAAGGGGCTCGACCCTAAACGTCACCCATTCCTTCTCTCCAGAGATGCTGCCTGTCCCGCTGAGTTACTCCAGCTTTTTGTGTCTATCATAATGTCGGATCTTGAATTTGAGTAGAATACTATGTCTATCACTATGTCGGATCTTGAATTTGAGTAGAATACTGAAGAATCAATAAAACCAAAAGACCCATTGTCCCATTGTACAATGGATCACTGCTTTACGGTACATCAACAGCTAATGCATTCATCACTTCATCCCTGTGCTGCAGAAATTATAATTTGTATTCAGAACAGAATCACGGGAAAATCTGATTTGCCACAAACCTCAATTACTGTCAACATTTTGCTTCAATAACCCAGCGCTGTAGCAAAACAAATCACGGTTACTTTGGATTTTTAGGTGATCTTTGCCTATGAATAATTTGTAATATAAACCAGTTTGTGTGTGGGAAATATAACCAACCTTGCAGTGGGTTATGCTGATATAGAAAGCTGCAAGATTATCAAACCAGTGTCATAGAGAAAAAATATAATAATAAAAGTTTAAATTTTATATGTGGGGGAGAAAATGTAATGGAAATGTGCAGGGCAAGTTTTTTTTTACACAGAATGGTGGGGCCTGGAACGCATTGCTAGGGATGGTGGCGGAGACATATACGATAGTGGCATTAAAGAGGCTCGTAGATAGGCTCATAGAAGAGCAGGAAATAGAGGGGTATGCATCATGTTCAGGCAGATGAGAATTAGTTTAACTGAACATCATGTTTCTGGCAACATTGTGGGCCGGAGGACCTGTACCTGTGCTGTACTGTACTGTACATTCCAAAACAAACCACCAAGCCTGAAGAAGGGGCTCGAACCGAAACGTCACCCATTCCTTCTCTCCAGAGATGCTGCTTGTCCCGCTGAGTTACTCCAGCATTTTGTGTCTACCAAGCTACGATACATGAACTATAGAGGATCTCAATTCGCTGATCCCAATTACACTGATAAGTCACATTACAGCAAGGCTTGCTCGGCTTATCAAATCTGTATTTAAGAGAAACTTGTTTTTTGAACGAAAGCTACTTTGGAGTGAGATTTGTCACTGCAAAGAAAGCAGTAAAAGCAACTGAACACAAATTACACCGAAAGCTTAATTATGTTGCACTTTGCGTTACAATAACTCCTGTGCTGAACGTCTTATATTGATGCATTAATTAGGAAAGCTAATGAGACTTTCACTAAAGTAAATATTGATAAGTGACACACCAGGTACAATTGATTGCGTTTCACTTCGGTAGAGCCTAATCATGATTTATGATGAAAATTCTTGTGGACAAATCAGGAAAATATTTAACAAATATTTAAAATCAACATTGCCTATTTTTCAGCTTGTTACTTTAATGGATGCTTGGGGTATTCAAATGTGAGTTTCTCTCATTTAAATTGATTTTCACCCCGAGAAATGAATTCTGGTCGAAAGAGGTAAAGGAATATGATCCAATTTTTCACGAATATAATGAATGGAAGAAAACATCGTCCAAGATTTTTAAATATTCTTCTTTGAAAAATAGTAACTTGCCCAAGTTTCCTGGATAGTAAAAACAATTTGGTGTCACTTGCTTCCCGGAGAGGCAGATGTCCCATTTTTTTACTTGGTTGTTAAATTCAGGGTAACCATGAAATTCAAGCAGAAGGTGGAATTGTGCAGCCAGTCCCTCTGTCAGTGTGTCATTGTCTCTGTAACCATGATGCCTTAAAGAACTCATTACTGGGCTGCCACTGCCTGTCTCTCCAGATATCACCTTGCACTATATCAGAAACAATGAGGCTTGAAAGGACCGCTTATCAAGTTTGTGTCTGTGCCCATTTCTCTAAACTTGTAATTGTAAGACTAGAATGAATATCTGCCTGCACAGAGAGTGGTTGGTGCCTGGGGTATGTGCTACCAGGGATGGTGCTTGGGGAGAAACAATAGACGGATTTTGGACGCTTTTAGATGGGCATCCAGAGAACGGAGGGATATTGATCATTTGCAGGCAGAGGAGATTAGCGAGAGGCACAAAATGGTGGAGTAACTCACCGGGCCAGGCAGCATCTTTGGAGAAAAGGAATAGATGCCGTTTCGGGTCGAAACCCAAAATATCACCTATTCCTTTTCTCCAGAGATGCTAACTTGCCCGCTGAGTTACTCTACCACTTTGTGTCTGTGTAAACCAGCATATCACTTCCAGATGCTGCTGGTCCTATGGACTTCCTCTAGCAGGTTGCTTTGTTCTCCAGATCCCAGCTCCTGCACTCTCTTGTGTCTCACATTTAATTCCAATATTTTCCATTATCATTTTGCAAGCGAAACAGAAATAGACCATTCGGTTATTTTTAACTCCATTTTCTTCCCGCTATCTTTATATCCATTGAATACTCAGCAACACAATATCAATTGGCTGTCTTGAATAAACTCAAAAAACGTTTGCAGCCTTCTTCATGTGTGAAAACAACTTGCTGATACCTTACTTCCACATAGGGTTCTTAGTTCGTTCTACATACTAAAGAAAAGTCCAGAGCCGAAACATCACCAATCCATGTTGTCCTGCCCCAGCACTTTGTGTCTTCTTCTACATCAGGACTTTTTGATCCAAGATGGGCGACTCTGTGCTGGTCACAGATGTGGATCCTGCAATCACAAAACTCTATTCCAACAGCAGCATTTTTTTTCCTTTATTCCCTTTGTCCTCTATCTGTACACTGTACACCCAGTCTTATCCTCGTCTTTCCGCTGACTGGATAGCACGCAACAAAAAAGCTTTTCACTGTACCTCGGTACATATAACAATAAACTAAAGTCAATGAACTAAACACATAATGCTGGAGTAATTCAGCGGGACAGGCAACATCTCTGGAGAGAAGGAATGGGTGACGTTTCAGGTCCAGACCCTTCTTCGGGTCTGAAGAAGGGTCCCGACCCAAAACATCACCCATTCCTTCTCTCCAGAGATGCTGCCCGTCCCGCTGAATTACTCCAGCATTTTGTGTCCATCTTCGATTTAAACCAGCATCTGCAGTTCCTTCCTACACATAAATGAACTAAACTCCTGACTCTAATGTTATAGGGCACAAATCTAGACTGAATTGCATTTGTATAGCAGCTTTTTAACATTGTTGAAATGTACCAAGGTGTATGCTATTACTTTAGCAGCGTGTAGAAAGTGGTGTGATGATGAAACCAGCATTATGTTCATCTATTAAAATGTTATTTCACAAAAATAGTAACGGATTCCTGGGTCTAGCGTGAGTTTGTTTTCCAGCAATTGTAGCAAGTGCGAGTAAAAATTGTAATTTAATGTAGGACCAACTATGTTTGTCAGGTAGCCCTTAGTTGGTGTGCAGCACAACAGCCCCGATGAATGTGATTTAGTTTTAACTCTGCTGCTGATTGGAGCCGCAGTTATTGAACTGTGCCCTAGTGCTGCTCTATTTATCAGATGGATTTCCCATAATGAGCATCCATGGTGACCCTAGCTTTGAGCAGCTGTCACAAGATTATGTATTGATATATTTCTGGAATCAATGAATTAGCATCATTTTGTGGCGTTTGCGTCTTAACGCTTGACACTCCATTTCTCACAAATACCGGCATGAATGTTGCTTCAAGTCACAATAAAGGTAACACGTTGACAGTTTTGCTGTGTACTGACAGAAAACCTATTGATCTTTAAGTCTATTAAAACAAAATGCATTCTGTGATTTGTTGGAGAATTCGGTCGGAGTGCACTCTCTGAATGAATTTCAGGCAAAGCCATTACCACACAATAGTACTTCAGGCTGGCATCAACTGGAGAACTGATTACTTCTAGCAGCGTTTTCCCCTTTGGATTTATGTGATGTTACATTGTGAACATTAAAAATAACATTAATTGTGTTGACAAAACAAACTCTTCAGCTATTCTGGGAATTATTTTCCTCTTTTCGCATAAATAAGGATATTTTATTATTTGGTAGATTTATATCTGCAAATCATAATGGTGTTTACCAACTTTAATGAAAGATATGCAGTCAGTTTATGCCCACAATAAAGCACCTTCCATCTTCTCAATTACTTGAATGAGCATGTTGCCATGTGACAGGCACTTAAATCTCCATTGTACTATGGAACAGTCAATACTTTTTGCAAATGGACCCAAATCTTTAAATCTACAATGTCTGGGGGGAGCTGGTTGAAAATGTACATAAGTCCGGTGTTATCTGGCAGCAAATTTGTATCTGATCGATGGCCAGAAGAACCTGCCAAAGTTTCCACACCCACAAGAAAGAATAAGATAGAAGTCTGAATATGGAGCAAATATTTTAGTATAGAGACACAGCTCGGAAACGGGCCCTTTGGCCCACTGAGTCCACGCCGACCGGCGATCCCTGCGCACGAACACGATCCTACACACACTAAGGACTGTTTACAATTTTACCAAGCTAATTAGGCAACAAAGCTGTACGTGTGTGGAGTGTAGGAGTAAACCGGAGCACCCGGAGGAAACCCACTCGGGTCATGGGGAGTATCGTATGGGCTCCATACAGACAGCACCCGTAGTCAGAATCAAACCCAGGTCTCTGGTGCTTTAAGGCAGCAACTTTGCTGCTGTCCCAGTGTCCTGCCCATAGTGATGAAAGTTACAGATAGATCTCAAAAAACCTAATATGAGGAAGTAGGAGAATGTGATGAGATGCATTTTCAATCTCAATTTGATCTGCAGAGAGAATCTTTTTCACTTATTTATTGTGGCAGATTTACCAAATATGTAAGGACAATGGAATTGATGGACATGAAATAGTTGAAGGTCCACCTTGTTCAATCTTTTCCTTGTGTAATAGTCACCTGATTCAAGGATGTATGAAGTGATAATTAATCACAGCAACGCATCATTTGGAAGTTTCAAAAAAATCTGAAACAAGTAAAGGAATCTCCATTTGGTAGCATGCATTGGACCATTGGAACACGGAGACTCGCGTTGCGGAGGTGGAGCCTCGCGGGTCGATGAAGCCCACGGCCATCGGTGCCTGGGTCTCCGGAGCCCGCGGCTGGGGCCTGGGTCGCCACCACGGAGGTGGCCGGAGAGGACCCAACAGTGTTAGTGGAGAAATCGGTGCAGCGGTCAATTACGGCGCGGACCAACGGACAAGGTCGGACACGTGGAAGTGAGGACGCCGCTGCTGGGAGAAGGAACAATAGAGGACCCGGTATGGGGGGGGGGGGGTGGGGGGGGAGGTGATGGGCACCGTGAGGGAGGGGGGGGGAAGAACAAAGGGGGAACTGGTACTGGGGGGGGGGGGGTTGGAGATTTGTAACTATGTAAGCGCCCATTATGGGTGATTATTTGCATACCTTGGGTGTACAAGCAAAGGATTTCACTGTGACTTACTGTACAATAAAGTGTTCAAGTATTCAGTTCAACTGAGAGGCCAAAAATCATCTAATACCAATACCAGATGAGACTGCATAAATATTTGGTATCCTGATATAATTCTCACAAAGACATCATATTTTTGTCTTTGAATGAACTAGCATCTGTTTCCGCATTCTTTTTGCAAGCCTGAACCCCTTGTTGCACGGATTTCCAAGGCACTTAAATCTACAGATACACATTGGGCGATGTTTTATGCACTATATTTGCATTTCTGTCATGGAAAAACAGGAAACTAACCCCACTGATCTTTAATGCACCGGTGGTGCATTTGTCGATTTTTTTTTTGTTCGCCTTCTCTGCATCTGACTGCTAGGCATGTGAAGAAATGTCTAATACACAGCAAAACATATTTTAACTTGAGTTGATCGATATTTATGAATGGCATAAGGCTGTTACACCAATGTTGATATTGTCCAGAAGGTTAGGATCTGCACGTTGCCTCATTATTGATGAAGACTCCACTTTATCTGATATGTTCTCGGCATTTCATTTTCCATTTTATACCCATCAAGTGTTTAATTTCCTTTTAGGTGCTTTCTTCCAGTGTTTGTTCCTGCATTGGCTGCCCTGACTTTCCCCAGACGTCTGTCCACCTGACCCAGGCCCATGCTATCCCTGTCCCACCTCATCATGTTCCACAACTCGAGTAATTTTATCCTCTAGTTTTGGAGTTTCAGGTCCAGCATACATAATATGTGGTGGCGCAGCAGTAGAGTTGCTGCCTTACAGCGCCAGAGATCCAGGATACATGTGCCGCCTGCACGGACTTTGTATGTTCTCCCCGTTCTCCCCGTGACCTGCGTGAGTTTTCTCCTCAAGCTCCAGTTTCCTCCCACACTCCAAAGGCGTACAGGTTTGTAGGCTAATTGACTTGCTAAAATTGCACATTGTCCCTCGTGTTGGTGTACGGAGATCGCTGGTCGGCACTGACTCGGTGGCTTGTATCTCTAATTGCATCTCTAATCTAAAGTTTGTGAGGTCTGTTTCAATACATATAATGCCTTGAACCTGTTGTGTGATCAAATGCCACTGTGAGGGGCCTTGCACACAATGAGTAGAAGCTTTTCCATGCATCTCTACTTTAATGACCCTTTTTTCAGGCATGGTACAATTTCCAGCAGAAGGTTTTCATGGAATAGAATTTCCTGTCGAGTATCTGTTTCTGGTGTTACTTTCGACTCATTCTGGGTGTGCTGACAGGTAACTAACAGCAATGGCACTGACTCGGCAAACCTATTAATCTTTTGAAAGGCTGATTATTGAATGGCTGTTTCAGTCCACAAGCCTCATCTAAAGAGCTGTAGTCTGGAGCTATGATGGCAGCAGCCCTCGCTCCCAATGCAGCAAATTCACCTTTCTTCACTTCGATTTCAGCTTCCGTGGCAACATTCTGCCTTTTGATGGATTATTTTTTTACTTATGCCGGCTGTGACTCCCCTTGTAGCACTGACATCTCTCCGTGAGAAGGTTGTGAGCTCGGGTTTACTGTGGAGACTTGAGAGGAAGGTCTTGGCTAACATCCAGTGCAGTGCTGGCTGTTACACACAGCGGAAATGTAAGACATGTTAAATTAGGACCCCTTCTGCTCTCCCAGGTAAATAACTTCAAGGCGTTATTTGGAAGAGCAAATTGTTCTCGCTGCTGTCTTTGTAATCATTTATCCTCAACCAGCAAGATGTTACAACAGATTACCAGCCCATCACTGCGTTGCTCCTTGCAGCAGTTTGTTGAGTCTGCAGCATTCTCCATATAACAAGGGTGCCTATGCTTAAAAAGATGCTTCATTGTTTCCAAGGTACATTGTTCCCTGAAAATGACAACACAAGGGGTAAAGGTAATGAAGAAGGTACTTGACACGCTTTCATTCATCACATCTGGCATTGAGTATAAGAATTGGGTTTTCATGATGCAACTGTTTCAGTCATTGGTGAGACAACACTAGGAGTACTGTGTGCAGTTCTGGTCACCCATCTGCAGGAAGGATCTCTTTAAGCTGCAAAGGATGCAGAAAGATTGATGAGGATGTTACTGTGCCTTAATAGTTTACGTCATAGATGAGCCTAGATAGATTGTGACCTTTTTCCATGGAGTTTGAGTGTTGGCCTTATGGATTTACATAAAATTATGAGGGGCATAAATAAGATTGATGGTCACAATATTTTAACTAGGATAAAGGAGTCTAAAACTAGGCATTGATTGAAGGTGAGGGTGGAGGGTGGGGGAGGAGATTGAAAAGTTAACGTTTTCACAAAGGGATGGGGTGTATGGAAAGTGCTGCCAGAGGTTACAATTACAATGTTTTAAAGATATTTGGACATGTATATGAATATAAATTGTTTACAGGGATATGGGCCAAATGCAAGCAAACGGGACAGACAGACATCATGGGCAACATGAATGAGTTAAATTGAAGGGCTTGTTTCTGTGCTGGGTTTAAGAATAAGGGGTAAGCCATTTAGAACGGAGACAAGGAAACACTTTTACTCGCAGAGAGTTGTGAGTCTGTGGAATTCTCTGCCTCAGAGGGCGGTGGAGGCCGGTTCTCTGGATACTTTCAAGAGAGAGCTAGATCTTAAAGGGTTCTTAAAGATAGCAGAGTCAGGGGATATGAGGAGAAGGCAGGAACGGGGTACTGATTGGGGATGATCAGCCATGATCACATTGAATAGCGGTGCTGGCTCGAAGGGCTGAATGGCCTATTCCTGCACCTATTGTCTATTGTCTATTGTCTATTGAGACACATTATGTGCTTCTTTTTATCCCAACTTCTAAGAGTGGATCAATGTAGGAGAAATATTTTCTTTACAGTGTACATTCTTTGGTTTATTTAAAATCCCCAAACTGCAAATGACAATACCTTTCAAGCTCTTCCAATGAGTGTCATAATCCAAGAATTTAATTCCTCTAATTATTCTTGTCCTTTGTGATATTCATTCAGGAGCTGCATTATCCTTTTGATGCTGAGGTAAACGGCACTGAGTATGGTCATGCTATAATTTGCAAACGTTGCAGTTAAATAGCTATTTTAGCTCAACCTTTTGAACCAAAAGTCTGAAGAAGGGTTTCGACCCAAAACGTTGCCTATTTCCTTTGCTCCATAGATGCTGCTGCACCCGCTGAGTTTCTCCAGTATTTTTGTGTACCTTTTGAACCACTCCACGTCTCGTTAACCTTACTCATTCCCATTAAACATTGTTGTGATAGGAAGTAAAACTCCAGTTTTATTTGAGTTATGATGCACAATATTACCTTTCCATGTAAGAAATATTTGTTGTGTTCCTCAATCCACATGTGAAGCACATTACACTATTTTGTGCTTACTACAGCCAACTGTCTAATTTCTGGGCATTTTCATCTCTATCCCTGGGTTTTCCTGTTTATCTTTAGTAACTGTGTATTGCCTGCAAGTTGACCATGCATCAGCTGAAGACATTTGTGCCACGTTTCTGCTCCCATCAACCACTCACTGTCTTGCACTTCCCCATGCAACACTTGCCCTTTCATTTCTTCCCATGAGACTCCAACAGTGTTAGCAGAAGCAATAATCACATTTGCAGGTAGTCCAATCTAAAGTACTAATTCACTGTTCACAATGTAGCCTCCTTTACGTTGGAGATGCCAAAATCAGATTGGGTGACTACTTGCGTAGAGCAGCTGCGTTCTGTCAGGAGGGACACTACAACAAAGACCTAAAGTGCTAGGGTAACGCATCGGGTCATGCAACATCTCTGGAGGACACAGGTAGGTGACATTTTGGACCTGGACACTTTTGACCTGCTGATTTACTCCAGCACTTTATCATTTTTTGTAAACCAGCATCTGCAGTTCCTTGTTTCTACATTCCTCTTCCCAGTTGCTTTGATGGGATACAAAAATTAGATTATTTGATGCATGTCGTGCCTGCCAGCCAATTTGAATTTGGGCTCTCCCCCCCCCCCCCCCCCCCACACTCCCCCCCCCCCCCCTCCCATCAGAACTGCCCCCTCCATCGACTCCCTTAAGTCGAGACTCAAAACTCATCTCTACTCCCAAGCCTTTCTTGACATCCTCTGAGCGAGGGCTATATGTATGTAGTGATGTTTGTATTTAATCTATGAACCACTGTTGTTTGTTATACTATTCTTATACCAATGTAAAGCGCTTTGGCCAACGAGAGTTGTTTTTTAAATGTGCTATATAAATAAAAGTGACTTGACTTGACTTGACTCTACCCTATAACCTGAAAATGTGATGCAAGGTTAGTTTTGTTTTAAGTTGTGTTGGTTGCACTACATTACATTTTATAACACTGGAACTGAGAGGCTCAGTTAGTCCCACAGGGCCATGTAAATGTTGAAGTTCCACCAAGGCTTCTCCTACCCTTTCTTATCATGTTCAATGATGCTTTATCAAAGGTTCAATGCTGCTTTATTAATGGCTCAAGGGTGCTTTATTGTGTGCACTGCACGGTAAATTTTGAGCGTAGCTCGCACAGGCACGAGTCGCCATAATTTGACGCCATTTATAAAAAATCCAAAGTCTGGTCCATGTGCTCTATGCATTGGAGCGGCTCCCAATCCAAGTAAACCTCAGTCCTGCTGCAGGGCCTCCTCTGTCACCTTTGACCGGCTCAGCTTGCAACCTGATGTCCCTATCCTCATGTCCCATCATCATCTCCCTTCCTTCTCCGCGATGAGTTAATCTAACTTCTCCAATACTGCAAATGCATACTTCATCCCATCTGCTCCTTATGATTTAAAGGTTCCACTTTCTTCTTCCTCCTTGGGTAAAGATAAGCTTATCCTGAATTATTTGTTGTTTCTTCCATCGTGCATTCCATTGTATATTTACGACCCCTTCTTGTGTCCTTTACTTTTCCCATGGCCGGGCAAAATTCTGTTTTCCAGTTTCATTTCGATTTCCTGTTGTCAGTTTAAAGGCAGCACATCATTCTGTGCCTGTTTGGAGATTACTACCTGCACAAAGCACAAAGACTATCATTATCCAACACAATATTGTCCATCCAGGTGATTTAATATCTGATGTCTACAATGCAAAAATAATTCCTACTCTATTGGATCCTTGAGCTTAAGCAAGCTGTTTCAATCTAGAGTCATTGAGCAGAGGCAATTGAGAGAAAATAATACAATTAATGTGTTATCTATGATACCTCCAAGCTTTTTTTTCAGAAGAAATGAATGGGTTGCATTATTGATTTTCTTTCCGTTTGTTCTTAAACTAATTTGCTTGGTAATACATCTGGTACAATCACTCATGCGGTTATCATGTGACACAACCTGCCTCACTGCACTTTGTGCTGTAATTGAAGAAATTATATACAGAATATGGAGAGAACATGATGCGAATGAGCATGTCAGGCAGAGGTGCAAGTAAAACGCAAGCTCATCAACCTCAAATCCATTGCCTGCTGCGGTCCCATATTAGAGATGCAACCTGGCAATGGCTGAAGGTTACTAGAGTTGAACATGTCCAGATGAGAAGGACTTTGGATAAGATTTGTGGAAGGAATGGAATTGGGTTGAATCACTTTCTTCAAAAACTGAAGGATATTTTGTAATGCTTGCTTCCTTTCAGCATCTGGAAATATCTCTCGCATGCACTTCACCTCAACCACACCACTCTTTCCTTTCGTGTGTTGGAAGTGAATAGACAAAGGTGTGGAGCTTTCTTATTGTGTCAAAGGTTTCAAAGGTCTTTTATTGTCACGTGTACCAATTAAGATACAGTGATATGCGAATTACCATACAACCATACTAAAAAAAGCAACAAGACACACAACTACATAAAAGTTAACATAAACATCCACCACAGCGGATTCCCCATATTTCTCACTGTGATGGAAGGCAATAAAGTCTAATTTTCTTTTCTCATTTTTCTCCCACGGTCGGGGCGATCGAAGCTCCCACAGCCGGCGGTTGATGCTCCCGCGTCATGGCGGTTGAAGATCCTGCGGCTTGGAGTTCCCGAAGTCTGTCATAGAGTCACACAGCATGGAAACCGGTCCTTTGGTCCATCTTGCCCACACTGACCAACATGTCCCATCTACTCTAGTCCCACCTGCTTCTACACTTTGACCAGAATATGGAGAGAGCATAATGCAATTGAACAGGTTGCTGGATAATAAAGGTTTAGACTAGAGAAATGGACCGAATGTGGGCAAATGGGACTCGCTGAAATGTGGCATCTTGGTTGGCATGAATGAGTTGGCTGAAGGGCCTGGTTCAGGTCCACATGACTCAATGACTCGCTGACTTTAGTCCCACCTCTTTACAGCTAACATCATCTTCTACTCTATGTAGATAGACTATTGGAGGCAACATTCCAGTTGATAAACCTCTGGGTCGAAAGATCTACTGAGTCAGAAGGATGTGGCCACAGACATAATTCTCGGACTGAAATGCATACTGCAGTAAGAATACAGCTGAGACAATCATTCTCATTTGTATATTAAACATATATACACATTAAACCTGACGCCAGCAAATTCCTGCCTGATGTTATGCGCCTTGCAAAATATTCAAAACATTAATATCTTGCAACTGGGCTTGCTGTTTGTACAATTGAAGGAATAAATTTGCTGCACTTTTATTATTGACTGAATTTTATTGCAATTTGGATGTCACTGGCAAGGCCAGCAATTATTTCCCATTATCCTTGCAAAGGTGGTGGTGGTGAACTGGTTTATTAAATGGCTGAAGCTGTTTTAGTGGAGATACTCCTACAATATAGTCTGAAGAAGGATCCTGTCCCAAACGGCATCTGTTCATTATCCCTCCACACATTCTGCCTGACCTGTACCTCCAGCAATTTGTTTTTTTTTTTCCTTTTCTGCCATAGTGCTGTTGGATAGGGAATTCCAAGGTTTAGACTCAGTGACAATGTAGTAACTGAAATGTATTCCCACATTGGAATGGTGCACAAGTTATAGTTGGTTGTGATCCCATGTGCCCACTATCCTTATCCTCCCTAGTGGTGGAGATCTTATGTTTTGTAGATGTTGCTGGAATACCCAGGTTGAGTAACTGAACTGCATTGTGCTTATGGTGTAAACTGGATCCACTGTGTATGAGCAGTGGAGAGTTGAATAGAGTTAAAATTGGCATGTAGCTAAGGTAATGCTGCGGTGGTTGTGGGAGATTTCAACATGCAGGTAGAATGGAAAAATCAGGTTGGTACTGAACCCCAGGAAAGGGAGTTTGTGGAGTGACTCCGTGATGGATTCTTAGAGTAGATTTTACTGGAGCCTACCAGGGAGAAGGCAATTCTGGATTTAGTGTTGTGTAATGTACGGATTTGATAAGGGAACTTAAGGTAAAGCCATTAGGTGGGAGTGACCATAATATCATGTTTTAATCTACAATTTGAGAAGGAGAGCGGAAAATCGGAAGTGTCAGTATTTCAGTTGAGCAAAGGGGATTATGGAGGCATGAGGGAGGAGCTGGCCAAAGTTGACTGGAAAGAGACACTAGCAGGGATGACAGTGGAACAACAATGGCTGGTATTTCTTGGAATAATACAGAAGGTGCAGGATCAGTTCATTCCAAAGTGAATGAAAGATTCTAAGCGGAGTAAGAGGCAACCGTGGCTGACAAGGGAAGTCAAGGACAGAATAAAAATAAAAGAGAAGTATAACATAGCAAAGATGAGTGGGAAGCCAGAGGATTGAGAACCTTTTAAAGAGCAACAGAAGATAACAAAAAAGGCAATACAGAGAGAAAAGATGAGGCACGAAGTTAAACTAGCCAAGAATATAAAGGAGGATAGTAAAAGCTTCTTTAGGTATGTGAAGTGGAAAAAATTAGTTAAGACAAATGTGGGTCCCTTGAAGACAGAAACGGGTGAATTTATTACGGGGAACAAGGAAACGGCAGACGAGTTAAACAGGTACTTTGGATCTGTCTTTAACAAGGAAGAGACAAACAATCTCCCAGATGTATAGTGACTAGAGAACATGGGATAACGGAGGAACTGAGGGAAATTCACATTAGGCAGGAAATGGTGTTGGGTAGACTGATGGGACTGAAGGTTGATAAATCCCCAGGGCCTGATGGTCTGCATTCCAGGGTACTTTATGCCCCTGACCCACTCGAGAAAACCTGAATGAAAAACCTCTGATCACCTTGTGCCCCACCCAAGGTTTCCATGAGTCGCCAGAGGTTTTGGTCACTTGAATGGAAAGCCTCAACCGAAGCGTGAGCTGCATTTACTGACCAAAGATCCTACCGGATCTTTGCTACCGACCGCACACACACACACACAAACACATCGCGAATGTGGGGGCCAGGGTCAGTGGAGGAGCGCTGTCTGCGCGATGAAGAGGAAGGTAAATGGCTGGCACAGAGCACGGTAAGTCCTTTAGAGAGCACGGGACGGAGGGAGAGAACGGGAAAGAAGGGGAGAGAAGGACACAGAAGGGGAGAGAGAAGGGTAAGAAGGGAAGAGAAGGGGGGAGAAGGGTGGGGAGAAGGAGTGGAGACAGTTTTAAGAAGTTTAATAAAGTTAGCGGCCATTTTACCTTTTATCTTCTAGGTCCTGAAAACCAAAGATCCTACAGGATCTTTGCTGAAAACTCCAATGAGCCAATCAAAATGGCTGGTCAGCGAAGGAGATTGCCTTCGACTGCCTGTAAGTAAATAGCAACCCCACTCCACTGGCTTCGACCAAACGGCAACCTATTTTTAGTCGAGGCTGTTTTTAAAAGAAATAATCGCAAGAACATAGAAGAAGCCTCGACTACGCGGAAACCACTTTCCACCATTAGGGAGAGTGACCAAAACCTCCGGGAACATCACGGATACCTTGGGAGGGGCGCATGGTCTCCAGAGGTTTCCGTTCAGGTTTCCTAAGTGGGACAGGGGCTTAAGGTAGTGGTTCTAGAAATTGTGGATGCATTGGTGATCATTTTCCAATGTTCTATAGATTCAGGATCAGTTCCTGTGGATTGGGTAGCTAATATTATCCCACTATTTAAGAAAGGCTGGGGAGAGAAAACAGTGAATTATAGACCAGTTAGCTTGACATCAGTGGTGGGGAAGATGCTAGAGTCAATTATAAAAGATGAAATAGCGGCACATTTGGATAGCAGTAACAGGATCGGTCTGAGTCAGCATGGATTTACGAAGGGGAAATCATGATTGACTAATCTTCTGGAATTTTTTGAGGGTGTAACTAGGAAAATGGACAAGGGAGAGCCAGTGAATGTAGTGTACCTGTACTTTCAGAAAGCCTTTGATAAGGTCCCACATAGGAGATTAATGGGCAAAATTGGAGCACATGGTATTTGGCGTAGAGTGCTGACATGTATAGAAAATTGGTTGGTAGACAGGAAACAAAGAGTAGGGATTAACGGGTCCCTTTCAGAATGGCAGGCAGTGACTAATGGGGTACCACAAGGCTTGGTGCTGGGACCGCAGCTATTTACAATGTACAGTAGCTTGAAAAGGTTTTCATACCCCTTGATCTTTTCCACATTTTGTCACGTTACAATGACAACAGTAAATGTATTTTATTGGGATTTTATGTGATAGACCAACACAAAGTGGTGCATAATTGTGAAGTGGAAGGAAAATGATACTTGGTTTCCAAATTTTATTACAAATAAAAAACTGAAAAGTGTGGCGTGCAAAGGTATTCAGCCCCCCTGAGTCAATACTTTGTAGAACCACCTTTCACTGCAATTACAGCTGCAAGTCTTTTGGGGGTATGTCTCTACCAGCTTTGCAAATTTTTGCCAAATCTTCTTTGCAAAATAGCTCAAGCTCAGTCAGATTGGATGAGAGCATCTGTGAACAGGAATTTTCAAGTCTTGCCAGGGATTCTCAATTGGATTTAGGTCTGCACTTTGACTGGGCCATTCTAACACATGAATATGCTTTGATCTAAACCATTCCATTGTAGCTCTGGCTGTATGTTTAGGGTCGTTGTCCTGCTGGAAGGTGAACCTCCGCCCCAGTCTCAAGTCTTTTGCAGACTCTAACAGGTTTTCTTCCAAGATTGCCCTGTATTTGGCTCCATCCACCTTCCCATCAACTCTGACCAGCTTCCCTGTCCCTGCTGAAGAAAAGCATCCCCACAGCATGATGCTGCCACCACCATGTTTCACAGTGGGGATGGTGTGTTCAGGGTGATGTGCAGTGTTAGTTTTCAGCCACACATAGCGTTTTGCATTTAGGCCAAAAACTTCAATTTTGGTCTTATCAGACCAGATCACTTTCCTCCACATGTTTGCTGTGTCCCCCACATGCTTGTGGCAAACTGCAAACAAGACTTCTTATGGCTTTGTTTCAACAATGGCTTTCTTCTTGCCACTCTTCCATAAAGGCCCGATTTGTGGAGTGCACGACTAATAGTTGTCCTATGGACAGATTCTCCCACCTGAGCTGTGGATCTCTGCAGCTCCTTCAGTTACTATGGGCCACTTGGCTGCTTCTCTGATCAATGCTCTCCTTGCCCGGTCTCTCAGTTTAGGTGGACGGCCATGTCTTGGTAGGTTTGCAGTTGTTCCATACTCTTTCCATTTTCGGATGATGGATTGAACAGTGCTCCGTGAGATGTTCAAAGTTTGGGATATTTTTTTATAACCTAACCCTGCTAAAAAAAAAAAAACACCAGTAAACTTCTCCACAACTTTATCCCTGACCTGTCTGGTGTGTTCCTTGGACTTCATGATGCTGTTTGTTCACTAATGTTCTCTAACAAAACCTCTGAGGCCTTCACAGAACAACTGTATTTATACTGAGATTAGATTACACACAAGTGGACTCTATTTACTAATTAGGTGACTTCTGAAGGCAATTGGTTGCACTGGATTTTATTTAGGGGTATCAGAGTAAAGGGGGCTGAATACTTTTGCACGCCACACTTTTCAGTTTTTTATTTGTAAAAAAATTTGAAAACCATGTATCATTTTCCTTCCACTTCACAATTATGCACCACTTTGTGTTGGTCTATCACATAAAATCCCAATAAAATACATTTACGTTTGTGGTTGTAACGTGACAAAATATGGAAAAGTTCAAGGGGTATGAAACTTTTGCAAGCCACTGTACATGAATGATTTAGATGAAGGAATTAACAGTAACATTAGCAAATTTGCAGATGACACAAAGCTGGGTGGCAGTGTGAAGTGTGAGAAGGATGCTATGAGAATGCAGGATGACTTGGACAGGTTGGGTGAGTGGGCAGATGCATGGCAGATGCAGTTTAATGTGGATAAATGTGAGGTTATCTGCGTTATCAAAAACAGGAAGGCAGATTATTATCTGAATGGTGTCAAGTTGGGAAAAGGGGAAGTACAACGAGATCTGGGGGTCCTTGTTCATCAGTCACTGAAAGTAAGCGCACAGGTACAGCAGGCAGTGAAGAAAGTGAATGGCATATTGGCCTTCATAACAAGATGAGTTGAGTATAGGAACAAAGAGCTCCTTCTGCAGTTGTACAGGGCACCAGTGAGACCACACCTGGAGTATTGTGTGCAGTTTTGGTCTCCAAATTTGAGGAAGGACATTTTTTGCTTTTGAGGGAGTGCAGCGTAGGTTCACAAGGTTAATTGTCGGGATGGCGGGACTGTCATATGTTGTTAGAATGGAGCGGCTGGTCTTGTACACTCTGGAATTTAGGATGCGAGGGAGTCTTATTGAAATATATAAGATTATTAAAGGGATTGGACAAATTAGAGGCAGGAAACATGTTCCTGATGTTGGGGGAATCCAGAACCAGGGACCACAGTTTAAGAATTAGGGGTAGGCCATTTAGAATGGAGATGAAGATAAACTTTTTTCACCCAGAGAGTTGTGAATCTGTGGAATTCTCTGCCTCAGAAGGCCGTGGAGGCCAATTCTCTGGTTGCTTTCAAGAGAGAGTTAGTTAGAGCTCTCAAAGATAGCAGAGTCAGGGGATATGGCGAGAATGCAGGAACGGGGTACTGATTGTGGATGATCAGCCATGATCATATTGAACGATGGTGCTGGCTCGAAGGGCCAAATGGCCTACTTCTGCACCTGTATGGCCTACTCCTGCACAATCAGTACCCCGTTCCTGCATTCTCGCCATATCCCCTGACTCCGCTATCTTTAAGAGCTCTATCTAACTCTCTCTTGAAAGCATCCAGAGAATCCTGCACCTGTTGTCTATTGTATATTGGACAGCTGCTGATTATTGGGGTGCCATTGAAATGTGCTTTGTTCTGGATGTTGTTGAACATCTTGAGAATTGTATGAGTAGATCTCCAATAATTCTCAAGGAACTTACTAACATTCACATGCCTCTCATCTGTTCTTTCAATAAAAGTATATGTGCAGCTGGGTCAATTGATTTTTACTTTCAATAGTGAATCCCAAGACAAGAGTAAGATGTCTGACATTCTCACAGAGGACCTGGCATTGCTGAACACTTCTTTAGACATTAGAAACATAGAAACATAGAAAATAGGTGCAGGAGGATGCCATTCGGCCCTTCGAGCCAGCACCGCCATTCATTGTGATCATGGGTGATCGTCCGCTATCAATAACCCATGCACTCCTTCTCCCCATATCCCTTGACTCCACTAGTCCCTAGAGCTCTATCCAACTCTCTCTGAAATCAATTCAGTGATTTGGCCTCCACTGCCCTCTGTGGCAGGGAATTCCATAAGTTCACAACTCTGGGTAATTTTTTTTTTCTCAGCTGAGTCTTAAATGATCTCCCCTTTATTCTAAGACTGTGGCCCCTGGTTCTGGACTCACCCAACATTGGGACCATTGTTCCTGCATCTAGCTTGTCCAGTCCTTTTATAATTGTATATGATTCTATAAGATCCCCCTCATCCTTCTAAACTCCAGTGAATACAAGCCTATTCTTTTTCAATCTTTCTCATATGACGTCCCGCCATCCCAGGGATCAATCTCGTGAACCTACGCTTCACTGCCTCAATCACAAGGATGTCCTTCCTCAAATTAGGAGACCAAAACTGTACACAATACTCCAGATGTGGTCTCACCAGAGCCCTATACAACTGCAGAAGAACCTCTTTACTCCTGTACTGAAATCCTCTTGTTTTGAAGGCCAACATTCCATGAGCTTTCTTCACTGCCTGCTGTACCTGCACGCCGGCTTTCAGTGACTGGTGTACAAGGACACCCAGGTCTCGCTGTACCTCCCCCTTACCTAACCTAACCCCATTGAGATAATAATCTGCCCCCTTGTTTCTCCCGCCAAAGTGGATAACCTCACATTTATCTATATTATACTGCATCTGCCACGCATCTGCCCACTCACTCAACCTGTCCAGGTTCCCCTGCAACCTCCTAACATCCTCTTCACAGTTCACACTGCCACCCAGCTTTGTATCACCTGCAAATTTGCTAGTGTTGTTCCTAATTCCCTCTTCCAAATCATTTATATATATGGTAAACAGTTGCAGCCCCAACACCGAGCCTTGCGGCACTCCACTCGCCACTGCCTGCCATTCTGAAAAGGACCCGTTCACTCCTACTCTTTTTCTGGTCTGCCGACCAATTTTCTATCCATGTCAACTCCCTACCCCCAATACCATGTGCTCTAATTTTAGTCAACAGTCTCCCGTGCGGGACCTTATCAAAGGCTTTCTGAAAGTCTAGATACACTACATCCACTGGCACCCCTTCATCCATTTTACTTGTCACATCCTCCAAAAATTCCAGAAGATTAGTCAAGCATGATTTCCCTTTCATAAATCCATGTTGACTTGGACTAATCCTTTTACTGCTGTCCAAATGCTCCATTATTACCTCTTTAATAATTGACTCCAGCATCTTTCCCACCACCGGTCAGGCTAACTGGTCTGTAATTCCCGGTTTTCTTTCTCGCTCCTTTCTTGAAAAGTGGGATAACATTAGCTATCCTCCAATCCACAGGAACTGATCCTGAATCTATTGAACATTGGAAAATGATCACCAATGCGTCCACTATTTCTAGAGCCACCTCCCTGAGGACCATGGGATGCAGACCATCAGGCCCAAGGGATTTATCATCCTTCAGTCCCATTAGCCTACCCAATACTATTTCTCGCCTAATTAAAATTTCTCTCAGTTTATCTACCCCCTTAGATCTTCTGTCCTCCAGTACATCTGGGAGATTGTTTGTGTTCTCCTTAGTGAAGACAGATCTGAAGTACCTATTCAACTCTTCTGCCATTTCCTTGTTGCCCATAATTATTTCACCCGTGTCTGCCTTCAAGGGACACACATTTGACTTGCTACTTTTTTTCCCTTAACATATCTAAAGAAGCTTTTACTGTCCTTCTTTACATTCCTGGCCAGCTTCCCCTCGTACTTCATCTTTTCAGTCCGTATTGCCCGTTTTGTTTCCTTCTGTTGTCCTATGAAAGTTTCCCAATCCTCTGGCTTCCGGCTACTCTTTGCTGTGTTATACAATTTTTCTTTTAGTTTTATTCTATCCCTAACTTCTCTTGTCAGCCACGGTTGCCTCCTACTCCCCTTAGAATCTTTCTTCCTTTTTGGAATGAAATGATCCTGCGTCTTCCGGATTATGCCCAGAAATTCCTGCCATTGCTGTTCCACCGTCATTCCTGCTAGGATCCCTTTCCAGTCTACTTTGACCAGCTCCCCTCTCATGCCTTCATAGTCCCCTTTGTTCAACTGACATTAGACATTTTGCAATACAGCGTGGACAAAAAGGCCCTTTGGCCCATCGAATTGGCACCGATGAGCGATCACCCCGTATGCTAGCACTATTCTACACACTAGGGATAATTTAAAATTTATGGAAGCAAATTAAACTACAAACCTCTACATCTTTGGTGAGTGGGAGGAAACTGGGGCACTCGGAGAAAACCCACATGGTCACAGGGAGAACGTACAAACCTCGTACAGACAGCACCCGTAGTTAGGATCGAACCTGTTCTCTGGCGCTGGAAGGCAGCAACTGCCACTGCGACATTGTGCCGCCCTTAACTTCTGTTACTCAAATCTTATTTAATTTCCTTCGTATTAAACATGCCAGATTAAGTCGGGATTAGACTATTCAAGTCACAATGAATTTTTATTAGCGTGAGTTCTTAATTAACATTAAACAATGATTTTTTTTAAAGCGCGACCACATTCCTTTGGATTCAAATATTTTTGAATACATAAAAAAAACAGTCTCATTTATCATAATCCAATTTTTCTTTCTCCGCCTTTTGCTTATTTTCTATACATGGTTAGATGGAATAAAATATTATAACTTGCACTGTTTTATTCTCTGATTGCTTCATTGGGGATTTTTCGATTTGGTTTGTTTGAAGTGTAAGGCTGCTCCTTGTTCAAACAAACCACAGATCCTTCACATTGAGAGGCAAACACCATTTGTTCATCACCAACTGCAAAATCTGATCCAATTACTAAAATAATTTCAAGCGCAGTACATCAATTTTAATATACTTCATCTTGAACAGCTCTCTGCCTTCTTGTTCAGATAAATGTTGAAAGTGTCTTTTCAAGGTCATAGAATGTACACTGGCATAAAGAAACTCTTTCACTTTGACCATCATTGATGGTATTAGATGAACTGATTTTAGTTTCTAGTTATGGAGATACAGCATGGAAACAGGCCCTTCGGCCCACCAAGTCTGCGCCAACCAGCGACCACCCCGCACACTAGTTCAATCCTACAAACTAGAGATAATTTGCAGAATCCAAACCTGCACCGATGTGGGAGGAAACCTGAGCACCCGGAGAAAACCCACGTGGTCACTGGGAGAATGTAAACACTTCGTACAGACAGCACCCGGAGTCAGAACCAAACCCGGGTCTCTGGCGCTGTAAGGCAGCAACGCTACCGTGCTACCCTGATTTTATTGTTGAATGCAGAAGCATGCTATGCACAATTGATCGGCATGTTTAGTAGAGAATTATGAACTGATTTTGAATGCTTTGCTAAATCCTATATGGAGGGGTAATTGTGTTGAAATAGTCTTTAAAATATCAGATGGAGATGAAGGCAATTCAGTTCTGTGTAAAGAGAATAGATCAGAAACCATTAACTTCAAATATCATGGACAGTTTTTAAAGAAGCCAATACTTTCAGAGAATCGAAATCGACCAGACGAAAATCACTTTAAGTTGGTCAGGCAGAGAGTGAAATAAACGATAACATTCACATTTCACTCTTGGTTGGTACTGGCTGATCAGCCAAGTATTTGCAACATATATTATTCTTGCTTCAGTATGTGTAGTATCTTGCTTCCATATCACCTTGAGCAGACCTCAACTTTCTAGATTTGTGCTGTATTTGTTCTCTGATCATCCTTGAGTTGTTGCTCACAAAACAGCAACAAATCCTGAAATTTTTCATAAGCTGCACTTATTACAAATGAATAATGTATGTTTACTATGCCTTCAAACATTAATAAGCCACCACTTCTATAGAGCTGCATTAAGCACCACCAATTTATTACTAATCAGTTAGTTTGCTATGGCAGCATTTTTATAATGGATTTGGATCAATTATTCATGGGTATTTTATCATTACTTTAGTAGTGAATAATCTGCCTTCTGCTGGAGCTTTGTTTAACATTGTGCTTTCCCATTATTTTCATGCCTGGAATAAAATTTCAGTCAATTATAGATGGATGTAGCACTGTAATGCACGATTCCAGAAGGAGGGTGATTGGAATCTTCAGAAGGAAGGTTTAGTTTAGTTTAGTGATACAACAGGCCCTTTGGTCCACCAAGTCCAGGCCGACCCTCAATCACCCAGTCACACTAGTTCAATCTTATCCCACTTCCCCATTCCCTACACAGTCGAGGCAATGAACAGCGGCCAATTTACCTACAAAACCCAAGGTAGACAAAGGTGCTGGAGAAACTCAGCGGGTGAGGTTGCATCTATGGAGCGAAGGAAATAGGCAACGTTTCGGGCCAAAACCCTTCTTCAGACTGATGTGAGGGTGAGGGGGTGGGGCGGGAAGAAGAAAGGAAGAGGTGGAGCCAGTGGGCTGAGGGAGAGGTGAACCTCTGCTCACCTGGAAAGACTGCTTGGGTCCTTGAATAGAGTCAAGGGGGGGAGGTAAAGCGACAAGTGTACCATTTCTTGTGGTTGCAAGGGAACGTTCCCGGAGAGGGGGTGGTTCGTGTGGGAAGGGACAAATTGACCAGAGAGTTACAGAGGGAGCGGTCTCTGCGGAAAGCAGACGGGAGGAGATGGGAAGATGTGGCAAGTGGTGGGGTCACGTTGGAGGTGGCGAAAATGACGGAGGATTATTTGTTGTACATGATGGCTGGTAGGATGTAAGGTGAGGACAAAGGGGACCCTGCCCTTTTTACGAGTGGGGGGATGGGGATTGAGAGTAGAGTCACGGGGTATAGAGGAGACCCTGGTGAGGGCCTCAACTATGGTAGAGGAGGGGAACCCCTGTTCCTTCTTAAACATACCTACAAACCCACCCGTCTTTGGGACATGGGAGGAAATTGGAGCATCCGGAGGAAATCCACGCATTCAGACAATTTCAGGGTGCGGATACGATGGGTGGAGAAAAGTGAGTGTTTTCAGCAGTTTATTTGGAGGGATTCTGTGGTTACTCCAGAAGTTCCATGTCGAGTTCTGCCACGGGAATCAAGGATGACCTCGATCTTCTGAAGCAGGATGGGCCGGAAATTGTTCGTTGGCAATATTTTGTCATTTAGCTGCATCTCAACTGAGGCTTCAGGTGTTATTTTCTGGAGATAGAATGTCCCACTTGGGTCCTCAACTCTGCTGTGGGATGGTCACATGTTGTAGTTGAAAATAGGGCATATGTGCCTATCCTTAATATTTCCTTAATATTTAAATGATTCCATCCATCTGAATTTGGGAAGGGACAATTACAACTTAGATCAATGGTGAGGAATATATCTCTGGAAACTGTCCTTAATTACATACACCACACTTTCCATCAGACTGTTTTTGTTCACGGTCTATTCCCAAATTCCGCCAACCTCCTTGACCCCATTGAATAGGAGTGAAGAGTGGATTGTATCCATTGGATACCCATCCCATTGAACAGAGTTGGTTGGAGTAGTCCTGATTCTCCTTCCAATGGTGGGATTGTTTATACTCACATGAGAGGAAAGGAGTCTTCAGTTTAATAACCAATTCCCAACCTGATATTTCTTCAGTCTGAGATGATGGGTTCCATGCCGAAACGTCACCTATCCCTGTTCTCCAGAGATGTGTAGGAAGGAACTGCAGATGCTGGTTTACACCAAGGATAGACACAAAATGATGGAGTAACTCAGCAGGTCAGACAGCATCTTTGGAGAAAAGGAAGAGGTCACGTTTCAGGTCAAGGCCCTTCTTTAGACCAGAGATGCCGCTTGATCCACTGAGTTATTAATTTTTTTTCTTTCTTTAATTAAAAAAATATATATATTTAACATTTTATAAATTGATAAGTGAATCGGGGGAAAAAAAGTAAAAAGGAAAGAATGAAGAGAAAGAAGAAAAATACAAAAAAGTGAGAAGAAAAGATCCCTGAACTGCCGAAGAAGTGAGACAAAAAAAAGACGGAGATATGCCCCACTATCCCCCCCCCCCCCTCCCCCCCCCCTCCCCCCCCCCCCTCCCCCCCCCCTCCCCCCCTCCCCCCGCTCACCCATCCCAGGCGTTGGTTTAAAATTTGTGTTTGACTATTCTATTGTTGAAGAAATTCAGTGAAAGCAGACCCTGTTTTTGATAATTGGTCTGATTTATCAGCCAAAACAAGCCTTATTTTTTCTAAATGTGGTGTCTTGGTCATTTCTGTGATCCACATCTTCATTGTGGGAACTCTTATCTTTTTCCAGAATTTGAGTATAAGTTTTTTCGTCGTAGTCAAGGAAACGTCTTTGGAATGTCGTTAATTACATTCCTAAAATTATTAATTTTGTATCTGACCTCAATTGAATTTTAAGTGTTTTAGAGATGATATCGAATATTCCCATCCAGAAGTTTTGTATTTTTATACAGGATGCAAAGGAATGGGTTAAGGCAGCTTCTTGGAGGTGACATTTATCGCAGATAGGGGAGACAGTTGGAAAAATCTTATTCAATTTGGTCTTTGAATAGTATAGCCTATGCAATGCCTGACATTTAAAGAACAGTAATGTATGTATAATAGGCTTTCCTCCCATATATCTTTTGAAATAGGTAAACCCAACTCAGTGATCCACTGAGTTACGCAAGCATTTTTTGTTTTTTTTTTGTAAACCATCTGCAATTCCCTGTTTCTACATTTCACTGCTTCCTAAAGTGTGCCTACTTTGAAGTTCTCCTCTCTCTACCCTCAGTGTGAAGAAGGATCCTGACCTGAAATGTTACCAATCCATGTTCTCCAGAGATGCTGTCTGTTCTGCAGTGTTACTCCAGCACTTTATGTCACTTTGGGTAAACCAGCATCTACAGTCTTTGTTTTTACATGATATTTCTTATTATTCAATACTTCCTCTTGCTCCACCGTGTGAGCTTGGATTTGGTGCGTATGTATCTGAAATTGGGTTGTTGCACCCGTGACCTTATGAAAAGTGTTGTTATTGACCAAAGTTAACACTTAAAAGGATGTGAAAAGAAAGGTACGTATTTCCAGCTCTTTGAAATCTGTAACTTGGTAGTGGTATCCCAAAGGAACATAACCTGGGTTTGCATCCATTTATTCTGAAGAAAGGTCCTGACCTAAAACATTGCCTATTACATTCCCCAGAGGTGCTCCCATGAATTGCTAAGTTACTCGAACACTTTGTGTCCTTTCTTGTAAACCAGCATCTGCAGTGCCGTGTGTATGCATCTCATCAGTGAGTTGAATTACATACTTTATTGTGATATGTGCCAGTCACAGTGATTTTTTTTCCCTTGCATACTGCCCCCCCCCGCCCCCCCCCCCCAGGCAGTTCAACCTGGATCTGCATCATGATATGCAGAGCTAGGAGGAACAGTGCTTACATTGTGGGTGATGTGTGTGCATATGTATATATTGTGCGTATATTTAGATAGATAAGGGGATCAAGTCAAAAAGAAGAGTAGAAAATATAGAAATTAATATATATAGGTGAATCTAATTAAAACTTTGATAGCTCAGTGGAGAGAGTAGAGGGCTGCAATGGAAAGCAATCATCCTTATGTTGCAGGTTCTCCTTGGGCTCAAAGTTATTCTTTGGAGTGGCACAGAAGGGCAGCTTGTAGAGTCGCTGCCTTGCAGATCCATGTTCAATCCTGACCTCCTGTGCTGTCTGTGTGGAGTTTTTTTCACACAGAGAGTGTTGAGTCAGCCACAGAGGGTAGTTCTCTAGAGTGAGTTGGATGTGGCCCTGTATGGAGAGAAGGCAGGTACGGGACCACATGATGTTTTGAATGGCCTACTCCTGCAGTGGTCAGGTTCTCCCTGTGACCACATGTGTTTCCCAAGTGGTCTGGTTGCCTCTGACATCTCGAAGGGATGCAAGTTGGTAGATTATTTGGCCATTGTACATTCCCCTTAGAATGCACTGCAGGTGCGTGGTAGAATCTGGCAGAAGTTCATGCATATGTACGGAGCATAAAATGGGATTCATGTGGGACTAGAGTTAGCAGCTGTTGAATGGTCAGCTTGGATGCAGTAAATCTTTAGTGCTATATGACACTATGACTCACTATCACAGTAAGAAGTCTGCATTTATCATAGTAAAGATGCTGAGAGGAAAGAGAATATAACAGATTTGCCAAGATTCTATTTGAAAGAAATATACAAAGAAAACTGAAAAAATAGATTTGTGTCGAGGAATATCGTCCTTATCTTGAGGTACCTGCAAACAATCTTGGGAATATTAAACAACAGTTAAGGCAACACCTGGCTGTAGGTTTAAGTTCATTATTGTCAGGTGCAGCAATTCTAATTACAATTCTCGGTAATTATCAGCCTTTCTTAAAACAAAGGCCGCATGGAGTTATGCGCAGTTATTGTAAGTCAAATTTGATTGTTGCTTTTGGTTCTAACAACTTTATGACCACCTTGTTTGGCTACTGATGGCATAAAAATGTCTAAAATCCAGAAATGCACATGCTGATTTATAAAAAAGACACAAAGTGCTGGAGTAACTTCACGGCACAGGCAGTGTTTCTGGAGAATGTGGATAGGTGACGTTTTGGGTCGGGACTATTAAAAAAAGACCCAAAGTGCTGGAGTAATGATATAAAAATGAGACAAAGTGCTAGAGTGCAATTTAGATTGCATTACTCCCATATATTCTGCACAAACCATGCAAGATTTGTGCTTTTTTTCAGAATAGATCATGAAATGGAATGAGACAATTCCATATTCCATGGCTGCTCACACCAATAAACGGTTCAATCATTCAATCAATATTGATTTATTGTCACGTTTGTGCTGCACTGTGACATTTCTGCTACATTCTTTTGGATCTGGACTTTTAAAAAGTCTTTGACAAGGTCCCACACAGGAGATTAGTGTGTAAAATTACAGCACATGGTATTGGGGTAGGGTATGGGCATGAATAGAGAACTGGTTGGTAGTCAGGAAGCAAAGTGTAGGAATTAACGGGTTCTTTTCAGCATGGCAGGCAGTGACTAGTGGGGTGTCGCAAGGCTCGGTGCTGGGACCCCAGTTATTTACAATATATATGAATGATTTAGACAATGAAATGAAATGTAAAATCTCCAAGTTTGCAGATGGCACAAAGCTGGGTGGTAGTGTGAGCTACGAGGAGGATGCTATGTGGCTGCAGGGTGACTTGGATAGGTTGGGTGAGTGGGCAGATGCATGGCAGATGCAGTACAATGTGGACAAATGTGAGGTTATCCACTTTGATGGTGGGAACAAGAAGGCAGATTATTATCTGAATGGTGTCAGATTGGGAAAAGGGGAGTTGCAACAAGACCTGGGTGCCTTTGTACATCAGTCACAGAAAGTAAGTATGCAGGTACAGCAGGAAGTGAAGAGAGCAAATGGCATGTTAGCCTTCATAGCGAGAGGATTTGAGTTTAGGAGCAAGGAGGTCCGACTGCAGTTGTACAGGGTCCTGGTGACTGCACCTGGAGTATTGTGTGCAGTTTTGGTCTCCTAATTTGAGGAAGGACATTTTTGCTATTGAGGGAGTGCAGCATAGGTTCACCAAGTTAATTCCCGGGATGGCGGGACTGACATATGATGAAAGAATGGATCGACTGGGCTTATATTCACTGGAATTTAGAAGAACGATAGGGGATCTTACAGAAACATATAAACATTTTAAGGGATTGGACAGGCTAGATGCAGGAAAAATGTTCCCCATATTGGGGGAGTCCAGAACCAGGGGTCACAGTTCACAAATAAGGGGTAGGCCATTTAGGATTGAGATGAATAAAAACCTTTTCACCCAAATTTGTAAATCTGTGGAAATATCTCTGCCACAGAAGGCAGCGAAGGCCAAATCACTGGATATTTTCAAAAGAGAGTTAGATATAGCTCTTAGGGCAAATGGAATGAAGGGATATGGGGAGAAAGCAGGAACGGGTACTGTTTTTGGATGATCAGTTACGATCATATTGAATGGCGGTGCTGGCTCGAAGGGCTGATTGGCCTACTGCACCTATTATTTTATGTTTCTAAATTCTTTCTGCATCATTCAACTCCAAAGACAAGTCTGCAGAGCACGCCTGAAGCAAGTCAGAAAAGTAAACTACGGTGAGATTTGGAGGAAACCCATTTTGAGAAGCTTATGTTCAGAGTACTATTTGGAAAGTAATTTAACATTTTCAGAGCAATGGGAATACACACAGTCCTTGATTGCAAGCAATTTGGGGGAAATATCTATAATTGGTTTGGACACTGCCAGACAACCAGTCCAGTAAAGTGTCAGGATGAAGGTTGTGTCATTTCAAGGATCCTCAGATAGGATCCTGGCAATGTTATTTCAAAGTTATTACAGATCTCAAATTATGGTGGTGAATCAAGTTCAGAATGAATTGGATGTCTTAAATGATGAGTGTGTTCTGCGTTGTGGATACAAGACAAGAGTTCAAAAAAATGCAATTGGTAATATTAGACTTGGCTTGGGCTGGCTGATACTGTATATATCGTGAAAAATTTACTGGTGAGATCCAGAGTGGATCTACTGATAAGAGCCACTAAGATACTGATACAGATGACCTCACGGTTACAACAGTTCAAGTTCAAGTGAGTTTATTGTCATGTGTCCCTGATAGGACAATGACATTCTTGCCTGGCTTCGGCACACAGAACATAGTAGGCATTTACTACAAAACAGATCAGTGTGTCCATATATCATTATATAAATACATACACACATGAGTAAATAAACTGATAAAGTGCAAATAACAGATAACAGATAATGGGTTATTAGTGATCATAGTTTTGTCCGAGCCAGGTTTAATAGCCTGATGGCTGTGGGGCAGTAGCTGTTCCTGAACCTGGTCGTTGCAGTCTTCAGGCTCCTGTACCTTCTGCCTGAAGGTAGCAGAGAGATGAGTGTGTGGCCAGGATGGTGTGGGTCCTTGATGATGCTGCCAGCCTTTTTGAGGCAGCGACTGCGATAAATCCCCTCGATGGAAGGAAGGTCAGAGCCGATGATGGACTGGGCAGTGTTTACTACTTTTTGAAGTATTTTCCTCTCCAGGGCGTTCAAGTTGCCGAACCAAGCCACAATGCAACCAGTCAGCAAGCTCTCTACTGTGCACCCGCAGAAGTTAGAAAGAGTCCTCCTTGACAAACCGACTCTTTTTAATCTTCTCAGGAAGTAGAGGTACTGATGAGCTTTCTTAATAATTGCATCTGTGTTCTCGGACCAGGAAAGATCTTCAGAGATGTGCACTCCCAGGAATTTGAAGCTCTTGACCCTTTCAACCATATAAACGGGTCTGTGGGTCCCCATCCTACTCCTTCCAAAGTCCACAATCAGTTCCTTGGTTTTGCTGGTGTTGAGGGCCAGGTTATTGTGCTGGCACCATATGGACAGTTGCTCGATCTCTCTTCTATACTCTGACTCATCCCCATCAGTGATATGTCCCACAACAGTGGTGTCGTCAGCGAACTTGATGATAGAGTTCGCACTGTGACCAGCTACGCAGTCATGAGTATAGAGTGAGTACAGCAGGGGGCTGAGCATGCAGCCTTGAGGTGCCCCCGTGCTGATTGTTATCGAGGCTGACACATTTCCACCAATACGAACAGACTGTGGTCTGTGAATGAGGAAGTCGAGGATCCAATTGCAGAGGGATGCGCAGAGACCCAGCTCTGAGAGTTTGGTAACCAGCTTGGAGGGGATGATTGTGTTAAATGCCGAGCTGTAATCGATGAATAACAGCCTGACATATGAGTTTTTGTTGTCCAAGTGGGCCAGAGGGGAGTGGAGGGCCAGCGAGATCGCGTCCACCGTTGATCTGTTGTGGCGGTAAGCGAGCTGCAGTGGGTCCAGGTTTTTGTCGATGTAGGAGTTGATTTGCTCCATGATCAACCTCTCGAAGCACTTCATCACCACAGGCGTTAGTGCCACAGGTCGATAGTCATTGAGGCACGTCACCTTGCTCTTCTTGGGCACTGGTATAATTGATGCCCTTTTAAAGCAGGTGGGGACCTCGGACCTCAGAAGTGAGAGGTGGAAAATGTCCGTAAAAACTCCAGCCAGTTGGTCCTCACAGGTTTTTAGAAGACGACCGGGTATTCCACCAGGTCCAGGCACATTTCGAGGGTTCATCCCTCTGAAGGATTTCCTGACGTCGGCCTCTGTGACTGAGACTGAAATACCATCACAGCGAATTGGGGCTTGGGAAGGCACATCGGTGTCCTCCCTGTCAAAGCGTGCGTAAAACGCATTGAGCTCATCAGGGAGTGATGTATCGCCGACATCCGAGCTGCCTCCTGATTTTGCCTTGTAGGAGGTGATTGCATTCAGGCCCCGCCACAGCTGCCGAACATCTGTCTCTTCCTCCAGTTTGGAGCAGAAGTCCCTTTTGGCCTTTTTGACGGCCTTACCAAGGTCGTATCTGGACTTTTTGTAGTTCACTGTGTCATCAGACGTGAATGCCCAGTGTCTGGTCTTCAGAAGAGTGCGGATCTCAGAGTTCATCCAAGGTTTCTGATTGGGAAACACTCGGAAGGTTTTTGTAGGGATGCAGTCCTCCACACATTTCTTTATAAAGTCTGCAACGACTGTGGCGTATTCGTTCAAATCCGTTGCTGAGTCCTTGAACATTGCCCAGTCTACAGACTCCAAACAGTCCTGGAGTAGTTCCTCTGCGCCCCCCCTCCCCCACCCCCCCCCCCCAACCAGCTCTGTACTGTCTTCACCTCTGGGGGTGCGCTCTTTAATTGCTGCCTGTAGGCAGGAAGAAGCAGGATTAACAAAGATTTTTTACCGAAGGATTTGGTCGGATTTACCGAAGGATTTGGTCGGATTTACCGAAGTGAGGGCAAGGGATAGAGCGATAGGCATTCTTGATGGTGGTGTATTAGTGGTCGAGGGTGTTTGGTCCTCTGGTGCAGCAGGAGACATGTTGGTGGAAGTTGGGGAGTGATTTCTTTAGGTTTGCCTTACTGAAGTCCCCAGCAATGGTGGTAAATGCCTCTGGTGTTTGTTGACCACGGCGTGCAGCTCCTCCAGTGCCAGACGGACGTCTGCCTGGGGTGGGATGTAGACTGCGGTCAGGATGATGGAGGTGAATTCCCTCGGAAGGTAAAAGGGACGGCACTTCACCGCCAGATGTTCCAGGTGTGGAGAAAAGTAGGAGTTGGTCAGGACTCCCGCGTCTGAGCACCACGCAGAGTTGACCATGAGGCAGACGCCCCCTCCTCTCCCTTTCCCAGATGCCAGTGTACGGTCCATGCAGTGAATGGAGAACCCTTCAGGCTGGACCGCTGAGTCTGAGGAGCTGGGGGTGAGCCATGTCTCTGTAAAACAGTAAACAGAGCATTCCCTCAGCTCCCTTTGATAAAGCAGCCTTGCCCTTAAGTCCTCCACTTTGTTTTCAAGGGACTGTACATTTTCGGGTAGGATAGTAGTGGAGAGGGGGTCGAAGTCCCCTGCGCTTCAGTCTGACCTGAAGTCCTGCCCGCCGGCCACGTTTCCAGACACAATGAAAGCTTCCCCTCTGTTTCCAGGTACTGGGTTGACTGTACCTGCTGTTTCTGCGGACCAGCGCTGGAACGGGAATTCCCTCACAGATGGTAGCTCCAGCTCCGTAACGAACGGGGGTTCCCTCAGAGTCAGCAGCTCCAGCTTCCAATTTTTCTGGAGGATCCAGCCCGTCGGCTCTGGAGGTCATCCCGGGGTTTCCAGGTGCCGTACCTGGGATCCTCAGTCAGGTCGGGAGTTTCACAGCCAGCGTGGGAAAATTTAAAGTCCGGGGCTCCCGCAGCTGCAGGAGATCGCGAAATTGCCAGCGCTTACAGCTGCCCAAGCAGCTTGTCTGAAACGGCACCGATTACTGCCGTTTCCCTGATGCAGGTGAGTTGATAGAAGTTGTAGGTAATTCTTTTCTGTTCTGGTGCTCCGCAAAAGTCGCCGCAGGCAGGCGCCATCTTAAAACACAAGGTAATAGAACCCAAGGTTCAGGTAATAGAAATTCACCCTTATTTACAAATCACTACCAATGATCAAAAATAGGGAATAAAAATTTGCCCTCACACAATTACATTTCCACTCACATTTGCGCACTAAAGTGGCTTCACATTGTACAAAATCACAATACCGTTGATTCACCAGGAACCCAAGTTACCTTTGTTCTTTATTCCAAAAGTTTATTACTGAGGAAATACCAATCCCAAGCACTTTATGTGCACTTTGTGCTTGAATATCTAAGAGGAAATGACAATTAAGTCAGGGAATTGCAGCATGAATCTGAAAATATTAATTTTCTTTTGGGTCCTTCATATTAACACACAAAGATCCTGAGACTTGTGTATCAGTATAAAGTGTGTACATTCAATTTTAATTTAGATGCAGCGTGGAAACAGGCCTTGTGGCCCACTAAGTCCACGCTGACCCAACAATCACCCATACACTAGTTTTATCCTGCATACTAGGGACAATTTATAGAAGCCAATTAACCTACAAACCTGCCTGTCTTTGGAATGCGGGAAGAAACTAGGGCATCCGGAGAAAACCCATGCCATCACAGGAAGAACGTACAAACTATGAACAGACATCACCCCGGGATGGCGGGACTGACATATGATGAAAGAATAGATTGTCTGTGCTTATATTCACTGGAATTTAGAAGAACAAAAGGGGATATTATAGAAACAGACAGGAACAAACCTGTGTCTCTGGTGCTGTATGGCGGCAGAAGTGGAATTCATTGCCATAGAATGCTGTGGAGGCGAAGTCAATGGATATTTTACTTCGGAGTCGCGTGAGTGATTATGTAAAGAAGGCCATCAGTCCACTGAGCGTGTCATTATGTTACCCGCTCAGCGCGAATGAGCCGACTGGCGGCAGCTCCGCTCTGTCCAGCGGTAAGTTCAACTCAATGGTAAGTTACCTTTTTTCCAGGTTTCTTCTGTTTTCTTTTGCAGGACTCTCTGTTCAGAGAGGTACCTGTACGACTGGGGCAAAGTCCGGATGGGCCGCGGAACCGGTCATGGACCGCGGGGAATCCCGGTCTCGGCCACGGATACCGGGACCGAGGGGAAACCGGCTACAGAGACCGCGGAAATGCGGGTAGCCGGCGGCCGTTCGGACCCCACGCCGGCAAGGTCTGTAGCCTGGCCAGGAGAGTTCCCCCGACACACAGGGGACATCTGGTCCAGACCGGCAGTGATTCCCCGGGAGGGGGTTAAGCCAACCACACGCCGGCAAGGTCTGTGAGCCAGGTCAACAGGGTCCCATCACCCGACTACAGGGGACGTCTGCTTCCAGGCCGGCTGTGGTTCCCAGGTAGGGGGTAAACGAACCACAGGCTGGCTAAGTCTAGGAAGTCATGCAAGGTGGAATTCCCCCCCACTTACAGGGGCCAGCTATAACCAGACCGCTGTGGTTCCCCACGTAGGGGGTAAACCTACAGCAGTGGGGCAGGCCTGTGGAAGTCAGGCCAGGAGGGACCCCGCCAACATATAGCGGTCAGCCGCTTCCAGACCGCTGTGGGTCCCCAGAAAGGGGGTCAAACCTAAGGTAAGATGGTCAGGCCGTGGACAACAGGAGTCAGGCCAGGAGGTTTCCTGATGGACAGGATCCCCTTTTACATGGGAAATGGTTTCAAATGTTGAAACATGGAACACCTGATGGAGAGGTGCTCCACAATGATATACTCCAAACAAATGAGTTATCAGCCCGGGTATGATGAGGAACCCGCAGGCAGTGGCACCTGCTTTCAGGACTGCACAATGTCTCCCTGTCTGAGGAGGGGAGCATTCAGGGTCAGTTTCAGTCTGACCCAGAGCAAAAATCTGACAAAGGGCCGCTGGAGGGGGCATGTCAGCGCAGGTAGCCTCAGGGGCCTGCGGCAGCACCTGTTTTCAGGGCTGCCTACGAATCTCCCTCTCTGTGGAGGGGAGTGCGAGTGATCAGTATGGAACTGACTTCAAATTCTAAGTATGTCCGTGCAACATACTGGAGCACATGCGTATGGCTTCAAGAGATACTCGCAAATGCTACAAGTGCCGGCAGTGAACAGCGCTACCCGGGTGACATTGGAGAGCTTGCAATCCAAGAAAAGAATCCAGCCGCTGAATCCTCTCTTCAGGTAAGAATTTTCCCACAGGTAAGACCAGGATGTGGAAGCAAAAGCTGTCGGACTAATCAAGGCTGACGATGAGCAAAGCTTCATCGGCAGGCGACGACACACCCCACGCCTCCATCGGGGGCAGCGCTTCACTGAAGCCGGTGGCAGCTTGAAAGCTGTGCACGGAAATATGGCCAACGTTGTCTTTCGAGGCAGGCTCAACATTATGGCCAGAGCTGTCTTACGAGGCAGGCTCAGTATCATGAGAGTTTCAGACCAAAGCCTAACGGTTTAACATACGACCACCGGTAGCCATGGAGGTAGGTGGGTCTGTTCTCCCAAAACATGGTTTTGTGGACCATTTACATGTTGTTAATATTTACACTTGTGTTTTTCTACAAGTGACCATGCTTGCATGAGATTTAGATCTAGGTTTAATAAACTGATGATAACATGTGATTACTTTATACTGCACAACATACTAGGTTCCAAGCAGGCTTGGAATTAGGGCCAGAGTTGTCTTTCGAGACAGGCCCAGTATTATGGGCTGGATTGCCTTTCAGGATAGGGTGAAAGATGCAGGATGTCAGGATGTCACTTCATCCAGATTTAACTCCTATGTGCAGTATAGACTTTCAAAATGGGAGATATTTAAAATGTATCTGGATGGGTTTAAACGCTGTATTTTACTAAATTAACTCTTGCAGCCCTAAACTATATTTGAGGAGTGGGGTCCTTTAATTCATCCAGTTAAATTTAAGTTGATACCAATCAGAACAATTGACTGTTGGGATTACATTTTACTATTAACTTAACAGGGACTCGTCCCTGGGGCAGGAGGTGGAATTATCAGAAGCCTGTAACAACCTCATTGTTATAAGCAGCAATCTACTCATTAAGTATAATTGGCAATATAGCAGCTGTGTTCCAGCGGTGCAAATTGGGCCTTTGCATTATCAGTACCAACTACGTGCAAAGAATTAACCCCTCAGTAGCCATGTAGGTCTTTGTTAATAGACCCAGGCCTATCCCAGCTGAAGCTGAAGATAAGAAATTACGACTGCCATCTCCAGTTATGGAGGTGGATACGGTTTGCATCAGTCACAAATTTTCAGTTTGGGATCAACTACCTATAGCACTAGGTACATCCTATATGCTAAAGGTTATTGTGCGAATATGCATAATCTGCATGCTCAACTCCAAGTTGATATACCATGGTGGTGGCATATGTTAGTCACATGGGTGCAATAAAATTAAACTATCCCATGATTTTTACCTAACCTCGTTTGAGGCTATTGTGTCATTAAGTGAAATCAATGACAGCACAGAATGAATGTTGGATCACTAAGTGTTCAATGTCATCATGACTCGATAGAACACCGAATATTGATATGTTTACATCCGGGCTCTTTCACCAGTTGTGAATACATGGCATACAGTGGCGAGAATACACTATCGCCACACTGGGGAGGAATGTTTTCTTGCAGGTCTTCCTCCATACTGCCACTTCAGTCGGGTCTTGCACTTAATCCAGCAAGACACCGCTTCAGGCGTTCTAACGACCTGACTGGCATACACAGCCACTGGTGCCCGCTAATGTTGGAAATTGTATAGAACCTAATATGGTCGTTCTAAACATAACACTTGCTGGTTCTGCCTGTGACATGGAAAACCAGCCACTGCAAGAAAATCAATTAATTGACTTGCAGACTCTGAGGCGACCATGCCTACGGCTCGGGTTGTCCAGCCGATCCACGTAGTGCACACTGCAGAGTGCAGGGGAGGCACCATAAGGCAGTACTATTCCACTTCAGGAAATGGGAACCGTTTTGTCCTAATATACATGTTACGTACAACACAGCACAGATACTGATGTCTTACTGTTCATTCTCACATGGATCTATGACAATAATTAAGGAAAATGCCATTCACTATGCCAACGTGCTTCCTCATCATATTTGCTGCAGCCGTGGGACCCACACAGCCGGGCCTCACGCTCCGATCTCCAGAATATAAGGATATCTTTAATACAAGTTTTCCCAGGCCCGGTAACACGGATGTATGGGACATAGACGTAATATTAACATTACTTCACCAGGGGGCTCCGGCTACATCTTAAGCTTTAGCCGGCTCTCAAAGGTTCTTATCCTCATGGCACTGGCCTCAGTGCACCGGGTCCAGTCATAACGTAAATTGCGACTGGACGGGATGGTACATCTGCTAATACATAACATTTTATGTTTTTGATTTAATTAACCAGAACTAACCAGGGGCTTAGGTCTCAAACAAGTTTCATAGCTACCCTCTGGACTTTCGGTAATGTGTGGTCATACCTTTCCACTATACGTCTAGGTCACCTAGCGCCTCCAAGGCTCCTCACTAGCTATGTTTGTTGGGTACAAAAAACTTCATAGAAGTATTAGTTCCACCATCTCCAGGAGGTAAAACCATGGTTTTGGCTAATGTATGCGTTGATACTAATATTTACCACACACACTCCACCAGGGCTGCTATTACATCAGCTCCAAGGGTAATGTACGTTCCACAGGACCACAGCCTCGCAGCTGCAGGATGGTCAACATTTTAAATAACCCAAATAACGCAAACTGGGGTTATTTGCCAACTTCGTTTAAGACTCTGTTTTATAGCTTCCCCCTTGATGAAAGGGGTCACAATTATTTTCTTTGGATGATTAAAGCATCAGCATTTTAATAAGTTAAGTCATGTCTGAATGCATTAATTTTTTTTTTTCACTCATCCATGGTCACTTCATGCAGTGAGTAACACAAAGATTCGTTTCTGGCATGAAATCACAGAGCTTTGAAATCTTCACGTAGTCCCTCACGTGACTCTGAAGTAAAATAGTACGATTAAACAAGAACTTACCAGTTTGAAGTTTGATCTTGATTTTATGAAGAGTTACGATGAGCGATTACGTGCCCACCGCTCCCAACCCTCATATTATTAACGTCATCTGGTAGTTCTACTCTTCTCTAATCTTACTATGTTCAGTTCAACATCTGTTATCTGTGATTTCACACCACTGCTTTGAAGATTGACGCGCTCAGTGGACTTCTTCACGTAATTGCTCATCGTAACTCCTCATAAAATCAAGATCTAACTTCACACTGGTAAGTTCTCGTTTAATCTTACTATTTTTAAGGAAGAGATAGATAGATTATTGATTAGTACGGGTGTCAAGGGTTACTGGGAGAAGGCAGGGGAATGGGGTTAGGAGGGAGAGATAGATCAGCCATAAATGAATGGCAGAGTAGACTTGCTGGGCCAAATGGCCTAATTCTGCTCCTATCTCTTATGAACTCTACCGCTGCACAACTGTGCCATTCAATGTGCCCATTGTATAAAGTGTGTACAACAGTATGACTTTAGTGCACACGTGCGTGAAACGCAGGTGATGTGAACTTCCGGAGAAGAAAAGGTCTCTGATGAACATGTGAGGCAAGCTTCACCACAAAGATCCTTCTTGAGAAGTCGCCGACCTTCCCTATCCTAATTGAAACCCTATCAGACTCATGCCAGCTGGGCCAAGCGCCTGTTGCTCATGAAGACGCAGAGTGCTGGAATAGCTCAGCGGGCCAGGCAGCATCTCCGTAGTATATGGATCGGTGACATTTCCGGCCGGGATCTTTCTTCAGACAGCAGGAAGCACAGCGAAGATGCAGTAAGAGAGGGTCTCCCAGAACTCTTGCCAGAGCGAGGAGGAGAACTTCTTCAGTGTAGGCATACCTTGAGGAGATTTTGCAGTGGAGTACTGAAATGTAGAAACAAGGAACTGCTGATGCTGGATTACACATGAAGACAGAGTGCTGGAGTGGCTCAGGCAGCATCTGAGGAGAATCGACGTTTTGTGGTGGGGACCACCTTCTGCTTGTGACCTATGATAGTTTGATAATGAACTCGACAACACTCAAGCCTTTTGTAAATATGAAGATCCCATTGCAAATGCAGTTAAATGAATTAGTTAAAAGTGCAAGTAGCTTCTAACAAATTACATTGAGTACAATTGGAAATAATTTAGTTCACTGATATAATGGTATGGGATGGGACTGAGGGTTCGGTAAAAAGAGTGTTTAGCAAAGAACACTGTTCCTACATAATTTTTTTAATATCTGGCATGAAATAGAGTTTCGAGGAGAGAGCTGGAGTGTGGCCCTTTGTTGTTGACCAGGGAAAATGAATGGCAATCAACATGGTTTGGATTCTGTGGATTAAGGGAAAGGATGTTTTCTTTATATAAACAATGTCCAACATGTTTGAGCTCCCCGTAGGCGACACATTGGACTCGCCCTGTTTGCATTAATTGCTGTATTTTTGGATACTGAACAAAGCTCAGTCCCTGAAGGGATCCAAACATGGTCTGAAATCGCTCGACTTTGATATCTTTCCTCTCCTTGAGTAGTTTCAATGTTTATGCTTAACATGTTGCATATTGCCAAAGATTTGGGGCAGAATAAAGCTGCAAAATACTCTTTGACAATGTGTCGGTGGGAAAATCTGTTGGCATGACAACAACTCTGCTTCTTAACTGAGGCAAAACTGTCCAAATCAATCTTTTAGCATTTCAGTCCATTACCATGGAAACAACTGATGTTCATTCTATTTCATGCTGCAATAGTTTTAGCTTGCAATAATTTTCTCAGCTAATTTTAAGATTCTCTGGGCAAGCATGTATTTTAATTTATTTTACATTCATTTATTGTAAGCCATTCCTTATTGCATGCTTTACCACTCCCATATAGGCTCTGTTAAGCTAAAAGGAAGCTGGGTTCAAACTAGTAAGTATGTGTAGGAAGGAACTGCACATGCTGGTTTATACCGAAGGTAGACATCAAATGCTGGAGTAACTCAGCGAGTTGGGCGGCATCTGTGGAGAAAATGAATGGATATTGTTTCAGGTCGGAATGGAGTCAAGTGTGTTTGATTGTTATATGTCCCAGATAGAACAATGAAATTCTTACTTGCAGCAGCACAACAGAATATGTAAACATAGTACACTGTAAACAATATAATAAATAAGAAAAAAAAAGTTCAGTGTGTGTGTATATACAACGCACATGTGCATATACATGCATATATACACACAACAAACAAAGAAACAATAATAGTACAATAATAACAATAATAGTTTGTGTAGTTCAGAGCTTATTTTAGGTTATAGTGTTTAATAGCCTAGTGGCTGGAGGGAAGAAGCTGTTCCTTCACCTGGACATTACAGTTTACAGGCTCCTGGACCTTCAGATGTTGCCTGATCCGCTGTGTTGCTCCATCACCTTGTGTCTATCTTTGGTATAAACCAGCATCTGGAGTTCCTTCCTAAGCATCTCTGGAAAAAATGGATAGGTGACGTTTCGGGTCGGGATCCTTCTCCAGACTGAAGAAGGGCCCTGACTTGAATCGTCACCTATCCATTTTCTCCAGATACTGCCTGACTTGTTGAGTTACTGCAGCATTTTGCAGTTTATTTTTATTAAATAATATGATATTTTGTTAATGTTGCTCATATATTCAGAGATTGCCCTGCAAGGCTCCAATGCTGCCCAACCTGTCTTTATCTGCTACTGTGGAGGTTGTCAACAGTTTCAAGTTCCTAGGCATCCATTACACCAGCCATCTAAGCGGGTCCCTTCACACTGATCAATTTTTATTATATCTCATCACTATAATGATCAAGAAAGTATTTACTTTCTTAAGCATCTGAGAATATTCAACACATCCAATAACATTCTCTCGAACATCTGCAGAAAGGTTTGTTGGTTAATTGGGCTCCGTAAATTACCCCGAGTGTATAGAAAGTAGTTGAGAACATGGGATTACAGGCATTGATGATCGGTGTGGGCTGAAGGGCCTGTTTTCCTGCCATATCTCTAAAAAAAAATCCATAGAAAATACTCTGACAGGATGCATTCCAGACTGCTATGGCAACTGCTTTGCTCGTGATTGCCTGAGAGTGGCGAACACAGCCCAGTCCATCACTTCCTTCCATCCAATCCACCTCCTGGTGTATTGCATCAGGAAGGCTGTAAGTATCAATGATGCCTGTCAGCCTCCAATACATTCTGGGAGAAGGTACAGGAAAACTCAGATGTCAAGAGAGTCAAGAGTGTTTCATTGTCATATGTCCAAGATAGAATAATGAAATTCTTACTTCCTGCAGCACAACAGAATATGTAAGAACAGCTTCTCCCTCACTGCCATCAAACTCCTGAACCAGTCATCTCCTTCACGCTTCCTTCCCAGAGCTGCTGCCATGTACTCTCATTCTTAACTCTACCTCATTCTGCTATTCTGTTGGTGTGATTTAGGGTTTTTTACACTACTTTGGATTGCAGCATCTTGCACCATTCAGCTGCTTTGCACTCATCATTTAATTATTGTTGTATTTAACATTACTGGAGATATACTGGTTACTCTTGTGTGCTTCATGCAAACAAGGAATTTCATTGCATTCTTGTGTACATGACAATAAACTAATATGAATCATTGATTTTAAATAAAAATATTCACTATTTTCTGAACAAAATTACCTTCTAATTATGAAGGCAATGATAATTTTCCAGTGGATGTCTTGTCAGGATTAATGAGGCAAGTTGTGTTATTCTGGGAGAGCATTTTGGGAAAGTCCAGCTTTATTACTGATGTTGCTGGATGCAGTAGACTTTCAGATCTTTCAGTTCATGTAGCAGGAGATGTTGCGATTCAGCATTGAAAAGGCATGCTTGCAGATGAAACTACTGCCGCAAGCTCATGTGTTGCTCTTGCTTCTCTATTTACAGTTTAAGAATATTAAAAAAATCAAAATAACTATGCAAAATGAGCACGTTTGCCTTGCAGTACTTTCTATGAAGTGAGGCAAGCCTTTGGGAGTCAATGAGTCCATTGACTCTTCGATTCCACTGCTTTTGCAGATGGGCCCAAGATTAGCTTCATCTGTATCTTTCTGAAAGATTGGGAATTGCTGGTCATATGAATAATGGAGATTCCCCATGGCCTCAGAATAAGGCCTGTGTCCTGACCAAACTCTAAAGTTGCCTGCTAGCGAGTAGAAAAACAAGAGGAATGACCTGTGTAATTTGGCCATAGAACTTGAATGGACTGGCATGGTCTGACACAAGTAATTCCTCACCCTGAACCTGAATGTTCAGATGGGAAGTATCGGAAGCACGATTGTCAGCAAACATGATAGGCAGGAGCATGGCAGGGAGCGAGGAAAGACTGTTGGATTCAATTGCATTTATTTCAATGCAAGATGCCTGACACAAGGTGGATGAACTCTGGGCAAGGATAGATCAGTGAGACTGGAATATTAAACCAAAACTATGGCTAAGGAGAGGGGCAGGAATGGCCACATTCGTATAAATGGCAGAACAGAGGTGGAGGAAAGAAAGGGGGGGGGGGGGGAGGAGGAGGAATGTTTTTTTTGATTAAGGAGAACATAACGGCTGTCGTCCAAGCTGAAATTATTGAGGGACCATAGTCAGGCCTTTTCAGTGGAAATGAGAAATCAAAAGGAAATTATCACGTTGTTGGGATTGTACTGTAGGCTCCCAAACAGTAGTTAGGAATCTGAACAAATATGCAGAGAGATTGCAGAAAGTCGCAAGAATAATGGGATCGCCATAATCAGAGACATTAACTTTCTCAATATAGACCAGGGCTGCCATAGTTTGAGGGCTTAGATGGAGTGGACTAATTTATTGGGTTCAGGAATGTTTCCTTAGGCAACATATAGAGGGCACTGCTGGGGAGAGGGTAATGCTTGACCTATTCTTGGGAAATGGGGCCGGGTTGTGACTGAGGTGTCAGTCGGGGAGCACTTGGGTCCAGTGACCACAGTTCTATTAGTTTTTAAATCATTATTGAAAAAGACAGAACTGGTCCACAAGTTAATGTTCTACATTTGGACAAGCTGAATTTTGACAATATTAGACATAAGCTTGCAAAGGTTGATTTGGGGTAGGTTGGTTGCAGGAAAAAAGATGTCTGATAGCTGGGAGGCTTTTAAGGTTGAGATGGCGAGAGTTCAAGGTCTGAATATTCCTGTTATAGTGAGGAGTAAGGCTCGCAGGAACAGTGAATTCTGAATTATAAGAGACATTGAGACTCTGGTCAGAAGATAGAAGGAGGCGTGGGTTTGGTGCGATCACAATGGATCAAGAGAATCCCTGACCTTCACCAGTAAGGGCATTGAGAAAAAATGGGATGTTATTGGAGTACTTTGGAGTAATTGGAGTACTTTGTTCAGTTTTGGGCACCCTTCTGTAGAAAAGATGTCATTAATCTCGAAAGAATGCAGAATAGATTTACGAGGATGTTGCCAATGCTTGAGGGACTGTGTTACGGGGAAATGTTTGGCAAGCTTGGATTTTATTCCTTGGAATGTAGGAGATTCAGGGGTAATTTTGCAGAGGCATATAAAATCATGAGGGTCATAGATAAGCAAATCCAGACCATCTTTTTGTCGGGGTTTGACTCAATGTTACTCCAGAGATTGGTAAGTTCATGATTCCCGTTTGTCCATAAAATGATGTTCTTTGCAAACTACAAACCCATTCATCAGACCATGGAGAAATGTTGCAACCTGGGCTGCCTGAGCGTTAACAAGCTTCATGCGTTGCCAGAACAAAGTACATAAAGTTTTCTTGTCATATATTTCAGCTGATATAACGTGACATAGAAACATAGAAACATAGAAATTAGGTGCAGGAGTAGGCCATTCAGCCCTTCGAGCCTGCACCGCCATTCAATATGATCATGGCTGATCATCCAACTCAGTATCCCGTACCTGCCTTCTCTCCATACCCTCTGATCCCCTTAGCCACAAGGGCCACATCCAACTCACTCTTAAATATAGCCAATGAACTGGCCTCAACTACCCTCTGTGGCAGAGAGTTCCAGAGACTCACCACTCTGTGTGAAAAAAGTCTTTCTCATCTCGGTCTTAAAGGATTTCCCCCTTATCCTTAAGCTGTGACCCCTTGTCCTGGACTTCCCCAACATCGGGAACAATCTTCCTGCATCTAGCCTGTCCAACCCCTTAAGAATTTTGTAAGTTTCTATAAGATCCCCTCTCAATCTCCTAAATTCCAGAGAGTATAAACCGAGTCTATCCAGTCTTTCTTCATAAGACAGTCCTGACATCCCAGGAATCAGTCTGGTGAACCTTCTCTGAACTCCCTCTAGGCCAATAATGTCCTTCCTCAGATTTGGAGACCAAAACTGTACGCAATACTCCAGGTGTGGTCTCACCAAGACCCTGTACAACTGAAGTAGAACCTCCCTGCTCCTGTACTCAAATCCTTTTGCTATGAAAGCTAACATACCATTCGCTTTTTTCACTGCCTGCTGCACCTGCATGCCTACTTTCAATGACTGGTGTACCATGACACCCAGGTCTCGCTGCATCTCCGTGATATAACGTGTCATTTTTCAGTTATGAAGGATCTCGACCCGAAACTTCACCTATCCATGTTCTCCAAAGATGCTCTCTGGCCTGCTAAGTTACTCCAGCACTTTGTGTCCTTTTGTGTATTAACCAGCACCTGCGGTTTTTTGTTTCTACATGTTTCAACCCGATATTTTAAAGAAAGTTTAGAACTTCAAATGGACGTGTATTTCAACGTGATATTAACAAGCAATCTACAAGATCTCCCCATGGCAAAAAAAAGTGAGGTACCTTGGCAATTATTGAAGCAATTTGGTAGCACACCCCAGTGGTAGTCTCTGATTCCTTCCCTGCCACGTGCAATAAACCTCTGGGCTAAAATCTTTTTACCTTAGATCCGCAAATATTGTTGTGTGTAAAGTGCTCCTGCAATGCATTAGAACTGGAATGTTCAGAGTTGTGATCTCTGTGTGGGTTGAATTACTTTGGCAATATACATTTATTTTTACAGGTTAAACATATATTCTTAAACATACAATCTTTTGACTTGTTAACAATTTTTCATTGTTGTACCTCACTATAACTCTCTCTTATAATCCTTTTATCCAATCATGAGTCTCTTGCCCAGAGTAGGTGAATCGGGGACCAGAGGACATTGGTTTAAGGTGAAAGGAAAAAGATTTAATAGTAATCTGAGGGGTACCTTTTTCACACAAAGGATGGTGGGTGTGTGGAACAAGCTGCCAGCGGAGGTAGTTGAGGCAGGGACTATCTGAACATTTAAGAAATATTTAGACAGGTACATGGATAGGACAGGTTTGGAGGGATATGGGCCAAACGCGGCCAGGTGGCACTAGTGTAGCTGGGACATGTTGGCCGGTGTGGGCAAGTTAGAAGGGCCTGTTTCAACACTGTATCACTCTGACTCAATTACTCTATTTGGGTGTAAAGGGCATGTCCCACTTGGCCGTCATTTGTGCGTCATTTACGGGACATCGTTTACGAGTCACAACGCATGACATGCGTCGTGATGTGCGCATGGCGCATGGTGAGGCGTGGTGGCGTAGGCAGTGATGCGCGGTGCCCCAGGATTTTGGGATTCACAAACTCTTCGCGCGCCACCTGCGTGACATGCAAATGACGCCCAAGTGGGACAGGCCCTTAATGATCTCCCATGCTAATTGTCTCTATCGTCTTTGCTTTTCGCTGTCTCCTCTGCTGCCCCATTAGTTGTTCCACATACCACACTGTTCCCTCTGCTTTATTGCACCTTCTATCCTCCTCTGTGTCTCCAGGGCTCTTTCTCACTTTAATAACAATGTCACCCACCCGGTTTGTAAAGATTTTGAGTCCTCCTCTGATTGTTTGGAAAGAGGGAACAGGCAGGGGGCACAGAACTCCAGGCAAGACTTCAGCGCAGCTAATGAAATTGTTTTCAATTAACAAACCTGGATAGTTCTTCTTGGACCAGCGAAGACAGAGATTTGTCAAAAATGTTTATAATTCTCTTTTCATTGCTCAAGAGTCCATAACCACAGAGAGAGATTTAAGATAGTTCCTGACAAACCTCCAGGGGAAATATATACCATGTACGGATCATTTAAGATTGTGAGTTTCTGCCTGAAGCCTAAAGAATAGAGATTCAGCAATGGCCTTCATACAGGAACTGGATCAATGCACGGGGAAAAGAATGTCATGGATAGAAAATAATTGGATCCATTAGAAGTACTAGATAGGCCTTCTGTATTGCGTACCCATAATAGTGAATGTAACTCGCTACTGTTAAAATATATGTTGCTGTTCATCAGTCCCACAAAACCTACAGAACGATCACAGACACAGCACTTAAAATGTATTAAAAACCATGTAAAACACACACCATCAACCCAGTGTGTTGGAAGGAACTGCAGATGTTGGTGTAGACACAAAGATAGACACAAAAAGCCAGAGTAACTCACTTTAATAACACTAAGTGAGAAGCTGTCTTCTAGTCAAACTCTGCAAAAATCACAAACATGTACAAATGTGGTTAGAAAGGGGAGATTAAGAGGTAGAAGGATAAAGGGGTGAGAGAGAAGCATAAAGGAGCAAGAAAGAAAAAATAAACAAGTATCTTTTACTATCTAACATTATTAAATATTATTAATAATCCCTCTAATATTACATACATTCTGAATGAATGAATAAAAGGAAATAGTACTTTTCAACTTAAATTTTCAATGTCAGAGAGGTTAGACTAGAGGCCTTAATTTAAGGTATGGATAAACATGGACTGCAGATGCGGGTTTACAAATAAAAAGACACAATGTGTTGGAGTAACTCAGAGGGTCAGGCAGCATCTCTGGAGAACACGGATAGAGATCTATCAAAAAGACTCAAAAAGATTAAGAGATATGTGCAGGGGTAATTTTACACAAAGGGTGGTTGGTGCCTGGAACAAGCTGGCGGAGGCAGATAGGACAATGGCATTGAAGGGGCTTTCAGATAGGCACATGGATATGCAGGGAATGAAGGGATATGGGATCACGTGCAGGCAGGTGAGATGTTTGGCACCAGCATTGTGGGCCAAAGGGCCTGTTCCTGTGCTATTCTGTTTTCTGTTCGAAGCTATTGGACAATAACTATGACTTGTTTCATATTTTCAACAAAATTCACATATGCTTGACTGCAGCAGTGCTACATTTTTCCAGTGTGTTTATTGGTTAAGTCCATGGCTTAACATGGATTTCAAATGCAAAATCTTTTGATAAATTACCATTATAGTGCGGCCATGGACAAACACATCTTGTCTCTTTCTGCATACGCTCTGAATGATATTGTTCAATTTATTCAAGCATATGCATGATAACTATTTGCAGCATTTTATTCTCAACGTGAAATCTGGGTCAATATCTGGAATGCATTTCCATTTTTTAAATATGTTCTTAGATTTTGTGTTGTATCAGGGAAACAGTTAGAGAAACATCATCAAAAGGTTGATGTAGGAAGCAGCATGCAGGTTATGCCACAACATTCAAGCACGATAAGCTATTAATGAGTGTCTCGCAGAACAAGAGACAACCAGTTGGCCCGCCACGTTCTTGAATCTTTTCACCAAGCTCAGGTATTAGTTTGTCGGAAACTCATTTTAAGTTGTGGTTATTGAGTTTTAACGAGGATATTTTTGAAAATTTTAATGTTATCTCGCAGAACCCAAGCTGAATTTTTGAGTAAATGAAATCAGATTTGGCCAAATCTGTTGTTGTTTAAACAAAAAATGTAAATAACAAATCAAGTATTTACATTGTATTTGAACCAAATGCTGCAAACAGGGCACATGCTGCCGTCGACATAGATGCCAAAACCTGTGCTGTTGAAGACTCCTGTGGGGAGTAATTGCACTTTGGGTGGTGACTGAGATCAGTTACTACTGTTCTCCTGACCTGCACTGTCTCATCTTGGTGCTTGTGCTAACTGGGAATAACACAACTCACCCACTTTCAATCGACTAAATATTTCGGAAGTGGAAATGGCCTCCTCTATTGAGACCAATTAAAACGTTGAAGATCCATTGAAGACTTGGGAGAATTGAGGATTAGAAATTGCATTGTTTACGTGTGTGATGTGTGTGTGTTTGTGGACGAGCACAAGCATGTATTGTGACATTGGAAAGATGCAGATACTAATGGAACAAATTGATACATTTAACATACTGGAGCAATTGCCGTGAACATAATCAATATAGCATCTGGGTCAAAATATCAGGAATGCAAATTCATATATTAATATATTCTTAGATTTTGTGTTAGACCAGGATATGGTTACTAACAAAACGTGAAAATCTTTGATGCGAGGGGCAGCATGCATGTTATGGCACATCGTACCAAACATGATAAGGTAGTAATTGGTGTGTTATGGAACAAAAATAATACGTTGGACTTATCGCAAGAAATCATTATTCAAAATGTCACAGTGCTGAAGTAGCTCAGTGGGTCAGGCAGCGTCTCTGGAGAGCATGGATAGGTGGTGTATTGGGTTGGGACTCTTGTTCAGACTGATTATAAGGAGGGGGGGGGGGAGAGAAAGAAAGCTGTGAGAGAGGAGAGACAGGACAAAATGTGGCAGGTAATATGTGGTCACAAGCGGGGGGGGGGGGGGGGGGGGGGGTTGGTAGGTAGATGGTTGGAATAAAGTCCAATGATTAAAGCATAAGGTGTGCTTTCATAGCAAAAGGATTTGAGTACAGGAGCAGGGAGGTTGTTGTACAGAGACCACACCTGGAGTATGCGTACAGTTTTGGTCTCCAAATCTGAGGAAGGACATTATTGCCATAGAGGGAGTGCAGAGAATGTTCAGACTGATTCCTGGGATGTCAGGACTGTCTTATGAAGAAAGACTGATAGGGAGATTGAAAGGGGATCTTATAGAAACTTACAAAATTCTTAAGGACAGGCTAGATGCAGGAAGATTGTTCCCGATGTTGGGGAAGTCAGTCACAGCTTAAGGATAAGGGGTCCTTTAAGACCGAGATGAGAAAGGAGAGTGGGTGAGTCTCTGGAAACAGAGGGTAGTTGAGGCCATTCATTGGCTATATTTAAGAGTGAGTTGGATGTGGCCCTTGTGGCTACAGAGGGTATGGAGAGAAGGCAGGTTACTGAGTTGGATGATCAGGAATGGCGGTGCAGGCTCGTAGGGCTGAGGCCTACTCCTGCACCTAATTTCTATGTTTCTATGTTTCTATGTGTGAGACAGATTGACTGAGGAGTTGCCAATTGTGAACCAGAGGGAGGAATGTAGAAGGAAGGGGATAAATAGGTACGAGTCCAGGTGGGCCCACATGTGGACTCTGCGACCTTTTCACCGAACACGCGCTCAGTCCGCCAAGGCCTATTGGATATCGTTTAACTGTTTTAACTCCATTCCCATTCCTATATTGACATTTCCCATTCCCATCGGAGACCTGGGTCTCCACCATGGCCGAGGCCACACACAACCAGGGGAACAGCAGCTCATATAGCTTACAACCCAATGGTATGAACAATACATTCCTCAATTTTAGGTAGCACCTCACAAACCCCTCCTCCCTTTCTCTCCCACACACATCCTTTCTCTCCCACTATAATCAGTACTTTGATGAAGGGTCCTGACCCAAAACATCACCTATTCATGTTCTTCAGAGATGCTGAGTTACTCCAGCACTTTGTGTCCACCTGTAAGCAAACCAGCAGTTCCTTGTTTCTCTATGTTCAACATGTGTTGTGAATCGGGCAATCTTCAGCCTGGTTAGAGTTGCAGTCGATGTGGACTTTGCGCATGTTCCTGAGATCATGTTGATTTCTTCCAAGTGTCTGTAAATGGGTGAGAATCCTGCGGACTTGATGATCAAGTTAAAGAGAATGATCAAAGTTGTGACCACTGCCCTGTCCATCACCGGCTCTGACCTCCCCACCATCGAAGGGATCTATCGAAGTCGCTGCCTCAAAAAGGCTGCCAACTTCATCAAAGACCCACACCATCCTGGCCACACACTCATTTCACTATTGCCATATTGTCACCTTTGCGTAGGAAGGAACTTCAGATGCTAGTTTATTCCGAAGATAGACCACAAAGTGCTGGTGTAACTCAGCGGGTCAAGCAGCATCTCTGGAGAAAAGGAATAGGTGACATTTCGGGTCAGAACCCTTCGTCGGACTCTGAAGCCTCAGGTGCCTGAAGAAGGGTTCTGACCCGAAACGTCACCTATTCGTTTTCTCCAGAGATGCTGCCTGACCTGCTAAGTTACACCAGCACTTTGGGTCTACAATGTCACCTTTATTGGTTTGTGTCTGGCTAGTTTTGGACAACGTTTCAGAGGGGTCTCCAGAATTTGCTTAATTCTGAGTATTGTTTTTATTTGAATTTGACTCTTCACATTTTTGGTTTGGTAAATCTCAAAACGTTAATTATTAATGTAATCAAAGCATTCATTTCATTTCCATTGTATTAAAAACACATTCAGAACACAAGTTTTCATTCTTGCTCTGTCTCAGTCCCTGATCTAATCCCTACATACTTATTGACCATTGCGGAGTGGTAACTCGCAGAATAACCAGCAATATAGTGTGGCTCTATCTTGTATGTCTCATTGTGTGAAATAGGATTTGCAGGCTCCCTCCCTCGGGAGGGACACATTCCCACGAGTTTCATGAAGGCTGTCCAGAGGCAACTTTTCATTAATTTTGGTTATATCTCAGCGGGTCCGTGTTTCAGTCACAGGCTGCATTATTAAACAACAATATTTTGTTTAGAATGTTATATAAAACTGCATCGTTGCTACTTTAATGATGGCGATACTTTTATACAACAGTTACTCAGCTTGCACTGCAGATGGTGCTGTTTATGAATTTATCAGGGGTGGATTGTTAATCTGTTTAAGAGTGGATTTTACTTTGAACGATGAAAAGTTCACGAAGGTTGAAATGATAGAAGGTTCGTGATGATTTCATATTAAGGTTTTTCTATTTCATAATTTCTGATATTGGAGGCCATTCTATGCTAGCTATCTCAAGAATCTGTGCTAGCTCTCACAGCATTCCATCTGTCTAATTCCCCAGCTGTTTCAAGAGTCAAGAAGAGACTCAAGAGTGTTTTATTGTCATGTGTCCCAGATAGGACAATGAAATTCTTACTTGCTGCAGCACTACAGAATATGTAAACATATTACATAATGGGAGAAAAAAAGTTCAGTGTGTATATATACACATGCACACATACTCAATAAATAAACAAATATAGTGCAATAATATAGTTCAGATGGCTGTAGGGAAGAAGCTGTTCCTGAACCTGGACGTTTCAGTTTTCAGGCTCCTGTATCTTCTTCCGAATGGCAATAGTGAAATGAGTGTGTGGCCAGGATGGTGTGGGTCTTTGATGAAGTTGGCAGCCTTTTTGAGGCAGCGACTTCGATAGATCCCTTCGATGGTGGGGAGGTCAGAGCCGGTGATGGACAGGGCAGTGGTCACAACTTTGATCATTCTCTTTAACTTGATCATCAAGTCCGCAGGATTCTCACCCATTTACAGTAAGATAATTAACCTACCGGAACGTCTTTAGGATGTGAAAGGAAACCAAGACACTTGGAAGAAATCAACATGATCTCAGGAACATGCGCAAAGTCCACATCGACTGCACTTCATGGCAGGATCGAACCGAGAACTCATGCCAACAATGCCACCAGCTGTGCCACTTTGCCACCAACCATGGCCAGTATCTCTATGCTCAAAGAAAAACCTGGAATATTTTTTCCCAGACAATTTTCTATTTAATTAGTTATTTGTGCGTGATTTCAGAGGAACTGGTGGCGTTCCGATAAGAGCATCGTGAGTAGCATAAGATAACAGTGTCAGAGTGATCATACCAAGTTATCCAATGGTATCAAGCATATTTCCTGGTACAAATTATAATGATACAATTGCTGTGGCAACCTCGGTAATTTACAAATGCAAATATAAATTGGAAAATCATGCAGATATTGCTTCACAAAAAATTGTAAATTTAAGGTTGCGGTTTTGTATCCTGATTTTAAATTGGTTACTTATGTAGTGCACTAAATTGGATACAGAATAGCCTTGATGGTAGGAAGGGGGGTGGAGGAAGGTTGTTTTTCTGACTGGAGGCTTGTGAGCAATGGTATGCCTCTGGGCCTGTTTTTGTTTGACAGCTATATTAACAACTTGGATGAGAACTATTGAAGATGTACATCACGAGGCATGATTAGTAAGTTTTTGCAGATGACAGGAACATTGGTGGTATTGTAGACAGCGAAGATGGTTACCACAAATTATTGCAGGATCTCGATCAGTTGGGTCATTGGATGGCAAATGGAGTTTAATTCAGATAAGTTACATTTTAGGAAGTTAAACCAGGGTAGGAGATACACAGTGAAAGGCAGGGCCCTGGAGAGTGTTGTAGAACAGAGGGATAAAGGAATACGATACACAGTTCCCTGAAAGTGACATAACAGTTAGGCAGGGTGGAGAAGAAGGCTTTTTGGATGCTCGCCTTCATCAGTCAGGGCATCGAGTTGGAGTTATATGTTGCAGTTATACAAGACATTGGTGAGGCTGCACTTGGAGATTTGTGTTCAGTTTCAGTCAATCTGCTAGAGGAAAGATGCAATTAAGCTGGAGGGGTTGCGGAAAAGCTTTATAAGGATTTTTCCAGGACTTGATGGATAGGTTGGACAGGCTAGAACTTTATTTCTTGGAGTGCAGGAGACTGAGCGGTGATCTTAGTGGTGTATAACATCGCGAGGGGCAGAGACAGGGTGAATGCATACCGTCTATTTGCCCCCAAGTCTGGGGAATCAGGAACTAGAGGGCATAGTTTTAAGGTGAGAGGGAAGAGATTTAATAGGAACATGAGGTTCAACTTTTCACACAGAGGTATATGGAACTAGCTGCCAGAAAAAGTGATTGAGGCAGGTACTGGAATTTATTTTGTAATACATTTGGACAATTACATGGCTAGGAAAAGTTTAGAGGGATATGGGGCAAACATAGGCAAATGGCAATAGGTTAGATGGGGCATCTTGGTCAGCATGGGCTGAAGGGCCTGACTTTGTACTATGACTTATTCTCTGAATTAAAGGATAGGGAACCAAAGCAAAAAGGGATTTTATCTTTGTCTATGATAATAGGTTATTGAGATTAATGCTGCATCGCTCATTTAGGTGAGCAAACCTTGAATGATTTTTGTTTGTACTGGGAATCCCTGCCGAGACTTTTCCCAAATTCAGGATGATTAAGAAATAATAATTAAGTAAAGAAAACATCAGGGTTGAAAGTTATTTATCTTGAAAATGGACTCCATTCTCAGAAATCTTTCTCGATTCTTAGCAAATGCGAAATAAACAACAAATGCACTTTTAAATTAGAAATGCGTGTTGGACAAACACTTAAATCTGAAATTACAATTCAAGGCAGGCACATCAATTTGCAGATTTAAATTTAATCTCCCTATATTATTAAACTGTGCACTTATGCTGTTCAATTTGTCAGTGTGCAGTAATCTTTAGGGAGCTGTTGGTTCTCCACTTATTTAAGTAATTTAAATGTTAGATGCTGTGTAAGGGTGTACCATTGTCATAGAGTGTGGAAACAGGCCCTTCGGCCCAACTTGCCCACACCGGCCAACATGTCCCAGCTACACTAGTCCCACCTGCCTGTGCTTGGTCCCTATCCCTCCAAATCTGTCCTATCCATGTACTTACCTAACTGTTTCTTAAATTACGGGATAGTCCCAGCCTCAACTATCTCCCCTGGCACCTTGTTCCATACACCTACTAACCTTTGTGTGAAAAAGCTACCCCTCAGATTCCTATTAAATCTTTTCTCCTTCACCTTGAACCTATGTCCTCTGGTCCTTGACTTCCCAACTCTGGGCCAAAGACTCTGTGCGTCTACCCGATCTACAATATTCCTCTCATGATTTTGTACACCTCTGTAAGATAATCCCTCATCCTCCTGCGCTCCAAGGAATAGAGACCCAGCCTACTCAACCTCTCCCTATAGCTCACACCCTCTAGTCCTGGCAACATCCTCGGAAATCTTTTCTGAACCCTTTCAAGCTTGACAACGTATTTCCGATAAGAACCCCTCCACCATTACATGATTCAAGCAATGTCTGGCAGAGCCATGAATGTATCCAAGCTCATTAAAATGTTGCTTTCCGTCTTGCATTTGGAAAATAATAAACAATTGTATTTGTTAATCTTTATTCCTGGGAAATGTTGATGCCTGACTCATTTCTCACTAATCCACTTAAAATCTTATTGAATATAATGACAGGCAAAGTGAAAGTGCAATGAGATTATGTAAAAACATAGTTTTAATGAATGCCCGAATTTGCAAGTCAAAATTATTGAACTCTCTAAGTTCAGTTTAGTTTAGAAATACAGCGTGCAAAAAGGCCCTTTGGCCCACCGAGCCGCACCGACCATCGATCACCCGTTCACACTATTTATGTCCTACACACCAGGGGCAATTTACTGAGGATCATTAAATCTACAAACCCACCTGTCTGACAGCACCTGAGGTCAGGATTGAACCTGGGTCACTGGTGCTGTGAAGTGGCGTCTCTACCATTGTGCCGCTACGCTGCTCTCAGATAGGTGGTCACTCAGATATGGACCTTCTGAGGAAGGGTCCCGACCCAAAACACACCTATCCATGTCCTCCAAAGGTGCTGCCTGGCTCGTTGATTTATGCAGCACTTTGTATAAGAAAGAATTGCAGATGTTGGAAAAATCGAAGGTAGACAAAAGTGCTGGAGAAACTGAGCGGGTGAGGCATCATCTATGGAGCGAAGGAATAGGTGACGTTTCAGGTCAAGACCCTTATATTGCAGCCCTTTTGTCTGTTTTTTGTAAACCAGCATTTGCAGTTCCTTGTTTCATCAAAAAATGCTGCCAGACTTGCTGAGTTACTCCAGCAGTTACTTTGTGCAATATACCAGCATTTGCAGTTCCTTCTGAGGCTATGACCTCTGGTCCTAGACTCTCCCACCTGTGGAAACATAGAAACATAGAAAATAGGTGCAGGAGTAGGCCATTCGGCCCTTGGAGCCAGCACCGCTATTCAATATGATTATGCCTGATCATCCAAAATCAGTACTCTTTCTGCTTTAGGGAACTAATGGAATCAAGGGGTATGGGGAGAAAGCAGGAACAGGGTACTGATTCTGGATGATCAGACATGATCATATTGTATGGCAGTGCTGGCTCGAAGGGCCGAATGGCCTCCTCCTGCACGTATTTTTGGTGTTTCTTTATTTCTAATTAGACCATTTGTCCCATCAAGTCTACTCCACCATTCAATCATGGTTGATCTATCTCTCCCTCCTAATCCCATTCTCCTGCCTTCCACCCATAACCCCTGACACCCACACTAATCAAGAATCTTAGGAACAGTACTCTTAACTTGGTGAGGGCATCATTTTTCTTAATTGACTCCCTATAATGTTGCTTTCTTTAGGGCTGACTTGATTCTTACTTGATTCACACATTGCAAAACAATGTTATATCTCCACAGGTAGGCAGTGGTTGAGGAGTATGTTATTTTTCAAGTGAATTGTTTACTGGGAAGAGTTAGGGTTGAAGGTGTTTACATTTTGTATCCTGTTGAATGAACTTTTATTTATTTTTCTGGCCATGTACACAGAACGTAGAACAGTACAGCATAAGAACAGGCCCTTCAGCCCTCAATGTCTGTGCCCAACATGGTGCCAAGACCATCCTCGGTTTAGAAGTAGAAGCAAGCAACTGCAGATACAGATCTAAAATGCTGGATTAAGTCCGTGAGTCAGGCAACATCTCTGGAGGACATGGATAGATGATGTTTCGGTTGAGATCCTTTTTCAGACAGATTGTAGGGGGGGGAGAAGAAAACTAAAAAAGAGGAGAGGCAGGACAAAGCGTGGCAAGTCTTAGATTTCTTGTTCATCAGTGTACAATATATCCACCTTTTATCTCTTTCCTCACCTTAACTAACATCCCCATCCCCAAAATACCCCATTTTACTTATTTTTAGAAACATTATATATTGATAGAACGAGCAATGGAAACCTGAGTCTGAAAGTGAATAATATTTAGCATTTTTTTCCAAAAAAAGACCCTGTTCATGACAGGGTTACACAAAAGGCTGGATAAACTCAGCGGGTGCAGCAGCATCTAAGGAGCGAAGGAGATAGGCGACGTTTTGGGTCGAGACCCTTCTTCAGACTGGTCAGGGATCAGGGAAACGAGAGATATAGACGGTGATGTGGAGAGATAAAGAACAATGAATGAAAGATATGCAAAAAAGTATCGATGATAAAGGAAACAGGCCATTGTAAGCTGTCTGTGGTGTGAAAATGAGAAGCTAGTGCGACTAGGGTGGGGAAGGGAGATAGAGATAGAGGGAATGCCAGGGCCCAAGGGCTGAGGGAGAGGTGGGAAGGGGAGGAGACAGCAAGGGTTAACAGAATTGAGAAAATTCAATGTTCAAGCCCAGAGGATGCAGACTCCCCAAGCGGAATATGAGGTGCTGTTCCTCCAGCTTGCGGTGTTGCTCACTCTGGCCGTGGAGGAGGCCCAGGACCGAGAGGTCGGATACGGAATGGGAGGGGGAGTTGAAGTGCTGAGCCACCGGGAGGTCGGGTTTGTTAATGCGGACCGAGGATCTAAGGAGCGAAGGAGATAGGCGACGAACTGCGCATCGGCAGTTCCTTCTTTAACACTCTGTTCATGACATATGCAGTAAATAAAATTGGGACTTGTCACTATCTACATTCATTGTACCAGCAATTACAATGTGTTTCAATACCCTGTCAATGTATCAGTGTGACCCGCTGAGTTACTCCAGCACTTTTTGTCTTACCAGCTTATCTAATTATTTGTATCTACATCTCCCTATCACAAGGATGCCCTTTGCATGTTAAATATGAAGACACTTACCACAAGATAAAGCAACCATATTCTGAGATTAAAGTCTCACACGCAGAGCACAAGAGACAGGTTTTCCATTAACACAGCCAAGTACAAACCAAAACAAGGTGTAGAAACATAGAACCGCAGATGCTGGTTTATACAAAAGTTTATACACAAAACTTCACCCTATTTCCTACAGAGATGGTGCCTGACCCACTGAGTTACTCCAACACTTTGTGTCGATCTTTGGTACAAGCCGAAACAAGGCTTACAAACCTCCCACATACCATAGAGCTAGGAATAATTCCAATTGCCAGGGAGGCAGGCTACTCACACTGAGAAAGCTAACGTTGTCTGAAGAAGGGTCTAGAAGTGAAACGTCTCCCATTCATTTTCTCCAAAGATGCTGCCTGTCCCACTGAAGCACTCCAGCATTTTGTGTCTCCCAAACAATGATACATGAACTATAGAAGAGCTCAATGCGCTGATCCCAATTACACTGTCACAATACAGCAAGGCTGGCTCGGCAATCAAATCGGCATTTAAGAGAAACTTGTTTTTGAATGAAAGCTACCTCAGAGTGAGATTTGGAACTGTGTCTATCTAAAGCTAACACAAATATCGAATCTATACACCAGGGAGCAGCCTCCATGTAACGTGTCTATGGATCACTCTCCTCACTATGAAAGCTTATGGGTAAATCAGCAAGAGGTAGGCACCATGCAGAGATAACGTTCAATTAGTTACAATAGTTTTTATTTAAGTTGAATCTCGCAGAGCCAGTTGCAATTTTGATGTAATTACGACTCCAATCATAATCTCTTTCTCCAAAGTACTTCTCAACTTGCGCATGAAGTATGGGCCTGGTGACTCACATTGACAGTATGATGCTTAATAGTGTCATGGAGTCATAGAGTGATACAGTGTGACAACAGGCCCTTCGGACCAACTCACTCACACCGCCAACAATGTTCCAGCTGCACCAGCCGCACTTGCCTGCGCTTGGTCCATATCTCTCCAAACCTGTCCGATCCATGTACCTGTCTAACTGTTTCTTAAATGATTGGATAGTCCCAGCCTCAACTACCTCCTCTGGCAGCATGTTTCCATACACCCACCAACCACCCTTTGTGTGAAAAAGTTACCCCTCGGATTCCTATTAAATATTTTCCCCTTCACCTTGAACCTATGTCCTCTGGTCCTCAATTCTCCTTCTTTGGGCAAAAGACTGTGCATCTACCCGATCTATTCCTCTCCTAATTTTGTACACCTCTATAAGATCTCCCCTCATCCTCCTGCGCTCCATGGAATAGAGACCCACTCTACTCAACCTCTCCCTTTAGCTCACCCCCTCTAGTCCTGGCAACATCCTCGTAAATCTTTTCTGAACCCTTTCAAGCTTGACAATATCTTTCCTGTAACATGGTGCCCAGAACTGAACACAATATTCTAAATGCGAATTCACCAACGTCTTATACAACTGCAACATGACCTCCCAACTTCTGTACTTAATACTCTGACTGATGAAGGCCAAAGTGCAAAAGTCTTTTTGACCACCTTATCTACCTACGACTCGACCTTCAAGGAACCATGAAACTGCACTCCTAGATTCCTCTGCTCTACAACACTCCCCAGAGGCCTACCATTCACTGTGTAGGTCCTGCCCTTGTTCAATGTCCCAAAATGCAACACCTCACACTTTTCTGTATTCAATTCCATCAACCATTCCCCCGCCCACCTGGCCAATCGATCCAGATCCTGCTGTAATCTTTCACAATCATCTTCACTATCTGCAAAACCATTCCATTGACTCACTTGACTCACTTCATTGACAGAAAATCGTATGTTAACCTTAACGCTTCCTTCCAGAAATTTGCTCGTGGAAATGCCTTATAAACAATACGTACGTACGATGCACAACATTTCCCACTCTCCAGTCTTCTGACAAGATTTAAGGACGACTCGTTATTTTCAACCAGGGCTCCCACAATTTCCTCTCTAGTACCCATGATGTCCTCGGATATATCAGATCAGGCCCTGGCGATTTGTCTACCTTCAAACACAACAGTGCCTTTAGTACTTCTTCGACAGTAACCCTGACTGCTCTCAAGACACTTCCAGTGACTGCTTCAATTTCTACTGTCGTTCTCCTCAGTAAATACAGAGGAGAAATACTCATTTAGCATTTTGTCCATCTCCTGTGGCTACACACAATGGTGACCGCTTTGATTCCTGAGAGGTCCCACTCTTTCCCTAGTTACCCTTTCTCCCTTTATGTATTTATAAAATATTTTGGGAATGTCCTTAATGCTAACCGCCAGAGCTATCTCCTGGCGTCTTTTTGCCCTTCTGATTTCATTTTTTAGGTTACTCCTTCATTCCTCAAACTCCTGCCTATACCTGTCCCATGCATCCTTCTTTTATTTGACTAATGTTTCAATTTCCCTCGTCAGCCAAGTTTCCTTACATTTGCCTGCTTTGCCCTTCACTCGAACGAGACGTGCACATCCTGAACTTCCTTCAGTACACTTTTAAAAACATCCCACTTGGCCGATGTTCCTTTCCCCTCAAATAACCTGCTTCAATCAACTTGAGCGAGACCTTCTCTCATTCCCTCAAAGTTGGCCTTACCCCAGTTGAGCATTTTAACATGAGGAACCTTCCCCGTCCCTATCCATAACTATCTTAAACCTAATCGAACTGTGGTCACTGGTCCCAAAAGGCTCCTCTACACTTGCCCTTCCCAATTTCCCAATACTAGATCCAACGTTGCCCTCTTACGTGTGGGGGCCTCCGCATACTGCTTAAGAAAACTCTCCTGAACACTTTTGAAGGAATTGCACCCCATCTAAACACTTCACACTATGATTTTCCCAATCTATATTTTTATTTTATTCCATATTTTTCAATGCAACGATCATGTCGGTGGACAGGAGAAGAGAGGGAAGGGAGTTTGTTTGTATGCATAATTTCTTCATTGAGGCCTCCACAGCCAAAAAGAAAGAGGATTCAACTACTTAGCATTTACAAATAGGAGGCCCTTTTCAATACATGAGATGTGTTGCCAGAGAGCTTTCAGGCAGTGTGTTCCTGTTGATGCTTGCACAGAATGTTATTAGTGGCCTTGTTACATCCTGGAGATTGAAGACATGAAGTTCTTATCTCTCCCACTGCAAGGTATATGGTAGTAATCTTGTGTGTGACACCAGGATTTAAATGGAAATCTTGTTCATGTTGTTGGAATGCCTGAGGCATGAGTTTTTCATCTTGCTAAAAGGTATAAAGTGAGAGTGGGGAATGTGCAGGGTCCAAATCATTAAATGCGTGAGGCACATTGGATGCCAGCTGTACTCAGCTCTCCATGTTTCCATTGAAATCAATATTTCCCCATGTGTTCTGATGATTTAGCTAACCCCAATTAATCTGTTGGCAACTGAAAACAAAAGAATAACACATCTAAGCACAATTTTCAACAGTTTTGTGAAAGACATGCCACAGTTGTGCAGCTGGCGGAGCTGTTGCTTCACAGCATCTGAGACCCTGGTTCAATCCTGACCTCGGAGGCTGTCTGTGTGGAGTTTGCTGTGTGTTCTCTCTGTGACAGCGTGGGTTTCCTCCAGGTGCTCTGATTTCCTCCCACATCCAAAGGCTCGCAGGTTTGTGGATTAGAACTGCAGATGCTGGGTTAAATCGAAGGTAGACACAAAATGCTGGAGTAACTCAGCGGGACAGACTGAGTCTGAAGAAGGGTCTCGACCCAAAACGTCACCCATTCCTTCTCTCCAGAGATGCTGCCTGTCCCTCTGAGTTACTCCAGCATTTTGTGTCTACTGGGTTTGAAGTTTAATTGGCCTTTGTAAAATTACTGCTAGTGTGCAGGGAATGGGTGAGAAAGTGGGACAACATAGAATTAGTGTGAACAGGTGATCGAACTTAGGCGGCAACTCGGTGGATGAAAGGCCCGTTTCCATGCGGTATTTTTCAATCAATTCAATTCAGTCAAACTTTTTTAACATTCTCAGTTTTAATGAATATGAAGCTCAATATTGCCTGTCTCTTCATAATGTAAAACAGATGGCTTGTGTGTTGCACTGAAGTATTATCTCATCCCCAATTTATTTAATTAATAATGTATTGTATTATATTTTATAATCTAATTGTTAAAATAAGGGTCAGAAAATTATGATTTAACATGATAATGTAGGCAGTCAATATCATCACAGACTCACACTGCCATGGTCATCCTTTCATTTCGCTTCTGCCATTGGGAAGAAGGTACAGGAGACCTGAAAACCACGACAACCAGGTTTAAGAATAGCTTCTTCCCACAAACTATCAGGCATTGATCTCAACAACTGTGAACTTCTATGGACTATGTCTTTGGTTGTACTTCAATTCTTTTTGTACCAGTATATGCTGGTTGTTAATTTATTGGATTTTCTTTGTATTATATTTACATGTGTATTGCATTTACTGGCTTGTAAAGCTGCTGTAAGTCATAATTTCATTGATCCATCGTCGGTACACATGACAATTAAATACTCTGGATTTCAACAAGTGGTGTTTTGAAAGATAAGTGTGGATTTCTAACAAACCTAAGGTTTATAAGTCACATCGGTGTATAAAGTCAACATCGCCTCTGCAACCACTCCCATCTTTTTAGTCTTGCAAATATAGCCAAAAAGTAGACTTGTACCAGTTTGTACCAAACCAAAGTCTCCTCTTCGTCTTCTTCTTCATGTGCACAGCCTAAAGTTGTAGGGCAACTTGTTCTATTTGATCTTATTTGATTGTGCACGCTGGGTTGATTGCATTCGTCGCAACAGGGTGGACCACGTGAAGGTTGCAATCTTCCACCCCACCGAAGTCTCTCTTTCTTCGTTTCTCTCTAGAGACGCGTTTAATCCTTCCATTGGGTGGTGCCCAACATAATAGTTTAGTTTAGTTTAATCAATTGTACTGATGTACAGGGAAAATATTAGTTCTCTGCTTTTGTACATTTATGCTTCTATTTGTAAAACAAGCAATCCCATGTACTTTTGTTTACAGTATCTGTGAAGATATACACACCAACATCACCTACACTCCCATGTCTGTCTCTTCTTGCCACCTTTTTATTGTTTATATTATTTCTCCTTATTTGTTCTACCAAAATGGATTGCATAAATCATGTGCTAATATTTTGCGTATCTGTCCATTTTTTCCAAATCTCCATCTTGTCCTGAAGTCTCGTTACGTATTGTTTACCACGATTCAGATTTTCTTGTTAAGGTTAACATACGAGTCAAGTGAGTCAATGGAAATGGAATACTTTATTGTATGCAAATAGTCGCCACGTAAACGCTGCTGACAAAGTTACAAAGTAGCTGCGCCTGCTTCTTCATTGCTCTCACCCATCCTCCCTCATGCCGGGTCCTCCATTGATCTTCCTCCTGCCCCCTCATGGTGCACCCCCCCCCCACACACTCATCGATCGCCGCACCAACAACCACGGGTCGACCCACGAGGCTCCCATCATCCTGCGAGGTTCCACCGCTGTAAGGTGCCGCCGCCGCCAAGGCTCACCGCAGCCATGAGGCTCACCATTGCTGCCGAGGCTCACTGCCGTTGCGAGGCTCCACCGACCCAGGCAGGCTTCGCCACCCGGCTTCACCGTGGCAACCTTTGAGGCGTCTGCCTCTATGGACTCCCGGGAGACCAAGAGTATGGAATGGTCATATGTATCGACAACGGAACAGTGACATTCGTACCTCCATTATAACAAGTCTTTAAACACAATACACACAAATAATATACATTTGAGGTTAATGTTGTGTAATCTTCAAGTCTTGTTTGTTTGTAGTTTATTGGGTAGAAACCATCTTCCTGGCGGGTCACTGTTTTCAGAATCACCTTTATTTCTTTTTATATTGGCAGCCAACTTTCCCATCAGAATGCAACATTTCCCCATTAATATTGTTATCTTCAGACTGGAGAAGAAAGGGTAAACATTATCAGCCTGAAGGTTGGTGATAGTCTTTCTGTCAGGATTAGAGAGTGGAAGGACAGCACCGATGGTTTGCCTGAGGTGGTTTTTTTAAAGATGAGTCAACATGTCAAGAGCTACTGATTCACAAAATATATAAACCTTCCCCAGTACTTTAAACGTACCTCCTAATGGCACAGTGATTTTACTCCCCGCCGTGTTCAGAGCTAGTTGAAAAACACTCAGCAGTTGGATATGCTCTGTGGGATGATTGGTTCCAATTGAAGGAGCTAAAGAACAAGTGAGTGAAAAATTCAGCCTTGGGGTCCTGCTTTTGGTCACTATTACAGTTGGAAAATACACATGTGTTGGCGTCAGCTTGGATACTGTATTATAAAGTAAACACAAAGGATTGCTGATGCTGGTTCACAATAAAGTCCCAAAGGTCTGGAGGATCTCTGTGGGTTAGGCAGCATCCCTGGAGAACATGGATAAGTGATATTTCGGAACATGGCCTATTCATGTCTTCAACTGCTGCTGCCTGACCCGCTAAGTTACTCCAGCACTTTGTGTGTAGGAAGGAACTGCAGATAATGGTTTAAAACGAAGATAGACACAAAAAGCTGTAGTAACTCAGCAGAACAGGCAGCATTTCTGGAGAGAGGGAATGGGAGACCCTTCTTCAGATCTTCTCTCCAGAGATGCTGCCTGTTCCACTGAGTTACTCCAGCTTTTTGTGTCTATTTCCAGCACTTTGTGTTTTCTTTTTAACTTTATTATAATGCCCAGGATATTAGAGAGTGCCCATAGAATAAGATAGCATGTGCAGGAGTGGAGGCATTTGTGCGAGTTTGGATCATTACATTCCTCATGGGACTACTCACCCCCGTAGAGATTGCCAAGCCCCTGAATAGAATCATGCTATTTCCCTGGAGAGGTAACTAAATAGGAATAACGAGCAAGATGCCTGCTGACTATATGATGGCCCATCTTTACCCATAAGCTTGGAATTATCCCCTCTGACTGAAAACAATGAATGTACAGCACAGACTCCAATCTTTTCACGTTCGTAAGGCATGTTTGAATATGTATGGCAATGTGCACTGTTTTTGAGAAGACCAAGATAATACTAATCCATATTGGACACTACGTTTTAAGAGTAGGATAACATTTTTCCCTGCCTGCCTTTAGCTCACAGATGAAAAAGGAGCAGACGTTTGATTTCTCACTTGTTTGCATTCTGCACAGCACGCCATGAACAGGCAGTAATACGCTCCATAACACTGTTGAAGATCTAGTGGAAAGGTATAATGACAGGGTAAAATACTGAATGAGGCTTTTTCTTAAAAATGTGCAATATTAACTGATGACTGCCTTTTAGTTTTTAGTTTAATTTAGCGATACAGTGCTTCGGCTCACTGAATCCGCACCGACCGGCGATCCCCGTACACTAATGTTATTCTACACACACTAGCGACAATTTACCTTTATATCAAGCCAATTAACCTACAAACCTGTACATCTTTGGAATGTGGGAGGAAACTGAAGGTCTTTAAAATTATACTGAAGATTATAAAATTATAAAAGGAAAATTATAAAATTATACAAGCTAGATGCAGGAAAAATTTTCCAATGTTGGGCGAGTCCAGAACCAGGGGCCACAGTCTTAGAATAAAGGGGAGGTCATTTAAGACTGAGGTGAGAAAAAACTTTCTCACCCAGAGAGTTGTGAATTTACGGAATTCCCTGCCACAGAGGGCAGTGGAGGCCAAATCACTGGATGGATTTAAGAGAGAGTTAGTTAGAGCTCTATTGGGCTAGTTGAATCAAGGGATTTGGGGAGAAGGCAGGCACGGGTTATTGATAGGGGACGATCAGCCATGATGGCAATGAATGACGGTGCTGGCTCGAAGGGCTGAATGGCCTCCCGCTGCACCTATTTTCTATGTTTCTATGTCTCCGAGAAAACTCATGTTACAGGGAGAACGTACAAACGCTGTACAGACAGCGCCCATTGTCGAGATCGAACCCGGGTCTCCGGCGCAAGGCAGCGGCCCTGCCGCTACGCCACTGTGCTGCCTTTTTGAGTAAGATTACACTTTGTGTAAGCATATTTCTCATTCACTCTCTTAGTTTCTGAGGTTCTCCTGCAGTTTTGCAAAACAAATGTTGCACAGAGGAAAAAAGGGTCAAAGTGCTGGAGTAACTCAAGGGGTTAGGCAGCATCTGTGTAGATCATGGGTAGGAGACGTTTCTGGTTAAGACTCTTCTTCAGACAGGGATTGACATCGTTCCATCTCCCCAGAAACTGATCAAGAAGGAACTGCAGATGCTGGAAAATCGATGGTAGACAAAAATGCTGGAGAAACTCAGCGGGCGAGGCAGCATCTATGGAGCGAAGGAAATAGGCAACGTTTCGGGCTGAAAGAAGGGTTTTGGCATGAAACGTTGCCCATTTCCTTCGCTCCATAGATGCTGCCGCACCCGCTGAGTTTCTCCAGCATTTTTGTCTACCTTCCCCAGAAACTGACGTCTCTTCAGGCTCCCAATGGGCTTTTAATATCCTGAAGTGCCCAGACAAATTTCCAAACTAACCCAAAAGGATCAAAAAATAATTGTTAAAAAATAGAACATAGAACAGTACAGCACGGGAACAGGCCCTTCGGTCTATAATATCTGCACCAAACATGATGCTGAGTTCAAGTATTCTTCTCTGGTTACACATGATCCACACCCCTCCATTCCTGGCATGTCCATGTGCCTCTCTCAAAGACTCTTAGATGCCACTCTCACATCTGCCTCCACCACCACCACCACCACCACCCCTGGCAGTGCATTCCAGGCACCCACTAAGCTGATAGTGTCTAATTATCTAATTCTCCTCCAAATACGAGTAAATCCTCTCTCGAAAGTTGCATGAAATTGAACTTTTATGCGTATATCAGCAGGAAACAAAATCCTGACCACGACAAGGTTCCAGAGCAGTGATTTGCAGCTGGGGCTCGTCATTGCCAACTCCAGTGAACAATTGCTGTGCTCCCCTGTGTCCAATATCACTGTTTGTCCATCCGCCTGCAACTAATTACATTGATTGAAAGACCCAAAATAGTTGCTCCTGCCAAGTGAAATGCATAAACGGGCAGGACACAGAAGTTTCATGAAAGAATAATGCAGTGGAAAGAGAGTCCAGAGTTCCACAATCTCAGTTTAAGCATCCTGTGCCTGTTTTAATGCTCTTGTTCCAGGTTTAGTGCAGATTTGTTGTTGCGTGCAAAGTGGAAGGGCCCTTGAGATGCTCATGATTGGGCACTTAAGGGAGCAAGAATGCACACAGCGTGAACTCCAGCTAGTGCTGGTTCTGCTCACTTGCTTTTTAGCAAAGGGGCTTTTTAACAATTGGTTGAGTAGATTGCAAAGTTACAGACTTGTTGTCATGCTGAGAAATTGCAGTGTATTTACATCATTTTTTCTAGTACCAATTGCCAGGCTGAACAGAAGAGATCTTGTAATGAAAGAATCATGTGAAGGTATTTTTCTCAACCTTATGGCGATGCAGTTGATGTTCGATGCAGAAGATCTTCGCTGATCTTCAACTGTGTTCTTTTGGAGCCTGATAATGCAAATGCAACGCAATGCATCTGATTGTAAGACTATTCATTCAGCAATAATCATAATAACCTTTGTGATCTGTTATGCATGAAAAGTATTTCACTGTATCTTGGAACATGTGATAATAAAGTTGGCATGGAACCGTTGAACCATTGAGGGGCAAGACATGGGCGGCATGGTAGCACAGCGGTAGTGATGCTGCCTTACAGCACTTGCAGAGCCAGGTAACCCGGGTTCAACCCCGAACACGGGTGCTGTCTGTACGTTCTCCGCGTGGGTTTTCTCCGAGAGCTTCAGTTTCTTCTCACATTCCAAATACGGGTTTGTAGGTTAATTGGCTTGGTATAAGTGTAAATTGTCCCCAGTGTACGTAGGATAGTGGTAATGTGTGGTGATCGCTGGTCAGTGCGGAATCGGTGGACCGAAGCTGTATCTCTAAACTAAACTAAACTAAAAACTAAACATGACCTTAGTCATAGAGTCATACAGTGTGGAAACAGACCTTTTGGCCCAACTTTCCCACACTGATCAATGTGTCCCATAAACACTGGTCCCACCTGCCTGAAATTGGCCCATATACTTATAAAAAACCAATCCTATCCATGTACCTGTCTAAATGTCTCTTAAAAAATTGCTATAATACCTGCTTCAAATACCTCCTCCGGCAGCTTACAAACTTTCTATTAAATCCGTCACCCCTCACCTTAAACCGATGACCCCTGGTTCTCGATTCCCCTACTCAGGGCAAGAGATTCTGTATGTTTATCTGATCTATTCCTCTCATGATTTTGTACGCCTCTATATGACCACACCCCATCCTCGTGCAGATCTGGTTTAAAATGAAGATAGATGCTGTCTGATCCGCTGACTTACTCCAGTTTTTTGTGTCTATGTTCTAGACTAAGTTGGCCTCATTCGCAACAGTGACGTGCTGCGCAATAAAAGCATCTTCTGTGTGTAAATCCCATCCCATCCAGGCATTCAAAATCCATAAAAAATTAATTAAATTGTTAAAACGTTTGCAACTTCGATAAAGTGTTTAACAGTGTAAAACAAAGCACTTAAAGCATTAAAATAAATACAATCTTAAAAGTTCACTCAGCTAAAGATGCTCGCAATTGCCTTAATCCCTCAAATTCAATGTAGAAAACCTCAGACAATCTGGTGTTGTTTTTTTCAACGGATTCCCCAGTGTACTGTGAGTGCTGGGGAATTGCCATAACTTTGCACTCGTGTTGCTAAACGAGTGAGCGCTTGCCAGCGCTTTCTGCACCTCTGCATTTGAATGTGGAAATCTCAAACATGCTGGCACTGAAACGAGGAAATGTTGGCAGTGCCCCGTTTCCACATGGAGATAAAATCGGGCCCTCGTAAAGCTGGGAAGTTCTGCTGGGAAATCTCAGCGCAGAGACTGAGCTGACTGCACTCTCCATAGTAGAATGGAGAGTGTTTGTGCCATGCACACAAATGGATCTGGGACTTCCCAATGCTTTCCTAACCGTTTGAGTATGCTACCTGGAAGGTAATCCTTTGCACTGAAAAATTCACATACATCAGAAATATATTTTTTCTTTCCAAGTTTGCATCTCCATTCTTGTTTGCATTTCCGCTGTCTCCTTGCTTTTCTGCCTGCATTTATCACCGTTTATATGGAGAACAAACCCAGTGCGGCACACAATTAATAGCTGACTTCACAATTAATGGCTGTGCCAGAATGGATGGCACAGCTGGTAGAGTTGCTGCTTCACAGAGCCAGAGAGCTGGGTTCAATCCTGACCATGGGTGCTGTCTGTGTGGTGTTTACATGTTCGCGCTATGACCACATAGGTTTCCTCCGGGTGCTCTGGTTTCCTCCCCCATTCCAAAGATGCGTGGGTTTGTAGGGTTAATTGAGCTCTGTAGATTGCTCGTAGTGTGTAGGAAGTGAATGAGAACGTGGGATAACATAGAACTAGTGTGAATGGGCGATCGATGGTCGGGCTAAACGACCTGTTTCCACACTGCATCTCTGAACTAAGCTAAACAAATGTAACAAAGTAATGTAGAACTAGTATAGGGTCAGACTTCCGGTGGCGCTATGGAGTGCGTGGAACTTGCGCCATTCAGCTCCGCTAAAACTGTATTAAAAACGGGGGTAAAAGGGGTTAATTGAAGCTACTCACCAGAGGAGAACGGTTGTGAACGGCTCTGGTAGCGTTAAAAAGGTTGCGTGATGTCATCAGGCGCGCGACTTTACTAAGAAAATGTCGCTGCATCGCTCCCCCCCCCCCCCCCCCCACCAAGGGAAAAAGCCTGTGAAAAGGGAAGTAGGCCTCACTGGAGCCTCGGGCTCGAATTTGAGTGCCTCCCAGGAAGATATTTTAAAGATGAATGACCTCAAAAAAATCATTATGGGTGAGCTGAAACAAATGCTTAAGGATATGAAAAATGAATATAAAGAGGAAATAAAGACTTTAAGAGCTGATATTTTGGTGTATCATGAGAATTTGAAAGAAGAGCCCAAAAAGGAAGTTATAGCCGCTGTAAAGACTATGATGGACGAATGGAAAGATAAAGCGGGTACTGATTTGCAACAACAGATGGATGATGTAAACCGTAAAACTGGTGAGATGGAGGTGCTGCTGGATACCAAGTTAGAACCTATTATAACTTCACTTAACCAACAAAATGACGCAATAAAATAACTGACTGAATCAGCCGAGAAGAGCCTTGCCGAGAACAAGCATTTATCAGAATTATTACACAAAATAACTGAGAAATGCATTGACTTGGAGGGACGTCAAAGGCGTACGAATCTGCGTATTGTCGGGTTGAGTGAAGGCCGAGAGGGAAATCAAGACCCTCGAAAATTTGCTGCAAAACTTCTTAAAGATATTCTGAACTTGGACCAAGAACCTCTGCTGGGCCGAGCACACAGGGCATTGAGACGTACTCCTAGGAGGGATGCTCCCCCAAGGCAGATGATTGTGAAGGTGGCTTACGATCATGTTTTTGAAGATATGATGAAGATAATAATACGAAAGAAAAATCTCAAATATGAGGGAGACAAAATCAGTATTTTTAGAGATTACCCTGCGGAAGTGGCCAAGAGAAGATCTTTATTTACAGAAACAAGAGGTATCCTGAGGAACATAAAGAATCTGAGATATGGCCTGATGTACCCGGCAACATTAAGGGTAACTTATGATAACAAGGAGCACTGCTTACCAAACATACAGAAGCTCTTGAATTCACTCGAGATATTCAGAAGAAACTGGAAGAGGACGAAGTAGAGGAAGAAGCAGATGAAGATGAAGGACACTGAATATTATTGATCACTTACCTGATGATACTGATTATTGATCACTTATCTGATGATACTGTCCACCCACAGAAAAGGAGGAGGATTCACACTGAAGGAGGATCCGCAGGGAAGGAGGAGGAACAACGGACATGGACTCTATCTTGGGGTCAAGGAGGGATGGATGGATTATTAATAAATATAGTTTTGTATTAACTACCCTTCAAAAATGTATGTTAGCTCTCCTAATATAGTGCTACGACACTAACTATATTTGATATTAGTAGTACTATTAATTATTAAGTTTATAAATTTAATACCCCACCCCGACATATATAGCCCTTAAGGCAAAAACGGAGCTGGAATTATTAACATTTTTTTTTTTTCACGGAAGTCCGTAGATTAGTAGCCACGCTAGTGTGGCTTACACCAATACTAACTGCACTAACTATAGTTGTAGTCACTTTTTTTTTCCCCTTACACTTTATTAACATCACTTACTTTACTCACATTTTTAATTATTATTTTTATATTATGTATTTTATTTCATATTATATACTATATGGATTTAAGTATGATTGGTATATAGTTCAAGGAGACATGTGTATAAGACAATGTCACAGATATTAAATTTCATCGATCTGATGTTTGGGTATAGGATTGGGTTAGATGAGCTGAGACATCTACTCCATTATAAACCACCTTAATAATAAAATGTATGACATAAACACTAGGATTGGGTGTGATGGAATCACCTTCTGTAGTTGGAATGTTAAGGGAATTAACGAAACCAATTAAAAGAGGTAAGGTTGTAGCTCAATTAAATAGATCGAAATCTGATATTATTTTTCTCCAAGAGACACACCTTAAAAAAGACGCGTAGTATAGATTAACAGCAAAATGGATTTCCAAAGTATATCACTCTTCATTTACACATACGTCTATAGGGGTAGCAATAATTATTCGTAAAGGTATACCTTTTAAACAAAGCTCAATAATAGATGTTGAGGGTAGATATATAATAATTACAGGTGAATTATATTCTAAAAAAGTAATCCTTATGAATATATATGGTCCTAATTTTGATAATCCATTATTCTTCAAGAAAATATTTAACAATATCCCTATATCCACTCAACATAATCTAATAATTGGAGGTGATTTTAATTGTACCTTAGATAATTATTTAGATAGATCATCAATGAAAAGGAAAACCACTTCTAAGTCAAGTACATTTATAACTTATTTTATTAACACAGCAAACATTAAGGATATCTGGAGAACAGATAACCCATCTGGTCGAGAATATTCATTCTTTTCCCCTGTATTTGGAACCTACTCAAGGATAGACTATTTTTTAATAGATTCAAAACTAATCCTATTTACATATGACTCAAAATATCATAATATTATTATCTCGGATCACGCTCCATTAATATTTAAGATAAAATTAAAATACATAACTATTAAAACCTCTAACTGGAGACTCAACCCCCAAATATTAAAGGATAGGGCTTGTTATGATTACTTGGTAAAACAGATTAAAATATTTTTTGAAACTAATGACAAACCTGGAATTTCACCATCACTGCTTTGGGATACATTTAAAGCATTTATGCGTGGTGCGATAATATCAGCACACGCATACTTTAATAAGGAAAATCGAAAGACTCAACAAAAGTTGGAAAATGAAATAAAACAATTAGATATTGAAAATGCAATATCCCCTTCTAAGGGGCTAAGTAATAAAATTGCATCATTAAAATATAAGCTAAATAAAATATACTCAAACTTTTATTATTAAACTTTTTCAACAGACTAAACAAGTACACTTTGAATTTGGGGATAAACCACAAAGATTACTGGCATGCCAGCTTAGAAAATTAGATGAGGAGAAAATGATACATAAAATTAGATCTGAACAAGGAGAAATATTGACTTTACCAAAAGATATCAATGATACATTTTTACAATATTATCAAAATCTTTACTCATCTAAACTAGCAGGACAATCAGATGGAATGGAAACATTCCTACAAGAATGTCATATTAACAGTTTAGATCAGGAAGGTAGAGACTTGTTAAATGCTGATATATCAGTAAAAGATATTGATGAATCAATTGGATCATTAAATAACGGAAAAGCCGCAGGCCCTGATGGCTTAAGTGTTGAATTTTATAAGAAGTTTCATGATCTGATCTCTCTACGCTTACATACAATATATAAATATGCTTATGAACAAGGAAAGTTACCAGAATCATTAAATTAATCTACAATTACACTTATCCCTAAAGCTGATAAAGATTTGGAAGACCCTGGATCACACAGAGCAATAGCTCTTTTAAATACTGATCAAAAAATACTAACTAAAATTTTATCTCGGAGGTTAAGTTTAGTGATTAATAAATTAATACATCATGACCAAACAGGTTTTATTCCAAAACGCTATTCATCCTATAATCTGAGACGTCTATTCAATGTCATGTACTCAAAAAGAGTGAATGATATTGAACTAGCTGTCATATCCTTAGATGCTGAAAAAGCATTTGACCAGGTTGATTGGCCATATTTATTTAAAATAATGCAGAAATTTCAACTGGGGGATCGATTTTCCAAATGGGTAAAGATCACATACTCGAATCCAACTGCAAGAATATTAACAAATCAAATGCTATCAGCAAAATTTAATCTCTTTAGGGGTTGTAGACAAGGATGCCCGTTATCACCATTACTATTTGCTCTGGTAATAGAACCATTAGCCGAAATGATTAGACCAGAAATATATGGATATAATACCAAAACTACAACGAATAAAATATCTCTATACGCAGACGACATCTTAATTTATATTACAAAACCGTGAGATTAGTATTCCCAATCTATTTAATGTTATAACTAAGTTTAGTACATTTTCTGGGTATAGAATTAATTGGAATAAAAGTGAAATTATGCCTATAACTGGAATAAAATTAAATATATTAGAACAATTCCCACTTAAAATAGTCACGGACAAACTCAAATATCTAGGAATGAATGTATCTAAGTCCTATAACTGTCTATTTAAATATAATTACCATCAATTATTAAATAAACTAAAAAAAAATATTTTATGTTGGAAAACACTACCTATATCAATGATCGGTAGAATAAATGCTATAAAAATGATTTTTTTACCACAATTGTAATATTTATTTCAAGCCATCCCTTTATATCTCCCTAAAATGTTTTTTTTAAAAAAATAGATACTTTGGTTAATAGTTTTATTTGGGACTATAAAAACCATCGAATAAGTAAAAAAATCTATGTAAATCTAAAATAAATGGTGGACTAGCACTACCAAATTTCTTATATTATTTCTGGGCAGTTCAGATTAAGAATATGAATTTTTGGTTGGTAAATTTAGATCATGAACCAAGCTGGCTAAAGATGGAAAAGGAAGACTGTTTGCCTTTTGATGTAGGTTCGATTCTTTTTGCACCAAGGGAAGTACAAAAAAAATGTATGGTGACAACCTTATAATTCATAGCAATAGACGTATTTGGAAACAAATAGTTAAGACCCTACATATGGATAATTTGTCACTTTGTTTGCCAATTATGAATAATCCCTTGTTATATATAACAAGAATATATACATATTTTTTTCTCTCTTTTTCTCTTTCTATATAATCAAAATTATTATTTAATCACTATTCTTATTGATTAAAATCTATTCTTTTCTACTTTCTAAAAAAATAGAAGTTTATAAGAATTATTCGTAACATTTGTATACTTATTGAAATAAGTTGGTTGTGCATTTGAAAAGTTGTTATACCGTTGTTATGATGGATTACTTCTAATAAAAAATATTATTACAAATAAGAACTAGTATTGGGTTGAGATTCATGCCCTTGGTCTTTATCTACTCTGAGGCTTTTCATTTGCATCATATACTATCAGAACTGGGTCTCTTTATATTAGATTATAAACTTCAAGGGGGTGGAAGATTCTTCACGTGGTCCACCCTGTTTCGACGAATGCAATCAACACGACAAATAGATCAAATAGAACAAGTTGACTTACAACTTTAGGCTGTGCATGCCATACGCAAGAAGAAGATAAACAAGCAAATTACCTTATAAAATGCAAGTGATTACCCTGTATTAGCTGGGGTTACAGTATGTATCTTCCTCTCTAACCACAGTCAAATAGTGAACCAGCTGAATTCACTTGGTCTCGTACAAGGAACTCTGCTATTCGTCCCCTTTTCATGCCAGCCATCATTTCAATCTCATTTTGATTCTGGGGTACTCCAATGGGATGTAGCTGGACAGGTGGAAATATCAAAATTTCCTGCTGCAGAATGTTTTAGTTATTCCTTTGATGCTTTTGTATTGACTTCCTGGAATGAAGGCCCACACATCTGAAAGTGCACAATATTACCAGAGTCAGCAAAAATGTTTATTTTTGGCATTAATATAATTGACAATTTTAGATTTTGTGATTATTTTCCTGTTAAACCACTTTTCTAAGTAGCGCTTTCAATCATCTGTTCCTTCCAATTTTTGCTCAGCAGCTGTTCAAGTATGTGACTAGGAAGAGTGTTGATGGACTGAAGAGCCTAACATCCCTTATATTCTACTTTGTTTCATCAGGGATGTCACTGAATTCTATCAACACAGCTGTTATCACAGTACTAGGGGTGTTTCATGAGTTAAAGCAATATTGCATTTAGTTTGGGTCTGAAGTAAAAGGACAGAAGTGAGAGGAAAGGGATGGGGAACCAACAGATAGCTTCCTCAAAATGAACAGTTGACCACTCTCTGCCCAGGCCCTTCATTTATGTTGACAAATCCTCTTCCTTTGAGAAGACTGGGTCGACCTTATTAGCCACAATCTTTCTTGCCCAGTAGGTTTTGGTGTTGCAATGCCACACAATTTTTCATAATTTCTCTCAACAAAACTGTCATGGTCTGGCCTGCAGGGTTGTGGATAATATCCGAGAGTGAATGGAAAAAAAAAAATCAGAGAAAGGATTTTACTCAAAAAGTGTTCCAGCTTAGAAATTCTGAACTTGGAAACTATGCTTAGAGAGAGGTAATTTTTGCACACTGGAGGTCTTGTCAACATTATGAACTCCTGAGTCTCATATCTACTTGTTTTACCACTTTCATGTTCTCAGGTAGTTGTTCTTGGTAAAGAAGGCTGTATTAATTTAACCTTGCAACCAATTTTCTGTGAATGCACAACTGGCCAGATTACTGATGTGAACGCCCATGCTAAAATTAGTTTGTTTGCGAGAAAAAGCATGGAAGTGGGCCTTTAGCCCACTGAGTCCATGCCAACCATCGATCGATCACCTGTTCGTTCGAAATCTGTTATCCCACTTTCTCATCCACTCCCGACACACGAGGGGTAAGTTACAGAGGTCAATTAACCTACAATTTATTGGCCTCTGTAATTCGCGTCTTTGGGATGTGGGAGGAAACCGGAGCACCTTGAGGAAACAGGGAGAATGTGCAAACTCCAACGGACAGAACTGAAGCCAGGATTGAACCTGAGCCTCTGGCAGGCAGCAGCTCAACCAGCTGCAATACTATGCCACCCTTCAAAGTTCCAGCAAATTGGAAGCATTTGATCACCATGTTTAAATGTTTGTGATTTTTGAAGAAGAAAGGCCTTGACCCAAAACATCACCCATTCCTTCTCTCCAGAGATGCTGCCTGTCTCGTTGAGTTACTCCAGCTTTTTATGTCTATCTTGTGGTTATGAATCCTTGGTAACAAATGTATTATGAAGAAGATTGCTGAAGAAAGAATGGTGCAAGATACGATTTTAGGGCAGTACAGCCCTGCGAGGTGTAGGAGTGTGATTGCTATGACATGATCGTCAAATCAGTTAATTCTCATTAGTTTGCACCATAAAACCCCTGTCTCACGGTGCGAGTTGGCCCACGAGTGACCCCGAGTTTTCACTCGCACGATGAACGTAGCGGCAATGTCGGAATTCGCGCGTTCAACTTGTCCACTCGTGGCGCTAACGGCAGGTACTCGGGAAACTTGTTAACTCGTGAAAAAAATCAAACATGTTTGATTTTTTCCACGAGTCAAATTAACTGTTCAAGTTAAAAATGGAAACATTTAAACTTGTTGCAATAACGTTGTGGCCCGTGCGTTTACCTTAGTGTCTCGTGAGTCTATCATGGGAATTTCTTATAATCTGTTTGTTCACTCGAGTAAAGACTGAACCAAAGATAGTCACAAAATGACTATGAAACCTTAATATTTAAAGAATATATTTTGGGACATTGGATTGTCTGAAGAAGGGTCCTGAGCAGAAACGCCACATGTGTGTGTGTGTGTGTGTGTGTGTGTGTGTGTGTGTGTGTGTGTCTCTCTCTCTCTGCCTGTCTGTGTGTATCTGTGTGTGTGTGTGTCTGCTGTCGGGTCCCGGCGGCCGCTCAAAGTCAGTCACCCGAGCTGCTTCCTTCCTCCGAAGTGGCGGCCAGTTCTGCTGTTTGTGTGCGGAGCGCTGTGGCAGCCCCACCCAAGCTAATTCACTCCCTGGCCACAATAAAACCATATAGCAATGACAGCACGGAAACAGGCCATCTCGGACCTTTTACTCCGTGCTGAACACTACTCACCTAGTCCCATCTACCTGCACTCAGACCGGAGCGTGGCAAGTGGGTTACTGACCCCAATCCCCTCCTTCACAACGCCAGACTCCCCAAATACTATGAACTGAGCTCTCCCCCCACCCCGGGAAATACAGTATTTAAAAACATAAAGCACCAATAAATGCACTTACCATGTTATTGGTTGCTGGAGGGTGCGCATTTTCCCTTTGTAGGTCGTATTAATAGATGCGGCCGCGCTGAAATAACTCAAAGCCACAGGATGTCTTTTAACATTGTTGCTTTATTAAAACATACCTTCATTCACGGTTGGCTCAAGAGTAACGGGAGAGGAACTTGGTAACTCGGGAGAGGAAGTTGGAGCATCGCAGAAATGACATACCCGTTGGAACTCGGTTACACACTTGATCATAAACTTGAAGTCTCGTACACAACCACGAGTCTTTCACTCGGGGTACCTCGTGGGTCAACTCGCACTGTGAGACAGGGCCATAAATGTTCTCCAACAAACATTGATCCATTTCCCCTTGGAAAGTTATTACTGAATTAACTTTAAACATAATTTCAAGTTGTACATCCAGTTATTAGCAAATAAAACCCCTGTCTCACGGTGCGAGTTGACCCACGAGTGACCCAGAGTTGTCACTCGCGGTAATCACGTACACTAAACGTAGCGGGAACGTCGGAACTCTTGCGAGCAATTTAGCGACTCGTGGCGTGAACGGCAGGTACCCGTGAAACTTGGTAACTCGTGAAAAAAATCAAACATGTTTACAGTCAAATTTACAGTTCAAGTTAAAAATTGAAACATTTTAAACTCGTTTATAATGTGGTGGCCCGTGCGTTTACCTTAGTGATTCGTGAGTCTACCGTGGGAACTCTTTTAACACAGCGGGCAGGCAGTATCTCTGGAGAGAAGGAATGGGTGACGGGATGACATTTCCAAATTTCTCCAGCCCCATGTGTTCACTTCTTTCAACTAGCATCTGCCCTTTCTTGTGTATGTCATTATTTGTATCTACAGTGCTTTGTGTCTTGGCAATTCATGATTCACACACACACAATGCTGGGGTAACTCACACACACACACACACACACACACACAATGCTGGGGTAACACACACACACACACACACACACACACACACACACACACACACACACACACACACACACACACACACACACACACACACACACACACACACCACACACACACACACACAATGCTGGAGTAACTCGCACACACGCACATACACAATGTTGGAGTAACTCTCTCACACACACACACAATGATAAGGTAACTCACTCACACATATACACAATGCTGGAGTAACACACACACACACACACACAATTCTGGAGTAACTCAGCGGGACAGGCAGCATCTCCGGAGAGAAGGAATGATGATGTATCGGGTCGAGACACTTCCTTAGACCACTACCCAGAGATGCTGCCTGTCCCGCTGAGTTACTCCAGCATTTTGTCTATCTTTAAACCAGCATCTGGACTTCCTTCCCACATAATAACCAATGAGATTCCCCACTAAACTTCCGTGTCCTCACTGTTCCCCTCTCTGTCTTCCCCAGACCTGTGTATATGTATATATGTATGTGTATATGTATATGTGTATGTGTATATGTATATATACTTTGAGTGGTTCCTGGGTTGCCTACTGATATATATATATATAGAGAGAGAGAGAGAGAGAGAGAGAGAGAGAGAGAGAGAGAGAGAGAGAGAGAGAGAGAGAGAGAGAAGAGAGAGAGACACACAAATACACACAGATACACACAGACACACACGCATATATATACACATGTCCATCTGCTGTATATATACTTTGCGTGGTTCCTGGGTTGCCTACTGCTGGGTAACTCCGCGAAATATCACCCCCTGCATTTCAAATCTAAATCTCTCGCCAATATATATATATATATATATATATGTGTGTGTGTCTGTGTGTATCTGTGTGTATTTGTGTGTGTGTGTGTGTCTCTGTCTGTCTGTGTGTATCTGTGTGTGTGTGTGTGCTGTCGGGTCCCGGCGGCCGCTCAAAGTCAGTCACCCGAGCTGCTTCCTTCCTCGGAAGTGGCGGCCAGTTCTGCTGTCCGTGCTCGGAGCGCTGCGGCAGCCACCCAAGCTAATTCACTCCCCAGCCACAATAAAACCATATAGCAATGACAGCACGGACACAGGCCATCTCTGCCCTTTTACTCCGTGCCGTTTACTGTCACCTAGTCCCATCTACCTGCACTCAGACTGGAGCGTGGCAAGTGGGTTACTGACCCCAATCCCCTCCTTCACAACACCAGACTCCCCAAATACTATGAACTGAGCTCTCCCCCCACCCCGGGAAATACAGTATTTAAAAACATAAAGCACCAAGAAATGCACTTACCACGTTATTGGTTGCTGGAGGGTGCACATTTTCCCTTTGTAGGTCGTATCAATGGATGCGGCCGCGCTGAAATAACTCAAAGCCACAGGATGGAGATGTATTTTAACATTGTTGCTTTATTAAAACATACCTTCATTCACAGTTGGCTCAAGAGTAACGGGAGAGGAACTTGGTAATTCGGAGGAGGAACTTGGAACATCGCAGAAATGACATACCTGTGGGAACTCGGTTAAACACTTGAACATAAACTTGAAGTCTCGTACACAACCACGAGTCTTTCACTCGGGGTACCTCGTGGGTCAACTCACACCGTGAGACAGGGCCATTACTGTATAAAGACTTGTGCATCTTCTTCCTTCTATTGGAAATACTTCTTACTTTTTTTCTTGCAAAATTCTATGGGATTTTGAATATCTGTAAACCTCAAAGAAGAACAAATCCAAACTTTTCCTGTTTCTACAACTATTTTTTAAAGTCCATCCTCTCTGATATATTTTGGATAAATCTGTTCTGCACTCTTGCTACAAGGCTTTGACATTGTTAGATGTTAAGTGTCTACACATCCTGTCAAGCTGAGACTTTATTGACCTGGCCAATAGTTAGTAAAGTTTCATTACATAATAGTAGAAATGAAAATGGACAGTTAACAGATGAGATGAGTGGATTGCTAGTGAGGACAACTTATTCTTCTCATTCATCTTACAGTGAATATATAAGGTAGTCTGCAAATCTGTATGTGGTATTAGATAATGGCTGCTGCCAAAGTCGATAGTTTTTTATCCAGCTGAGATTCCTGTTATTATATATGACTCTCTCTATATATTTGGCAATATGTCAGTTCTGAATGGTACCTTTTCATTATAGATGTCAGCAGTTTCAGCAACTCTGTCGGCTTGGACACATTCCTTATCGCGTTGCAGTAGTGTGTGTGTTTTTACCGACCGCCTTTTTTTCCCTTTATCAAAAACATCTGTCTTCCTAATATAAAGGCTTGTTTTCAGCCTGCCCTACATCCCACAACCCACCAACACCGAAAAGGCTATCTCTTTGTTTCTTATCTTGCTTAAAAATCGAATTGACACATGAGGGAGGCAGCGTACCAGACATTATTTGCTTTTTGATTTACAACCAGGTTGGGTGTATGTGTCAAATTTCCTAATTTTCCTTTTGATTTAAACAAAGTCTTTAGTACAAGCCAGTTAATTTATACATTCTGATTAATCATTTGGATAACCGTGCCAACCATCATTTAACTTACAAACTAAATCCATAATTTTAAGTCTAATACCTTTCCCAATTCTCATATTTTGAAATGCAGGATTGGAGTTTTGTGAACAAGTGCCACTTTATTAAGCAAAGTTTTGAAAGTCTGAAGACACAAGTTCTTCTCGACCTGCTTGGTTATTTGGTCAAAGATAGACAAACAAATCTGGAGTAACTGAACGGGTGAGACAGCATCTCTGGAGAAAGGAATAGGTGACGTTTCAAGTCGAGACCCTTCTTCAGACAGCTTAGTTAAACATTGTTACTCTCTATTAAATAAATCGTTTTAATTGACATTTTACTTTTGGTCAAGAACCATTTTCGTCCTTTGTGTATAAGAACATGAGGAGAATGGATATAGACGTACTGTCTTTTACCCAGGGTAGGGAAATCAAGAACCAGAGACATAGGTTTAAGGTGAAAATGGAAATATAATCAGAATCAGATTTTATTCGCCAAGTATGTTTTGCAACATACGAGGAATTTCACTGGCCAGGTCAGTCATACAATTAAAAGCAACAGACTCAAAAACACACTTTAACATGAACATCCACCACAGTGACTCCTACACATTCCTCACTGTGATGGAAATCGAAATAAAGTTCAAGGCCTTCCTTTTGTTCTTCCTCGGTCGGGGGCCTCGAGCCCTCCGTTGACGGGACGGTCTTGACTATTTAAATTAAATAGAGGGGCAACATTTTCACACAAAGGGTGATGGGTAAGAGGAACGAGCTGCCAGAGGAGGTAGCACAAAAGGCTGGAGAAACTCAGCGGGTGCAGCCAGAGGAGGTAGTTGAGGCTGGCACAATAAAAGACATTTGGACAGGTACATGGATAGGAAAGGTTTTGATGGATATGGGTCATGTTGGTCAGGCATGTGGAACTAGTGTAGATTGGGCATGTTGGTCAGCATGGGCAGGTTGGGCCGAAGGGTATGTTTCTACACTGTATGACTATGACTGACAATCCACATGCTCACTGCTTGATCTGCAGAGAGTGTACTCTGACCCAACATGTTGACTTACTCCTGTTGACCACAGAGGCTGCTTGACCTGCTGAATTCTTCCGATGTTCTGTTTTTGTTCTCGAGTCTGGCATCTGCATCCTCCTTTGAATTCATAGTTCTTCACCTCCCCATGCTGGCAGCTGGTTGAGTTTCTGCTCTGTGTGGGGGACAGAATCTTTCTCCTCTCTCCCAATGAAATACTCCAAGGAAGAATTACATGAGTGCTGCTTTAGTAAGATTGGTAACTTGAGTATGAAGGAGGTCCGAAGAAGTGTGAAGAAAGTTCTCGACCCGAAACGTCGTCTATCGATGTTTTCCAACAATGATGTCTGACCGGTTGAGTTACTCCAGCACTTTGAGTCATGTTGTGTAATAACCAGCATCTGCAGTTCCTTATTACTTCTTTAGTTTGTCAGCAACTGAAGGAAGCTGAACTTCTGAGTTCTCAGCATTGAGCTACTCAGTATTGAATCTTTTACTTCACACCCCATGAATAACTTTCACATTTCAACCTTTTTGCACTCTGTAGCACTCTTCAAACTCATCCTGATGGTTCAAAAGATCACATACATTGCACGAAATAATTGCAAATGATTTTTATGTTTGTTACTGATACATTAGAACATATTCAATGTATTTTTTGCTTACAGCTGATTATGTAATGTAAATACCACCTTCATTATATCAGAAATGCCTTCCTAAAGGTTTGAAGACATTAATGCTTCATTTTAGACATCATGTTATAAAAACATGTGAATTGAAGCATGAATGGGCCACTTAACCACTTTTGGGGCTGATCTCAAAGCTCAACACCACTTTCACAACGAGTCCCAAATCCCTTAATTAGTCTCTAAACTCTACGCATCTCTGTTCAGTTCAGATGCAGCGTGGAAACATGCCCTTCAGCCCACCGAGTTCACGCTGACCATCGATCACCTAGTTCTATGTTATCCTACTTTCTCATCCACTCACACCACTCCAGGAGCAATTTACAGAGACTTTGGGATGTGGGAGGAAACCAGAGAAAGCCCGCACAGTCACAGGGAGAACATTCAAACTTCACACGGAGGTCAGAATGGAACCCAGGCCTCTGGCGCTGTAAGGCAGCTGCTCTACCAGCTGCACCACAGAGCCACCACTTTCCTGACCAGCTACAAATCCCTTCATTACTATCCGAACCCTACCCATCTCAGACCTGAACACATTCAATAACTGTCGCCACAGCCCTCTGGGGTAGATACATCAATGATGCACTAACCTGTGGGTGAGAACGTTTCTTTTTGTTTCATTTCTGAGTAGCTGATTCGTTAGCTATTCTGTGGGGTACCACAAGGCTCGGTGCTGGGACCGCAGCTATTTATAATATACATCAACGATTTAGATGAAAGGATTCAAAGTAGCATTAGCAAATTTGCAGATGACACAAAGCTGGGAGGCAGTGTGAACTGTGAGGAGGATGCTATGAGAATGCAGGGTGACTTGGACAGGTTGGGTGAGTGGGCCGATGCGTGGCAGATGCAGTTTAATGTGGATAAATGTGAGGTTATCCACTTTGGTAGCAAAAACAGGAAGGCAGATTATTATCTAAATAGTGTCAAGTTGGGAAAAGGGGAAGTACAATAGGATCTGTGGGTCCTTGTTCATCAGTCAATGAAAGTAAGCATGCAGGTACAGCAGGCAGTGAAGAAAGCGAATGGCATGTTGGTTTTCATAACGAGAGGAGTTGAGTATAGGAGCAAGGAGGTCCTTCTGCAGTTGCATGGGGCCCTAGTAAGACCACACTTAAAGTATTGAGTGCAGTTTTGGTCCACTAATTTGAGGAAGGATATTCTTGTTATTGAGGGAGTGCAGCGTAGGTTTACAAGGTTAATTCCCGGGATGGCGGGACTGTCATATGCTGAGAGAATGGAGCGGCTGGGCTTGTACACTCTGGAGTTTAGAAGGATGAAAGGTTCTTATTGAAACATATCAGTTTATTAAAGGTTTGGACACACTAGAGGCAGGAAACATGTTCCCGATGTTGGGAGTGCAGAACCAGGGGTCACAGTTTAAGAATAAGGAGTAAGCCATTTAGAACGGAGATGAGGAAACACTTTTTCACACAGAGAGTTGTGAGTCTGTGGAATTCCCTGCCAAAGAGGGCGGTGGAGGCCGGTTAGCTGGATACTTTCAAGAGAGAGCAAGATAGGGCTCTTAAAGATAGCGGTCAGAGGATAGGGGGAGAAGGCAGGAACGGGGTACTGATTGGGGTTGATCAGCCATGATCACATTGAATGGCGGTGCTGGCTCTAGGAGCCGAATGGCTAACTCCTACACCTATTGTCTATTGTCTATTGTTATTTTGAGGCAGTGGCACTAGGTTTCCAGCCACAAGAAACACCATTCTTGTTTCCACTTGTTAACATAGAAACATAGAAACATAGAAATTAGGTGCAGGAGTAGGCCATTCAGCCCTTCGAGCCTGCACCGCCATTCAATATGATCATGGCTGATCATCCACTCAGTATCCCGTACCTGCCTTCTCTCCATACCCTCTGATCCCCTTAGCCACAAGGGCCACATCCAACTCACTATTAAATATAGCCAATGAACTGGCCTCAACTACCCTCTGTGGCAGAGAGTTCCAGAGACTCACCACTCTCTGTGTGAAAAAAGTCTTTCTCATCTCGGTCTTAAAGGATTTACCCCTTATCCTTAAGCTGTGACCCCTTGTCCTGAACTTCCCCAACATCGGGAACAATCTTCCTGCATCTAGCCTGTCCAACCCCTTAAGAATTTTGTAAGTTTCTATAAGATCCCCTCTCAATCTCCTAAATTCCAGAGAGTATAAACCGAGTCTATCCAGTCTTTCTTCATAAGACAGTCCTGACATCCCAGGAATCAGTCTGGTGAACCTTCTCTGCACTCCCTCTATGGCAATAATGTCCTTCCTCAGATTTGGAGACCAAAACTGTACGCAATACTCCAGGTGTGGTCTCACCAAGACCCTGTACAACTGAAGTAGAACCTCCCTGCTCCTGTACTCAAATCCTTTTGCTATGAAAGCTAACATGCCATTCGCTTTTTTCACTGCCTGCTGTACCTGCATGCCTACTTTCAATGACTGGTGTACCATGACACCCAGGTCTCGCTGCATCTCCCCTTTTCCTAATCGGCCACCATTTAAATAATAGTCTGCTTTCCTGTTTTTGCCACCAAAGTGGATAACCTCACATTTATCCACATTATACTGCATCTGCCAAACATTTGCCCACTCACCCAGCCTATCCAAGTCACCTTGCAGTCTCCTAGCATCCTCCTCACAGCTAACACTGCCCCCCAGCTTAGTGTCATCCGCAAACTTGGAGATATTGCCTTCAATTCCCTCATCCAGATCATTAATATATATTGTAAATAGCTGGGGTCCAGCACTGAGCCCTGCGGTACCCCACTAGTCACTGCCTGCCATTGTGAAAAGGACCCGTTTACTCCTACTCTTTGCTTCCTGTTTGCCAACCCAGTTCTCTATCCACATCAATACTGAAACCCCTAATACCGTATGCTTTAAGTTTGTATACTAATCTCTTATGTGGGACCTTGTCGAAAGCCTTCTGGAAGTCTCATAACAATGTTAAGCCTCATAACAATGTTTTATGTTTCAATGAGATCTTGTCTCATATGTTTAAACTATGCAGCCTACGGGCCCAATATGCTTGAGCTGATCTCACAGGAACCGTTTAACGCAGGAATAATTTTCGCAACACTTGTCACCATCCTTTGTTTTGCAAATTTATCCCAGGATAGGGAAACTAGACTTGCTTTCAATATTGTAGGTGTTCATAAGCTCATAAGTCATAGGAGCAGAAGTAGGTCATCGTCCCATCAAGTCTACTCCACCGTTCAATCAGTTCAGTTCAGTTTAGTTTATTGTCATGTGTACTGAGGTACAGTGAAGAGCTTTTGTTGCGTGCTATCTATTCAGCGAAAGACAGTACATGATTACAATCGAGCCATTTACAGTGTATAGATACATGATAAGGGAATAATGTTTAGTGCATGGTAAAGCCAGCAAAGTCCAATCAAGGGTAGTCCGAGGGTCACCAAAGAGGTAGATAGTAGTTCAGCACTGCCCTCTGGTTGTGGTAGGATGGTTCATTTGCCTGATAACAGCAGGGAAGAAACTTTTAATTAATCTGGAGGTGTGCATTTTCACACTTCTATACCTTTTGCCTGATGGGAGAGGGGAGAAGAGGAAGTGGGGGGCAGAGGGGAGAAACAGGCAGGAGTCCAGGTGAGGCACAGGGGTGGGGTGGGAGCAACACGGGGTGTGGGAGATAGAGGTGGGGGGGCGGGAGGTTAGTTAGAGTTGACCTCAAATTGAAGAATTCAATTTTCATACTGTTGGGTAGTAAGATGGATACAAGGTGCAAGGTACATGGTATCTGTAGTTCACTGTAGCTCGGTACGCATGACAATACACTATACTAAACAGTTAAAACAGCAAATAAAGCTATGAAGGTAAGGTTGGAAATATTAAACTTGATGCTTTACAGCAGATCATTTATTATCCGTGAGAAAGAAAGGACTGTTGCTTTGGAAAGACGCTGAGGAAAGCACTGCCTTGCAGGAGTTTAATCGTCTTCATCTTTCTGGCACTGAGTAATGTACTGTGTCTTTCCAAAATGTCTACCTGTTTGTCTTTCCAATGTTCATTATCCAGCCAGCGGGGGCCGTCTCTCGCAGATGGCAAAAACTGTCAGTTCGCTGGTAAGAAATAAATAATTAGTGTTTATCATGTCCTCCAGATGTCACTAAGGACTTACAACCAATGAATTGCTTTAGGGGAGCATCCCATTAAGTCAGCTAACATAGCAGCCAATTTACACACAGCAGGGTTTACAAACATTGACCAAACGGCTTTTGCCTTCTAACTAGTTAATTTGTCCTCAACACTAAAGATAGGATCTTTGCTTGACACTGTTATTTGATAATAAAATGCTGCCCAGAAGACCTCACAGTTCTTCGATTGATGCTCTGGGCTGTTTTATATGTTCTGTGACAGTTACCATTTTGTCAAAACAGCCATCTTCAGCTCTGCATTAAAGTACCATGTTCAATCCTACTTTGAGTTTTCAAACTACTGATTCAGTGGGGAAAGGGCTACGGCTGAACTTGGCCGTCACATTACAGTGTCAATCGAAGATAGACGCAAAAAACTGGAGTAACTCAGCAGGACAGGCAGCATCTCTGGAGAGGAGGAATGGGTGATGTTTCGGGTCAAGACCCTTCTTCAGACTGATCTGCAGTCTCTTCCTACACATTACAGTGTGATCTGGAAATCGAATTTAAGCAAAATGAAATTGTATTTGATAGCGAGATTAATTAAAACAATCCACTCACTGCACACTAGAGGCAATTTGTAGACGCCAATTCGCAAACAAAACCATATGCTTTTGGGTTGTGGGAGGAAATCGGAGCACCCTGAGAAAACCCATGTGGTCACAGGAAGAACGTGCAAACTCCACACAGATAGTACCCGAGCTCAGGATCGAACCAGGGTTTCTAGCGCTGTGAGGCACCAATTGCACCCCTGTGCCACCATATTATCAAGATTGACTGCAGTCGACTAGATTATACGGGTGGGTCGCTGCTCCATCTGGACAGACTATCATGGATTAAGATGCAGGAAAGAGGCGCGAGGGCAAGTATTGCTTCTCCTGTGGTTGTAAAGGGAAAGTGTCATATAATGGGGAGTGATTGGTGGGGATGGAAGAGTAGACCAGGGAGTTGCAAAGGGGGGCAATCATTGCAGATGCTGAAAGAGCAGTGGGAATGAACGAGTCCCTGTAATGGAATCTCCTTGGAGTTGATGGAATTGTGAAGGATGATCGATTGAATGCAGTTGCAGGTGCAGTGGAAGATTCGGATGAAGAGAGTTCAGTGTTCCCTCTCTCTGATGGGAAATGGGTAAGAGCAGAGGTGGGGTGGATAGATGAGATGTGGCTGAGGGTTTTGTCTACTATGAGACTATTTGAATATGAGAATACTCAAATAGAGTATTCTCTATAAGAAAATGAAGCATATTTCAGGAAGAAGGAAGAATTTTCTGAGGTAAATGTCTTCTTATTTCTGCATGTATCAGGAATGTCATTTTTGTCCATCTTCACTTTGGTTTATTTTTTCTTTATTTGCTAAGCTGGCCTGCTGGGTTGGTAGCTTTGTTAATGACAACACATTGCAGAGAGAAAGAAGCACATAATGCTTTAACTACCTCTCCGACTATTACCTTAACGCATTTAGTCTCTCCAGTGCTATTCTTTGTACACAGAAATGTGCCGGTATGCACGATTAATAAACATATGTGTCACCTGGCCAGTCAATGAAATAATGATGTTTAACGTTTTTGAGGAGTTGATACGCTGTAATGATGCAAACTTTCACAAAAACAGCATCGTGACTCACCCTATCAGGGATATTCTCTTTTATTTTAGTCTCTTAAAACTAACTTGTTTACTCTCTTTACCTTGTTGCGATAAAGTTCCCAGAGCTGAACATTGAACACATGAGCCCACGTTCAGAACCCACACTAAATACCTCCCCTTGGTCTGAAGACGAGTCCTGACCTAAAGCGTCATCAGTGCATGTTCTCCTGAGATGTTGCCAAGTTACTCCAGCACTTTGTGTCCATCTAGATAGCTCCGCTTCAACTGAAAACCTTACTTCTGATGAATATAGGAAGAGTCTTTTGCTGTGTTGCTTGTACAAGGCCTATTCTATTGTGCTTCCTATAGTGTAGAAGCAGTGGCACAAATAGTTTATTGAGCTCTTTCCAGGTTTCATAGCACTTCTATCTCAAGTACTTCAGAAACCATTTAACTCTGAATAATAGATTTGGAAATTGTTTTGGAGGGAATGGAGACACGAGCGGAATTGTTCTTTGGGGCCAGATATGAGGCTCTGAAATGCCTGGATAGCAACAACAACTGCAATTAATAGCCTTCCAACCAATTACTGGAAATATAGAACAAACAAGTACTATCCAAAGGAATCCTTTCCATCAACTGACAGTGCTTCATTTCTTCACATTTTCCATCATCATTTGTGCAGCATCATTTCATTGGTAATTTTTAATTGCCAATTTTGTCGTCCCAAATTGGTACAATTTCCCTGAACCAAAACCGAGGCTTTAGTCCACTTCTGCTTTGCTTTTCTACAAGTTTGATTGATTGAATAAAAGATACAACATGGAAACAGATCCCTCATCCAACCGAGTCCACCCCAGTCATCAATCATCTATTCACGCTAGTTCTAAGTTATCCCACATTTGCATCCTCTCTCTACATACCAGGGTAATTTACAGAGGCCAATCAACTGATAAACTCACACGTCTATGTGGGTTTTTAGGTTAGAATTACTGCATGGCCTATCGAGTCCACACCAACCATTGATCACACTTTCACACTAGTTCTATGTTATCCCACTTTCCCATCCACATCCTACTCATGAAGAGCAATTTACAGAGACCAATTAACCTATGCTGAATTCGTGATAATTGGCTTGCAGCTCCTGCATCTCTGCAAACAAGGCCAAATTCCCAAAGTACGGGAAATCAATGTTCTCCCTAAGATTGACTCATTCTGATCATTCTTATTTTTGAAGACTATGTATGCTGTCAAACAAATGAGTTGTTGACGAGACAACACATTCCAATTGGCATTGATAACTACTTTTAATTTAATTAAGAAAGATTAAATCTCTAAATAGTTATAATTGTCCTTCAGAGCAGTTCTGGACTTTTGTTTTACAGTTCCTGCTTATATTCAGTCTTAGAGTAACTCAACGGCTCAGACAGCATCTCCGGAGAAAAGAAATGGATGACTTTTCCGGTCTCGATCCAGGTCTAAACTCGCTGAGTTACTCCATCTTTTTGTGTCTGTCTTCCGGTTAAACCAGCATCTGCAGTTCCTTCCTACCCATTTGGACTTAAAAATCATATGGGCTTAAAGTATTGAATTATTTCTGACGACATTTCTCTGAACAGTGCTTCAAAACACTTAATGATCACTTTTAAATAAATATGGATCGAGGGTGGTATTCACTCAATGATTCAATGGTACTTTATTGTCACATGTACATAGGTACAAGTAAATACTCTGTTTTACATACTACCTGGTAAAACCATACAGCAGACCTCACCAAGGCATTACCAAGTTACAAACTGTTCATTGCACAGTCTTATCTTCTGCCCGCAGCATCAATGGTACAAATGCCAAATTAAACCCCTCTTAGGTTGTTAAAATGTACTTTTTAAAAAAAAACTTCCAAGATTCAATAAAAAATAAATTGCATTTATATTTTGTACATTTTTCGATCACTCTCTCTGCAACTCTGTATCTTATGTTCCTTCAGATGTGCTGTGCCCAATATTCCATTAAATAAGGTAAGCAATTATCCACCTGCTCAGAGGCAAGATAACCTTATTAAGTGATTAGCTAAGCACTTCTCCCTGAGGTGCTTAGCTATACCTTTGCCGTATGATATAGAGAGTAATGAATGGGAAGAATTGAGTCTTGTGTTATCATAAGCCTGTAGACACCACTTCTGGACACAAGTGACGGCCAATTAGTCTTTGGGTCAGTTGGTGATAGAAAGCTGCAGCTCATCTTGTATCATCCATTTCATCCTATTACTCAAGGAGAAAATTACTCCCGGAGTCTCGGAACTCAATCACTGAGGTCCTGCCCCTTTGCAGCTAATGCAAGATTGCTGGAGGCAAGTGCTGGTATATTAAGATCAGAAAGAGATGTTTTTTTATGGTCCCAGAGTGGTACTACTCCTTTCCTTTGGTTACCTTGGATCATCAATTTCACGTCAAGCTTGGGGTTAGTTTGCTAGCCTAATGTTCTTGACAGGGAGTTGTGCCTCTCAAACCGATGAGTTAGAATTCATATAAAATTCTATGAAGTGAAAATGAGGAGGATGCTGGAAACCTGAAACAAAAATTGAACTCTGGAAATACTCAGCAGCTCAAGCAGAAAGGGTTCAGAGAAGATTTACGAAGATGTTGCCAGGTCTCGAGGGCTTGAGCTATTGGGAGAGGTTGAGCAGGCTAGGACCTTATTCCTTGGAGTGCATGTGTATGGGGGTGATCTTATAGAGGTATGCAAAATCATGAGAGGAATTGATTAGGTAAATGCACAGAGACTCTTGCCCAGAATAGGGGATCTAGAAGCAGAGGACATACATTTAAGGTGAGGGGGGAAAGATTTAATAGAAACTCGAGGGATGGCTTTTTTTTACACAAAGGGTGAAGGGTTTATGGAACAAGCTGGGGAGGGAGTAGTTGAGGCAGATACTATCATAACGTTTAAGAGACATTTTGACAAATACGTTGGTAGGACAGATTTGGAGGGCCATGGGCCAAGCGCAGGCAGGTGGAATTAGTGCATATGGGCGTATGTTGGTCAGTGTGGGCATGTTGGGCCGAAGGGTTTGTTTCCACACTGTATGGCCCAAGACTAACTTGTAGAGGGGGACACAAAGATAGTTTTTTGGGCAACTGAACTTTCATTAGAATCTTTTCTCAAGATGTTTTTTGATAAAATTTCAGAAACTGGAAAGATTTTCTCTGTTATTCTCTCCACAAATACTGTCTGATCTCATGCATCTATCCAGGTAGAATTGGAGTTGGATTCCGCCGCAAGAGGCACTCTCATTATGAATCCAAATAACCTCGTTCAATGTGGGCCATGCATTTGTTACAAAATAATCAAAGAAAAAGTACATGCACAGAGGGGAATAGATAGATAGATAGGTTGAATGCAGTCTTTTATTCAAACTAAATCGAGAACCAGAGGACATAGGTTTTAGGTGAGAGGGGAAAGATTTAATAGGAACCTGAGGGACAACTTTCTCAAACAGTGGGTCGTGGGCGTATGGAACAAGCTGCGAGATGAGTTACTGTAACGACATTTCAAGGACGTTGGGACAGAAAGTGGATAGGTTAATGGGATATGGGCCAAATATGGGCAGGTAGGACTAACATCTACAGATGGGGCATCTTGGGTAAGTTTGGTTGAAGGGCCTGTTTCTGTGCTGTATGACTCTATAACTCACAGATGGCTCAAGTTGTTGGCAGATTAATGGAAACATGGTTTCTGTGATTGTGACAAAAATGTCAGATTGTTGGAAAGTGACGGGCAATGAATAAATAATGTCCAGAATACAATCTCGAGGCTTCCAATATCGTGGAATCCTCAAGGTTAAGAAACATCACATTATAAAATCTGTTTGCATTAACATTTAAGAATGAAAATATGGGATGGAAATAAAATCACAGAATATGTCAACAAGGTTATTCAGTAAAAACTGATTCCACTTAACTGACGGTTTTTCTTCAATGTTTTAATTACCAACATCAATGAGTGTGTAAGATTTGGAGAGTTCAATTAAAATTTTGACTTTTTTTTTCTCAACCTTCAGTGAAGCAGTTTGCACTCTTAATCTATATTTATGAGCATTTAAATAGGAGAATCCTGTCTTCCTAACTTTTTTTGACACTTGTTTCTTGTGGCCTCAAACTGGTGACATGTGTATTCCCCGTACGGGACACAACAGGGGCTTGATCTCACTTGCAAGAGCAGCTCATTAAACGTTAATGAAGAACGGTAAACTCCTCTTAAAATATTTCAACCAAGGAGCTCCCCAGTAATGTCCCACTCTAATTGGATTCCAGCACCTGGAGACAAGCCGACATAGTATTCACTTTCTTAAATGTTGAGATCCAAGTTTGTCAGAAGACCACAACACATTGGTAATATATGCAGACAAGGGCTCTGCTTCATTGTATTGCAATATTTCTGTTTCATGACAATAGTTGACAGCAATAGCATTTTTCATATAAATGAATAATGAATAAGGTGACTTTATATTAAGTATATTGGAAGTTTGGTCAGCAATTGCCACTCTTGAAGAGTTTATCTTCTATGAATCGAATAAAGTTTAAAGTTAGGTCCTTCCTACAATGTTATTCTGACTCTGCAATTGTATGGTTTACATTTTCTCAAGCTGTTTACATGTACCAAATAATTACAGTAGTTATACTTTGGCTATTCCAAGCAGATGTTTGATTGAGGGCTAAAATACATAAAGGCCATGCTTTAAACCATATTGGGAGGGGAGGAATTGGGGATATGTGAAGACGTGGGAAATGGGGGATAGAGGTGGGGGTGAGACACAAAGCATTATTCAATTTAATTCCCGATGATGAGGCATTTGGGCCAATAGCCAACAATTTTACAATTTGTTCACTTCTTGGTGAAGAGGGAGAGAGTGCATGTGTGTGTGTCCGCATCTATACCCATGCATATGGTAGAACAGAGGGAATAATTTTCAACTTGCTCCCCCTAAGAGTGGAAAACCAGCAATTGAAAATTGAGGGGGGATGCTGCCTGATCCGTTGAGTTACTCCAGCATTTTGTGTCCAGCAACGTTGGGCTATTTGTTGCACTCACTAATCTGCCTGGTTGTCTACTGCTCACTGGGATGTGAATGAGCTCTGCAGTCCTTCGCCAGATGTTGTATCCAATATGACTGCAGCACATCAGCCTCATTGTCAGTGAACTTAGGCAGGTACAAAAATAGACAGATCTGGATTAAATTAAATTGAGACATCCGAGCCTGCAAACAGTGCTGTGAATCATTCAATTGGAGCTGATGATTAAGTGCGGCATGCAACCCTGTGGATTATATTTCAGAGGCAGAGAAGTTTGAATGATAAACAGCGCTGGGACTTATGATGGAAGAATAGTGTATGATGGACAGTTTTGGTCTATTCTTGCCGAAATAATGCAATTTTGATGCCAAATCTTATTGACATTGATTCATCTCGCAAGATTAAACGCTTTTGCCTTTTAGCATTTCAATAGACAATAGGTGCAGGAGTAGGCCATTCGGCCCTTCGAGCCAGCACCAATGTCATTTCAATATTTTATCAAGAGGCAAGGTTAGCAGCTGTTGTATTAACATGCAACAAATCCATGCAATATGAAATGGGTAAGAGGACCATTGGAATCACAGTTGGGCACAGAGGGGTCATTATAACTGATTTATTTAATTGGGTAAGAGGTCAGAAAATTATTGGAAGGCATGTTTTGCAAATCAGTAGGAAGTTTAGAGATCTGAACTAGAGATGGAGTGGAGAAATGCACAATGGAGAATTTGGGAAGATGGACACAGAATGCTGGGGTAACTCAGCGAGACAGGCAGCATCTCTGGAGAGGAGGAATGTGTGACATTTTGGGTCGAGAGCCTTTTTCAGACGTAGAGTTGGGGGAAAGGGAAACAAGACATATACAGTAGATGGTGATGTAGAGGTCTTCTTTTCATTGGGAAGGGCTTACCTGAAGCACAGTCTCAATATTGGACCACAGGCCTAGGTCTGCTCTGCAGTTCATTTAAGCCATCTTTACATATTGGCGGGTAAGTGAAAGCCTGCTTCTTCATCATTTCGTTTCCGTGGGCGTGTTTGTGCTTATTCAGGCATCTCCATTCATGAGGGCACCAGGCATATAGCGCTGCTGAAAGAACATTTACGTTTTTGTGTAACATGCACGATCTAAACTAAACTAAACTTCCCAATTTGCTATTATGAAAGATTTTTCATTGAAGTTAGGTGGTGAAGTTATATTGAACTTGTACAAATCAGTAGTAGGAACATGGGTCCCAAAAATGTCAATACAATATGAAGCTGTTAAAGAATTTGCAGTAAAGATATACTAAAATAAGTTCATAATTACATAAGTTCTAGGAGTAAAATTAGGCCATTCGGCCCATCAAGTCTACTCCTCCAGTCAAACATGGCTGACCTATCTAGAATGTTTCAAAGGATGAAGAATGTGGCTATAAGTTTAGACAGGAGGAGCTGGTATTATTCTAGGAGCAAAGAAAGCTGAGAGGAGATTTGATAGAAGTGGAGAAGATCATAACTGGTTTGAATGAAGCAGATAGAACAAAAAGCTATTAACGTTGGTGAATCCTGGCAACATCCTCGTAAATCTTCTCTGCACTCTCTCCAGCACAATGACATCCTTCCTATAGATGAGGAGGGTTGTGTAGTCTGGGCTACGTCCTCCGTTCTCTGCAGCCTCTTACATTCCTGTGTGTTGGAAGTACTCTATCAGGCCGTGATGTAGCTGTTAATCGTATTGCAGTCGGGGAGAGGTTGGGGGGGGGGGGGGGGGGGGGGTGTGGGTGGGGGGAGGGGGGAGAATCAAAGTTCAAAGATCAATGGAATTACCATATAACGACCATATTGTGTCCTGCACTTTGCTTGCAGGGCTAGTTTTTCCTGGGATTGCACAAGAAGTACTTACATAGTCACACACATGTTAAACAGGATTATTGCACAGTGCTTGATATACAGAAATCTTCTGCTATGGCACCACAAAGAGATACATGCCCAGAAGCACTTGTTTGACTTTTCAGAGTGACAGGGAAAAAAACTGTAACTCATTATTATTGTGTTTCAGTTTGAGAAAAAAAAAAATCAATTTTCAATTACATAATTCTGAAAAACAAACAGCATTATGTGATTGAATTTCTCGGCAAGTTTTTCGTAAAGTTGTCTAATACAGATCCTCCCAAGCTTCTGACAGGCACCACTAACTGGATTTCCACACATAGAAGAAACTGACAGACGCTGACATAACTTAATCTATAGATTGTTTGGAAATTAATCTATTCCGGTTTAACTTCCCCTGTATGACTTTAAGGAAGATTTATGCTTCTGAGCTTTTGACAATTCATTTTGTGCTCCATTCTAAAGGTCAGGGACCCCAGGAAGAGCCCACTGTATTTAATTTTGTCTTTGACAGATTAAAGTAGCAGATTTGCAATGGGATCCCCATTGGAAACAAAAAAGAGAATTAATCACAGATTCAGATTGTTCCAAAGACTTTATAGTCAATAACAGCTGGTAGAGACGCTGCCTCACAGCTCCAGAGACCTGGGTTTGATCCTGACCTTGGCTGCTGTCTGTGTGGAGTTTGCACCTTTTCCCTGAGAGAGCCTGGGTTTTCTTCCAGGTATTTCGGTTTTCTCCCACATTCCAAAGATGTGCGGGTTTGTAAGTCAGTTGGCCATATTTATGCTTCTGAACTTTTGACAATTTTGACACTCCGAATGTGTAGGGAGTGGATGATGAGAAATTGGAATGAAACAGAAACTCATGTGAACAGATTCTTGATGGTTGGTGGCATGGTCTGTGGGCAAAACTAAAGTGATTTTGAAGCATAGTCACTACTGCGTATGGTAATATGGCAATCAATTTATGCACCGCAAATGTTCAAAATTGCAACATGGTACATTTTGTGTTTGTGATGGCATTTGAGATATAAATATTGACCAGGCAACTGGGAAACTGTTCTGCTCTCCTTAAAATATGTAGTGCATTCATTTGATGTCCACCGTTAAGATTTGCTGAGATCTTCATTTCGGAACAAAGAACTGCAGATTCTCGTTTATACCAAAGATCTACATAAATAGACAATAGACAATAGGTTCAGGAGTAGGCCATTCGGCCCTTCGGGCCAGCACTGCCATTCATTGTGATCATGGCTTCTTCTTCTTTCGTGTGGCGTGCACAGCCTAAAGTTGTTGGACAACTTGTTCTATTTGATCTTCTGTGTGTGCACGTCAAATTGATTGCATTAGTCGAAACAGGGCGGACCACGTGAAGGTTGCAATCTTCCACCCCGTGATCATGGCTGATCATCCCCAATCAGTACCCTGTTCCTGCCTTCTCCCCATATCCCCTGACTCTGCTATCTTTAAGAGCCCTATCTAGTTCTCTCTTGAAAGTATCCAGAGAACCGGCTTCCACCATCCTTTAAGGCAGAGAATTCCACAGACTCACAACTCTGTGAGAAAAAGGGTTTCCTCGTCTCCGTTCTAAATGGCTTACCCCTTATTCTTAAACTGTGGCCCCTGGTTCTGGACTCCCCCAACATCGGGAACATGTTTCCTGCCTCTGGCAAACCTTTAACAATCTTATATGTTTCAATAAGATCCCCTCTCAACCTTCTAAACTCCAGAGTGTACAAGCCCAGCTGCTCCATTTTCTCAGCATATGACAGTCCCGCCATCCCGGGACTTAACCTTGTAAACCTACGCTGCACTCCCTCAATAGCAAGAATGTCCTTCCTCAAATGAGGGTACCATAACTGCACAGAATACTCCAGATGTGGTCTCACTAGGGCTCTGTACAACTTCAGAAGGACCTCTTTGCTCCTATACTCGACTCCTCGTGTTATAAAGGCCAACGTGCCATTCGCGTTCTTCACTGCCTGCTGTACCTGCATGCTTACTTTCATAGACTGATGAACAAGGACCCCCAGATCCCATTGTACTTCCCCTTTTCCCAGCTTGATGCCATTTAGATCGTAATCTGTCTTCCTGTTTTTGCAACCAAAGTGGATAACCTCACATTTATCCACATTAAACTTCATCTGCCATGCATCTGCCCACTCCCCCAACCTGTCCAAGTCATCCTGCATTCTCATAGCATCCTCCTCACAGTTCACACTGCCACCCAGCTTTATCATCTACACATTTGCTAATGTTACTTTGAATCCCTTCATCCAAATCATTGATGTATATTGTAAATAGCTGCGGTCCCAGCACCGAGTCTTACAGATACTTTTAAAGTGCTGGAGTAACTCACCGTATCAGGCAGCATCTCTGGAGAGAAAGGATGGGTGACCTTTCGGGTCGGGACCCTTGAAAAAGGTCCTGACCTGAAACATCACCCATTCTTTTTCACCAGAAATGCTGCCTGACCCACTAAGTTTACTCCAGTGCTGTGTGTCTATCTTTGCCTTAATATGGGATCTTATTTGAAGATAATATCCACAACAGGGCGAGGTTATGTATTTGCCTCTCTGGAGTCAGATTTAAGCCACACAGTCTGTTCTAGAGCCAAGAGTTCTACCTTTCAGTTCAGACAGATATTCAGAGTTGTATGTTCCAAGGAGCTGATTTGATTACTTGATATTTACGCATTTCTCTTTGGTCAGCCCTGCAAGGTGGAGTTTAACATTATTTCATTTACTTCCACACAAAATCACTTTTTGGTAGAGACTGCAGCATTCCCTGTACATCCATCAAACAATATAGAAAAGGCTATCTGACATTCACTATGCAGTCAGATGAAATGCCCAACAGATTGCTTCATACAGTCAGATGAAACAGATTGTTGCTGACAGTTATGAATGGCTAAGGTAATTAGAAGCCTAATATCATATAGCAATAACGCTCAGTGCTCAGACTGTAGTGAAGATGTCAAGTTATAATACAGATTTACCTTCTACATATTGAGGCATCGGTTTGCCATACAGCTCAGTGAATCAGCACATATTTCTCCCGAGAGATTCTTATTTAACATGCATTCTTAAAAAAAAAAAATTAATTAGGCTTATTATTAGTTTACATGGGAACAGGTGAATCTACTCTGTTCCGTTCATCCTACCTGCTGATAACAGATGGCGTTATCAACTTAGTGAAGTGCTCCCTCAAGTGTTGCTTCTGAATCAGTGTGTGTAAAAAATATATACATCCAATACTAATGCTTTATCACCATTTTGGGATACTTTTAGGCCTGCCCTTGTAACACAGATGAACCTGGGAACAACCATTTCCGAGCTTGGAAATGTAATCAGTAAATGAACTGTAAATACACTATTCCAGATGCATTTTATGGCCAGCTATCCAAAATGGACAGCATACAAAGCACCTGTCTTTCACTGCATCTAAAACAATGTCCTTCATGTTTCCTCATACCTCCTTCCCCAATGACTTTTCCTGCCACATCCTGTTTTAAGGTCCTGCTTGACACATCCTGTGACAAGGTCCTGTTTTAAAGCAGGACCTTGTTCCTAATGGAAGCAGACTTCCCCAATGACTTTTTAACTTGACATCTTCACTACAGTCTGAGCACTGAGTGTTATTGCTTTAGGCGTGCGCAGCTGTAGGTCAACTTGTTCTATTTGACCTTGTTTGTGCACGTCGCGTTGATTGCATTAGTCGAAACAGGGTGGACCACGTGAAGGTTGCAATCTCCCACCGCTGACTTTCCAGTATTTTCTGCCATTCATTGCAGAAGATGGAAAGGCCTGTTAATTGCAGTACAGATTACAATTAAAATTAAAACACAAAATACTTGTGCTATCACACCAGGATTAGTGCTGAGTGAATCCAGAGATTCTGATGCCATGCAGTCTGTGTTACAAGCAATAATATCCTCTCTGGTCCCCCAAATTAGCCTCATGATATTTGTCCTTTTTATTCCCACTGCACCCGTTCTCCACTGTTCCTTACAGCTTCTTACAGTACGTGATCCTCTAATTCTTCCAGTGTTTATTTTATCCATAAATTCACAGGGAATACACACAGGAATACACATAATCTCGGAATATTGCCATGAGGTAATATGGTAATGTTCTCTGTTTGTTAGTCTAGCCATTTCATCATATTGCTTTTCTTTCTTTTCTCTTATCACGTGAAATGTTATTTGGTTAAATCTGGGAATTTAGCTGAAATCTCAAGTTAATACTCAATCTGAATGAGTGGATTGCAAATGTGAGAACCCTGATAACCAGACTGGGAACTGTCGTGGACACATTGGCAGCCTTGATTGAAACACTGTAGAAACAGCAGATTTTTACAGAAATGTACAAATTTCCCAGGACACTCATTCAAACCTGCACAGAATTAATTTCATCAAGACCTGCGTAAGACTCTGCAGTGAAACGTTAACTTGGTTATCAAATGCTCCCTATTTATTCTCGCTCTTCAGTGCCCGATATATACCTCATGCAAGTGTGGACGATTCTATGTAATAGAGTCATAATCATACAGCATGGAACAGGCCCTTCGGCCCAACTTGTCCATGTCGTCCAAGATGTTCATCTATGCTGATCCCACCTGCCCGTGTTTGGCTCCTATCCCTCTAAAGCTTTCCTATTTGTGCACTGGGACTGGAACAATTTAATTTTTGTTGCTAATGAAAATTTGAATTGTGATAATGCTGTGTTTTGGTGCATTGTGTGATCCAAATTTTATCAAAAATTAAACATTACTGAGTATCAAGGGCATCAAACAAGTTATAGGATCCTCTTTGCTTCAGGATGACATGTGCAAGGGCATTTGGAGTTGGCCATCTGCTGACCTTTTCTGCAGATGTGTATTTCCAAAACACCTGTGAAACCTTTGTGTAATTCAATTAGTGCTGTTTTAACCAGAACTCAGCCTTATGTAAAGAGCACCCCTCTGAGCTTGTCCAAGCAAGTGGTGGGAATAATTAAAATCATTTCTTGGCTCCCTGACTGCAACCCAGCTCAGCCATTTTTCCCAATTGTGGAAACTTTTGCCCTCATCCTTCCCTGAGGTTTACCTGAGCTCCATTCCCCTGATGCACGATCTCCATCTGTCTCTACAGTTGATGTCGGACCTGCTGAATTCTTCCGGTAATTTGTTTTTTTTCCTCTCTAATTCCAGCATTCGCAGTCTCTTGCTTCTCAAATAAAATATTTTCTCTTTATCATGATATTTGATCGGCTTGGTATGAATCTGTCATTTTATTTGCCGAATGTCTTATTCATTCCCCAACAAGATATTTGTCTCTCCTAACAAACTCAATGATCGTGGCGATCCAGACTGAAACAGCTCCACAGACTCTCCAATTACTGATGTAAATGCAGGCAAATCTAAGATGTTTCTTAGCTCAGCAAGAATAGTAATAATCAACTCATTGTCATCTTTACAGATCTTTAAGTTTGTTTAATTTTTAATCCTCCACCAACCAGGAAACAAAATGGAGGCACAAGGAACAAACTTGGCAGAAGAAAGATAGGTAATAATGGACCTTCCACTGAGGGCAGTGCTAAATACATCTTAGTTAGAGTTGTTAGAAGATCAAAATAAGAGAAGATCAAAAGAAGTGTGGATGCTGAATACCTGAAATTAAAATAAATCAGAAGACATTATCGGTGCTCAATAGGTCAGACAGGACCTGTGGTGAGTGAGAGAGAGAGAGAGAGAGAGTAATGGGCTTGTCCCACTTTCACGACCTAATTCACGACCTCTGCCGAGTTTGCCCTTGATTGATACTCGCAGCATAGTCGCGAGGTCATAGGAGGTCGTAGCAGGCCGTGATGCTAGTCGTAGGTACTCGTGGCATCAAGTAGGTCGGGGTGTTTTTTCTAGCATGATAAAAAATGTCCATGAGTAAAAAAGGCCGTGAATTAGGGCGTGAAAGTGGGACAGGCCCTTTAATGATTCGGGTTGATGGCCTTTCATCAGACCCATCGAACTGAAACATTTATTCTTGTTTTTCTCACTGCAGAATTGCTGAGCATTTCCAGTGTTTTTTTTCCCAATCAGACACAAATGAACCCCCCTCATATCAAATGTTGAAATAGAAAGGGAAAAGGGAAAAGAAAAGGAAAATAGCTTGATAAGAAAATGGACAGAATCAAAATGGAAATACTACTTGTATAACAGCTTCAGTATTATAAAAACATCCAATGTGTTCCATGGAGATAAACTGGATGCAATGTAGCAATAACAATGGCAAAATAACTGATAACGTGGTGCATGAGGTTGTGAGAATGTTGGTGACGATCAAGAGAGCCGCAGAAAGCTTGATGAGAATTGGGAGAGAGTTCCAAGATGTTGGGTGAAAGAACTATGCATGGAGCAAAATAGTGTGGGAATGCAGAAAAGGTCAGTGTCTAGCCATTCGAAGGCATGTCTAGACATAAAACACAAACTTCCCCCAAATGCATTTCTCGTTTGGAAGAGGTGATTATTGCTTTCAGTTAAAGATGACATTTCTAATGGAGACGCAAGGAACTGCAGATGTTGGAATCTTGAGCAAAACACAAAATATTGGTGGGATTCAATGGGTCAGGCAGCATCTGCGGAGGGAATGGACATTCCTTCTTCAGATCCGAAACATCATCTGCCCATTCTCTCCACAGATGCTGCCTGATCTGTTGAGTTCCTCCAGCACTTAGTGTTTTGCTGACATTTCTAATCCTTATTTCAGTTTTGAGCTCTTCTGTACCCTGTTATCCATATTGCAGCAGTGATTTTCAACAAGCATTTCCACTTTGAGTGATCATTCTGTACCAATTGTTAGTTCATATCTACAAGCAGTAGATAATTTGTAGCGAACATGAAAAGGGATCCATTTACGGACTCATACCCCGGCTTTATATAACACACGATAAAAATAAACTCTCAAATTAAACATGACAGTCTTGGAGATTAGCAAAAGGCTTTCAATCTACATCTAGGCATTAGAGGTGGTCGAAGCTGCTAATTTATCTCATTAATGGCTTTTCCCAAGTATGCAGCAGTTGATTCTATTTCAGATTTATTCATTTCCAGAGGCAATGTCAGCCAAAGTCAAAGTAGGAATAATGAAAAACATACCGTCGTTCATTTTCTGCTTCACTGTAACTATTTAAATTTAGAGAGGACTGCATGTCAAAGTTACTCCTCCGTATTTTTGACAGTATTAACCTCTGGTTGCGAAATACCTTCCATTTGTTCCATACGTGGCTGATGCCTGCACATTTTGCATTTAACTGCTCAATTCTATTAAACTGAAAAAAGCCACCCTTGGAGAGGTGCACTTTTTAAGATGATGCCCCCACAAATGTATCAAATCAGGCATTCCAGGCTCTCAGCTCAGTGATGATGAAAGAATTGCAATATACCTTCGAGTCACACTGGCTGTGGCTGGAGAGCTCCTAAGTGATGGTATTTCTAAGGCATTTGAAGCCCTTGTACTACAAAGGTAGAGAGGAATGGGGAAGATGTGCTGCGATGAGTCGCTGCAGTTTCATTCTGCAGAAAATAAACTGCAATCAAAATGTGCTGATAAAAGATGGAGGATGTGGGCACGGCGGCATGGTGGTTACATTGCCGGAATAATAATCCGGAGAAATGAGACTTTCAAATCTCCGGAGACTTTCAATTCAATTAAATAAATCGGAAATAAATTGTCACTTCTGAGGTCTGAGGTTCCCACCTGCCTCAAAAGGGCATCAATAATACCGGTGCCCAAGAAGAGCAAGGTGACGTGCCTCAATAACTGTCGACCTGTGGCACTAACGCCTGTGGAGATGAAGTGCTTTGAGAGGTTGATCATGGCGCAAATCAACTCCTACCTCGACAAAAACCTGGACCCACTGCAGTTCGCTTACCGCCACAACAGATCAACGGTGGACGCGATCTCGCTGGCCCTCCACTCCGCTCTGACCCACTTGAACAACAGAAACTCATATGTCAGGATGTTATTCATTGACTACAGCTCGGCATTTAACACAATCATCCCCTCCAAGCTGGTTACCAAACTCGCAGAACTAGGTCCCTGCGCATCCCTCTGCAATTGGATCCTCGGCTTCCTCATTCACAGACCAGTCTGTTCATATTGGTGGAAATGTGTCAGACTCGATAACAATCAGCACGGGAGCACCTCAAGGCTGCGTGCTCAGCCCCCTGATGTACTCACTCTATACTCATTTTTTTGAGTGGTTTTTTTTGTGTTTTTTTGTTTGTTTATTTTTGTTAGAAGTAAGTACAGTAGTCTGGTACTTAAGTACCTAATACATAAATACATATTCTCATTCTTGTACAACTTCATACTTTTAGTTCAATAATTAAAAAAAAAAGTGAGAGAAAACTCACTCTATACTCATGACTGCGTAGCCGGTCATAGTGCGAACTCCATTATCAAGTTCGCTGACGACACCACTGTTGTGGGACGTATCACTGATGGGGATGAGTCGGAGTACAGAAGAGAGATCGAGCGACTGTCCATATGGTGCCAGCACAATAACCTGGCCCTCAACACCAGCAAAACCAAGGAACTGATTGTGGACTTTGGAAGGAGTAGGATGGGGACCCACAGTCCTGTTTATATCAACGGGTCGATGGTTGAAAGGGTCAAGAGCTTCAAATTCCTGGGCGTGCACATTTATGAAGATCTTTCCTGGTCCGAGAACACAGATGCAATTATTAAGAAAGCTCATCAGCGCCTCTACTTCCTGAGAAGATTACGGAGGGTCGGTCTGTCAAGGAGGACTCTCTCTAACTTCTACAGATGCACAGTAGAGAGCTTGCTGACCGGTTGCATCGTGGCTTGGTTTGGCACCTTGAACACCCTGGAGAGGAAAAGACTACAAAAAGTAGTAAACACTGCCCAGTCCATCATTGGCTCTGACCTTCCTTCCATCGGGGGGATCTACCACCGTCGCTGCCTCAAAAAGGCTGGCAGCATCATCAAGGACCCACACCACCTTGGCCACACACTCATCTCTCTGCTACCTTCAGGCAGAAGGTACAGGAGCCTGAGAACTGCAACAATCTGGTTCAGGAATAGCTACTTCCCCACAGCCATCAGGCTATTAAACCTGGCTCGGACAAAACTCTGAACATTAATAGTAAGATTAAACGAGAACTTACCAAGTTTGAAGGTTGATCTGTATTTTTCGAGGAGTCGCGGTGAGGGATTTCGTGAAGACCCCGCCAGCACGCCTGCGCGGCATCCTTCAAAGCAGCGGTGTGGAATCACAGAACCAAACCATGACTAAAAAATAGTAAGATGAAAACGTAGAACTACCTGGTTGACCTTATGATAGAGGGTGGGAGCGGTGGGCACGAAATCCCTCACCTCGACTCCTCGTAAAATACAGATCAACCTTCAAACTTGGTAAGTTCTCGTTTAATCTTACTATTTTACTTTGGAGTCACGTGAGTGACTTCATGAAGATTTCAAAGCTCTGTGATTTCACGCCCTGGACAACGTCCATGCTTATCACACTGCCGCCAGTCTGATGGAGGAAGGCTGTTAATGGAGTTCAGTCGAAACTGGCTGAAAAATCAACACAATTTATTAATCAAATAAACAACAAACCCCTAAATCGGGGCCAGACATTTACTGAGCGGTACCCAGGTGGCTTCTGCAAATGTCGCAGGGGCGGCCAGAGGCTTGTTATAGAACCGTTGAAAGGTTTTTCCCACTGGCCCAGCCCGCGGTGGCGAGAATGTGGTCCATGGTCACCTCCATGGCTCTTGCCGCTGATATGGATGCAGCCCTGGTGGAATGAGACTTAAAAAATGTTAGTAGCAACTCCTGCTGCATCCAGCACCACCCTGAGCCACCTGGCGATCGTCTGTGTAGTCACCCAATGATGCGGAGGTTTATGGCTGATGAGGAGCCCCTGTTCCTTCATCCTGATAACTCCAGTAACTCGGATGTAGTGGTGGAGATGGGTGACTATGCAGAGAGTGGCATCTACAGGGTACGCCCGAAATTCCAACTGCAGCCCATGCGCCCCTGGCCTGTGCTGTTTTAATAATTCTTTGACAAAGAAATTTATTTGACCAGGGGTGGCCACCATGCTGTCCAGTCGCAGTTTCTGTAACGTCTGGGCTCGTTGGGCTGTAGTCAGTGGCATAAGCATCACCACCTTGAGGGTGAGCTGTTTCAATGGTAGCTCATCTATTGGAGCCCAGCTCCTCAGTAGGGTCAGCACGATCCCCACATCCCACGTTACTGTATATCTGGGTCGTGGAGGGTTGGTGTTGAACACTCCCCTCATTAGTTTAGACACCAGGTGGTTGGAGCCGACACCTATATCCAGGTATGAGGACAGCGCACTCCTGGCGCTGTTGATGGCACTGTAGCTGAGGCCAGCATCGAAATGGAGGCCTGCTAGAAACTCCAACACATCAGGTATTGTTGCCGAGTTGGAAGACTTGTTGGTCCGGGCACAGAATGCCTCCCACTTTCTGATTTGGGTGAGATATTGTTTCCGAGTTGATTCTCGGCATGATGCGGCGATAAGGTCTATGGCTCTTAACAAGATGCCTGCCCGGATGAGTGGTCTTTCAGAACCTGCAGGCCAACAAGTTTAAATGACCATGGCAAGGATGACTGACCCCCCGTAATGGAGTGAGTAATCAATTTGGGATGTTTCCCAATCGCCATCCATGGTTGTTTTAAAATTTCTACAACCATCGGGTACCATGGTTGTGTAGGCCAGTCGGGAATGATCAATATGCCAGATGCAGAGTCTAGTTTAATTTTCTGCAATACCCGACTGGTGAGGCAGAATGGGGGAAATGCGTAGCAAACCATTTCCCCCAATGGATCGAAAACGCATCCATTGCTATTGCCCCAGGGTCTGGTTCCCACAACACATACGTTGGTATTCGATGGTTCAGCCTGGACGCAAATAGGTCAATATCTGGTGTCCCAAAATGAGCTATAATATCTCCAAAATTTGGGGGTTCAACATCCACTCAATGTTGTCATTGAAGACACGTGACCTGGTGTCCGCCACTGAATTAAGCTTCCCAGGCAAATAGGTCGCAGTAATCCAAATATTTCTTTCAATGCACCAGTGCCAAATTGTATTAGCCAATTCATCGCAACTAGCGACCTGATACTACCCATATGATTGATGTAAGCCACTACTGTAGCATTATCTATTCGAAAGCGGACATGTAATCCCGTGAATTAGTACAGTAAGCCCGCAGTCCATGAAATGCCCCCAGTATTTCTATATAGTTTATCCCATGTGACTCCAGGAATGTAGACTCATGAGAGTTCCATCTGCCACCACAGCTGGACATCGTACCAGTTGCTCCCCAGCCTGGTGCACTTGCGTCAGTTAGTAGCACAACATCAGGGTTGCTCACTATAATAGGTCAATGACATTCTTTAATATTATCTACCCACCATTGTAGCTCATTTCTAGCTTCCGGTGGTAATCGAATTGGCCGATCAAAGCGGCCAGCATTTGTTTTTTAATGCTGTGATATTTGATCTTTGTAAATTTCGGTAGTGTAGCGGTCCGAATCGTGCAGCTGGGAATGTAGTTACCAATTTAGAGTTACCAATACCAATAACTTTTGCTGTTTGCCGAATGGTCGATACCCTGGCGCAAGCAAGATTGTGGCACTCTTCTATTATAGCAGTAGCTTTATTAGTTGGGATGATAAACTTCATTAAATTGGTGTCTAGGGTGAACACCAAATAATCCATAACCCGTACCGGGTGCAGTTTTGATTTGTCTGGATGGATTACAACCCCAGCTTCTCAAGCAGAGCCTTGGTTGCAGCCACTCCTTGAATTGCCAATTGGAGGGTCTGCCCCACTATAAGGATTTCATCCAATATGCCATCACTATAATCTTGTTGTCGGAGAAGATACAGGTAAATACCAATTTGGTAAACAGCCTAGGGCTGTGATGATTCCATTAGGCAATGCACCCTTCCAGACAACTTCAGAATTCCCTGTGAGCCTCAGCGATGGGCACCGTATAGCATGCTTCTTTCAAACAGATGCATGCCATAAAGTACCCGGGGTAAAGCATCTGCCTAGCTGTTCCAAAAGTATCCATTTTGAAATGGGTATATTGTACAAAAGTGTTCAACTCAGTTAAATCTATTATAATCCGACATCCCCCTTCTTTTTTTTTTCTTTTTTTACTGCTGGTGAACATATTAGACTCAAACTCAATAGGTCCATGCTTGGTTATGCCAATTACCCCTTTTTCTGCTCGCCGTAGAATTTCAGCATGCCCTGCCTCCACCTCTTTTTCGGATAGAATAAATTCCTACGAGGCGAATGCTGGGTAGGGGAATTTATACCTCCAACAAATTATATACCCTTGAACACTTTGTAAAATAAACTCATCTGTGGTGACAGTTTTCCCATATGTCCAAGGCAGCCCGCAATCGCCCACCTATTCGTGCAGGAGGGATACTACGGCGTGAGAGGAGCCAGACCCCCTTACCTCCATAGTTAACGGCGGTTCCGTACATACGGTGCTTCGGGTGGACGTTATGGAGGTTGACGGGCCGGCAGGCCGCTGTTGGCCTTGCCCTAAAAGGTCGTTGTGTTTGTTGAGATGGAGGTAGGTAGGGTCTTTGTGCCCTATCCGGCAGCTTTGGTTCACAGGTTGTATTAGGCTGTTGCCGGTGATATGGGTGAACTCTGGCCGATGGAGTTTCATGAGGCCCGCTGTTTTGGCCTCCTTTGTCCAGTCCCTTCACCTGTTTGGACAGGTCTCCAAACAACTGATGCGGCGGTGGAGCGGTAATGGTCGGCACAACCCCGCGAATTTGGGGTTGAGTGTGGGCTATATGGAGCTCTTACGCAGGCAATTTATCTCATACTGGGCGTTGCATAGGAGTGCCAGTGCATCTTGCTGTTTATTGGACACATTATCCCCGACCAGAGTCCTAGCAAACGCCGTTATGCCCGTGGAGAACCTTTCTCCAAGGTATTATTGAGAACCTGACTCCGGAGTTGGTGCGTAATTAGGCAGTCAATGGTGCCCGCCAATTCGTGGTGCAGGGGTTCACCTGTCTGGGTGGAAACGGCAAACTTCACTCACCACATCCAGCATATCCTCCTCATGCTCTGGTTCAGCGGTCACTGGCTGTCCCGGGTCGTCTTCAAACACAGCAGCTGGGCAATCATTAATGCTTCTGGCTGGAGACGATGAGGTGCTGAGTGGTGTCCGCGCACGGCTAGTGGATGTCCGCGAGTCCCGTTCTTCTCGTTCCCGGTCCCGCTGGAGGAGTTGCTCCACTAAGAGCTCCAACAGCTCTATGCGACCGTCCCTGCTATATGCAGCGGACGAGCCGACTTCCCCAGGCCCTGCGAACTCACTGGGGCTTCCACCATCGGACCACACCTCCATAAGGTGCTGTCTAGGGTCCAATGGCAGGTCGTCGTGACCTACAGCCCAAGTAGGATCATACGACTCCCGCACGGACTCTCCGCTAGTCTGTCATCTCCGAGACTGTGGCGGCCCACCTGTTTGATAAGAAGGCAGGTGAGTTGAATCGGCGCGGCCCCCGGAACCTGGCTCCCCGGAGTCCGTGCAGGCTTACCTCCACTCTTGCCCATCTTTTAGCGTGGAGGCGCATGGTCGGCCGCTCGCAGCGCTGAGCTGACCGACCGCTTCCTGCTGCCACCTCCGCCCTTGACCGCAGCCTGACGGGGTGTGTTGTCGGCGGTATCTGCTCCAGCAGGCCTACTCGACGCAGCAGTGATGTTGCCAGGCTGCACTACGGCAGATTCCCTGGCTGTGGTACGTATGTGCACATTGCAGGGCTCCCCTGTCATGCGGCTGTCCCCGGCCCAGCCCCCTCGGGTCTTCTGGAGCTCTGGGAGAGGTTGCCTGTGAAGAACAAGACCCCTTGCCACGTACCTGTATCCCCCCTTCTTCTCTTGGGGGAAGGGGGCTCGGAGTCTGGATCCGTTGCATCCAGCTCCGGAGCGGTAACCCATTCGGGTGAGTCGGCCCCTGAATCAGCGGGAGCGCCCGACTTCCGCATTCCTGCCCCCACCACGCGTTGAAGCTGCTGGCGTTCCTTGCAGCTCCGGGGACAAGGGCCCTTGGCTGGCCGCAGCTCAGCTCCTTGACAGCGTCGTCCTCCGGCCCTTGTCCATGCTGTGAAGAAAAAGGTAATACTTACCTGCCGGTCTTGTGAAGGAGCCGGAGGAGAGAGCGCACTCCCCCCCCCCAGCCTGCCGGTGCGAGTGCGCGCGACGATATGCCGCGCATGCGTGCTGGCGGGGTCTTCACGAAGTCACTCACGTGACTCCGAAGTAAAATATCCCTCCACCTGTTATTTGCACTTTATTAATATATTAATTAATGTGTGTATTTAAGTATATAATTGCAGTCAATGCCTACTATGTTCTGTTGTGCTATGCAAAGAAAGAATTTCATTGTCCTGTCAGGGACACATGACAATAAACTCTTTTGACTTTTGACTTTTGACTTTGAAATATGCAGCACCTGCAATAATACACATGAAACAATCAAACTGTTGCAACAAGCTATCTGCTGCTCTTTGGGGAAGGATATCACAACAGTCTGCCCCTTAGTTCCACTGTACTTGAAGCTGCATGCTCATGACTGAACGGTCGAGGGTCTGCTGCTGCTAAAGTCTTCTCCAATTTTTGGACCAGTTCATTGTATTGAAAGGAAATAAGATGATGAGGGACCACAGGACAATCTATAAAACAGAACTCCATAAAGATAGGAGGAATGTGCATATTAGTATTTAAGGAGAACATTGTCCATCAACATTTGTGGTCAAATGCATACAAATTGGATTGTATCAGAATTGGGTGATATGTAGATGGAGTGCATGCAAGATTATGTGGATGGAATGGGTACAAAATCACATAGATTGAGAATGTAAAATGCCATTTAAAAAAAACTGTAAAAGCTGTGAACCGAAATTTGTTGGCATCAATAATCTCTGGAAGACAACCAGCCTGCCCACGTGGCCCCAATCGATAGTGAAGAAAGCAAACTCAATGCTAGCATTTATTTCAAGAGGACATATACAAAAACAGGGATATAATGCGGAGGCTCTATAAGGCGCTGGTAAGGCCGCATTTGGAATACCGTGAGCGATTTTGGGCACCATATCTGAGGAAGGATGTGCTGGCTCTGGAGAGGGTACAGAGGAGGTTTACATGAATGATCCCAGGAATTGGTAGGTTAACCTATGATGAGCGTTTGTCGACACTGGGCCTGTACTCACTGGAGTTTAGAAGAATGAGGAGGGACCTCATTGAAATGTCATAGCCTCAGAATTAAAGGACGTTCTTTTAGGAAAGAGATGAGGAGAAATGTCTTTAGTCGGAGGGTGGTGAATCTGTGGAATTCTTTGCCACAGAAGGCTGTGGAGGCCATGTCAGTGGATATGTTTAAGGGTGAGATCGCTAGTTTTCTGATTAGTACGGGAGTCAGAGGTTATGGGGGGCAGGCAGGAGAATGGGGTTAGGAGGGAGAGATAGATAAGCCATGATTGAATGGCGGAGTAGGCTTGATGGGCCGAATGGTCTACGTCTACTCCTATCACTTATGATCTTATAAACCCCACTGAGCCTCCAGCAGCATAATCTCCCTCATCCCCTGCAATCCTCCAACTCGGGCCAAATTTGTACAAAACATTTCATGAAGTGCTGCCTTAGTGGAAAATAAACCACAGAGCATCTTCAAGGATGGTATAATATCCAGTTGAGATTCAACTGGAATGTAATGTTCTCTCAAATCGCACCTTCTCTGATTAAACCTACGTTCCTCCCATTCAATGCCCCCCCCCCCCCTAGGTTAAAGGGAAAGGATGGAAAGGATTTAATTTATGCTCCATGACTAAAAATGTCTTTCTTTTTAAACTCAAAAATATTCAGTTGCAGTGATTTGGGTTTAATGATATTTGTGGCTCTCATTGAATCTGCCAAAACCTCTTCTGTGTTATTGGCGCTTACATTAATGAACCATAAGGGAGCAAAGCTGGAGAGGATCTTCTTCAGTTGATGCCTGAAAATCATGATCAACTTGGATGTATGATTCAGCTTCAGAATCCTGTTTGGTTTATATTCCGATCATTTTTGATTTGGTTGATGTGTCGATAACCAGCGTGTAAATGATCTCTGAGCCTGGCTGTGGTGGTGCGACAAGAGATAAGAATAAGGGGTCGGCCATTTAGGACTGAGATGAGGAAAAACCTTTTCACCCAGAGAGTTATGAATCTGTGGAATTCTCTGCACAGAAGGCAGTGGAGGCCAATTCACTGGCTGTTAGAGTTAGATTTAGCTCTTAGCGATAAAGGAATCAAGGGATATGGGGAGAAAACAGGAACGGGGTACTGATTTTGGATGATCAGCCATGATCATATTGAATGGTGGTGCTGGCTCGAAGGGCCAGAAGATCCTCCTCCACCTATTTTCTATGTTTCTATATAACATAAAGACGAGGAAAAAGCTGTAGCGCTCAGCCATTCCTGTGAGTTAATAAAGGAGGTTTAACGGGCATGAGGGTGACAAGCATACCACGGTCACGTAAAATGACAAGGGTTGGAAGCGGCTTCAGACTCGCAGGTTTTGTGCAGCTGGGCACGAATAAAATTCTAAATCCAGCAGAAAGTGACCTTTCAGTTAATCTTCTCAAATATGACAGAGCTGTCTTTTCATTTATGAGTTCTTTGTGTTGGCAAACACCCCAAAGCTTCCCTCGGTTGCTATCTTTCATCCACACAAAATGGTGCAGTGAATGATAGAAGAATCGGCCATTTAAAAAGAGCAATTTATATAGCGCGCTATCTACTGTTTGCAAATCAGGATGCCCCAGAGCAATCTGCAGCTAATAAATAACTGTTGAAATGTAGTCACTATGTTATTGCAAGATAACTTAGCAGCCAATTTGTGCACAACTATAACCAGCTAACAGTAGTCTGGTAATCAATGGGTAATTTATGTTTAGTGATATTTGAGTGATAAATATTGTCCTGGAAAATATTTCATTTATACATTTATACATAATACATTTTGAAGTGTTTACAAGGCATCAGTTGAAAGTGCAGTCAAGGCCTTGGTATTTTGTCTCATTCAAAAGATGGCACATTTTACAAGTAGCCTTCCCCGCACTATAGCATTGGAGTGTGACATAGTTTTGTACAATGAAGTTTATGTCCTGGTATCTGAACTGAATGATTCAGAAATGAAATCACTATCCACTGAGCAATGAACATCTTGAACATGTCAGGATGTAGTTTAGTTCAGAGATACAGCATGGAAACAGGACCTTCGGCCCACCCAGTCCATGCCGACTATTGATCAACCGTTCACACTAGTTCGATCAATGTTATCCCACTTTCTCATCCACTACTTACACAATAGGGGCATTTTACAGAGTCAAATGAACCTACAAACCCGCACATCTTGGGGATGTAGGAGGAAACTGGAGAACCCAGAGGAAACTCATGCAGTCACAGGGAGAATATGTACACTCCACACAGACAGCTACCGAGGTCAGGATCGAACCTGGGTCTCTGGCTGCGTGAGTCAGCATCTCTACCAGCTTCGCCATTGTGCCGCCCGTGTGGATGGTCATTTTTTTGTGCTTCATCACATTGATCCAACTATGGAAAAGAGAATTGACAGCATCAGCCACAATTGATAGGAATAACAACTCAAGAGGTTTTTTGCTGATATTGTGTGCTTGAAAGGATCCTGGCAAACTTAATATTTTTAAGTTGTACAGTATTACTTTGTGACCATCCTATTTCTGTTAGCTCGGTGCATTAGTGTAATACGAACACTGGAGTTTGGCATTTACAATATTTGGTCGTGTAGAAGAGCCTGTAGTAGTGTTCAGGTCTGTACATGGGCCTTCCAGGGTTGAATGGGTTGTACAGGGCCTATTCAGGGGTGTACAAGGCTGTATATGGGCCTTTTCAGGGGTGTACAGGGGTTACATATGCAAGGTATGCAAAGAATCACCACATAAAGGGCACAGACAAAATCACAAGGTATCCCATAGCAGGTCTTCCTTTGTTCACCCCCCTCCACCCCCTCCCCTCATGGCAGTCCCCCCACACCATGTCCTCCTTTGTTCTGGGCAGCTCGTCCTCCGGTTCCCACGTGGCCCGTCCTCAGTCACCATAACCCACAAAACTATCGCCGCACCATTAGGGATAGTCAGCATGGTTTTGTACCTGGGAGGTCGTGTCTCACAAATCTGATCGATTTTTTTGAAGACGTGACCAATAAGGTCGATGAGGGCAGAGCTGTAGATATTGTGTACATGAGTTTCAGTTAGGCATTCAACAAGGTTCCTCATGGTAGGCTGCTCTGGAAGGTTAGATTGAATGGGATCCAAGGAGAGATACCTGAATGGATAACAAATTGGCTCCATGGAAGGAAGCAGAGGGTGATGGTGGAAGGTTGCTTCTCTGACTGGAGGCCTGTGACTAGGGGTGTGCCTCAGGGTTCTGTGCTGGGACTTGTTACTGTTTGTCATCAACATCAATGATTTGGATGAGAACATACAGGGCAAGGTTGGCAAGTTTGCTGATGCTACAAAAGTTAGTGATTTTGCAGATAGTGAAGATGGTTGTGAAAGATTTCAGCAGCATCTGGATCGATTGGCCAGGTGGGCGGGGGAATGGTTGATGGAATTTAATACAGAGAAATGTGAGATGTTGCTTTTTGGGACAAGGGCAGGACCTACACTGCAAATGGTAGATCTCTGGGGAGTGTTGTAGAGCAGAGGAATCTAAGAGTACAGGTGCATGGTTCCTTGAAGGTCGAGTCGTAGGTAGATAAGGTGGTCAAAAAGGCTTAGGCACATTGGCCTTCATCAGTCAGTATAGAAGTTGGGAGGTCATGTTTCAGTTGGTGAGACGGCATTCCGAATATTGTCTCCAGTTCTGGGCACCATGTTATAGGAAATGTATTGTCAAGCTTGAAAGGGTTCAGAGAAGATTTATGAGGATGTTGCCAGGATTAGAGGGTGTGAGCTATAGGGAGAGGTTGAGTAGGCCTGTTCTCTATTCCATGGAATGCAGGAGGATGAGGGGGTGATCTTAGAGAGGTATACAAAATCATGAGAGGAATAGATCGGGTAGATGCACTGAGTCTCTTGCCCAGAGTAGGGGAATCAAGGACCAGAGGACATGGGTTCAAAGTGAAGGGGAAAAGGTTTAATAGGAATCCGAGGGGTCACTTTTTCACACAGTAGGTGGTGGGTGTATGGAACAAGCTTCAGACGAGGTAGTTGAGGCCGTGACTATCCCATCGTTTAAGAAACAGTTAGATAGGTACATGGATAGGACAGGTTTGGAGGGATATGGACCAAGTATAAGCAGGTGGGACTAGTGTAGCTGGAACATTTTTGGCCGGCGTGGGCAAGTTTCGGCCAAAGGTCCTGTTTCCACACTGTATCACTCTTTGACTCTACGACTCTATAATTGTTTGTCCCATTTGCAGTTATTCAACCCTTATTGTTTCCAAGGTTCTTGATTCATGAGAGATGAGATCTCAAGTTAAATATTTTAAGGGATAGTGCCAGTTTGAACACAGATCACGAACTAATAGCTAATTTTCAGAACTGCTGTATTTGTGAACAGAAAGACTGATTTGTCTAAGCACACCTTGGGGCATTTCTAAGCCATTTAGTTGCACGAAGTTCCTGAACAATACTTGAAATTGCAAATAGGCATCATTTTATTTTAAAGACTTATCTGGTTATACAGAGATAATTGAAACCACTGTGACTGGAAATTAATAGATTAAAAAAATCATTATCAAAGTCCTCAAGCATGGGTTTTGGTCTTTAAAATATTTTAATTAGGTCATTTATCCACATATGCACATTACCAACACCATTATTACAAAGTACTTCACCCCTAAACTCCCAACTACTATAAATCTATCCATTACACCAGCCTGATGATGTGTACACTCTAAATAACTGCCACATTCTCTCCAACAAACGTATTATTTCCAAGGTCATTGTAAAAAGAGTCCATCATCAAGTCCACTCTTGGCCAGCAAAGATCCAATTTAATCATCAGACTTAATTTAGGTTCTTGCTTCTAATTCCCTTTGAGGGATGACTAAGTCTGACACCCATTCGTCACTGTAAGCTTCATCACTGATCTTCTCTGCACTCTGCATTTTTGTTTGCCTCTTATGAACAAATTGGCATCTTTGCATTAAGAAAATAATTGTAGGAAGGAACTGCAGATGCTGGTTTACACCGAACTTGGAAACAAAATGCTGGAGTAACTCAGTGGGACAGGCAGCATCTCTGGTAAGAAGGAATGCGTGACGTTTCGGGTCGAGACCCTGCTACAGACAAAAATAATTGTCTTGGTTTGAACTCAAGATGGACTTTTTATTTAGAGTATTTTGTCAGGAATGGGTATTTGACAGATTTTGGGAGATAAGGACTTTGTACAGGTAGGTGGGTCAGCTTGGTTAGGCAACTTGGACAGCATGGACATTGGGCCGAGGTGTATGTTTCGGTGTCAAGAGTGTTTATTGTCAAATGTCCCGAAATGGAACATTGATATTATGTCCCAAGGCTAGAAGGTTATGGGCCTCTTAGGAAGTTGTAGTATTAAATAGCCTGATGGTTGTAGGGAGTTTTTCAGGCTCCTATGCATTCTTCCTGATGCATAGTTCTATGACCCTTTGTACCTAACAATGAGATAGTCTTAGCTCGGGCCTTTTCTAAATCCAACCAATATTGGTCTAATTGTCAAAATTATAATTTCCATCAATGTACTTTCTGCATTGGAATTGACATAATCTGAAGATGGCAGCACAGTGGGACGTGGGGTGGCACAGTGGTCAACAGCCTGGCCACAATCCTGACCACCAGTGGCGTAACTTCCACATAATAAAGCCAGCGAGGTAACAGGAGAGAGAGTGCTGAGGAACACAAATCCTCAGCTCTACATCTACATAGTGAAGAGCGAGAACAGGGAGTAAAACAACCCATCACTTGAAAGAACGGCAAAGGGAAGGATTTCAGAAAAGCAACTACAGAAAATTAGGAAGAATTTTCACAGCATCAAAAAGATGGTGTGTTTGGGTAGTTGAAATGGGAGAAATAGATGGGCAAGTGCGGAGAATAAAATGGGCTTAGTGTAGTGTTACTATAAAGGTGGAACAGTGGCACAACTGGTAGAGGCTGCTGCCTCACATCACCAGAGATCCAGGTTCGACCCTGACCTTGGGTGCTGTCTGTGTGGAGTTTGCACATTTACCCGTAACCGCATAAGTTTCCTCCATGTACTCCGGTTTCCTCCCACATCCTAAAGACGTGTGGGTCTGTAGGTTAATTGGCCTCTGCACATTGACCTTAGAGTGTAGGAGGTGGATAAGAAAGTGTGATAACACGGATCTAGTGTGGACGGGTAACCAACGGTACCTTTCAATCAATTAAATGGGTGGTTCGTGATTAGTGCAGATTTAGCCGTCATTTCCATCCTTCAGATACGATGCAACATCAAGTTTCTTGCACATTTTCTGTGCCGTCTGTTCTAAATTCTCCTTTTCTCTTCTTTGATGCATCGGGTTGCTTGACTTCCAGCTCTCACTCTTCACCGTGCAGAGGCAGAGTTGAGAGCTTGTGATCCTCAGTTTCCTGCACAGTTGTTTCCCTAATGTTATTGCCGAGGATGAACCATTTAATTTTATCAAGGATGGTAGATGCCTCCTACATTTTATCATAGGGTGCAAGAAATGTCTTGTGCTTTATTTGTTCCTCGTTTCTCACACGTCCTGAGCTCAGCTCGTGTGACGCTAAATTCTTTCTGTTTCAGGGAATGAATCTCCCTTCTCTTTTTCCACACCTTTTTGTGAAAAATTCCAAAACAGCTTTGTCTCATTCCTACTGTCCGTGACCTCGAAATATCCTATTGTTAAAGCCAGTGTAGTGCATGCTGATGATCTAGAGTGTATTTTCTAGTGTAGATGCAGGTTTTGAACTGGCTAAGAGCTAAGAATCACCTCAACATACTTAACCACGGAGAATGTAGGAACACAACCATTTATAGTGGCAGTCATGGAATCATAGTAAGAACAACTTTACAGAAGGTGACACATTCTTGAAAGTCAGTAAAGACCCTGTCCCACTTAGACCTAAACAGCAACCTCTGGTGACCTTGCCTGCCACCCAAAAAAAAATCAAGGTCGAGGTGACCCGCAACCTCCTACCACCTGCCACGCAGATGTTGACAATCTTCCTCGACTATGAAGAAAACTTCGACTAGACTTGCGACAAAAAAATCTTTAAAACAGCAACCTATTTTTAGTCGAGGCCGGTTTTAATCATGATGAAAAAATAGCGGCAACCTAGATGAAGCCTCGACCACGCGGAAACCACTTTCGCCCATTAGGGAGAGTGACACAAAACCTCCGGTGATCCCATGGAAACCTTGGGTGGCGGGCAAGGTCACCAGAGGTTGCTGTTTAGGTATTGATATATTAACAATTAACAAGGTCACCAGAGGTTGCTGTTTAGGTATCCTAAGTGGGACAGGGGGTTATCAATCTACCAACAATCTACCCATTTAATTGTTGGCAGAAGATAGACACAAAATGCTGGAGTAAAGGGCATCTTAGGTAACTTTTTGGGCAAGTGCCCAATGATCGGCCACATGATCGCCACATGGTCACCACATGTTCTCTGGTGAGTCTCCTTCGTGGTCGCGAGGAGTTCCCGCAGTCTGGGAGCTAGTCGCGGCCTCAGTATGGTCACCGCAAATTTTTCAACATTTTGAGAATGTTTTGGTCGCCATGGAGAAAATCGTTACTTTTGTAGTCATAGGTGCAGTCGAAATGGGGTCGCCATGTAGTTAGAGGTAGTCGAGCTAGTCATAGGTAGTTTTAGTTAATCGCCTTTGCTGACTGGGCATTTTCATTGGGAAAAAAACGTAAGCACGAGTTTTCAGAACCAAGGAGAACTGACCGGTAATGTTAAATGCCCGCCGAACTTCACAGTATCTCTGGCTTATTAAAAGTTGTCTGGCTTCTTAAAAGTGTTTCCACCCCTTCTCCCCCTTTACCCCCCATTCTCCCCCCCTTCTCCCCCCCTTCTCCCCCCCCACAAAACCACCCAAAATTCTCCTCCCTCCCCTACCTCTCCTCCACACCTCCCCCTTTCTCTCCATTTTCCCTCCCTCCCCCACCCCAATTTTTAAAGGACTTACCATACACTGTGCTAGCCGTCTTAACCTTCCTGTTCATCGCAGTGTGTGTCTGTATCACCTTGGCTTTGCACAGTGTGCATTTCAGACAGTGCTCCCCCGCTTTCCCTGGCCCCTGTGTGTGCGTGTTTGTGTGTGCGTGTGCGTGTGTGTGTGTGTGTGTGTGTGTGTGTGTGTGTGTGTGTGTGTGTGTGTGTGTGTGTGTGTGTGTGTGTGTGTGTTCCACTCTAACACTTGCCGTTCCTGTTGCCGGTTTTCCAGCGAGTGCCGCAAACTTGACAGTCGCCTGCAGTCCGCTGAAATATCGCCCAAGTGGGACAGGCCCTTTACTCAGAAGGCATGCAGCAATTCTGGGGAGATAGGATGGGTGAGATTTTGGGTCAAGACCCTTCTTCGGACCCGACCCGAAACGTCACCCACTCCTTCTCTCCAGAGATTCTGCCTGTCCCGCAGAATTACTCCAGCATTTCAAACCAGTATCTGTAATTCCTTCCTCCACGTAACTTCTAGCAGATATACACCATAATGTGCCAGTTTAGTGGGCAATAAAGAATCAACTATACTGCTATGGGCCAGTAATCTGATAGACTAGATCAAGTAAGGATGGCTGATTACATTTCTAATGGGCTTTGGTGTCAATTTATAACAATTAACAAACACTTGTCTGGAAGACATCCAAATTTTGTGAATCTGATTATATTGTTGGTAAATACAGATGAGAAATAGCCTGTATCATTTATTTTTTACTTGAATTTCGACACTTTATAACTGGAAGATAAATAATACCCGAGCAGTCTCGATTAACTAGGAAAAGAAAAACTTTTAATCGACACTTTAATGACCAAATGTGAAATAAATCCATGAAACCATAAACTGCATTCCATCGTCATTCTTTATGCAATGACGGACCCCACCGGCACACTTTCAAAGAACGTTTCAGCAGAATTTGAACAGTATTAAGAACCCTGAAGCCTGAGAGAGAATTATTCAGCCAGGTAACAAGACTGCACCCACTGGGGTGGCACGGTGCGCAGGGGTGGCACAGTGGCTCAGTGGTAGAGTTGCTGCCTCACAGCGCTAGAGACCCGGGTTCGATCCTGACCTCGGGTGCTGTCTGTGCAGAGTTTGTACATTCTCCCTGTCACCGCGAATATAGTCTCCGGGTGCTCCGATTCCCTCCCATATTCCAAAGATGTGCAAGTTTGTAGGTTATTCGGCTTCTGTAAATTATCCCTGCTGTTTAGGGTAGAATTAGTGTACGGGTGATCGCAGGTCACGTGGAGCGTGGACTGGAGGGCCGAAGGCCCTGTTTCCACACTGTAGCTCTAAACTAAACTAAACTAAACTAAACAAAACTAAACTATACTAAACTAAACTATCTCAAAGGGTGAAGTTTGGATCGAGTTTCAACATTATAGATTTTGCTGATATTATATTGCTTTATAAAAATAATTATTTTGTTTTGAATGGCATTTATTTTAATCACCCTTGATTGTTACGGGTTGGATCCCAGTCTTAATGGTTTCAATGTTGTGGTGACCTACACTGAGATTAACTGACTGAAGTGAGGAGTTGTGTTTGTCACTGAAAAACGCTGTCAACAAAATGTAATTCCAATGAGTTATTAACTAGATAGATAGTACGTTGAATTAATTAAACCTCGCAGCTTTCTGAAATAAAATCTAAATTTATGGGATACGTCAAAGTTAGCAACTTGTTTATCTTGCCGGCTGATAGGAACGCAGGCGACAGAAAGTACAGTTATATTCCAGCTCCATGCTGTTTGCAAGCCGAGGTTTCGAGCTTTGGCAAGTGACTTGATAATATGTCAGGTCCTAGCAGCTGGTATACTGACATTCCAGGTCCTAACAGCTGGTATTGAAAAGGTAAACGTATGGCCACTATTAACACTGTGCAGCTGTTGCAAAATATGTCTTGGCAGCTAAAATACTAACAAGTATCCTTGAGGTAGAAACTGAGAGGTGTACAATTCTTACCAGAACTTCTGCATAATGTGCATGCAAAAAGAAATGTGTGTGTTATTAATATAGAGCATAGAGAGTTATACAGTATGGAAACAGGGCCTCGAGCCCACTGAGGCAGTGCATTGATCAACCATCGATTTACACATTAAGATGTTAACTCAGTCAACAACTGGGCATCCACCATGCTCAATATTTCACATCAGTGGCCAGATGATGTTGCCAATTGTCTGACCTCCCAATGCAGCAGAAAGGTTGTAGGCTTGAGGCTTTAGAGATACAGCACGGAAACAGACCTTGTCGACCAGCAATAACACCATAGACAAGCACTAGGGACAATTTGCAATTTTACTGAAGTCAATTAACCTGCAAACCTATACGTCTTTGGATTGTGAGAGGTAACTGGAGCAGCCGGAGAAAACTCACTGGGAGAACGTACAAACTCCATACAGACAGCACCCATAGTCATGATCGAACCCGGGCCTCTGGCACTGTAAGGCAGAAACTCTGCCGCTGCACCTTAGGTGTTGTAGTCCTCTGTCCATACTGCAGTGAGTGTAGTGGTAATGGCCATCAGATGCTGCATGATGGTTGGTTCTATGGGGAATGGAATCAAGCTGGCCACCATATCCACACGGGAAAGCATAGTCTCCAGCTCCACAAGTTTAGTGCTGGCTTCCCCTTTCTTCCTTGGCATTGTGCTCAGACGTTCTAGCAGGTCAACCAATGTCCCATGCATAATGAGGCTCATGGGTCAGTCTTCTTCAATACCCTACCCCATGTTGTCATCTGAGCCTCCTGAACAGAACCAGTGTGCAACCTCAGGGTATCGGGCCCCCTTTCCTCTTGGCATGGCTACAGCCCACTCATGCCCAGTCAATTAAGTAAGATACAGATCCTGCCTCAGGCTACACCCCACCAGATGGCACCCATAATGGCCGCCTCGCCAGCAGTCTGTCTTGTCCCTACTCTGTTTTTATTATTTTAAGTATGTCTTGAATGTTTGTTTTAATGTCTCTTGGTATGTTTTACGTGGGGGGTGGGGGGGGGGGGGGATCGGGGGGGGGGGAAACCTTTTTCAGTCATCTCCTTTTACCACTCATCTCCGCCCCCCTCTGCGGCCTACAACGTGGAGCTTCAAGCTTCACGCGGAGTTACCATCGCTGAGCCTGGGATATTTTGCTGAGGATCGCCAGTGTTGGAGCTCCGACCGCGGGGCCTGTGAACTTTAACACCGTGAAGTAGCGGTCTCCGGTAAGAAGCGGCCGACTCGGGAGCTCCATGCCGCGGAGTGTTCCGATCAGTCCCGACGTCGGAGTTTCGATCATCCCGACGTCGGCAACGGCCCCGTTCAAAGGCCCCGACCACGGGTGAACAATGGAGGAAGATGACTGAACTTTATTGCCTTCCATCACAGTGAGGAATGTTGATTCCACTGTGGTGGATGTTTATGTTAAACTTTATTTTGTGTGCTGTGTGCATTTTTGCTTTTTACTTAGTACGGCTGTATGGTAACTCAAATTTCACTGGACCTTAATTGGTACATGTGACAATTAAATTGAATCTTGAAGCTTGAATCTATTTACACCACACCTTCTGTCATTTATTTGAGCTACAGCTGGGACATTCAATCTTGGCTGATCTATCTTTCCCTCTCAACCCCAATCTCCTGCCTTCTCTCAATAACCCCTGACATCTTTAAACAGCACTTGATCCAATTCCCTTTTGTTGCATTTCATAACATCTTCCTTCTATTTGTCAGTATTCTTTGGCAACTCTATATGCTCAATGGGATATAGGATGAATTACCTCCTCATTCACTAATGCCTCTGGATTAGTCATCAAAAAGTATGGGAATAGCGGAACTCCATGGCCCGGCATCTCCGACAGCACTGTTCTCCCACCTGCACAATGACTGCAGGTACATTCATTTAAGAGAAGCAAGCCCAATCCAATTAGTGCAGGCTAGTTCCAATTGGTGTTATTGTGGTCGCTCAAGACATTCAAGAAAATGTATCTACATTTAAGGCCAGCAAACAGTGCTTAGTGTGTTTCAGTTTTAGAGATACAGCGTTGAAACAGGCCATTTGGCACACAGAATTCACGCCGGCCAGCGATCACCCATCCACTAGTTCTATCCTACACATGAGGGACAATTTCCAGCAGCTAATTGACCTACAAAAGTGCACGTCTTAGAATGTGGGAGGTAACCGGAGCACCCGGAGAAAACCCACGCGGTCACAGGGAGAACGTACAAACTCCATACAGACAACATCCATAGTCAGGATTGAACCCGGGTCTCTGGAGATGTAAGGCGGAACTCTACTGCTACGTCACTGTGCTGCCCACTGACTGAACACTGCAGTCATCTAATAAGATCTTAGTAAGAGTTTTTCAGGCAACTTTTCTAAAAGTACAGGCTACTCACACTCCACACACCCGACACCCATTTTACAGTTATATTCACAGATGTGTTGCATTCACTGCTGTGTCTGAATATTTTAATATATAAATTTAACATCACATGGACAAGAATATTGTAAAATGCATTCTTCTATGAGAAGATTATTCCTTTGTTTTAGTCATGTTCCTACACTGCCATCTTCTGCACAATTATTTTATTGTTGAACCTTGTCAACAAAAACAATACACTGTGATTTAAAGAATAAGTTCCATTATTTATCGGGATAGGAGGTAGCGTGATATTTATGGCTTTTAACATTGTCTTCTTGCATTTTCACTTTCTCCCCCCTCTGGCTCTGACTGGCCTTTGAATAGACAACTGCAGCTCTTGAGACTAGGGCGGTTTTTATCAGTCATAACTAATCAGACAATCCTCAATCCTATTTTTCCTTGAGTGGATTCACACTGTCACCTTCCACTGTGTTTATAAATGTGCCTGACACTAATCAATTGTGATAATTAAGTGATCTTAATTAAAACAAAGAACAGCTCACATGTGACTGGGGAGGGTTCTCCCAAAGTTCTATATGTATAACAGGGCACACCCCTAAGCCACATGACGGCTTCTTCCCGCCAAGCCTAGAGACGTCGGCAACCATGAACGACCAGGTAAAATGGCAGGAGCGAAAGATAAGTGGGACCGTGCGAACCCCATATGTCTGTATGGAGTTGCCATTTGCTGCGGTTAATGAGGACCCCCACTTTCCGGAACGAGTGTCAACCCCTGATGGGGGCAAAACGATAACCTCTGCCCCCGTATCAAGAAGGAACCGTCGTCCCGAATGTTGGTCCCAAGCGTAGAGGCGGAGTATCTGGCCGACCGCAGCAGCGGCCAACCCGGCATTTCCCGGAACTTGGAACTTGGAACTTGGAAAACTTTATTGTCATTCAGACCCTGCGGTCTGAACAAAATTTCGTTGCCTGCAGTCATACACATAGCAAATAACAAAACACACAATACACAAACATCCAACATCCACCACAGTGAGCTCACCAGGCACCCCCCCACCGCAGTGGAAGGCAAAAATCCCGTTCCTGTCTCTTCCCCTCTTCCTCCCCCTCTTCCTCTGCGCTGAGGCGACCCGGCCTCCGATGTTGTGACCGCACCGGGCGATGCAAATAAGTCCCGTGGGTGAAATGGGTCCTGACCTGAGACATCACTTATCCATTACCTCCAGAGATGCGGCCTGAGCCGCTGAGTTATTTTTCCTTCTTCCTGTGAACTTGTATTACCACTGTCTTAGAAATCACCTGTGATTTTAGACCTCCAGTAATAATGCTCCTCTAATCATTAATGACGGGCATTATTTCAAATTTACTAACAGGATTGAAAAAAACTTGAATTGATATATACCCAACCTATGATCATAAATATAATAGGTTAAGTGTGCTATCTCATCTAATCTCTCCTGCCGAGCCTCAAATGTGCTCATGTTGTTAATTAGCATCTGCTGATTAAATTATAATGACACTTCTACAAATTCCCTTTTTATTTTACTTATTTAATGGAATGCCTGCCTAGTGTTACTTTTTGATTCCGCTGTCATATTTTGGTGGAAATAAAATTTCATAAATGATAGACACAAAATGCTGGAGTAACTCAGCCAGTCAGGCAGCATCTCTGGAGAGAAGGAATTGGTGATGTTTTGGGTCGAGACCCTTCATCAGACTCAGTGCCTGATGAAGGGTCACGACCTGAAATGTCACATATTCCTTTTCTCCTGAGATGTTGCCTGACCGGCTGAGTTACTCCAGCATTTTGTGTCTGTCTTCAGTGTAAATCAGCATCCGCAGTTCCTTTTTACACATTCATATTCTTGAACATTCTTGAAATATTCAGGTCAAGCAGCATCTGTGGAGAGAGATAGAGGGTTAATGTCCCTGAACCATGGGACAATGTATGTTTCCATGCAGAGTGCCCAGCGAGTTTGCACTTTCCCCCTGGACCACGTAATAGGCATGTTCTAGATTAAGTTGGCCCCATCCTCAACTGTGATGTGTTGCACAGTGAAAGTGTTAATCCTGGATAAATTGGAGAAGCCGTGGTATTAAAATTGAGTAAGGGCTTGTGTGCTTCTAGGCCATTTTGGTCAAGTTAAATGTGCCTTTGCAGAACTGAGACAAGCTGCTGAATGGTGCAATTTGTCTGTGGCCCAGATAAGAGCTGCAGAGAAAGAATGGGACATCTGCAGAAGTCTGACAATGAGGTGTAAAATGCATGAAACATTGTGTCAATGCAAACCAGATAAACATAGTGTAAATAATGTTGCGATGACTTACTTGGAAAGTTGCAGATTGGTTGAAATGTTAAGCTTGTCTGGGTTGTCTGAATCCCAAGGCACATGTTGCATTATTTATCTATCATGCTTCCTTCTAGAAGCTCCTTTCGAATACAATGTATTAGTTACTATGTTATTGGGTTAGGGAATGGTCAATCATGTACTGTCATAATCGATATATGTTATTGGACTGTACAGAGACCACCTCCATGTAGTTCGGCCCCTCAAAGTTCGGGTAACTATAAAAGATAGCTCCCACGAGGTCCGATGTCGATCTTCTGGAAGAACGCTTGGGACTGCGTGACCTTTTGGAGTGTCTCTGCTTGCATGAGGCTAGAAGGGCTTGGCCAACCAGATACAAGGATCGAACCCGCAGTGGTTAGATATTGTATAGGGGAATTTGTGTTGTGTTATCCAAAATAAAGTTCAGTTGCTCAAGTGCTTGATTCAGTATTTTATAGACTGAAACTGGACTGGGGAGAGCTTGGAGTGAGCTATTTACAAAAGTCTCTTCTCTGTCCCATCCTCAATCCCATCCTATCCAGGCTTTTAAAAATGATTAAAAATTAATCAAACTATTAAACATTTGCAATGTTGATAAAATGTTTGACAGTGTAAAACAAAGCACCTAATGCATTAAAATAAACACTCTCTTAAGAGTTCACTGAGCTAAAGATGCTCACACTTGCTTTAAGCCCTTTGACAAAGTGCATTAATATTTTTCATTTCCGCCAAGCAGCTCAATGACAAAGTGTAAGGGAGCCGAGACCACTGTATCTTTTGGACCATTCTCCTACCACAATGATCCAGTGACCAGTTTACTCAATCGATTGGGCTACTCAAGGTTTCCTGCTACAACAACTGCAAAATGTTAGGCTTGTATCCAGCATTTTCTTTGTTTACATCAGAAGCAAGTGGCAATGGCGGCAATGCTTACCCAGAAGGCCTGGCATTGCAGCAAGTTGCCCGGAAACACCTTGACGACACAGAGGCAGTTAATACTCTCCGTGGCGAACGCAAAGAGCTGGAGTAACTCAATGGTCCATCCAGCATCTCTGGAGAACATGGATAGGTGATGTTTCAGGTTGCGACCTTTCTTCAGTCTAAGTTATTTTGGGCACGGGACAGGGATGGTGATCCTGATTTACGCAAAATTGGACTTCTGTGAACGTTCACAGAACGTAAAGTAAAGTGCCTGTATTACCAGCGTTTGATGCCTCTGGCCCTGTACTCACTGGAGTTTAGAAGGATGAGGGGGGACCTCATTGTAACTTTCCGAATAGTGAAAGGTCTGGTTAGAGTGAACGTAGAGAGGATGTTGGCACTAGTGGGAGAGTCTAGAACCAGAGGCCATAGCCTCAGAATGAAAGGGTGTTCCTTTAGAAAGGAATTAAGTAGAATTTCTTTAGTCAGATGGTGGTGAATCTGTGGAATCTCATTGCCACAGAAGGCTGTGGAGGCCAAGTCACTGATTATTTTTAAGGCAGAGATTGACAAATTCTTGATTTGTACAGGTGTCAGGGGTTATGGGGAGAAGGCAGGGGAATGGGGTTGAGAAAGAAAGATCGATCAGCCATGATTGAATGGTGGAGTAGACTTGATGGGCTGAATGGCTCCTAGAACTTATGAACTTATGCCCGGCACTAAGGCCTTGCTAACAATAACTGAACCGATGACCCCTTATTTCACAGGAATGACCAGACTTGGCACGAAATGCACCTATTTTCCAAGGTTACCCACAGACTCAGATAAAAACAGAGTCTGTCAAAAACAGAATGATGTTATGAGATTTATATCATGAGGTACACGTTCCGAAAATGGTAAACTACAGTAGATAGCAATCAGGGAACAATGTAGGTCAAATAAGCACCAGTGGAACATTTGCGAGGAAGATTCTGAATAGACACAGCGTTATATATTTGCTTCTCAAAATTACATTCCTTCAAAGTGATTTGACGTTTTACATTATATCAAGAGGATTTGGGATTCATTAGGCTTTGATCCTTTTATGAAAGATCACCATCTTTGGCATTCTCCCCTTATTTAGATTTTATATCAGGCAGGTTAATCCCTGTAACTCGGCCTGACTTCATTGTTAATATAATGACATTTTATGAAAGAGTGGACCCATATCCCTGCATGTAAAGAAATAATCAGCATATATTGATACGGCACCTTTGATAATCTATAGAAAATCAAAAGGATTTTTTAGTCGCTGAACTACTTATGAAAAGTGCAGTCATTCTTTCCAGCGTTTCCATTTTTTTGCTTTTGGTACAATGCAAGGGAATTTGTCTAGTTGCCCTGGCTAATTGCAACATCTGCACAAATCCAGCAACTGCAGTTCCTTGTGTCTACATTTTACTGGCCTGGATCATATTGTCTTGTATTTCAGAGAACCGGCATTCAATTTGCTCACAATAAGCTTTTGCAATTAGAAATGCAAAATGATCAATTAAATCATTATTATATGTGAACCACAAGAGATGGAACAACTCAACGCGTCAGGTGGTATCTCATGAGGGTATGGACAGGTGACTTTTTGGGTCAGGACCTTTCTTCAGACCGATCAGTCTGAAGGACGGCATGGTGGCGCAATGGTAGAGTTGCTGCCTTAAGGGGCTGTCCCACTTCGGCGACCTAATCTGTGAGTTTAGAAGAGTGTCTTTGACATTCAAACTTGCAGCATGGTCGACACGTGGTTCTAGGAGGTCCTATGAGGTCCCTGGAACTCTCCTTCATGCTTGAGGGAAGTTCCCAAATACTCGTGGCCTCAGCTGGGTCGCGGAAATTTTTTCAGCACGTTGAAAAATTTTCTGCGAGTAAAATTTGGTCGGCATGGTCCTTTTGACTCGTAGTGGGGTCGCTATTTAGTTACAGGCAGTCGAGGGCAGCCGTAGGCTGACCGGGCATTTTGATTGGCTCATTGGAGTTTTCAGGAACAAGGAAAACGTACCGGTAGGTAAAATGCCCGATAAACTTTATTATACTTCTTAAAAGTGTCTCCCCTCCTTCTCCCCTCCTTCTCTTCCCTTCTCTCCCCTTCTCCCCCCTTCCTCTCCCCTCTCTCCCCATCTGCCCCCTTCTCTCTCCCTTCTCCCCCCTTCTCTCACCCCTTCTCCCCTCCCCTTCTCTCCTCCTTCTCTCCACCCCCTCCCCCAAGGGAATAAAAGAGAATAATGTTTTCTGCAAGATAAAGTCCAGTAAAGTCTGATTAAAAATAGTCCAAGCATCTCTAATGAGGTAGATAGTAGTTCTGGATGGTTCGGTTGCCTGATCAGCTGGGAAGAAACTGTCCCTGAATCTGGAGGTATGCGTGTTCATGCTTCTGTACTTCTTGCCTGATATAAGAGGGAGGGGCTAGAGTGAGACTCATCCTTGATTATGCTGGTGGCCTTGCCGAGTGTAGATGGAGTCAATGGAAGGGAGGTTGGTGTTGCTGTCTTGGATGGAGCTGTTCCCAAAACCATGCTGCGATGCATCCTGACAAAATGCTCTCTACGGTGCATCTGCAGAAGTTGGTGAAAGTTGTTGGGGACATGCTGAATTTCCTAAGCCATTTGGTGAAGTAGAGGCGTTGGTGTGTTTTCTTTGCCATTGCTTCGATATGGCTGGTGCAGGACAAGTTGCTGGTGATATTTACTCCTGGGAACTTGAAGCTTTCAACCATCTCTACTCAAGCCGTCAATGTATACTGGTGTATGCGTACCTCTTTGCTTCCTGAAGTTGAATACTATCTCCTTAATTCTTGCTGACATTGAGAGAAATGTTATTGTCTTCTCACCAGATTATGAGGTTCTGAATCTCCTTCCTTTAGTTGATAGTACTCCATCTCTTTAGTTGATATCTGGTCGTCTGCGAATTTGTACATTGAGTTGAATTTGTAGGTACACAAAAATGCTGGAGAAATTCAGCGGGTGAAACCTCGGCCTATTTCCTTCGCTCCATAGATGCTGCTGCACCCACTGAGTTTATCCAGCATTTTTGTGTACCTTCGATTTTCCAGCATCTGCGGTTCCTTCTTAAACACGTTGAATTTGTACTTGGTTATACAGTTGTGGGTGTAAAAGGAGTAAAGATGGAGTCTGAGAACACATTCTTGCAGAGCACCAGTTTTGAGGATTATTGTAGAGGATGATTTGTCACCTATTGTCGAGCTTCTGGTGTTGAAATAACTAAGTCACGTGCAGTGATTAAGATCCAAAGACATTATTAGCGTTACAGCATAGGTAACTTCAGCTTAGCACATAACTCAAGAGTGAGGGAGAAAGGGCAGAGAAGCTTTCTGCTAAACTAGTGGGCGTAGCTACAAAGTATGACTCATAACATGAGTGACACTGATCTACATCCTCCATTTTAAAGAATTAAATGTCAGTACAAAACCATTGACTAAATAAGGCATGCATAGCAATTGATAATAAGCTGGAGGAAAGTCAAACATAGCCCGGGTACTTCACGGTGGGCTTGCAAACACGACCAGCACGTGTGATATAAAGACCATCTCCTTTTTTCTCCACCGGGGACAGAGCCAGTGGCTTCACAGGTGACGGTGATTGAACCAGCATTCCCGGTGATGAAACAGGGGACTGTGGCGCAGGCGGAGGGGGCGTCGCCACTGGCAAAGCAGCTGTTCCAGAAGCGGGTTGTTGTGCTGATGTAGGCAGATCAATGCCGCTGGATACGGACGGAAGTACACTTGTACGGTCTGGATACTAGAGATGGAGCCGGCTCATTCACAGGCAGGATATGTTGTAACTAAGTCACGCACAGTAATTAAGATCCAAAGACTTTTTTAGCGTTACAGCATAGGTCACTTGAATGCGGTCTGTTGGTCAGGAAGATGAACTTATAGAGGTGTATTAGATGATTAGGGGAATAGATGTTTTACCCAGAACAGGGGAATCAAGAACCAGAGGACACGGCTTAAGGTGAGTCATAGAGTGATACAGTGTGGAAACAGGCCCCTTGGCCCAACTTGCCCACACCGGCCAACATGTCCCAGCTACACTAATCCTACCTGCCTGCGCTTGGTCCATATCTCTCCAAACCTGCCCTATCCATGTTCCTGTCTAACTGTTTCTTAAATATTGGGATAGTCCCTAGCTTAACTACCTCCTCTGGTAGCTTGTTCCATACACCCACCACCCTTTGAGTAAAAAAGTTACCACTCAGATTCCTATTAAATCTTTTCCCCTTCACCTTAAACCTATGTCCTCTGGTCCTCGATTCACCTACTCTGGGCAAGAGACTCTGTGCATGTACCCAAACTATTCCTCTCCTGATTTTATACACCCCAATAAGATCACCCCCTCATCTTCCTGTGCTCCAAGGAATGGAATCCCAGCCTACTCAACCTCTCTCTGAAGCTTAGACCCTGTGGCCCTGGCAGGATCCTTGTAAATCTTCTCACTCCCCTTTCCAGCTTGACATATTTAATAGGAACCTGACAGCCAACATTTTTACACAGAGGGTGGTGAGTATATGGAATGAGCTGCCAGTGGACTTATTTGAGGCAGGTACTATCGCAACCTTTAAAAGAGATACATGGATAGGAAATGTTTAGAGGGATAAGGGCCAAACACGGGCAGGTGGAACTATCGTAAATGAGGCATCTTGGTCGGCATGGACAAGTTGAATTGAAGAACCTGTTTCTATGTTGTTTGATTCTATGACTAATTTATATCAGTATACCAGGCAGGTAGGTCCAATCCACTTTCTTGGCAATTGTCTCTGAACAGATAAAAATCTCCCACCATGTCCTTTTATTGCTGTTTCCCTGTAGTTATTTATGTCAGCATGGAGTTTTAAAAACCAGTTTGTAAAGATTAACCTCTGATGTTACTGAAGCTTCAAGTAAATATTAGTTCACAGAGACTGTTCTCAAACTGTGTGACCATTGTGAGTTGTTTACCATGATCGCCCATAAACTGAATTAACAGGATTTATTGTCAATGGCATGCCCACACCCACTTCACAGCAGCCCAATCTTGCCGCTTGCAGATATACTGCCTTCTGTCTTGGTCCCATGCCAATCCAATTCTTACTGTTGTGGCCTGTGGTGGGAAGAGTGCATAACAAGTCTCAACTGCAAACGTCTGGAACTGTGACAAGCAGTTAAGCTTAGCCAGCTGTCAAACCTATCAATGAACATTTAATGTTTCTGAATTTAACAAATAATAAAAAGTAAAAAATAATCAGCCCTGCAAATCCAAAGATAGATAAGAATTGGTGATTTTTTTTAAAGAATTAATTGCGTTAAAATAAAATCACTTCATTCAAAATCACTTAATATTTGCTCCTTGTCATTGGTTTATGTTTGTGTGAAAGGAGATTCTGACCCAGTCTTGCACAAATTCAGAGGCCTCTTCGCGTGTAACATGGTAATTCTGCAACTTGTGCTTCACTGCTGCACTCCGAGAGTTGCGTCCAATGTTACAGCACAGTCAGGAAATCAACAGCCAAGAGCGGGCAATGACCCTGGGACTTGTGCGCGAGTGTGAGAATCCTAAAGATAGACACAAAATGCTGGAGAGACTCAGCGGGCCAGGCAGCATCTCTGGAGAAAATGGATAGGTGACATTTCAGGTTGGGACCCTTCTTCAGCCTAATTGTTGTAGAGAGACTGGGAAAAAATAACTGGAAGCAAAAAGAGGCCGGACAGATCACGGCCATTTAGAACTGAGATGTGGAGCAATTTCTTTCTCTAAGGGGTGTAAATCTTTGGAATTCTTTACCCCACAGAGCTATGAATGATTCATGTTTAGGTACATTCAAGGCAAACATTGACGTCAGGGAAATCAAATATTGTGTTACTGCATCAGCCGAGATCTTATTAAATAAACGCACACCTCCAAATTCTGGGACTTTGAGTCAATTGTTGCACAAAACAACATGTCTCAGCTTGGATAAACCGTGTCAATGCTTGTACAATGTATCCTAGTGAGAATAAGCACATTGCTTTTATAATTATCCCTGTGGCTTTGATAGATTTCAACAAGAGAAAGCAGTGGGAGGGCTCAAGAGCTTTCAAGATATCTGTTGAAAAATAACGGAGATCATAGCCTTCGGGAAGAATCGAGAGAATAACAGAAATGTAGGCTGTAGTTTTCAAAGCTGTATCTTGTTTTATTTTTCAACGGGGTGGCATAACGGTGGAATGGTAGAGTTCCTTCCTTCCAGCACTAGAAACCTGGGTTTGATCCTGACTACCGGTACTGTCTGTATGGAATCTGTACATTCTCCCTGTGAGTATGTAGGTTTTCACGAGGTGCTCCGGTTTCCTTCCACACTATAAAGACATACATGTTTGTAGGCTAATTGGCTTCAGTATAATTGTAAAGTGTGCCTAGTGTGTAGGATAGTTGCTAGTGTACGGGATGATCGCTGGTTCGCCTGGACTTGGTGGGCTGGAGCGTTTGTTTTGGCGCTGTATCTATAAAGTAACGTCTGGAAATAAAGGGAACAAAAAGCTTGTGAATAAAGTAAACTCAGTGCTGAACATTCATTGTCAGGAAAGGCAAAGGTCTTCAAGGTTTGTATTAGAGGAACAGTTGACAAGTGTCATTTTTCGTTAAAAGGAATGGTAACAAATTAGAATCCGAACATTACTAGAAGAGAAGTTCTATATCCATATTGGTTGAGAATGGTATGCTAACTGATTTAATGTGAACGACAAACAGAAATAACTGTAACATTGAGATGGAATGATACTAAAGGATGCAGTCCCAGTTGGCATTTGTAAGAGTAGACACTGCAGGGAATTCATTGACTGTTCAATCATGCAGTACACTGATGTGGCTTAAAATTTGCCACTTTAATAATCCCCAGCCAGCCTTGGCAAAAAATTGGAACGCTGTGTTTGTTTTAAAGTGTTCAGTTAGCTAAAAGAGAGAGAGTTCATGAAGTGAACACTCTCAACAGATACACTGCTGATGAGTAAGGGCTTATTAAATGCTACAGCATGTCCCATTAATTAGTGAGTAGATTGGGGAACTAAATCAAAGCTCCATACAAGTCTTTGTTCCTTTCACTTTATACAGGATGGACTTATTTCAGAGAATATTCCAAAATTGCTTCAGAATGGCTGGCATGCTGTTGGCAAGGTAACAACACATCAATAAGGGAGACACAAGGAAGTGCAGATGATGGAATATTGATTTAAACACAAATTGCTGGAGTAACTCAGCAAGTCAGGCAGCATATTTGGAGGATGGACACAAAAAGCTGGAGTAACTCAGCGGGGCAGGCTGCATCTGGAGCGAAGGAATGGGTGACGTTTTGAGTCACGACCCTTCTCCAGCATCTCGGGAGGACATGGATAGGCAACATTTCCGGTCGGGACCCATCTTCTGACTCCAAATAAATATCTATGCTCTTATTCAGGCATAGATCAGTCTGCTAGTTTCACCAGAGATACGCACTGAACTACAATATGACTTAACTAATGAGTTGATTCTGGCCGCTGCATCATTTGCCTCACACAAGGGGAAGCTTTCCCTTAAGGGCCTGTCCCTCTTAGGCGACTTTTTGGGCGAGTGCAGGAGACTCTGCGCTCACCTCATTGCTATATGGTCACCACATGTTCGCTGGTGGTCTCTGGTGCGTCTCCTTCATGGTCGCGAGGAGCTCCCACATTCTGGGAACTAGTCGCGGCCTCAGCATGGTCGCTGTAACTTTTTCAACATGTTGAAAAATTTTCTGCGGCCAAAAATTGGTTGCCATGGAGAAAATCCTGTAGTCGTAGGTGCAGTTGTAGTGGGGTCGCCTTGTAGTTATAGGTAGTCGAGGTCGTTGTAGGTAGTTTTAGTTCATCGCCTTTGCTGACTGGGCATTTTCATTGGCTCATTGGGGGAAAAAAACGTAAGCATGAGTTTTCAGAATCAAGGAAAACCGACCGGTAATGTTACACAGCTGTGTATCCCTGGCTTATTAAAAGTTGTTTGGCTTCTTAAAAGTGTTTCCACTCCTTCTCCCCCCCTTCTCCCCCCTTCTCCCCCTTCTCCCCCCTTCTCCCCCTCCCCCCTTCTCCCCCCCTTCTCCCCCCCTCCCCCACTCCCCCCCCCTCCTCCCCTCTTTTAAAGGACTTACCATACACTGTGCTTGCCGTCTTAACCTTCCTGTTCATCGCAGTGTGTGTCTGTATCACCTTGGCTTTGCACCATGTGATTTCAGACAGCGCTCCCCCGCTTTCCCTGGCCCCCGCCTTTGCGAAGTATTTGTGTGTATGTTTCCGCTCTGACTGTCGCCGTTCCAGTTTCCCGGTTTTTCATGGGAGTACCACGAACCCTTGACAGTCGCCGGCAGTCTGCTGAAAAATCGCCCAAGTGGGACAGGCCCTTTAGTTTCCCCATTATTATTAACCTGCTCGATTTTCATATTAAATCACACATTGCAATGAAATTATAAACTTAACTTGGAAAGCACAATTTTAATATTATGATTGTTGATACAAAGGCAATATGAAAAAGAGTCCCGACCCAAAACGTCGCCTATCCATGTCTTCAAGAGATGCTACCTGACCTACTAGTTATTCGAGCACTTGGTGTTCGATGCAACATTTCCAGTGTCTACAGTTCCATCGTAGATGAGGCCCCTCGCTGGATCTCCTCAATATCCCGCAGCTCCGCTCTTGCTTCCATTCCCCCCCCAGTCATATCAGGGACAGAGTTCCCCCTAGTGCTCACCTTCCATCCCATCAGCCGTCGCATACGGCAGATAATCATCCAACATGTTTGCCACCTCCAGCGGCATCCCATCCACTAGCCACATCTTTTCATCTCCATCCCTTTCCACTTTCTGCAGAAAACATTCTTCTGCAATTTCCTGGTCAACTTGTCCCTTCCCACCCAAACCACCGCCTCCCCAGGTACTCTGTCCAAGGATCCCAACAGACTTTTCAGGTGAGGCAGACTTTCACTTGCAGCTCCTCTAACATCACCCACTGCATACGCTGTTCCAGATGTGGACTCCTATATATAGGCAAGACCAAGCACAGGCTCGGCGATCGTTTCGCTGAACACCTCCGCTGATTCCGCATAAACCTATCTGACCTCCCGGTTGCTGAACACTAACTCCCCCTCCTATTCCCACACTGACCTTTCTGTCCTGGGCTTCCTCCATTGTCAGAGTGAGGCCCAGGGCAATTTGGAGGAACAGCTCCTCATATTTCGCTGGCTATATACCCAGCAGTATGAACATTGACTTCTCTAACTTCAAGTAACCCTTGCTTTTCCTCTCTCTCCTACCCCTTCCCAGTTCTCCGACCAGTTTTACTGTCTCCGTACTACATTTTATCTCTGTTTGCTTTATTGTTACCTTCTCCCAGCTAACAATGATCTATTGTACATTTCCCTTGATCCACATCCCCTTTGTTCTATTTTCACACCTTACGCATCACACCTCATCTTATCTATGTATCTCCCTCTCCCCTGACATCAATCTGAAGAAGGGTCTCGACCCGAAACGTCACCCATTCCTTCACTCCAGAGATGCTGCCTATCACATGACTGACGTGTTGTGCTCCATTGTATCTGTTGGATTCTTGGATTGGTAAAGGATTTGATAAAATAGCTGGAGTAAATGTATCAGTGTTGAGCAAATGGCATCAATACCTCTTATCAATGAAGATTATATGTGCTCTACTGATATCTTTAGACCAGTGTGATTGTGTAATTGCTGTTACCCATAATTTACTATAATCTCTCTACTAATATGGTTTCCATATTACATTTGAAGCAGTCAGGACTACAAATACAATCAATATTGCGTGTAAAGTGTTTAAATTGAAATACATGTAGCTACATACTGTACCCTGAAGCTGAATAGTTCGAAATGTGGAAATGATTGGCCGTTTTGTGTTTCTATCATTTTACTTGAGGATGGATAAGATTGGAAACACTTCCTTGAAAATGTATTCAAACATTCAGTTGAACAGGATTTCATTGCTTACTTTCTCAGTAAACTATCATTGCCATATGACAGTTGATAAACCGTTGATTAAATTGATTGATTCCTGCAGCTGACACAGCGATTTTCCAATTTAAAGCCATCGATCTGACACAAATGTGTTAGATTGATAAATGTTGCAAGGATATTAAACAAAAAGAGCTGAAAAAGCCAGCTTGCCAGCTCTTGCCCCATCCCTCTCCCACACCTCTGTATCCTGCTTCCTTCCCCACTCCTCTTTCAGTCCTGATAAAGAGTCTCAGCCCGAAAGGTCCACTGTCTATTTCTCTCCACAGATGCTGCCTGAGCCGCTGAGTTCCTCCAGCAGCTCTCCTTATTTTTTTTGCTCCATCCAGATTCCAGCATCTACAGTTATTGGTGACTGCAGGGATATAGGGATATTTAAGTTTTGATTAGCAGCGTTTATTTTTTTTGGCGGAATGTAAGAATGGTGATTTATATTAATTATATCAAGGTGTTGAAGGATTACACAAGGCCAGTCCTTCAGGAAAGAAGCTCTGCTGCAAGAACCTGATTATAGTTGAAACAGGTATCATTAGTACGGTGAAGCATCTTAATTTAATTCTCCCATACAATTGATGCTTCAAGCATTGTGATGCTCTTTTACTTGAAAGTCTAGTGTAGGCATGGAATTACAGCTCTGAAAGATAAAAGGAGCCCACAACCTCTTTATTTAACTTCCTAATAAATGCTCTGCCCCCCTGCCAAATAATAAATTCATTAATTTGCTATATTAATTGCTCTGATTTGCTTTATCACCATTTAGCCATAATATATCCCCGTTGATATCCCCGTTGAAATAAGAGCTACAGTTATTGCTAGGCGGAGCTATTTCCTCCCAAAAAATGTTGGAAATTGTTTTTAATTTTCTTTCGTAACGTCATGGAGTCATAGAGTCGTACAAAATGGAAACAAGCCCTTTGACCCAACTTGCCCAAACCGACCAACTAATACAAGTGGGACCAATACACTAGTCCCACCTGCCTGCGTTTGGCCCATATCCCTCTAAACCTTTTCTAACCATATACCTGTCCAACTATCCTCAACTACCTCCTAGTCTAAAGTCCTATCCTGCCCAACCTCACCCTCTAGCTCAGGTCCTCGAGTCCGGTTGTTTACTACATTTGCTATTTTTTAAGAATAATTAGACATTTTATTTGTTCTGAGACAACTTGCAACTGTGACAGCAGCATTTCTAGTTGGCTTGAGAAGGCAGGCATTGTTCATCATTTCATAAGTGATTGGAGCAGAATTAGGCCATTCGACCTATCAAGTCTACTCTGCCATTTAATAATGGCTGATCTATCTCTCCCTCCTAACCCCATTCTCCTGCCTTCTCCCCATACCCCTGATACCCGTACTAATGAAGAATCTATCTATCTCTGCCTTAAGAATATCCATTGACTTGACCTCCACAGCCTTCATGGAGCCTTCAATGAATTCCACAGAATCACCACTCGCTGACTAAAGAAATTCCTCCTCATCCCCCTCCAAAAGGAACATCGTTTATTTCTGAGGCTATGCCCCACTCCCTGCTCGTGGAAACATCCTCTCCATATCAACTCACCCATTGTCCTAGAAGTGTTGCAAACTGTTTAGCCTTGATCAGTGTTTTATTTTGTAACAGTACATGCCAGCACAGCATACTCGGTCATTCAATTATGGCTGATCTCTGCCTCCTAATCCCATTTGCCTGCCTTCTCCGCATAACCCATTCTAATAAAGAATTTGATTGGAGTTGATAACTGGGCATTTTTAGGAATGATATAGGTTCTGTATTGTGTATATTATTTTCAAAGAATGGATTGAAATATAATTTCTATTCCTGTAGCTATGTTAATGGGCTATTGCTTCACTTTTGTATGACTGCAAAATGGAAGAGAGTTAATTGAATAGATTTCTGCCAGTAGTATTCTTCAGGCAATGAACTAAATATTTCTTTTGTAAATATTTTTCTCAGTATTTCCCCAACCAGATCAATAACTAAACATGTTTAATTTAGCTTAGAATACAGTGTGAAAACAGGCCCTTCAGCTCACCAAATCCGCGCTGACCAACAATAACCCATATACTTGTCCTATCCGACACACAAGGGGCATTTTACAGTAAAGGGCCTGTCCCACTGTACGAGGTAATTCAAGAGCTCTCCCGAGTTAAAAAAAAATCAAACTCGTGGTAAGTATGTAGACTGTACGTAGCGGGTACGTCGGAGCTCGGGACGTCTCTTAGCGGCTCGTAACGCTAATGGCAGATGCTCTGGAAACGCGGTAAGCTCGTGAAGATTTTTCAACATGTTGAAAAATGTCCACGAGAGCCCCGAGTGCCTACGAGCGGCTATTACTGTAATTCTCCGAGTTCGAATCAGGGGAAACTTGGGAGAACTCTTGAATTACCTCGTACAGTGGGACAGGCCCTTAACCAATTAACCTACAAACCTGCACGTCTTTGGAATGTTGGAGGAGACATGAGCACCTGGAGAAAACCCACATAGTCGCAGGGAGAATTTACAAACTCCATACTGACTGTACCCATTGTCAGGATCGAACTGGGTCTCTGGCACTGTAAGGCAGCAACTCTACAGCTGAGCCACTGTATTGCCCCTATCTTTGATCGTTGGTGACTATGTAAGACAATGGATAACTCGGAATGACTGGGATAAATCTACAAGCAAATTGACCAATCCAAAAGTCACAAAAACAGGCCCCAGCTTTAGGTCACTCCAGCTACAGTAAGTAGCAGTGATCAGAGTTCTGGTGAATAGTGACTGGAAAAGGGTATTGTTGAGATTTCAATTAGTAGATTGAAATGACCGTGATTTTTTTCATTTTTTGAGGAATGTTCAATAAAAGATGTTCATTTTTTAAATCACAACTGCTTTGCAGTGCAACCTCTCTTCTGCACAGACTAGTTTCATTAAGTCGAACCAATTTATACTTTTACAGGCTAGATCTGCATTTATTACCCATCTCCAATTTGTCTAGGTTGAGTGATTTGCTGGGCCCTTTCTTTGGACTTTAAATACACGGCGCAGAAACAGACCCTTCGGCCTACAAGTCCACACCATCCAGCAGCCACCCCTTACACTACACTAACCCCATCCCACACACTCTAGGGACAATTTACAGAAACCAATTACACTTGGAGTGAATTTGGAGTGACCCAGGGCACCTAGAGAAAACCCGTGCGGTCACAAGGAGAATGTTCAAACTCCGTATGGACAGCACCTGTAGTCAGGATTGAACCCGGATCTCTGGCGCTGTAAGGCAGTAACTCTATCATCGCGCTATTGTGCCACCCAAGTTCTGATGGCACTTAAAAGCACTGCATTGTTTTGGGTTCACTTTTAGCTAAGCCATGATAAAATTGGCAGATTTCTTTCCCTGAAGGACTTCTGGTAGTTTCATCATTATCACTGATATAATCAAGCATGACGTCAATTAAATCATGTGTCAAATAAAGGAATTTAGGAATCAAAGTTAATCATGAGAGAGAAAAATTGTGTATGTTAATATGAATGTGGCACACTGCTTGTTATTGGACTAGTAATCCAGAGACATGAATTAATGTACAATTTAACTTCAGTTAATAAACTCATTCTTTTACAAATATATCTAGATTTAGTAACTATTGTTGCAAAAATCTATTTAGTTCACGATTGTAAAGGCACATGGAACTGCAGCTGTTGGAATCGTGCTTACGATACAAAGTTCTGGAATAACTCAGCGGGTCAGGCAGCATCTGTGAAGGGAATGGAAGAAGATGGGTCGTGACCTGAAATGTCTCCTATCCATGTCCTCCAGAGATACTCCTTGTCCTATTATTGAAATATTATTTGCCATGAGATTGGTATAGTGGTGGAGATGCTGCCTTAAAGTGCCAGAGACCCGGGTTTGATCATGATCCGTCTGTATGGAGTTTGTACCGTGTGTGACCACGTGGGTTTTCTCCGGGTGCTCTGGTACCAAGGATATGTAGGTTTGTTGGTTGTGTAAGAAAGAACTGCAGATGCTGGTTTAAATCGAAGGTAGACACAAAATGCTGGAGTAACTCAGCGGGGCAGGCAGCATCTCTGGAGAGAAGGAATGGGTGACGTTGCGGGTCGAGACCCTTCTTCAGCTTAAAGAAGGGTCTCAACTCGAAACTTGGCTTCTGTTAGTTGTCCCGAACTAGAATCGAACTAGTGTATGGGTGATTATTGCTTACGGCAGATTTGGTGAGCCAAAGGCCTGATTCCACGCTGTATCTATAAATGGAACTAAACTAATAATATTACTTCTATCACACTATTAACACCAAAGGGATGTACAGGGAGCCATCTACTGGCTACATATTGTGAGTTCCCTATACTGTAAGTACAGGGAAATTCATTATGTGATCTTGCCTTTTCCAATGTATTTTTCTTTGGAGGGACACATGATTTCTGGGCCACCCCACTGCAGTCCAAAAATTCAACTTCCCTTCTTAAAATATGATGTGGAATTACAGCAGGGAACTGGGAAAACCATATTTGATAATCCCAAACGTTATTCATCCAGACCTCAGAATGTGAAACCTGCTCATTATTGGACAACGTACCCCATCCTGAGAAGCCCGAAAAATGAAGGATGATTCTATTTGTAGTGAGAAGGGCCAAAGGAGTTGAAATGCTGTTTTCTCTGTTCATAGATTTAGAACCAGGGCCATGGTTGTGGCCCTCAGACACTTAGAACTGAGATGAGGAGCAATTTCTTTCTCTAAGGGATGTAAATCTTTGGAATTCTTTACCCCACAAAGCTTTGAATGATTCATGTTTAGGTAGATTCAAATCAGTAATTGACATCAGGGAAATCAAACATTGTGTTACTGCAAAGACAGACGCAAGATGCTGGAGTAACTCAGCGGGAAAGGCAGCATCTCTGGATAGAAGGAATGGGTGACGTTTCGGGTCGAGACCCTTCTTCAGACTGAATCAGGGAAGAGGGAGACACAGAGATATGGAAGTGTAAGGTGTGAAAACGAGTCAAAGGGGATGCAGATCAAGGAAAATGTAGAATAGATCGTTGTTAGCGAGGAGAAGGTAACAGCAAAGCAAACAGAGATAGAATGTAAACGCAAACAGGCAGACTAGTCGCAGAACTGGGAAGGGGAGGGATGGAGAGAGAGGGAAGTCAAAGGTTACTTGAAGTTAGAGAAGTCAATATTCATGCCGCTGGGGTGTAAGCTGCCCAAGCAAAATATGATGAGGTTGAGGAGGTACATGTGAACCTCTGCCTCACCTGAAAAGAATGTTGGGGTCCTTGAACGGAGTTGAGGGGGCATATAGGGACAATCCGTCAGCCAAGATCCTATTAAATAAACACACACCTCCAAATTCAGGATCAATTCTTTCCTGGCTGCAATCAGGCAACTGAGCCATCATATTAACAACTACAGAGCAGTCCTGATCTCCTATCTACCTCATTGGAGATCTTCAGTCTATCTTTGATCAGACTTTGCTGGACCTTATCTTGCACTAAACGCTATTCACGTTATTCCATTTATCTCCTATCTGTATACTATGGATGGCACGATTGTAATCATGTATTGCCTTACCGCTGACTGGATAGCTCACAACAAAGGTTTTTCACTCTACCTTGGTATACGTAACAATAAACTAAACTAAATATCGGTTGAAGTTTGAGGGGCGCCAGACCTCACTCCCGCTTCTATTGCTCATGTTCCTATGATTATGCAGTTAGAGTACACTAATTTTATATACAATACAATTATACTTTATGTTTGTAAAATAGTTTTATTAGAAGTAATTACATATTAAGAAGAAATAATATAAAATCAAAGAAAAAGAAAATATTATTGTCACATACATTCTTAACATTTTTAAAATTTACAGTCAATCTTATTTATACTTCTATATATTTTTTTTTAATTTTATAACAGTAGGAAATAGAGATAGGTAATAAAGAGAAAGAGAAATAAAAAATAGATAAATAAAATGAGTGGAGTATTAAACAAGATATTCTTCATTGGAGATATATTCATGATCTATTGTATATAATTCTTCATCTATTCCTTCATTCAGGCTTCAGTCAGGGCCTCGAACCAGACCACCTTAACCCTTTAAATATTCAATAAATGGAGATCATATTCCTCTGAATTGATCTAACCTGTCCATTAGGACAAGTCTTAATCGTTCCAGGTGAAGTGTCTCCGACATTTCTGTAATCCACATTTTGATTGTAGGGGATATGGGACCTTTCCAAAATCTTAGTATTAATTTTTTACCAATTATTAAACTATAACCAATAAAAAATATTTGCTGTGTTGTTAGTATCTGATTCGTTTCTAATATTCCCAATATAATTAATTTTGAGTCTGGAATTAAATTTGCATTAACTACAATTGAGATTATCTTAAAAGTTTCTGTCCAAAAATTAGTAATTTTTATACATTTTGTGAATGAATGCGTTAGATTAGCTTCTAATTGTTGACATTTATCACATATAGCGGAAACATTTAAGAAAATTCTATTTAATTTGGATTTTGAGAAATGTAATCTATGTATAACTTTAAATTGTATCAAGGAGTGTCTGGCATTTAATCAGTGGTGTATATGTTGTAAACTTTCATTCCATACTTCTCTACTAATTACTTGACCTAATTCGTTTTCCCATGCTTGTCTATATTTATCCGTATTTGGTAAATTATTTTCCAGTAAAATATTATAAATATATGATATTAATTTTTCTGTATTCGGATGTTTATTTAGACATTCATCTAAAATTTCTGTCTTTCTATTCCTAAAATCTAGTGTATTTGATTTAACATAATCTCTAATTTGTAGATATCTAAAATATTCTTTGGAGTGTAATCCATAATTTTGTTGTAATTCCTGAAATGAGAGAAATAAACTTTCCCTGTAGAGATCACCAATCTTATTTATTCCATAGTTCTTCCATTTAAAACAACCTTTATCCATCAATGAAGGTTTAAAAGTAATATTGTTTACAATTGGAAGAGCTAGTGGTGTATTCTGTAATTTTAATGTTTTTTTTTAATTGTTTCCAAATACATATACCACTTTCTATTATTGGGTTTCCTCTATAAATTTTCTTATGTATTGTAGTGTTAGCAAATACAATCGAGCTAATTTCGAAAGGTAAACAGTCTTCCTTTTCCATTTTTAACCAGTTTGGTTGTTTATCTAGTTCTTCCAACCAGAAATTCATATTTTTTATATTAACTGCCCAATAATAAAACATAAAATTAGGCAATGCAAAACCTCCATTCATTTTTGATTTACATAAATGCTTTTTAATTATTCTATGGTTCTTCTAATCCCAAATAAAATTGGTAACTATAGAGTCCACTTTCTTAAAAAAAAATTTAGGAAGATATATCGGGATCATTTGAAACAAGTATAATAATTGTGGAAGAAAAATCATTTTTATCGCATTAATCTTACCTAGCATTGAAATAGGTAATGTTTTCCAATATTGGATATTCTTAAGTAGTTTATTCAATAAGGGTGGGAAATTAGATTTAAATAAAGAATCATATCTTTTTGTTACATAAATTCCAAGATATTTAATTTTTTCATTTGAAATCTTAAAAGGGTATTGTTGTAATATATGTAAGTTATTTCCCATTATTGGCATGTTCACTTTTATTCCAATTAATTCTACATCCTGAAAATGATCCAAATTGAGTTATTAAATCTAACAAGTTAGGAATACTAATTTCCGGTTTCGTGATATAAAGTAATACATCATCTGCGTACAAAGAGATTTTATTTTCAGTTTCTTTAGTTTCATACCCATGTATTTCAGGATGCAATCTCACAGATTTTGCCAATGGTTCTATTGCAAGTGCAAACAGTAGTGGAGATAAAGGGCAACCTTGTCTGCAGCCTCGGAATAAGTTAAATTTAGTTGTTAACATTTGGTTTATTAATATTCTGGCTGTTGGATTGGTATATAGTAATTTAACCCATGTTATAAACTTCTCCCCAACTGAAAAAATTCCATAACCGAAAATAAATAAGACCATTCAATCTGATCAAAAGCTTTCTCTGCGTCCAACGAAATAATTGATAAATCCTTATTAATGTTTCTTTTCGAATATATAATACAATTATACTTTAAATGGAGAAACAAGAAATTGTAGATGCTGGTTTATACCGAAGGTAGACACAAAGTGCTGGAGTAACTCGGTGGGTCAGGCAGCATCTCATTAGAACAAGAATGGGTGACATCCAGGGTCGGGACACTTCAGGACTGCTTCAGAGAGGGCAGGTGGTCATCCAGGGAGGTCCAAGAGGAGGAGGAGGTTCCAGAGAGGCTAGATGGCCATCTTGGAGAGCTCAAGGGAAGGAGGAGGTCTGAAGAAGGTTCCTGAGATGTTGCCTGACTTGCTGAGTGACTTCAGCACATTGTGTTAATCCACTTTTATTCTAGTGATGATCTTGCAAAGTATTTTGAGGGTAATGACTGTCCCTTAAATATAATCAAATTCATATTTAGGAGTGAGCTGCTTACATTAAGAAAATCTCCCCATTAACAATTTTAGTTTTGGGGAGAGGAAATAAAAAATTGTTGTTTATTGTTGAATATAATTGAGAAAAAGAATTAAGAATCAAATAACTTTGTGTCATGCAACAATTGGCTTTTTAGTATTAGCAGGGTGGCCTTGAAGTGCTGAGAACGGAAGGTACAGCTGTGGCATCTGAAGAAAAGTCCCAATCCGGAACGTTATTTGTCCATTCCTCTACTGATGCTGCCTGACCCACGGACTTCCTCCAAGGTTTTCAGAACTGTGGGTGGCACGGTGGCGCAGCAGTAGAGTTGCTGCCTTACAGCGCCAGAAATCCGGGTTCAATCCTGACCATGGGTGCTGTCTGTATGGAGCTTGAACGTTCTCCCAGTGATCACGTGGGTTTTCTCCAGGTACTCTGGTTTTCTCCCACATTCGAAAAGATGTGCGGGTTTGCAGGTTAATTGGCTTCTGTAAATTGTCCCATGAGTGTAGGAGGATAGAACTAGTGTATGTGGTGATTGTCAGTTGGCGTGGGATCGGTGGGCCGAAGGGCCTGTTTCCATGCTGCATTTCTAAATTAAACTACACTAAATGAAACTTCTGCTTTGCCGCGTGCTGGTGTAAACAAAGAAGGTGATGGAAATGATGATAGCCATGAGATATTATGGTCTTGAGCCTCGGTTAATGAATGTAGAAAAAGATTTGCATCACCTATATTCTGGAAAGGTAATAGTTTATAGAACCTGTTCTTCAAAGAGAGGGAGCAGTTATGTCAGAAAACCTTGTTAAGCAGAAGTAGCTTTAGAACCCCGAGTGTTTACACAACGAGACTTCCAACAAAGGTTTGGGAATTGATCTGTCACAAGGTCTATCCAGGACTTGCAACTCTGATGTGGGCAAAATAGGAAGTAAAAGTAGTCAGAGTTTTCCAAAGATCTTCAGAGCACTTGTCAAATGGAACCTAAAGCTGTGTTTAATGTATAAAATGTGTTGGGTGGATTCTCATCCTGCCTATTGGGGAATTCTGTACACTACACACACTGTCTTTTATTTCCTTGAAGTCTGTGGTTTTCAACCAGAGATGAAAGAACTTTTGATTGTAAACATCTACCATTCAGCATTTGCTCTGTTGAAATGAAAGTGTCTACTGCTGTTTTGTATTCCATAAGCTTTTAGTACAGACAAAAATCTCAGACACAGACACAAAGCATGTATTGTGGAATTTGCCCACAGCATCCAATTGTATTTGACAGTCTGTCCTCAAGCATGCAACTTAAAGTGAATAGCATGTATGGATATTGGATCTTTGATTAATAGCCTGAAACTGTTCAAGCAGTACGTGGATTCCAGTGAGCAGTAAACACTGTTCATATTTCATTTTAGTTTTAGTTCAGAGATATAATGTGGGAACAGGCCCACCAAGACCGGTCTGAACGACGATCACCTGTTCGCACGTCTTCTATGTTATCCCAGTTTCGCATCCTACACACTAGGGGCAATGTATAGAAGGCATTATTCCTCCAAACCTGCACATCTTTGGAATGTGGAAGGAAAGTTGAGCACCCGGAGAAAATCCATGCAGTCACAGAGAGAACGTACAGACAGCACCGTAGTCAAGATCAAACCCGGGTCTGGCACTGTAAGAGAAAATCTACCAATGCACCACTGTATTATTACATTATTATAATAATTCTTGTACTGATAATTAATATGTACCATATTAAGGCACTGTCAAACAGAGCACTAGGTGTATTTTCCTTGCTGGAACCAGGTGAAATGGTTTCATCATATAAGTATGACAATTAAGCTTAACAATGTCAAGACACGTTAGTTGGTAGTGGTCTTTAATCCCCTTGTATGGTGATGTAGAATTACTGCTGCAAGGGGTCACATTGTCTTTGCTTTAGCGATTGGTATCTTGATTTCTATATCAGCAGCCTAAATCCTGCTCTCTGCCACAAATAAAAAAATCGCAAAACAGCATTGAGTGATGGTTTATACAAGCGATTGAGCTAGTTGGCCCCCCTCAAATTCAATTTTCTGAAAAGCTACGTTGCTGCGTACTTGTCTCATTCTTTAATGGTCTAACGGCGTCCGTAGTCCATGTTGATGTCAGCATCAGGCTTTTAGTTCAAGATACCAATAGCAAAAGACAGTGTGTGAAGCACAGTTGTGATTGAATGTGTGTTCTATCTACCAGTAAAGGTTTATGTGGATGTGGCACAGCAGACGGACTATGATTATGACGGTGAGAACAAAGGGGTGGAGCCACTGAAAACAAAGAGGGTCCCAGCGTGGAGGGAGGGGGGAAGGGGGGGAGGGCGGGTGGAAGGGGTGCCAAGAATAAAGAAGGACCAACATGACCAATTAGAAAATAGGCACAAAAAGCTGGAGTAACTCTGCGGGACAGGCAGAATCTCTGGAGTAAAGGAATAGATGACATTTTGGGTTGAGACCCTTCTTCAGACTCCAATGAATACTTTGTAACATTGTCGGTGCCAGAAACATGCCGATTCTTTGTATGCTTTGTGTATTGTATGCAAAAGAAATAATTGCATTGTACCCATGTAATAAAGTATAATGGAATCGTTGAAGCATGCTTGTACTGAGGCACCTGATTTGCTTGTGCCAGCTCTTTGTAAAAACTATTTGAATAAACCCAATCACCCAGCTTTTACCCCTATATGTTCCTTTTTCAATGTGGAAGCTTTTCAGTTTGAAGATGGCTCCCGACCTGAAACACCACCAATCCATGTCCCCCTGAGATGCGGCCTGACCTGCTGAATTACTCAGCGCTATGTCTTTTTTTTGTAAACCGGCATCTGCAGTTCCCTCTGCAGACTTTTGATGATGGAGATGGGAGGGAAATTGATGATTAGCAATGGCTTTACTGTTACTCTTGACATTACATTTGGAAGTATTACATTTACTTTATCAAATTTATGCTTTTTTTTTGTACTAGTGCTGTTTTATTCTTAAACCTTCCTTCCACTTTTTTAAATATGTATTTTTCCATAAATGTGAGGTTATCCACATTGGTGGCAAAAACAGGAAAGCAGATTATTAACTAAATGGTGGCCGATTAGGAAAAGGGGAGATGCAGCGAGACCTGGGTGTCATGGTACACCAGTCATTGAAAGTAGGCAATCAGGTGCAGCAGGCAGTGAAGAAAGCGAATGGTATGTTAGCTTTCATAGCAAAAGGATTTGAGTATAGGAGCAGGGAGGTTCTACTTCAGTTGTACAGGGTCTTGGTGAGACCACACCTGGAGTATTGCGTACAGTTCTGGTCTCCAAATTTGAGGTAGGACATTATTGCCATAGAGGGAGTGCAGAGAAGGTTCACCTAACTGATTCCTGGGATGTCAGGACTGTCTTATGAAGAAAGACTGGATAGACTCTGTTTATACTCTCTAGAATATAGGAGATTGAGAGGGGATCTTATAGAAACTTACAAAATTCTTAAGGGGTTGGACAGGCTAGATGCAGGAAGATTGTTCCCGATGTTGGGGAAGTCCAGGACAAGGAGTCACAGCTTAAGGATAAGGGGGAAATCCTTTAAGACCGAGATGAGAAAGGCTTTTTTCACACGGAGAGTGGTGAGTCTCTGGAACTCTCTGCCACAGAGGGTAGTTGAGGCCAGTTCATTGGCTATATTTAAGAGGGAGTTAGATGTGGCCCTTGTGGCTAAGGGGATCAGGGGGTATGGAGAGAAGGCAGGTACACGATACTGAGTTGGATGATCAGCCATGATCATATTGAATGGCGGTGCAGGTTCGAAGGGCCGAATGGCCTACTCCTGCACCTATTATCTATGGTTCTATGTTTCTATATGATGTGAAATTGCATCACTATTTATTGCTTAACTCTAATTGCCGGTGACCCATTTAAAAGGGCAATTACGTATTATCCACAAAGGTTGGCCTGGAGTCTCACGTGGGCCAGACTATGCCAGGGCACCTTATTTCCTTTCAATTGAGATGTTTGTGAAGCAGATTGTTTTTAACAGCAGTCTGGTACCTAAATGTCTAGCACTACTGATGTTGGCTTAATGCTTCAGATTTATTTAGATTCCTTTGTTACTTTGATGGGAACAGAAGCTAAAGTCTTCAAATTCTCAGTCCATCCTTCTGGATTATTACTCCAGCAATGTAACTATCTCCAGTTGGTTGAGTCGATGTGTGCTTGTTCACTTGAGCCCAAGGTGCTCAGTTTTCGCTTTGCTGCAGTGTTATCAACCTACTGTGGATGAAATGCTCCAAACAAAAACAAAATCACAGGTGGAATAAGCAGATGCAACTCCAATTAATGGCGGAAACTATTTAAGGTAGACAAAAATGCCGGAGGAACTCATCAGCTGAGGCAACATCTATGGAGAGAAGGAATAGGCAACGTTTCGGGTCGAGACCCTTCTTCAGATTTAGTAGATTAAAGCATTATAGACAATGCATTGTTTCCTTGATATGCAAGATAATCATTTGAATAAAAATTTAGTAGGGAAGGCATTAACTGCTGTATTGATAAATTGAATTGATAGAAAGATACAACATTGAAGCAGGCCCTTCAGCCCACTGGTTCCATGTCCGTTCACTCTAGTTCTACGTTATCCCACTTTTACATTCACACACAACACACCAGGGGCAATTTACAGTGGCCAATTCACCTACAAACCCACACATTTTTGGGGATGTGGGAGGAAACCAGAGTACCTGGAGGAAACCCAAGCGGCCACAGGGAGAACGTGCAAACTCTACACGGCCAGCATTTAAGATCTGGATCAAACCCGGGTCTCTGTCACTGAAAGGCACCAGCTCTACCAGCAACGCCACTGTGCTGCCCATAAAATACTGTAACCATATGTCACAGTATTTCAAGCAGTCTCCCATCCAGGTATTAACCAAACCTGAGCCTGCTTAGCTTCTAATAGTCGACATGTCAGATATATCTAGGCTACATTTTGGAATGGTGTGAAACTGTTGTGGTTCCACCTCAAGACAATTCATGTGGCCAATGCCAGGGCTATTTGTGTATAATCATCCTCAAATATATACAAACTTGGATCTCCTCTCCCAAGGAGCAAACTCAGGACACTGGCCCCGTGTTTGGGTGGGGAAGGAGGAATACCTTCCAGCTTGCCTTTGGTGATAGGCAGTATAGGCTCCAAACTGCAGGAAACAGTCCACAAGCTTAACTCCCATGTCCTGACAAAGAGCTTTAAATTATTGTGATTGGTTCGGGAAGGGAGGCAAAGTGGCCTCGGTACACAGAGGGGGTGAGAGGGGGTGACTGCTGGAGGAGACGGTCAAGATCGAGAGCAGCCTGTGAGAGCTACAAGGAGCACAGGTGGAAGGAGATGAAGGCTTCACACTGGGACATGCTGACCTCTCCATCAATGCCACCAGGACATCCAACCTTAAAGTGAGAATGCACTAAAGTGCATACTGTATCTCCTTGGGGCATGATCAGACTTTTAACAGACTTGAAAGGTGCAAGATAATGCAGAAGTAGCGATTCTCTGCATGTTGTTCGAGAAGCAGACCGTGTAGAGTATATTTTGACTTTTCACTGTGTCTCTGCACTTTTCACTGTGACAATAATAAACTGCACCAAACTAACTTGAAGTCAAGTAAGGAGAGATCATCATTGCAAGCAGTGGGGGAATTGGGAACGTACCTGAGGTCAGCGGTGGGGTGGAGGGATCAGGAGTTCACCTGAGGTTGGGAGGAGATGCAAGCAGGACGGTGCTTCATGAGTTTGAGTTTAGTTTCCTGTCAAGTGTACCTTAATTCCACTAACAGCGGTTGTGAAATTCACCCAGACGCTTTCTCTTTAGTTCCTCCTTTGTGATTCTGATGATCTTCTATGTCGTGGATGCATGGGATGACACCATCACCCGTGCAGAGGAGTGCAGGCAATCTTGTCCAAGGCCGCCCATTGTCGGACAATCTCGGGATTACACTGTCTTAACCCAGCAGCACTATCCTGGCAATGCTGCGTGCAAGTCAAATACATTGGATCTCCCCACTCGCTCAGTTCACCACCCCCAACAAACAGCAGCTGCTTCTTCCCTGATGTAAAACCAGTTTCTGAATAATTCCGTCCACCACTTTTATGCTGATAGCTCTCCTCTGTTCATATGATCCGAGATCCAAGAGGGCGCCCAGGCAAGGCGACTCTCCGTGAGGTAGTTACAGAAGTGTGTCTGCAAACATGCATTACAATCGCTCCACTCTTTTAAATCTTTACACCAACAGCAGCATTCTCACTTGAACTATGCTCTTCTTAATCTCATCTTAGATGTGTCCCTTTATCGTGTACCTGTACACTGTAAATGGCTCGATTTTAATCATGTATTGTCTTTCTACTGACTGGTTAGCACGCAACAAAAGCTTTTCCCTGTACCTCGGTACACGTGACAATAAACTAAAATGAATGACTTACTCTGGGTTCATTCAATTCTCATTTACATAGCACTTGGGTATTTTTAAAGTGGAAATTGCCAGGCTCTTGAGTAAGTAAGTAAGTAAGTTTAATGGCCAAGTATTCACATACAAGGAATTTGCCTTGGTGCTCCACCCATAAGTAACAACATGACATACAGTGACAGTTACGAATGACTCAGAAAACACTAAACATTAATAATAATAAAACATTAATGATAAAACACCACTGATCAAGCATGTGAACCAACAAAATACCAGATCAAAGGGAGGCTACAGCTTTTTGGCTGTTGAGTAGAGGAACTACTCGTGGATAAAAACTGTTTTTATGTCTGGCTGTGGCAACTTTGACAATCCGGAGTCGCAAGTGTGTCAAAGGTTACAGGGAGAATGGGGATGAGGGGGAAAGATAAATCAGCCATGATTGAATGACTCAATGGGCCAAATGCCCTAATTCTGCTCCTATTACTTATGAACATGAAAAAATCTTGTGCTAAGCAATGTATTTTCTAAAGCTATATTTTTAATTAAAACTTAAATTCAGTGAAGGAACCAGCCTTATGTTGTACAGTATAGGCTCAAAATTAAACATGGTTAAACTAATTAATTAGAAATGGTTTGATATGTTTGCAAAGCAACAGTAAAGGGATGTAACTCAAGTAGAAGCTTTTGAACATTTTAAATTAAGCCATACACCATCTTTGAGCCTAACTAATGCAAGCACTGATATCCTTACCATTATTTTGACAGGAATGGCTGGCCAAATGTGTTTGTGTCTCAATAATCAGAAGCACTTATAAGACCTCAAGCCAAGCAGTGTTATTTTTGTCAGCATTGCACAATCCATTTTCAGTTTGACCCGAGTAAATGCCATTAGTAATTTTATTTCCAAATAATGTTACACAAAATGTATATTGGATGGGCACTGCCATGCATAATTCACGTTAGTGCGTCCGAGATATTCTTGACGCACCACATGACTCCAGTTTTGCAGACTGCTCATTTTGGTCTGCACTGACATTAATTGGATCTAAAGCACCACACTTCAAACATTGTGGAGCAATCTCATTTGGACCACAGGCACTATGCAAGTAGTGATGTTTTTCACATTTTAAAAGGGCATTGGCCCTCAAGCCAGGCGAGCTAATCCCAGAACTGGATCTGCTGACTGGATAGCACGCGACAAAAATCTTTTCAATGTACCTCGGTACATGTGACAATAAACTAAACTAATTAAACTAAACTTTCTGTTGATTCCCAAGGTTTGACTCATCAATTCAGAATTGACTGTTGGCTGTTTAAACAAGTGGCTTATTTTCTCCATCGATGTGGCTGCTGGGATACTGATTGAGTGGGTTCCCCAGTTTTCACACTGCTGGCAGTGGTCCTTTAATGGAGCCAATATTATGAATAGTCATGGATCTCGGGGCTGGAGGCAAAGCCTTGTCCATCTGAGATGACACCACTCTCAGAGTGTCTTCAATGACACCATATCCTGTTGGACTTAATTGATGTGCCATGTTCGAGGCACGCCCAGGAAAAGCTATGCTTTAGACTTTAGAGATACAGCGCAGAAGCAGGGCCTTTGGCCCTCAGAGTCAGCACCGACCAGTACACTAACACTATCCAGCACGCGAGGGACAACTTTATAATTTTACCGAAGCCAATTAACCTACAAACTTGTTCGTCTTTGGAGTGTGGGAGGGAACCAGAACACTCAGAGAAAGCCCACGTAGTCACAGGAAGAACATACAAACTCTGTACAAATAGCACACGTAGTCAGGATCAAACCCAGGTCTCTGGCGCTGTAAGGCAGCAGCCCTACCGCTGCATCACCCTGCCTCCCCGCAAGTACCAAATATATCACAGTGGAAAATGTCATTTATTTCCTGCAATGAGATGTTGTTGCTTGCAGTACTTGCAATGCAGGTCTGGAAATGTCTTTGTGTTGAACTGCATGGTGCCACAATGCAGAAGGAAGAAGTGCAAGGAGCTCTGGAGGCTGAGCAGCAGGACAAGAGGAACAAAGGGAAGAAGAATGATACAAGGAGAAAATCCCTGAAGAGCGTCCACAACTTCATATCCAACTGGAGCAAATTATACCTGCGGTTGTGACATCTTGGATGAAAAACACAAATCTGTGCACAAAATAGTTTTGTCAGAGGACCTTTGCATGGAACACTAATGGAGCATTTGAATACCTGAGTTTGAGTTGAGTTTAGTTTATTGTCAACGTTTCCAAGGGACAGTGAAAAGCTTTTGTTGCGTGCTAACCATTCAGTGGAAAGGCATTACATGATTATAATCAAGCCTTCCACAGTATACTTTGGACTGGAGTGCACATTGATCATGGATATTCAGTATTACAGGCAATGTAATTTGTAATGTATATCGCATTATTAGACACAGGAAGTGCAGATACTGGAATCTTGAATAGATCGCAAAGTACTAGAGTAACTCAGCGAATCAAGAAGCATCTCAGGAGGACATGGATAAGTGACATCTTGTGTCCGACTGAAGAAAGGTCCCGATCCGAAATGTTACCTATTCATGTCCTTCAGAGATGCTGCCTGACCCAATGAGTTGCTCCAGCACTTTGAGTTCTCCATATTTTAAGATTGGCATGCAGTGCAGGGGGGATATATTGAGTAGCTAATATTTGAACATAGTGTTTTACCCATATTTGGTGATGTAGATGCACAATGACAAAGAACTGAGAAAGTCTCAGCAGAGAGGAACCACATTTGCAACAACTAGATGTGATCATGTCATACTTCACTGCAGCAACCATCGTTTATTTCTGACATTCTCTCTTCTATTCCTTTAAATTTAATTTCTGTGCCTATAGATGATGGCCAGACAATATATATCACAGTCCCACTGTAATAAATATTGTGAGGGCAGGACACCAGGGAGAGGTTTCTGACACAGGAATTGGTTGTCAAGTTCAGCCATTGATGGAACAACATGGCGACAATGAGGTGCGTCACACTAATCCACAGTCCTGTGAACGGCAGCCATTTTTATTTGAAAAGCTTCCCTCACCAGCTATCAGCCGCCAAGGTTGTGTCTTTGTGTGTGTGTCAATCAATTAATCAGTTTTTATTCGTCACGTACACAATAAAGTGCAGTGAAATGAACTTGCCAGCAGCGGTACAATCAAAAAAGAACATACAATACACAATAAAATGTAACACAAACATCCATCACAGCATTCTTCACTGTGGTGGAAGGCAGAAAGTACAGTCAGCCCTGTGTGTGTTAGCGTGTGTGTATGTGTACATGTGCACATGAGTCTGAATGTGCGTGCACGCATGCTTGCATATGTGTATGCATGTGTGTGTGCATGCGTGTTAGCATGTGTGCAAGTGAGCGTGAGTGCATTCATGCTTGATTGTGCGTTTTCATGTGTGTGTGTGTGTGTGTGCATATGAGCGTGAGTGTGAGTGCGCACATGCTTGCAAATATGTATGTGTGTGTGTGTGTGCCTGTGTGTGCGTATTCTCAGTATTCAGCAATTCACCATGACAGACTTTGTGAAAGAATGAAATGTAGAACATAGAGGAGTCCAGGAACAAGCCGTTCAGCTCACAATGTCCGTGTCGTACTTGAACTTATCTCATCTACCTATCTCATCCATATGCCTCTATTTCCTACATATCCATGTGCCAATCTAAAAGCTTTTTAAATGCCACTGTCATATTTGCTTCCACCATCACCCCTGGCAGTTCATTCTAGGCACCCACCCATTGCGTAAAAAAACTTTTTCAGCACATGTCCTTTGAACTTTCCACGTCTCATCTTCAAGCTATGCCCTCTAGGCTTTGACATTTCCACTCTAGTGGTAGCATTGCACCTCTGTACAGAAATTCTCATCCCTGGAGGAGAATACTGCACTCATGGATAAGAAACTGCACCAAGATTTTCACACAGACGGACAGACAGGTGAGTGCTTATTGACCTTAACAGAACCATGAGTAGAGTAGGCAAAGTTATTTGGACTATAGAGAGCCTGATTCTGTCACTTCTTTTGTATTGTGAGTGTTGATAATGCAACTGAAGTAAGCTGACATTTATGTCTCTCGGCCTTCCAAACTATTCCATTGTGTGAAAATGTCAAACTGTACCTCCTAACAAAAAGGATTATTGAAGGGAAGAAAGCTGAATGCATTTGATATCATCAGCACCTTGACACATCAATATTAAGTTGATGTCCATTACAAATATGCAAAAAAAAAGGCACTAAAAATAGAAATGGGCTGTAGAAAGCTGAGTTTTACTCAAACAGGATAATTCACTGTGTAGGAAGGAACTGGTTTACACTGAAGATAGACACAACATGCTGGAGTATCGCAGCGGGTCAGGCAGCACCTCTGGAGAAAAGGAATAGGTGACATTTCGGGTCGATTTCCCTCTTCAGACTAATTCACTGCTCGGCCTGGGCTGGAATGATGTGTCCATTCTGGGCACCGCATCTGAGCAAGGATACGAGGATAGTGATGGTTTATTGGAATGGCACCGGGCCTGCGGGACTTCAATTGTACAGCGCGATTAGAGAAAGTTACATTGTTGTCTCTATAGCAAAGTAGATTAAGAGACGATTAAAAAAGAGGTGTTAATTAGTTTCAAAACACTTTCATGTAGGAGAAAATCTCTTCATGCAGGAAGGTGATAAACAGAACGCAGAGATAATTGACAAGAAAACCAGAGGCGATACGGGAAGAAATAATTGGATCCTACTGATTGCAATTTTTTGCTCCATTTTTTACTTTAGAGATATAGCATGGAAACAGGCCCTTCAACCACCGAGTCCACATTGGCCATGGATCACCCATTCACACCAGTTCTATGTTATCTCTCCTTCTCATCCACTTCCTACACCTTAAAGGCAATTTACAGAGGCCATGGAATCTACAAACCTACATGTCTTTGGGATATGTATAAACCAGCAACTGCAGTTCTTTGTTTCTGCATCCCAACAGAATGGCTTTCTAGATCATTGTCAACAACTTTGATGGATCTGGTGGTGTGTGTATGTAGCCGGAAGGAATGAGAACAGTGTGAAGGAAGGACTGCAAATTCAATGCGAGCATTTATATCAAAAGGATTGTAGTGCTGAGACTCTATAAGGTGCTGGTCAGGCCGCATTTGGAGTACTATGAGCAAATTTCAGAATCAGAATCACACTTTAATCGCCAAGTATGATTTGCAACATACGAGGAATTTCATTGGCCAGGTCAGTCATACAATTAAAAGCAACAGATCACTCAAAACGCATTTTATTTTATTATTTTTTAATATTTTTATTAGAAGCATTGCATATTATCTAAGGTACAACAGTACTTCAAATACAAATTAGACTTGTCACAAAAGTTGTACAGATATTACGGGATAATTCATGTATGCTGCTGTTTTTGATTTTTTTTGGGAAGGTAAGGGAGTGGAAAAAAAAGTAAGAGTATAAATCGATAATCAAGAAGTGGTGATTAAATAATAATGATTATATAAGAAAAAATAACAATTCAAAAAGAATAAAGATAAGCAAATAAAAAATAAAAACAATTATTATATAATTTAAAAATAAAAATAAAAAATAAAAAAAAATAAAAGGAATTAATCTTAACAATGAATGGAACAGTTTCACATAACAATATCTATAGAGACGTGTATACAGATCCCAGAATACATTTTTTCATCTACTCCTACACAAGGGTACTTATTGAGTTACGGTGCTGAGCTCAGCTACCCCTTTAAATAATCAATGAATGGAGACCATATTTGTTCAAAAAGTTCATATTTGTCCATTAAGACAAACCTAATTCTCTCCAAATGCAACGTCTCCGACATTTCCACAGTCCACATTTTGATTGTAGGGGGATAATGTTCCCTTCCAGATTTTTAATATTAATTTTTTCCAATTATCAAACAGTAATCAAGAAAATTTCTTTGATTTATCAAAACACATTTTAGCATGAACATCCACCACCAGTACACATTCCTCACTGCGATGGAAGGCGAAATAAAGTTCAAGTCCTTCCCTTAGTTCTTCCTCGGTCGGGGGCCTCGAGCCCCCATTGACGGGATTATCTTGACTCCCGTAGCCGGCAGGCATTTGGTCCCTCTGCGTCGAAGCGATCAGCTCCTGCATTGGGGGGATGTCAGCTCCCCCGCGCCAGGCGATAGAACCTCGTGTCGGGGCTGGTCGAACCTTCCGCGACATTGGAGCTTCCCGACTAGCCTCTCCCGACTGCGAGCTTGATGGTAAAGTCCGCAGTGGCCGCGGTGGGAGCGATCCCAGACAAAGGATCAGCTCTGATGTTAATTCCTCACCCCACGATAGGGCTCAGAGTCAGTCTGAGGAGGTCTCCAGCTCCATCGATGGAAGGCAGCAGAGCGCCCGGAGAATGTGATCGAAAATGAATCACATCTCTGGCAAGGTAACAACTTGAAAAAAAGTTTCCCCTGACCCCCTCCCCCCTCCCCCCGCATAAAACAAACCGAAGAACATTAAAACTTATAACACACTAAAACATAACAAAATGAATGAAAAAACGAACAGCCTGCCGGCAGGGCAGCCATTACCCCGGCCGCCCCTTTGGGGCCAATATCTGAGGAAGGATGTGCTGGCTCTGGAGAAGGTCCTTAGGAGACTTACAAGAATGATTCCAGGAATGAGCGGTTTGGCATTTGATAAGCGTTTGACAGCACTGTGCCTCTACCTGCTGGAGTTTAGAAGGTTGAGGGGAGACCTCAGTGAAACTTACAGAATAATGAACGGTATAGATAGAATGGATGTGGAAAAAGATGTTTCCACTGGTGAGAGAGTCTAGGATCAGAGATCATAGCCTCGGAATTAAAGGGCGCTCTTTAGAAAGGAGGTGAGGAGGAACTTCTTTAGTCTGAAGGCAGTTAATCTGTGGAACTCATTACCACAGAGGGCTGTGGAGGCCAAGTCAGTGGATATATTTTTAAGGCAGAAATTATTGATTAGAATGGATGTCAAGGATTATGGGGTGAAGGCAGGAAAATGGGATTAGAAGGCAGAGATTGAATGGCAGAGTAGACTCGATGGGCCGAATTGTTTAATTCTATCTCTATAACTTGTGTGATTTCCTTCTGTGAAGGGGATCAGTGAACCAGATGGATTTTTGGGACAATCCAACATTTTCATTGCTATTGATCTGAATACTAGCATCTTATTCAAGATTTACATACTCATTGCAATATAAATTCTCCAGCTGACATTTGGAGGTTTTGACTTTTGATTCTGGATTGATATTTTGTGCCTTTATATATTCTTTCCATAATTTAACCATTATATCACCGCACCAATATTATAACTCTGAAAATAATTATTAGTATCTCAGGCCAACACTATTTGAGTCTTCCCCCAATTTCCTCCACCCAAGTCGCATTAGCTTCTCGTTTTACCCCATTGAACAGCTAATGGCCTTTATCATCGTTACTTTTTTGCATATCTTTCATTCATTGCTATTTATTGCTGTACATCATTGTCTATATTCCTCGTTTCCCATTTCCCGAACCAGTCTGAAGAAGGGTGTCGACCCGAAACGTCACCCATTCCTTCTCTCCAGGGATGATGCTACCTGTCCCGCTGAGTTACTCCAGCTTTTTGTGTTTATCTTCATGTTAACATTATTTCTCTTCCCACAGATGCAGCCTGACCTGTTGGATATTTCCAGTATTTTCTGTTTTTATCTTATATTTGCAATGTCTACAGGGATTATTTTTATCTTCATGTAATATTATGATCATGTAATATTACGATCATTTGCATACCTCAGCTATACATTGTGACTTTCACTTGCACATCCTACCTCAGGTGGACTGTTGTAAATGGGTCCTGATGCAAACTACCAAACTTTAAAAATTAAAAGTGAATCTGCAAAATGACAAATGCTATCAAAATTCACCACAATCTCATAGCCTTAGAATTGGTCTTCGGAGAATGAAAAACAATTAAAATTTGCGATTTATGCATGCTAAATTTCTTCATCCTTCTGAATTTCATGGGGGATATTATCTTTATGGTTGTTTAGTGCAGTTAAACTATCAGATTCCTGTAGGGGTTAAATATGCCTTTGAGGAAGTTCCTCCCCTTATATTTTGTTCAGCATGGATTATTGATATTTGTATATTAAACTCATATATTCAGGTTTTATGTTTGGTCGTCGGTTAGAAATATCTTGTTTAATCTATAACAGAAAGTGTCTGTGAAAACTCATTGCTTACCTCCACTTTGTGATAAATGTGTATGCGTTCGTTGGGTGAAGATATAATTATACATTGGCAGGTTTTACAATGGAGGTTCGTTGTAAATATTGGAACATAGAAATTTACAGCCCTTCGGCTCACGTCTCTGCCTAACATGATGCAAAGATAAATTAACCCCATCTGCCCTACACATGATCCATATCCTTCCATTTCCTGCATACCCATGTGTCTATTCATAGCGATAGATAGTCACAAAATGCTGGAGTAACTCATTGACAGGCAGCATCTCTGGAGAGAAGGAATGGGTGACGTTTCGGGTCAAGACCCTTCTTCAGACTGATGTCAGGGGAGTGGGTGGTACAGAGATAAAATGTAGTCGGAGACAGTAGGACTGGTGGGTGAACTAGGAAGGGGGAGGGGTTGGAGAGAGAGGGAAAGCAAGGGTACTTGAAGTTAGAGAAGTCAAAGTTCATACTGCTGGGGTGTAAGCTACTCCTGCCCTCTGACTCTAAGACACACCTTAACCCAGATACGTGTATTTTCTTGGTGCTTGGCTGCGCCTCCATCTTCTACCACGTTGATTCTTGCTCCGGTTCCAGACCTCACAGTTCAGACCAACCCAGACTACATGTTGCGACAGTCCATCTGACATTTTTCACAACAGTTCTCATTCCATGCCCTGTGTTTTACACTGGCTGCGATGCGCCGGCACCAACAGGCCCTCGCTCTGACTCTCCCGCAGCTCCGGGCCTCACTCACTCACACCTGCAACGAACTCCAACTGCACTTCATTCAACGCCAGATCCACACCCTCAACAAACGCTTCCTTTCCTACCTGGACTCCACAAAGGATCGCAAGCTTGCCTGCCTCCAGACCGGACGCTCCTTGACTACACCGCCCGCAGGCTTGGGGCTCCACCGCTGGACTACGCTGCCTGCCCAAACACCACAAGGCCGAGACCCTGCGGCGCCAACACTCACTGCCTCTCCGAACCTCACCGCCTTCCCAGCTGATCCCAGGCCATGATCACCGAAGCTGCCGTTGCCGCCAAGGGCAGCTTACACCCCAGCAATATGAACATTGACTTATCTACTTCAAGTAGCCCTTGCTTTCCCTCTCTCTCCATCCCCTCACCCTTCCCACATCTCCCACCAGTCTTACTGTCTCCGACTACATTTTATCTCTGAACCGCCCACTCCCCTGGCATCAGTCTGAAGAAGGGTCTTGTCCCAAAAGGTCACCCATTCCTTCTCTCCAGAGATGCTGCCTGTCCCGCTGAGTTACTCCAGCATTTTGTGTCTATCTTCGATTTAAACCCGCATCTACAGTTCCTTCCTACACATTTTGTCTATTCATAGCCTTCTGCCTCCATCACCACCCCTGGCAACGCATTCCAGGCACCCGCCACCTTCCATGTTAAATAACTTGGTCTGTACATCTCCTTTAAATTTAGCCCTTCTCACCTTAAATCTACACTCTCTATTTTTTTTTGTTCAATCTGGTCCAGATTGTAGATTGTGTAGAAAATTGCCTTAAAAGTTGACTGAGCAGCTTGTTTAATAATCAATCATTCATAATAATCAATCAGCTAATAATAGCTAATAATCAATCATTCAACTCATCCTTTTTCACCGGAGATGCTGCCTGACGCACTGAATTACTCCAGCACTTTGTGTCTATCTTCGGTATAAACCAGCATCTGCAGTTCCTTTCTGCACTAATAATACAATATTCGATTTTAATCAAAGTAAATAGCCCGAGTGAACATTTTTGGATTAAATTAAACCAGTGACTAAGGTGGACAGGATACCTTTGTGTGCAACCCATTTTGGGTATCTGTAATTACCCCAGCATCTAATGGCATCGATTGCAACACACTGCATGTTTTTACCCATCTCAAAGTAAATGGAGCTCAAAGTGTGAAGCTAGCAAACTGTTAAAGTTAGCAGCACAACGGGCTGATGTGTTGCTTTTCCTGCCATTTATTTATTGAGCACCTTCAGAACGTGTAAAAGCAGTTCAAACAGCTTATTTTACAACAAAGGAGATTTAGTGAATGTTCCTATTAATTGGCTTGGTATGATTGTAAATTGTCCCGAGTGTGTGTAGGATAGTGTTAGTGTGCGGGATTTGCTGGTCGGCCGAAGGGGCCTGTTTCACCAAAACTAAAACTGAAACTTTGGGATTGCTCCCAGGAGAGCGGGCACAAAGAAAAATTTAGGCATTTTTCTGTGGAAGGGGGAGGGCAGTATAAAATCGAAAGCATTGTAACAGCAGCACTCTCCCCAACACGAAACACAGCGCAGCGTAAACAATTAAACAGCTTCACTTTTAAAAGTAAAGACACACGTTAAATTACACGGCCCCAAGAAATCGCCTCTCAATTGCTTCGGGGTTGGAATTGAAATATATATAAATATATATAATATGTATATACATATTATACTACTTTGGTTCAGTCCCTTTCAGATTATAAAAAAGTTCCCACGATAGACTCACGAGACACTATGGTAAACGCACGGGCCATTACGTTACTGCAACGAGTTTAAATGTTTCCATTTTTAACTTGAACAGTTAATTTGACTCGTGGAAAAAATCAAACATGTTTGATTTTTTTCACGAGTTAACAAGTTTCCCGAGTACCTGCCGTTAGCGCCACGAGTCGACAAGTTGAACGCGCGAGTTCCGACGTTCCCGCTACGTGATCACCACGAGTGAAAACTCGGGGTCACTCGTGGGCCAACTCGCACAGTGAGACAGGGGTTTTACTGCAGTCAAAGATGCCACTGCAGTCTGACTCACTGCAGTCATATCAGGGGATTCAATCAAGACGGGGTTATTTTAGACTGAACAGAAATAACACTCAGGGCAAAATTACTGTAGTCAATCTGGGCAGCTTACAACCCAGCGGTGTGAAAACGTTGATTTCTTAAATTTCAAGTAACTCCTGCATTCCCTCCCCTCCTCTCTCTCCCCACTTTCCCCCACCCCAGTCCTACTCGTTCCACTGTTCGCATCCTTGTACCCTTGTTGTCACATCTTCCCCAGCCAACAATGGGCCATTATGGGCTCCACCCTTCCTGAAGTCATCAGTTGCCGGCCCCGATTTGTTCTGGCCTTTTCTCGGCTTCAGTTTATTTCCACCCTCCCCCCCCCCCCCCCCCCCCCCACACACGCACTCTCTCTCCACCCCAACCTCCACTTTCAGTCTGATAAAAGGTTCCAATCCAAAACGTCACATATTCTTTTTCTCTAGAGATGCTGTCAGACCCGCTGAGTTACTCCAGCATTTTGTTACTTCCATGCTGTATGATGCTAATAGTCCCAGTTTCAAGATATTGGTAACTTAACCTCTGCACATTTAGTGCTTTGAATCCGTTCTGCTGTTCAATTACATTAAAATGATCTGTTAGCTCCGTTCCATTTTTTTAAAATTAAATATTTTTATTAGACGTAAGTATATATTAATAAAATATACTTCTCACATACATTTGTAATATTATTAATATTAACAATTATGTCTTATGTATTTCTATACATATTTTTTTGCAAGTAAGAAAAGGTAGAGAAAAATAAAGTAAAAATAGGAAATCAAAAATAAAGAAATGAATGGAGTATTAAAAAAAATTTGTTATACGTGATTCTTCATCTATTCCATTATTCAGGCTTCAGTCAGGCTCTCGTACCGAGCCATTTTGACCCTTTAGATATTCAATAAATGGAGACCATATTCCTCTGAAAAGATTCAACCCGTCCAGTAGGACAACCCTTAATCTTTCCAGATGAAGTGTCTCCGACATTCCTGTAATCCACATTTTGATCGTGGGGGATGTAGGACCTTTCCAGAATTTCAATATTCATTTTTTCCCAATTATTAAACTGTAATCAATAAAGATTCTTTGATTTGTTGTTATTAATTGATCTGTTTCTAATATTCCCAGTGTTATTAACTTTCAGTCAGGGATCAGATTCATATTAACAACATTCGAAATTATCTTAAATATTTCTGTCCAAAATTTAGTAATTTTTGTACAATTTGTAAGTTAAGTTACCTTCTAAGTGCTGACATTTATCATATATGGCAGATACATTTCAAAAAATACTATGTAGTTTGGATTTTGAATAATGTAGTCTATGCAATATGTTAAATTGTATAAGAGAATGTCTAGCATTTAACGAGCAGTGGTGTATATGTTGTAAGCTTTCATCCCATACTTCAGGTCTAATGATTTGACCTAATTCGTTTTCCCATGATTGCCTATATATTTCTGTCATTGGGACATCGTTTTCCAATAAGACATTATAAATATATGATCTCAATTTTTCTGTGTTCGGGTGTTTATCTAGACATTCATCTAAAATTTCTGTCTTTCTATTTCTAATTTCCTGTGTGTTTGCTTTTACATAGTCTCTAATTTGTAGATATCTAAAGTAATCTTTTGAATGTAATCCATAAATTTGTTGTAATTCTTGAAATGAAAGGAAATAATTTTCCCTGTAGAGATCGCCCATCTTATGAATTCCATAGTTTTTCCATTGTAAAAAACCTTTGTCCATCATTGAGGGTTTAAATGTAACGTTATTTACAATGCTGAGGGCTAGTGGTATACATTCTGATTTTAATGTTTTCTTTATTTGTTTCCAGATACGTATTCCACTTTCTATTATAGGGTTTTCACTATAGGTTTTCTTACCTAGTTTAGTATTGGCGAATAAAATCAAACTAATTTCAAAAGGCGAACAATCTTCTTTTTCCATTTTTAACCAGATTGGTTGTTTATCTGTCTCTACTAACCAAAAATTCATAGTTTTAATAGTAACTGCCCAGTAATAAAACATAAAGCTTTGCAGTGCTAGACCTCCATTTATTTTTGATTTACATAAATGTTTTTTATTTATTCTATGGCTCTTATAATCCCAGATAAACTATAGAATCCACCTTCTTAAAGACATTTTTAGGAAGATATATCGGAATCAATTGGAAAAGATACAGTAATTGTGGAAAAATCATTTTTATTGCATTAATTCTACCTAGCATTGAGAAAGGTAGTGTTTTCCAATATAAAATGTTCTTATTTAATTAATTCAATAATAGTGGAAAATTAGATTTAAATAAAGAATCAAATCTTTTTGTTACATAAATTCCAAGATATTTAATTTTTTCGTTTGCTATTTTAAAAGGAAATTGTTGTAATATATGTAAGTTATTTACCATTATTGGCATGAGTTCACTTTTATTCCAATTAATACTATATCCTGAAAATAATCCAAATTCAGTTATGAATTTTAGTAAATTTGGAATACTAATTTCCCGCTTTGTAATATAAAGTAATACATCATCCGCATATAAGGAGATTTTATTTTCAGTATCTCTGGTGTCATACCCATATATTTCAGGATGTAATCTCACCCGTGGAGCTAATGGTTCTATTGCAAGTGCAAACAGTAGCGGGGATAAAGGACTTGTCTGCAGCCTTGAGATAAATTAAATATAATTGATAGCATTTGATTTGTTATTATTCTGGCTGTTGGATTAGTGTATAATAATTTAACCCAAGTAATAAACTTCTCTCCCAACTTAAAAGTTTCCATAACCGAAAACAAATAAGACCATGCCACCTGGTCAAAGGCTTTCTCCGCATCTAACAAAATAATTACTAGGTCTTTATTAATACCTCTTTTCGAATATATAATATTGTATAATCGTCTCAAATTATATGAGGAATATCGTTTTGGTATAAATCCCGTTTGATTGGGGTGAATTAATTTATTAATAAGTGTACTTACTCTTTGTGCTAATATTTTGGTCAGTATTTTGATCAGTATTTAAAAGAGTATCTTTTGATCAGTATTTAAAAGAGCTATAGCGCTATATGATCCTGGGTCATCCAGATCTTTATCTATTTTAGGTATAAGTGTTATAATAGATTAATTTAATGTTCCTGGTAGTTTCTGGTGAGTATAAATATATTCATATAGTATCTTCAGACGTGGTGCAATCAGATCATAAAATGTTTTGTAAAATTCCGAGCCAATACCATCTGGTCCCGGTGTTTTAGCATTTTTTAATGATCTGATAGATTCTTTTACTGAAATTTCAGCATTTAGTGATTCTCTATTTTGTGAATCCAACCCATTCAGATTACATTTTTTTTTAAATGCTTCTACTCCTATCCTGTTTTCTGTCATTTTAGCTGAATATAATTTTTTATAATATTGCAAAAATCTCTCATTAATATCTTTAGGTTGTACCAATGGTTCTCCATTATATGATTTAATCCTATGGATTATGTTTTCTCCCTCCATCTTTCTTAATTGACGAGCCAATAATTTTTGAGGTTTATCTCCAAATTCAAATTGTAATTGTTTAGTGTATTGATAGAGTTTTACAACTTGATCTGAGTATATTTTATTTAATTTATATTTCAGTGCAGCAATTTTATTATGTATTGTTATGGATGGATTAGCACCGTTCTCTGTGTCTAATTGTTTAATCTCCTTTTCCAATTCCTGTTGTTCCATCCGATTCTTTTTATTATAAAATGCTTGAGAAGAAATCATAATTCCACAGGCATATGCTTTAAAAGTTTCCCATAATAAGGAAGAGGATATTTCCAGTTTATCATTTATTTCAAAGAAAATCTTGATCTGTTCTATAATATATTCGAGTTGCTTTGTTTTTTAAAATTTGTGGATTAAATCTCCATTGTCCCCGTTTTTCCATTTTACCATTTATTTTAATCATAAATGTTAAAGGTGCGTGATCTGGGATTGTAATATTCTGGTATTTTGAATTATAAGTAAGTGAGATAAGTTTAGCGTCAACCAAAAAATAATCTATCCTTGAATAGGTTTTATGTACAGGTGAATAAAATGAATATTCTCGTCCAGTTGGATTTTCTACTCTCCAAACATCTTTAATATTGCTAGTATCCATATATGTATTTAATAAGTCGCTGGAATGGGATTTGTTTTTTCTTTGTCTTGTGGATCTGTCTAAATAGGAATCTAATGTACAATTTAAATCTCCTCCAATTATTAAGTTATGCTGTGCTATTTCCGGGATGTTGTTAAATATTTTCTTAAAAAAACAGTGGACTATCAAAGTTTGGTCCATATACAAAAATCATTTTTTGTGCATTTAATTTTCCTATTACAATAATGTATCTGCCATCATTATCAGTTATAGTTGATGTATGTTTGAATAAAGTGCCCTTACGAAATAATATTGCTACACCTCTTGATTTGTGTGTAAAAGAAGAATGATACGTTTTGTCTATCCATTTAGCTCTCAGCCTATGCTCGGTATCTTTTTTTAAATGTGTTTCTTGAATGAAAATCACATCAGCTTTAATTGCTTTTAATTACTTTACCTCTCTTAATTGGTTCATTAATACCTTTAACGTTCCAGCTGCAAAACGTTATTCCTTCATTCCCCGTATTCATTTTTAAATCTTGCATCTTTTGTCTATGGGGGTCTGTAATAGAGCCAATGGTTCAGTTCGACAGACCCGACCTTGCACCCAAACTCCGAATAGATGAATTTTAAGACCCTTGAATGTCTCTCATGTATATATCTCCTTTGATCCAATTTGTAACTCCATTCACACTGAAAATAATAATGATAGTTTATAATAGAAAAGAAAAGAGGATAGGTTAAGAAATTAGTATTGTGCACAAATAAGGAAAAAAACTACATCTAGTATTAGTGTAGTTAGTGCTAGCCATACTAGCATGGCTAACCATCTACCGACTTCCGTAGTTGATGTTACGAACTTAACCAGCTCCTTTGTTTCTTGGAATTTTTCTTCCATAGCAATATTTTACCGGGGATATTAAATTTTAAAATATTCGGGTTCCAATAGTCGGAAATGTGAGGATACATATATTTAAAACCCCGAAAAGAAAGGAAAAAATAAAAAATAACAATGAAAATTACTAGTAAAACAGAAAGAAGGTTTCCAAAGAGGACAAATGAAATCAAACTCTATATTTGACTCTAATCATTCCATTATAAGTAAACATTAGTCATTAGTGATAATTATTCATTCTGATTAGTAAAGATACCATGGTATCATTTTAGTATTTATTAGTTATTTGTATTAGCAGTGCAGTTATACTAATTATTAGTATCCATGGGAGAGTTTCCAATCCACATCTTTCTCCAGCTGCCTTAGTCACCACTTCAATTCCATCCAGTCCTGCAAAGTCAGTTTATTCAATTGTGAGGCATCAAGCATCCTCTCAAGCCTTAATCTTCTGGGCAAAGTCCAATGCTTCCACAGGATTGGTGAAAAAATGTTCCTTCTTGTTGTAAGTGACTCTTAGGGTAGCTGGATAGTTCAGACCATATTTCAGATTCTCCACTTCCCTCAAGATACTTTTAGTCTCATTAAACGCTTTTCGTTTCCTGTGTCCTGTGTCCTTCAAATGCAAGACTTCTGTTTCTTGATGTTTTTTGCATTATCTCCTCCAAGACGTGGTCGTACTGTACTTTTATTATCATTTGTCTTGGGGGAGTGTTTGGTCTTGTCTGACGTCTCATCACTCTATGTGCTCGGGCTAGTAAAGGATTTTGTTCCAGAGATAAAACTTTTTGCAGTAAATTTGCAGTGAATTCTCGGGGATCTTGATCTTTCTCTTCCCCTTCTGGAATACCCGCAATTCTTAGGTTCTGTCTTCTCTGGCGACCTTCCAATTCAGTACATTTCTCAGTTATTTTGCCCAGTAATTCAGTTAGACGTTGATTTTCTGTAATAAGCTTTGCTGTAGTCTGAGCACTTGTTTCGGCTGGTTCTTCAAGGTCTTTTATGACAATCGTCTGTTGGTTCAGTGCCTGTTCCACAGGATTCAGCCTTTCTTCAAAATCAGTTTTCACATTTTTGATTTTATCATTCGTCTCCTTTGTCAGTCCAATCATTATTTCTGCGATTTCTTTCTTCAAATCATCCGATGTATTCTTAGTTGTGGTATTAATGTTGGTATTAATTCCAAGCTTTAAGTCCTTCATTTCCTCCTTGATTTTTTTTATTTCTTCACCAACATTCATCAGCTTTATTTCTTCTCTTAAACCAGCAATTTCACATGCAATAAAAGTTTTGAGTTCTTCACCTTCCGATTTTTTCGCCGTTTTTTTCGTCACATCTTCTTGGGATAATGTCCTACCTGTCGGGCCTTCCCCCGGTTTCAGCCTGGTAACCCGACTTTTCGGTTTATTCGCGGGTGGGCTGCGCTGTGTAGACATAGTAAGTCGCGCGCCTGATGACGTCACTCACAGCAATCGGTGCAGAGACAGCAGGCAGCAGGTAGGTCGGCTTCTCCCCGATTTTTCTCCATTTTTTACGAGGAGCTGGCTGGCGTTACCCTCTAGCCCTCCATAGCGCCACCGGAAGTCTGCTCCATTCCATTTACCTGTCTCTATTCTGCTAAGCTTAATACCCTTGATTTAAAAAAAATGCCAACCATTTCAAATTTATATAATTTTGTTTTAATTTAAATCCTCTCCATATGGAAAAGTAATTGCAACTGTATTGGTGTTATTAATAAACTTTATAAAATTCTTCTTGCCAGTGAATAATAACCTTTATTTCACTAATATTTCTTCAAAAAGGAATTAAAACTGAGGAGTGTCAGTAATCATCAGATTATGATTTCAGTTCTATACATTATATTAAAACTGACAATCCTTCAACTGTGATGTGATTATTATATGAATTCAGGAAGATTTGTAATAGGATTGTTTATTCATATGTGTTACTATTTTTAATCCCAATATTTAATTATTCACTCCAGTGGGATCAATTTTTAATATAATACTTCTAACTGTGTTTGTTCATCCTAGCTTGGAGATACTGTAGTAAAAAGTGTGGTAGGAGGAGTATTTCATCCGTGCCAGTTGTTTATGTTCTGCAGGTTTTGAACAGTTTTTAGCCTCTGAACTGCTGAATGTGAAAGCTGATAGGATGGGAGCAAGGTTAAGAAGGCCTGGTCAGCAATTGATTAGCAGAATGGATTGAAAGCACTGAATTTATAGAGATCAAGTTACTGGTATCTTCACCCATTTCTTCTCTCCAGAGATGCTGCCTGTCCCGCTGAGTTACTCTAGCTTTTTGTGTCCTGTTCTATGTCCTGTTCTATTTGTGTCAAATCTTCTAATAGTATCTTGAGACTGGGACCATTAGAATCTTGAGTCAGAGTCATACAGCGTGGAATCAGGCTCTTCAGCCCAACTTGCCCAAGCTGACCAACATACTTCATCTGCACTAGTTCCACCTGCCTAAGTTTGGCCCATATCCCTCTAAACCTGTCCTATCCATGTACCTGTCCAAATGATTTTAAAAGTTGTGATAAAACCTCCCTCAAATACCTCCTCTGGCAGCTCGTTCCATAAACCTATCATCCGATGTGCAAAAAATGTTACCCTCTGAGGTTCACATTAAATCTTTCTCTCCTGATCAAGTGAAATGAATTTTAATAATGCATTTGAAGCATAGAATCATAGAATCATAGAAAATAGGTGCAGGAGTAGTCCATTCGGTCCTTCGAGCCTGCATCGCCATTCAATGTGATCATGGCTGATCATCCAACTCAGTATCCCGTACCTGCCTTCTCTCCATACCCCCATGCTTTAGCCACAAGGGCCACATCTAACTCCCTCTTAAATATAGCCAATGAACTGGCCTCAACTACCTTCTGTGGCAGAGAATTCCACAGACTTACCACTCTCTGTGTGAAATATGATCTTCTCATCTCGGTCCTAAAAGACTTCCGCCTTATCCTTAAACTGTGATCCCTTGTTCTGGAGTTCCCCAACAACGGGAACAATCTTCCTGTGTCTAGCCTGTCCAACCCCCTGCTCTTGTAGTTGAAGAATTAAAATAATCTGGGTTGTTAGGAACTTTGAAGAAAACAAAAGGGGCAAATAATTCTCCTTTGATCATGTGCTCTAACATGTGTGCCAGTATTAGCACAAGCATTATTCTCCTGTTCTACATTGGATTCCATTTGGGTTAGTGGAGCTGAATGAAGGAAGGTGAATATAGGTGCAGACTATTTTCCAAATGGGGCGAGAATCCAAAAATCAGAGGTGCAAAGGGACTTGGGAGTGCTGGTGCAGGATTCCCAAAAAGGTAATCTGCAAGTTGAATCGGTAGTAAAGAAAGCAAATTCAATGCTAGCATTTATGTCAAGAGGGTTTGTATACAAAAACAGGGATGTAATGCTGAGGCTCTATAAGGCACTGGTAAGGCCGCACTTGGAATATTTGGAGCAATTTTAGGCACCATATCCGAGGAAGGATGTGCTGGCTCTGGAGAGGGTCCAGAGGAGGTTTACAAGAATGATCCCAGGAATGAGTAGGTTAACCTATGATGAGTGTATGTCAGCAATGGGCCTGTACTCGCTGGAGTTTAGAAGAATGAGGAGGGACCTCATTGAAAGATACAGAATAGTGAAAAGCTTGGATAGAGTGGATGTAGAGAGGATGTTTCCACTAGTGAGAGAGTGTAGGACTAGAGGTCATAGCTTTAGAATGAAAGGACATTCTTTTAGGAAGGAAATGAGGAGAAATGTCTTTAGTCAGTGGGTGGTGAGTCTGTGGAATTCTTTGCTACACAAGGCTGTAGAGGCCAGGTCAGTGGATATTTTAAGGCAGAGAGATAGGTTTTTGATTAGTACAGGTGTCAGAAGTTATGGGGAGAAGTCAGGAGAATGAGGTTAGGAAGTAGAGATAGATCAGGCATGATTGAATGGCGGAGTAGACTTGATGGGCCGAATGGCCTAATTCTACTCCTATCACTTATGACCTTATGACCATACACCTGGTGGCTGATAACTTCACACCCATTTACTTTCAGCAGCCAAAGTTCCCTCACAGTGCGCAACTGTAAACCTTTGTGATTTAGACAATAGACAATAGACAATAGACAATAGGCGCAGTAGTAGGCCATTCGGCCCATCAAGCCAGCACCGCCATTCAATGTGATCATGGCTGATCATCCCCAACCAGTACCTGTTCCTGCCTTCTCCCCATATCCCCTGACTCCTCTATTTTTAAGAGCCCTATCTTGCCCTCTCTTGAAAGCATCCAGAGAACCGGCATCCACCGCCCTCTGAGGCAGACAGACTCACAACTCTCTGTGAGAAAAAGTGTTTCCTCGTCTCCGTTCTTTGCTTACTCCTTATTCTTAAACTGTGGCCCCTGGTTCTGGACTCCCCCAACATCGGGAACATGTTTCTTGCCTCTAGCGTGTCCAAACCCTTAACAATCTTATATGTCTCAATAAGATCCCCTCTCATCCTTCTAAACTCCAGAGTGTACAAGCCCAGCCATTCCATTCTCTCAGCATATGACAGTCTCGCCATCCCGGGAATTAACCTTGTAAACCTACGCTACACTCCCTCAATAGCAAGAATGTCCTTCCTCAAATTAGGGGACCAAAATTTACATGGAAGGAATGAGAAAATGGGTGAATTGTGGACCCACAACTCTGCAGATGCTGAAATCCTGAGCAAAAAACTAATTGCTGGAGTAACCCGGCCGGTCAGGCAGCATCTGAGGAGGGAACGTTCAGACAATGTTTGGGTCAAGACCTTTATTCAGACTGAAATTATGTAATCGGGTAGAGAGATAAAAATAGAGAGATAGACTGACAAAAGGATTAAGAGTCTGTGAGAAAACTACATACACTCTTCTTGAATAATAAAAGTAATTATTTTTTTAAATTGCCCTAAGCGGATGCACCAGCTAAGAATGAAACTGGCCTTATGACTGTACACTATCATGGCAGGTTGGAAATCATTAATAATTATGTTTGCAAGGATAGGTTTGCTTCTAATAATCATGCTTTTTTTTATTGATTATTGAATGTTGTAATGAGGTCTAGAGCATTGTGTTATTTTCACAAAGTTAATGTTAAAGAAGCACAAATTACCTCTCAGCAATCCATGCCTCATAGAACTGGTCATTATTCTAAAAGATAATTGCTTGCACCATGTGGACACTGTTAGGTTCTCAGCAAATTCTCTATCAACAAACGCCACAGGATTTTATTGAAGCCACTGGCTTTGCCTTGAACTGTCTATGAATAAAAGGCAGGGACATTAATTGGTGACAGTGCAGAGGTCCGTTTACTGCACCCGCTCAAACGCATGCATGTGTTACCAGCCTGCTCCACTAGATGGTAGGTGATGTCAATAAAAGCATTGCAGAAAAAGCTCCACAACCTCATCGATTTATGACATGCACATCAGATTTTTAATTACTCGTGCAATACTGGGTAAATTAGTTCCGAGGTGGATTTCACTGGTAAGACCCAGTCTTGCTAGACCCAGTCATGAACAGTTATGATTCAATGACATTTGTGGACTATCCTTGTTCGGACTTTGCTGGCTTTGCCTTGACCTAAGCTTTATTCCGTTATCATGTTTCTATACACTGTAAATGGCTCAATTGTAATCATGTATTGTCTTTCTGCTGACTGGATAGCATGCAACAAAAAGCTTTTCACTGTACCTCGGTGCACGTGACAATAAACTAAAGGGCATGTCCCACTTGGCAATTGTTTCGACGACTGCCGGCATCATTGACTGACGTATCAGATCAACAAAAACGTTGCAGCGTGATGCGGCGAGACGCGGCGGTGACGCACTGTGATGCGGTGTGATGACGTATGACGCGCGGTGTTTTTTCGAGTGTCGCGACATTTTTCTTGTTGCCGCTGGATTTTGAAATGTTCAAAATCTTTTGACGACACTCATGTGTCGTGGGACAGGCCCTTAACTGAAACTGGTCTGTAAATTTGATAGTTTTAGTTTAGAGATGCAGCATGGAAATAACCTTTCGGCCCACTGAGTCCATGCTGACCATCGATCACCTCTTCACACTAGTTCCACTTTCTCATTCACTCCCGACACACGAGGGGCATTTTTAAAGAGACCAATTAACCTATAAACCCGCACGTCTTTGGGATGTGGGAGAAAACTTGAGCACCAGGAGGAAACCCTCGCGGTCAGAGGGAGAACATGCGAACTCCACACAGATGGTGTCCAAGTTCAGGATTAAACCTGGGTGTCTGGTGCTGTGAGGAAACAGCTCTTCCAGCTACGGTTCTGTGCCACTGTATCAGTATCAGCTTCGTGGTTAGCAATTGTGAAACTAGATTTTTTTTAAACACTTGTTGTTTTAATTATTTGTGGTTTCCTAACATAGGCCTCTGGACACTCTGAGCATCTTAAATATTTTATTCAACGGAAGAAAAAGTTTCACATTTAAAAATTGATCTGACAATTTAACCACAGTCCTATTTCATCTGGAATGTTTCACTTCAAGTATCTAGTGTGGCTGTAACAGGTTGAACAGTTGTTTACTTCACACAAAACAGTGGATCAATACTTTGTGAAGTACAAACTCTTGCATGGCAGACAGTCTTGTTTAATAACATCAAAGTGGAGGTGTTTCTGAGTGTGCAACATAAGGCATGCAGAATATTGCACAATGTGACAACATTGCAGACACTGAAGATGGCTCATTCGCCCCAATTCTAACCATAAGGGGCATGAGCAGGTCAGTCATATGTGGAATTTAGTCCAATGCAGAACAATTGAGCAGAAATAAGAACATGATTCTCTCTCATCCACGTTTTCCTCTGTTGTTCAGTTTAGTTTATTGCAACGTGTATTGAGGTGAAAAGCTTTCAGTTTTGTTTATTGTCACGTGTGCCTAGGTACAGTGAGTAAAATGGTTGCTAGTTTGCTCTTAGGGTGGCGCTATTCTGCAGTTGGTAGAGCTGCTTCCTCATAGCGCCAGAGACTCTACCCTCCGGTGCTGTCGGTGTGGAGTTCACACGTTCTCCCTGGGACCACGTGGGTTTCCTCCGGGTGCTGTGGTTTCCTTCCACATCGGAAAGATATGTACGGGGTTGGCGTGGATTCCGTGGGCTGAAGGGCCTGTTTCCAAACTAAACGTCTATTTCATCTGACTACTGGAGACCAATTTCAGCACAAATAATTTTTTTTGGCTGCTCCAGGTATACATATAGACTTTACAAATGTTTTACACACTGTAAGCAGGTTATTTGTTTTTTGATTAGCACTTTTGGTAAAAGAAAAGCGCATAGTAAGAAGCAAGTGAAATCATCAGACAAATCAGACTGAAGACAGGTCCTGATCTGATACATCATCCGTCCATTCCCTCCACAGATGCTGCCGGACCCATTGAGTTCCTTCAGCAATTTGTGTTTTGCTCAAGATGGTAGCATTTACAGTTCCTTGTGTCTCCAGCAGTTGGAAATGGTGCATCAAGCAGTCCCGTTGCAGAAACAAACAAGTGGTTGGAACGTGCTTTTGAGATAGGCACGAAAGTGAAGTAAGATGATATACTGTCAGAGCAGGCAGGGTGCATTGAGGAAGAGCTACACATGGGACTTTATCCATACAATTTGTTGAAAGGTGTCATTGATGTCTATACTTCCATTGTGGTACCAGCAGGTCAAAACGCTTCAGTTCATTTCAATTTTATTTGTGTAGTTCAGCAACACGCTGACAGAATTTTAATGGTTTTATTACTTATATATGGTTTGGCAAAATTATTGTGTATGAAGCATAATCATTTGTATGCTACATTTGTGCAGTTTTAAAAATCAAATTGAAACACTATTTCAAAACGTAACTGGGTTGTGGTGGGTTATTTTGCGCTGAGAATTTTAGTATTTTTTTATTACAATCATCAGTCAAAGGTGGCAGTTTGATTAAATTACTCCTCTTACACTAACTCAGAGAGTGGCGCTCTATTATAATGAAGTGAGAACAGTTCTGAGAGACTTGTAATCATAATCACAGACAGACCCTGAAGGGAGCCACTGCTATCTAGGATGTAGTTCATGTAATACGAACAGTCTGATCACTCTGGTAAAAGTATGCACGGTACTTGGTTTTAATTTTCCAGTGGAGTGATCTCACGGCACATCCTGATCATTAAACATCTTTCCCCTTCTGTCCAAATGTTCATTGCTCCGTAACCAATTAATAACATGGCAAAGGAAACAGATCACCTGGTGAAGGGTCTCGACCAGAAACATCACCCCTTCCTTCTCTTCAGAGATGCTGCCTGTCCCGCTGAGTTATTCCAGCATCTATCACCTGACACCTGAATGGTTGGAGTACCACCTGACCCAATGACTTTTAAAGACCATGAAGTTGGGGCAGCACTGTGGCGCAGCGGTAGAGTTGCTGCCTTACAGCGCCAGAGACCCGGGTTCGAACCTGACTATGGGTGCTGTCTGTATGGAGTTTGTACATTCTCCCTGTGACTGCTTGGGTTTTCTCCGGATGCTCCGATTTCCTCGCACACTCCAAAGATTTGCCGGTTTGTAGGTGAATTGGCTTCAGTATAGTTGTATTTTGTCCTTGGTATGTAGGATAGTGCTAGTGTACGGGATGATCGCCGGTCGGCACAGACTCGGTGGGCCGAAGAGACTGTTTCCATGCAGTATCTCTAAAGTCTAAGGTCTGAAGTCTAAAGTAAAGGGCTGAAAGTTGGTGAATAGGAACAAACTAGGGTACAGAATGTAAAGGAGTGGATTAAGGCAGAAAAGAAAAGACAGGATCCAAGGAACAGTATCTGCTGGTTTACAAAAAAAGACAAATTACTGGAGTAACTCAACGGGTCAGGCAGCATCTCCAAAGAACATGTATAGGTGACATTTCAGAAGGGTTTCAACCCAAATCATCGCCCATCCGTGTTCTCCACAGTTGCTGCCTGACCCCTTGAGTTACTCCAACACTTTAATCTATTTTTGCAGAGAAAAGTCGTTTAAAATTTGTATTATTTCAAAATGCTCCCCATACCAATCGACGTCAGTGGAATAAACATGGAGACCATGGATCATGCCATTATGCTAATGGACACCATCTTTTGTGCAGGATGAAATTCTGGAGAAGTGCGATTTAGTTCAAAACTTTGTCCATGGCATGTAGTCTAGAAGTGAATTCTCTGCTGCAGGTGTGCAGTGGAAATGCTTGGAAATTAAGGAGTTAGTCCAGCAGAATGTTCTGTGCCACTTCTAGCTAATCTTTCCGCAGAGGTGTCATTCTGGACTTCATAATTTCAAAGCCAATGAGACTGAGTAGATATGGGGAGGAGCAAAACACTGTAGATGGTGGATATTGCAAATAGAAATAGAAAAGGTTGGACATGATCAGTGGTTCGAATGAAAGCTACTTGGGTTGAAAAGTTCACTCTACTGATATCTTCAGGTCATAAGGTCATAAGTGATAGGAGCGGAATTAGTCCATTCGGCCCATCACGTCTACTCCGCCATTCAATCATGGCTGATCTATCTCTCCTCCTAACCCCATTCTCCTGCCATCTCCCCACAAACCCGACACCCGTACTAACCTGAGATGCTTCCTAACCCACCAACTTCCTAACTAATTCAGAGTAGCTTCCTATCCTGCTGAGTATTAGTGAAGAGTTAGGGAAGAGTTTCAGTTTCCATCCCAGAAAAAAATGCCCTTTTTAAAAGAGAGAAAATGGATTGCAGGGTTAAAATAGTAAGATTAAACGAGAACTTACCAGTTCGAAGTTTGATCGTTATTTTATGAGGAGTAACGATGAGGGATTACGTGAAGAAGCCCCGCCTGGCGCTGGAACGGCATACTTCAAAGCAGCGGCATGAAAAACACAGAACATAATAGCCGGAGTAAGATAGTAAGGCTCAACATAGATTTAGAACTACCAGATGATCATTTATTTTATGAGGGTCGGGAGTGGAGGGCACGTAATCCCTCATCGTTACTCCTCATAAAATAACGATCAAACTTCGAACTGGTAAGTTCTCGTTTAATCTTACTATTTTACTTCGGAGTCACGTGAGTGACTACGTGAAGATTTTGTAGCTTCTATGTTTTTTATGTCGTAGACTCATTCCATACGACAATCTGACTCAATCAACACAGTAATGAGCAAATAACACATTTTTTCCCAAACATTGCCTCAGTTTATGTGATAACTTGTTTCCCATTATAAAAGAATGAAAGTAATGCCCTTTCCATTGAAAGGCAAATTTATCACCAAAATATCAATTGATAATATAATTTGATAGTATAAACAAAGCAACAATTACAGAGAACCCAACACTCCATGTCCAATCCTGACACCATGACTGGTTCCTTTTAACTTTAATATTTATTTTACACCCTCCTGCGGCCTTGAATCTTTGCTCGAGCGGCCCATCCTGTGCCATTCCTGTGAAAGTATCTACCTCCTTAATAGAATGATTTTCCACATCTCAATGTCTAGTTCCACTGAGTGTTAAACATGTTTTAACCATCTAGAATATAATTATCTAGAACCATCAGTTTTTACTGATACCTAATGTGGTTTTTTGTGTGTAATAATTAGTGCTGTCTCACCACCACAGAGACTCTTACCTACTTTAACATATTGAGTCAATGTTGACCCACACACAAGTTATGGCCGACAGGAAATGCTTATGGTTTACCTTGGTTCCAGCTCTTCTTGGTCTGCTTTGTTTGGTAAATTAATAAACATATAAGATAATGTAATCCGTAGCCGCATGCAATTATATAACGTAATATTTGCAATGTTTGCACTCTTAAACCCCTGTCTCTCGGTGCGAGTTGACCCACGAGTGACCCAGAGTTGTCACTTGCGGTAATCACGTGCACTAAACGTAGCGGGAACGTCGGAACTCTTGCGAGCAACTTAGCGACTCGTGGCGCTAACGGCAGGTACCCGTGAAACTTGGTAACTCGTGAAAAAAATCAAACATGTTTGATTTTTCCATGAGTCAAATTTACAGTTCAAGTTAAAAATTGAAACATTTTAAACTCGTTTATAACGTGGTGGCCCGTGCGTTTACCTTAGTGATTCGTGAGTCTACCGTGGGAACTCTTTTAACTCAGCGGGCTGGCAGCATCTCTGGAGAGAAGGAATGGGTGACGGGATGACATTTCCAAATTTCTCCAGCCCCATGTGTTCACTTTTTTCAACTAGCATCTGCCCTTTCTTGTGTATGTCATTATTTGTATCTACAGTGCCTTGTGTCTTGGCAATTCATGATTCACACACACACAATGCTGGGGTAACTCACACACACACATAATGCTGGGGTAACTCACACACACACACACACACACACACACACACACACACACACACACACACACACACACACACACAATGCTGGAGTAACTCACACACACACACACACACACAATGCTGGAGTGACTCTCACACACGCACACAATGCTGGGGTAACACACGCACACACACACACACACACACACACACACACACACACACACACACACACACACACACACACAATGCTGGAGTAACTCGCACACACGCACACACACACAATGCTGGAGTAACTCGCACACACACACAATGCTGGGGTAACTCACACACACACACACAATGCTGGGGTCACACACACACACACACACACACACACACACACACACACACACACACACACACACACAATGCTGGAGTAACTCTCTCACACACACACACGAACAATGCTGGAGTAACTCACACACACCCACACACACAATGTTGGAGTAACTCACACACACACACACACACACAAACACACACAGTGCTAAGGTAACTCACACACACATACACACAATGCAGAGTAATTCACACACACACACGAACAATGCTGGTGTAACTCTCACACACACAATTCTGGAGTAACTCAGTGGGACAGGCAGCATCTCCGGAGAGAAGGAATGATGATGTATCGGGTCCAGACCCTTCCTTAGACCACTACCCAGAGATGCTGCCTGTCCCGCTGAGTTACTCCAGAATTTCGTCTATCTTTAAACCAGCATCTGGACTTCCTTCCCACATAATAACCAATGAGATTCCCCACTAAACATCCGTGTCCTCATTGTTCCCTTCTCTGTCTTCCCCAGACCTGTGTATATGTATATGTATGTGTATATGTGTATGTGTATATGTATATATACTTTGCGTGGTTCCTGGTTTGCCTACTGCTGGGTAACTCCGCGAAATATCATCCCCCTGCATTTCAAATCTAAATCTCTCGCCAATATATATATAATATTATATATATATATGTATATATATATATATATATGTGTGTGTGTGTGTGTGTGTGTGTGTGTGTGTGTGTGTGTGTGTGTGTATATTTGTGTGTGTGTGTGTGTGTGTGTGTGTGTGTGTGTGTGTGTGTGTGTGTGTGTGTGTGTGTGTGTTGTGTGTGTGTGTGTATCTCTGTCTGTCTGTGTGTATCTCTGTGTGTGTCTGTGTGTGTGTGTGTGTGTGTGTGTGTGTGTGTGTGTGTGTGTGTGTGTGTGTGTGTGTGTGTGTGTGTGTGTGTGTGTGTGTGTGCTGTTGGGTCCCGGCGGCCGCTCAAAGTCAGTCACCCGAGCTGCTTCCTTCCTCGGAAGTGGCGGCCAGTTCTGTTGTCCGTGCCCGGAGCGCTGCGGCAGTCACCTGAGCTAGTTCAATCCCCGGCCGCAAGAAAACCATACAGCTATGACAGCACGGAAACAGGCCATCTCTGCCCTTTTACTCCGTGCCGTTTACTGTCACCTAGTCCCATCTACCTGCACTCAGACTGGAGCGTGGCAAGTGGGTTACTGACCCCAATCCCCTCCTTCACAATGCCAGACTCCCCAAATACTATGAACTGAGCTCTCCCCCCACCCCGGGAAATACAGTATTTAAAAACATAAAGCACCAAGAAATGCACTTACCACGTTATTGGTTACTGGAGGGTGCGCTACATTTTCATCAGACACTGCCCTATTAGACAAAAAATAAGGAACATAAAAGAACATCTTTCCTCATGCAATTGAGAGAAATGCATCCACCTCTCCTGTTCTTGGTTTTCCCACGAGAACATTTAAGAGATTGGTGATTTAATCTGGATACAACCAGATTAATGGTAAGTAATCCATATTACTGACAATGTTTTTCCCCCCTGATTTGTTGTCTGCGACAACATTGTCTCTTCCTTAGAGATAAACAGCTGGACTAAAACATTTTTAGAATATGCCACATCTGGTTACCCAGATAATCACTTGATTATTATCTTACTTGTCTCATGTGATTGATATATGCCACAGCCGTGGTATTGTACCTGATATGACATGCACACTTCCATAATAGAACAATAGGCATTTAATCCATAAAACTCCTTATACTTCAATAATTAATACAAATGTTTAGAGGAATTTCTTAGGACAATCCATTTGCAATTACCTGGTGTTATTGTCCGTAGTCCCAAACAAGGGACGTATCAAATATTAACTTGGTAAGAATAAATATTATTCTTATCTTAACCCAAATAATCACAGAAGCTATCCATCATCTGATAATACTTGCTTCAGCTTGCAACGGCTGCTAAGCTTATATTTAAAGCTGCTTGTGGACCTTTTCTATCCACTACTTTAATTCTGATAACGTATCCTTTGGTATTTGCATAGGCCTGTCACAAAGGCATACATACTCTTATAATGCTTCTGTTTTCCCTCTTTTGGAGCTTTTTTACTCTTTTACCTAAGCTCCTTCTCTGATGGAGGGACAAAGTCTGTCAACAAAGCAATGAGATATATTTGTATCTCGGAAACATTTTCCCCGCTCTTATGGTGCTGAATTACCCCTAAATCCAGAATAGTAATTTAGGAATGTTTATGAATGCCTAAAACATAGGTTTTATGGGATGGGTCAGGACCCTCGTCTCTCAACAGGCTTGTAATTGCAGCACTAATTTGCAGCTGACTCCTTATTAACCTTCCAATTTAAAATGTGATCAAGATAAACCATGACCATGTCCTCATTAGTGCAAGTGCTGATCTTTTTATCAGTACAATTGTTGTTCCAGTATTATGTGAACAGCCGAGAACTGAATTTAATCCATTAGACAATGTCTTAACTTGCACAGCTGACCCATTCTAATTAATTTCAAGCACCTGTAATATGATTAACAATTTGTTAATAACAACTGTTTTTCAATGTTGAAGATGTCCATTTTAATAAAATGTTTTTACACTGTGAAAGTGTATTTAAAATGATGTTTTGTATGGTTTTACCACATCTTTTTCCCTGGGGAAATTTATAATACAAATGTACGTACCCCTTCTTTATTGGAGATATTTTGGGTGCAAACCTAAAATCAATTTTTAGGTTTTCCTATACAGGTGAACCAATTCCTTCAACAATTTTATGTAGTCCTTTGTTATGTTATATCAATGATCATAACACACTTGTAATCTCCCACAATTGGAGATTTCATCAACTTCTTCTGTAACATGTTTTTGCACCTCTTCAAACGTACATGAAGCCTTCTCTTCCCAATCATATGGGTTCACATAAGGCTGTGTTGGATAATATTTATTTATCATACTCCTACCTTTGTTTTGATCCATTATCAAATCTTTACATTGGATCATAATTTTTGCCAAAGTTTAAAGACCAATATTCTGTCTTTTGTAATCAATGTCTTTGATTTATCCTAAGGCAGGTTTACTCCATAATAATCAGGAGTTTAACATAACTTGATCTGTTTTGACCTGCAAATCTAAAGTACAAAATTGGTCCCAATACCAATTACATATATATAACTAAAAAATAATATTATATATTTTATTGCATTGAGCTCCACAAACTGATGGCAATTTATCTTTTTATTTTAAATGTTTTGGTTATTGCACAATGTTTTATTTGTTTTACATAAGTAGTGATGCCACGCACCAGCTTGAAATACTTTGAAATCGTATTTCGTTATGTCTCATATAATTGAGACACGGGTACCATAAACGGATTCATCTTTGATACCTGTATAAAACATAAAAGTTTTATCAATATTCTGCTGTTTCAATCATAACAGCTTTGGTGAGAGACCAATTAATTTTGGTTTCCATGGTTACTTTCCATGGCCTCACTCCTTCATTCAGGTATTGTACCTAGTACACCTGTGTATATATATATATATATATATATATATTTGTGCTGTGGTGGGTACTTTATGACCAGCCACCACAATCAATGCACTTTTAGGGTCAGTTTTTCCATATTCCTTTACTGCCCTGGTTACTCCTGAGTTTTTCCTCAAGGAGACTACCTCCAAACAATCCAAGGTAGATATTCCCACATTGATAAATTCCACCACATATATTAATATATGAAACCCCCTCAGGGTTTGTTTTTTGGAATATTCTGGGCCTTTTAAATTCTATGGTTGAATTATTTTTTTTTTTTTTTATTATTATTATTTTTTTTGGAGTCTTTCTCCATTACTTTTAAGCCATAAAGCTTTTTTAGTCTGGAGGCCTTTTTATTAAACTTTTTAAATTATGGCCTTTCTGACTTAAAAAAAAATTTTTCCCCCTTGCCAAAAGTTAGTGGAGCGACTAAATGTCACCCTAACGGTAATTTTAACGGCCACCGTATCGGAAACGGCTCCATACTTAATCTCCCATCCCGATCGCTGAGTATTCCCCTGGGACGCTTGTTTAAACTCCGTTGTTTCTTACAAAGAGTATTTTCTTTCCATTTTATCTTTTATTTACTTTTTGCTTTTAAATTCTTTTTAACTCCTGGTGGCTCTATACACCAGCCACGGAGTTTAGATATGCCCTGTAAGTATTTCAACCTGCGGGCCCGTACCTACCGCTGTCGAGGAGCTGCCTCAGAAGGGCTTTTGAGGAATTGCTTTACGAGTTGGGCCAATGCTCATTGTACAGAAGAATGAGAGATAATTTGAATGAAGCGTTACATTCTGAGGGAGCTTGACAAGGTAGATGCTGAAAGGATGTTCATTCTGGTAGGTGGATTTAGAACTGGGAGACATAATTTTGGAGGAAGGAATTACTTATTTAGGAAGGTGATGATGAGTTTGTTCCTCCTTTAGAAGGCCATACATCTTTTCAATCCTCCATCCTCGAGCTGAAGAGAGTGAAGCATTGAATATATTCAAAACCGATATAGACATAATTCTTAAGAAAGACACAAAATGCTGGAGTAACTCAGCGGGACAGGGCAGCCTCAGGTCTCAGGTCTGAGGAAGGTCTGAAATGTCACCCATTCACTCTTTCAAGGTGGTGTCACTGTAGCGTTACTGATTTAAAGCGCCAGTGACCCGGATTCTATCCTGATTATGGGTGCTGTCTGTATGGATTTTCTACGCTCTCCCTGTGACCGGCATGGGTTTTCACTGAGATCTTGCGTTTCTTCCCACACTCCAAAGACGTACAGGTTTGTAGGTCCATTGGTTTGGTATAAATGTAAATTGTCCCTAATGTGTGTAGGATGGTATTAATCTTTTCTTCCTAAGAACATTGAAATGGACTGGTCTGCCCCAACAGCTGCTTACAACCTTCTACCGCTGCACCACAGAGAGCATACTAACGTATGGCATCTCTTTGTGGTATCTCAGCTGCACGGAGACGGAGAGGAGAGCTCTTCAGCGCGTCATCCACAGAGCGCAACAGATTATTGGAACACCGCTACCAGCCTTGGAGAGCATCTACCACACACAGTGCCTCAGGAAGGCCGTCAGCATACATAAAGACTCCTCTCACCCTTGTAATGGACTGTTCGAACTACTCCCTTCCGGCAGACGTTACAAGGCCTTCTACGCCCGCACCACCAGACTCAGGAACAGCTTCATTCCCAGAGCTATAGCAGCTCTGAACCGGCCCTGCTGAGTGTCCTCCACCCCCATGTACTGTCTCCACCGGCCTCGCACTTTAGTCTGTGTTGATTTTACTGGTCTAATGTTTGTTTTTACAAACCTTGTTCTCGTGGTATTTAAACCTAAATTTTATTTGTCGATTAAGTTATGACATCGGATGGAAGTTGCAAACCAAATCTCATTGCACTTATGTGTAATGACAATAAAAGATATTATTATTATTATTATTATTATTATTATTATTATTATTATTATTATTATTATTATTATTATTATTATTATTATTATTATTAAGATCACTCTCAGACGCGGCTGAAAGAAGCAGCTGTTGGATTTGGCTCAAGCGGAAAGACCCATGCTGGGCCCCAAATGCGTCATGGTGAATCTTTGGGACAGTTTGACACGGGACACACGCTGAGGGCTGATCATCCTGCAGCGGGCCGCCCTTGTGGAGGGTGTATAGTGATAAAAGGCCGAAACACCCAGTGATGCAAGGGTACACTACTGATGATGTGTCCTGTGCCCAGCTGTCCTGAAGGTTACCCAGGCCAAGATATAAGTATACGTAGCCCCCCCCCCACCGTCCCCCCCCCCCCCCCCCCCCCCCCCCCCCCCTGATGTTGAGCGTCCAGCACTCTCAGCAATCAATGAATGTCGTGAAATGCTCCCCACCTACTGGCACAAGGGACTTCTTAACATCTAGTCCTGTGTATTTGATTCTTATTATTATTAATGTGTGGGGATTGCTGGTCGGTACTGACTCGATGGGCTGTTTCCGTGCTGTATCTCTAAACTAAACTAAACTAAGCATATTGTTCTATCTTCAGTGTAAACCAGCATCTGCAGCTTCTGAGACATAGTTCTAGTCTATTGCAGATTTTTGGGTTGTGGGAAATGGGAAAGTGAAGTTGAGGTCATGACCAGATCAGCCATGATCTCAATGAATAATGAAGAAGGCTCACGGGACTAATTGGCCAACTCTTCCTTCTACTTCCTTTGTCTATGGGTTCTTATATTAAGAAAATAAGAGTTGCAACCTGATTTGATGTCTTGATACCTGACAGTTCCTGATGGAGGTCATTGGGAGCACCACTCATTGGTATTTCTGGAATTGGAGATAATCATCAAACATTTTCTGATCCGTCACTCCTGAGCTTCTTTTACGATCAGCGACCTTATTCCATTGTTGTGAAGCTCAGTTACTGGGACCAAGCTGGTTAAATACTTAAAATATGCAGAACAAATTTCCTGAGGCCATAAATTTAAATATTTACTGCTGGCAGTTAATCCAATTTCAGCCCATTCAGCTGCTCACACTCAGGTCTAAACTATTTCATTGATACTGCATTTCTAATTGGAGTTGAATTTTTATCATTAAGATGAAATGTTGTTATGTCTGTGTTGATCAAACAAAAGTGACAATTAAATTAGCTGCATTTGGACTGTATAATCTAGGGAATGATATTACAACATATGTTAAAAGGGTCTATACAGCAGCTGAATTTCACACTGATTTATTGAATATTTCCCTTTATCTGAGTGAAAGTTTACTGATCTTTTTGGGTTAACATACAAGGAGAGTTCGATGAGCTCTGAGCCTGTATTCACTGGAGTTTAGACGGATGAGGGGAGATCTTATTGAAACCTACTGGCCTGGGTAGAGTAGATGTGAAGAGGATGTTTCTTCTCTTGGGGAGAATCTAAGACCAGAAGGCACAGCTTCAGAATAAAGGACATAACTTTAGAATGGTAATGAGGAAGAATTTATTTAGCTATAGGGTGGTGAATCTGTGGATTTCATTGCCACAGACAGCAGTGGAGACCAAGTCATTGGATATTTTGAAAATGGGGATTGATAGCTTCTTGATTAGTAAGGGTGTCAAAGGTTATGGGGAGTAGGCAAGAGAATGGGGTTGAGAAGGAAAAAATAGATCAGCAATGAACATAGGAGGATGAGGGGTGATCTTATAGAGGTGTATAAAAACATAGGAGGAATAGATCGGGTAGCTGCAAAGAATCTCTTGCCCAGAGTAGGTGAATCGAGGACCTGAGGACCTAGGTTTAAGGTGAAGGGGAAAATATTTATTAGGAATCTGAGGGGTGACATTTTCACACAAAGGGTGGTGGATGTCTGGAACGAGCTGCCAGAGGAGGTAGTTGAGGCAGGAACTATTCCAACATTTAAGAAGCAGTTAGACAGGTACATGGATAGGACAGGTTTGGAGGGATATGGCCAAACGTGGGCAGGTGGGACTAGTGTAGCTGGGACATGTTGGCCAGTGTGGGCAAGTTGGGCTGAAGCGCCTATTTCCACACTGTATCACTCTGTGACTCTATGACTCTATGAATGGCAGACCAGTCTTGATGAGCGAAATGGCCTAATTCTGGTCCTATGTCTTGTGATCTTATGATCTGCTTCAGACTAACAAAGCAGCAAATCTTTGTTACTTGTAGTAATTGGTATGATGTGGACGAATATCCACTTTAAGTTCAAACAGACCCCATCTGTGCCCAAACTAGATTCAAATCCAACATGGTGCTACTGTTTGAAAGGCAAGGAAAATCTAGTAGATAAACTATTTCAATGGGCAGCTGTACTAATTCCAAAAGTTCAAATGATTCCCCAAGCCACATGCAGGTGTGTTTTCTATTGACTTGTGTAGTAAGCAACTTCAATGTCACGTGACAAGCCACAGTGAAATTCTTTGTTTTACGTACCCAAGGTATGCAAATAGTCGCCACATTAAGGGCGACAAAGTTACAAAGTATTCTCCCCCCCCCCCCCCACTCACGGCGGGTCATCCCACGATGGGTCCTCCTTTGCATCCTACGCCACAATACGAACAATATAGCATAACAAAACCAGGCTTTTCATTTTATAAAGCATTGACATTTCTTGACTACGGATTCCAGCAGCAAATTACCATGTTTGCAAATTTAATTTATTTTCAGATGTAGAACTGCCTTCCATCAATTTTTAAATATGTGCTTCACAGCATACCTTGAAATGCTAATCTTTTAATGAGGACACTTGTTTCGTGAATGATTGAAGGTGACATCATTATGACGGAAATAAAAAGTATAAAATTCACGTTCATTTGCTTGCATTGGACGCACAAGCTTAAAAGTTTTCAGATTATTGCAGAACTAATGAATTTGCAAACATTTCAATGGGAGTTATGCCTGTCGTTAATAAGAATGATAAAATTGTAAATCTGTTAAACAGTTTCCCTTTCATAAAATATGTGCTGAGCTTCCTTTCGTTTGATTTGGCTGATCTATTTTTCTCCTTAAACCCTATTATCCAGCCGTCTCCCCCCCGTAAGATTTGATGCCCTTACTAACTAATCAATTCCCAATGACTTGGCTTCCACCATCGTCTGTGGCAATGAAATCCACAGACCCACCACCCTCTGGCTAAAATTCCTCCTCACCTCCATTCTGAAGGTATATCCTTTTATTCTGTGGCTGTGCCCTCTGGTCCTACTTACTCACTACTGGAAATATCCTCTCCACGTCTACTTTCATGGTGGAAGTGGCAATTTCACATTTGCCAGCAAACGCAAAAGGCTACCTCCTGAAATTTCTCCCAGACGTTGCATACAGGAACATTCAAGTATTTACAGTGAAGGTGGTGACCACAGTGCCAGAACTGATGGTTCTTTAGGGGCTTGTTTAGGTGGCTCTGACTGTGGGTCATTGACATCCGATCACAGTGATTGAGTCTATTGTACCATGGTCATGATGGGCCGTTCATGATGTCTCATGATATATTGGGCGGCCAGCACACTTTCACTTTCTTCAACCTTGTAATCCATCAAAATTATTAGACAAGCCTTTTCACGATGCAGCAAGGTTCAGAAGTAACATATGAAATGCCGACTCTTGCACATAATTTGATCTCCATTTTCCTAATTTTGCAGTCTGATGGAGGGCAGCAGTAGTTTAATCCATCACTAGACTTTTCCAATCATGTGGATATCTTTCTGTGTTCATCCTTCAAATCTCCAAAAGGCTTGGTTAAAATTCCTTTCAAGTCAACTCTTTTACCTGCTTGTCATTAGGAACAATGAAACATCTTCAAATTCCAAATTCTCATGCTATGTCTCATCAATATTCATTATCTTATAAAAGACAACATTACCGTAACAAAAGCTGACGTCTTTTTTTGTTCCTTCTTTCAACCATTAATATACAATATACAAATAGTCCAAAAAATCAGTTTGAACAGTAACAATCATGAGTAAGTTATAATCAATATTTTACAAAACAGTAAACTCTTGCAAAGGAAGACATCATTTTGAGATTAAACGTGTAGGGTCAACCTGAAACGTTACCCATTCCTTTTCTTTAGAGATGCTGCCTGTCCTGCTGAGTTATTCCAACATTTTGTGTCTTTTTTGAGATTAAACTTTGATTGTTTATGACATTTATTAATTAAATAAACTAAATCATTTGAAATCCCTCAAATGCCAATTTTATTTAATCGATAATTAGAAAGATTAAGCCACCCAACTGGACTTTAACTGGAATAGCACAGGGCCTTGTGGAATTCAAGTCCACTATTTCCTTTATTATTTTAATTCAAATAAATATTTTGGAGAAGTGATAAAATAAAACATTAAAGACAGAAAGAAAGAGAAACAGTAGGGATGGGAGCACAGGCTTACAGACACAAGCTTAGAATTACTGCTTTTTTTTATTTTCTGCAGTCACCATTAGGTTTCTTGTAATCTCTGTAAATTACTAAATAAAATTGAAGAAGATAAATTGTCCCATTAACAAAACTTCCAACATTACCATACAAGAGATTTTAAAAAGCTGAAAATGTGGTGACATTATACACACTTTTTCAAGAAAACTTATCCTTAAATTATAAAATAGGTTCTTCCACTCAAAGCTTAGGAAAGGATTGAAATATTTTCCTTATCACATTCTCTTTAGTTTGGTACATTGATTTAATTCGCTTTTATCCAATTTAACTTTATGGTTCATTCTCACATGATTAATCCTCAACATACAGGTGTGGGAAAAGTCAATATAAAAACACTAATCCTCAGCCTTGCTTTAATTGAATATAACTGTGCTTAGCAAGCATTTACATTGATATTGCAAATCCATCTGGAAGTCCCGAACCAGTAGAAAACAGGTCAACATTTCTCACAGGACTGGACGAACAAATATATGAAGTTTAGCAAAATTCAAAGCACCACACGTTCTTTTGAGAGAAGCACTCATCCATGATAAACCTCATAAGTTTGTTAATTGTTTTGCAAAACATTCAGGGGTCCATAAAATATTCATACAGTTGAAATGGGTCCAAAGCAAAAAAACATTCCACCAACACAGATAAGTAAACATTTAAATCTTAAATCTCCACTGTAAGATTAAGGAAGGTTAATTGTTTTCAATTCTCAGGATTAATTTTATTCTCATGTTTCATGTCTCATCTCGGCACAAAACCTTGCAACAGGAGCTTACAATCATTCAACTTTAAATATGGTTTGTGTCAGTGTTTGAGTCAGATCTTCCTCTACACTGATCAAGAGCATAAAATCCAACCCTGTCTTTGGTTGAAACAAAGAAAAGTACTTTGTGACTGATTCATTCCTGCTGTACACCTTGAGTTCTTTATAGCTTGAAAGAGACACAATTGACCATCATTAACTAAGTAGTCCTCAGCAAGGGCAGCACGGTGGTGCAGTGGTAGAGTTGCTGCCTTCCAGTGCCAGGCACCCAGGTTTGATCCTGACTATGGGTGCTGGCTGTCTGAAGTTTGCACGTTCTCCCTGTAACCTGTGTGGACTTTCTCTGAAATCTCCGGTTGCCTCCCACACTCTAAAGTGAACAAGATTTTGTAAATAGAAAACAAAATCGAAAGTTATGTTGCAGGTACAGTTTAAAAGTTGACAAACTACCTCGGCAAGCTGTAAATTGGGATTTGACAATGTGACCTGATTATTCTCATCATAGTCTGAATAACTGAGTGAAGTAATATTTTCAAGCAAGAAAAAGGCCATCAAATGTAACTTGTTTTTAACCAGTACTGAACCAGATACGGAACTAGCCTAGACACAAAATGTTGGCGTAACTCAGCATTTTGTGACTATCTTCGGTATAAACCAGCATCTGCAGTTCCTTCCTACACACAAGGAAATGATTGAAGATTCCTAATGTATTCTTTGAATGGCCAGTCTTGTCATCCGTTGTAAACATTCTATTGAAATGGATTGTATTACTGAAAAAAAAAGCATGACCCATTAGCACCTGATTTCTTCAGAAAGAATAATAGGCCAATGGATTTCTAATCAGCAATGCACAAATGAAATGTGAACAGAAGACCTGTGAGAAATATGAGCTGAACCAGTGGTTGCATCAGTCAAGGAATTGAAGATCCATTAGTCTCTTTTCTGGTGATTAAGCATTCTCTCTGACCAACCCTCCCACAGCCAGCCTTCCTGTTACAAAACACACCATCCTTTGCTGATTTACTTTCCACAGATGTGGGTATTCCTTTGGGCATCAATGTGTTTATTTTTCTCATCTATCTCTAATTACTGATATTTAAAGTAATTATTACCTCAGCAACATTGCTCTGCTTCCTATCACAGACATTACCCCTGTCCTTCACCCCCTCCCCTCTGGAATTTAAAGCAGACTTGTTTCCTCAATGTTCCAGTTTGATGAAGAGCCCATAATTTGCAATATCTACTCTAACATTGTTTCTCTCCCTAACAATGCTGTCTGAAGAAGGGTCTTGCCCCAAAACATCACCTATTCCTTCTCGCCAGAGATGCTGTCTAACTCGCTTAGTTAAGGACCTGTCCCACTATATGAGTTTACCCAAGAGCTCTCCTGAGTTTAAAAAAAAATCTAACTCATGGTAAGCACGTAGAATGTACGTAGCGGGTACGTCGGAGCTCGGGACGTCTCTTAGCGGCTCGTAACGCTAACGGCAGGTACTCGGGAAACGCGGTAAGCTCGTGAAGTTTTTTCAACATGTTGAAAAATGTCCACGAGAGCTCCCGAGTACCTATGAGCGGCAATTACCGTAATTCTCTGAGTTCGAATCAGGGGAAACTCGTACAGTGGGACAGGCCCTTTACTCCAGCTTTTTGTCTCTCTTCTGCTTGGACTGCTGTGTGTTTTTAACATCTTTTGTTTTTTGTTTTGTTTCTGATTTCCAACAAATGTAGTTTTTTCTCCTAAACGTATTACCTGGGCTTTGTATTCAGACTGTTAGCACAGGGACATCTCTAATAAATCATGTTATCAGGGTCCATTTAACTGACTCTGGCCCTTGTGGAATTGCGGTGCATAATAAAGTTTGTTATTTCACTTGATGTGATTGAGTGCTGGCAAAGCACACTCTTCCTTTCCAAAGCACCGTAAACCTGCTGACTTGCTTTCAGTGAAAATGCAAATTCAATAGAATAAGTGATTAGCTGTGGTGTTGCACGTTACCCTTCCATTTTCTTCAGTGCCCTGTCTCAACCAAGGATGGTTAGACCAACAAGGTCTTTGGAATGGAAATGAATGGAATGAAATCGAATTAACTTATTTGTTTCAGCTGATGTGGTGATATTTTTCCTCCCTTTTAAAATGGAACACATTATCGGCAAGATAAACGCTTGTATGTGTACCGCTATGAAAGTAATTAATTCTCAAAATACAATATATTCTCAGATAGTTTTATTTTCCAAAACAATTGAGTCTGGCTCTGTCATCGCCTCAGTGGAGTGTCGGGGAGAATGTAACCAATCTCACCATGTTGCCTTGCGGTACATTGGATGGAAAATGAGACTGAGCTCCAGGAAGGAGACTTGCAGAGCCTGAGAGATGAGATCTGGTCCACAACTGACATGTTCTGATAATAGAATATTGTAAGTGGGAAAGAAACACACAGTCCAGGAAAAAAAGGATCCGGTAAACAGGATCCCGACCCGAAGCGACACCCATCCTTTCCTCTATTGATGCTGCCTGACTCGCTGAGTTAGTTTTTTAAAATTTCTTAATTCCTTTATCCTAAACTGCCTTTAAACCTACTCTTGGGAACACTGTTCGCAGCAGGTCAGTCTTTTTAGTTCCGTTTCAATTGATTTGCCCTGGAAAAAAAAGCTTTGTTAATGAAAACTGAAATCAGCTTTATTTACTCAGCCTAATGAATAGGATTGCATTGATTTCCTGATTAACAAAATGAGATTATGAGAGATTTTCAAAATGTCTGATACGGCTGTAAGCCAAAAAGGATTGTGTACACTTAAGTTAGAATAATTTAAATCAGAAGATTTTTGCAGTGCAATCATTGCATTCCTGTACTTAAGTAGCATTCTGTTTGTGTACAGCATGATTTTACTGGATTGTATGCAAAATAAATCTCTGTATCTAGGTACATAAGGCAATAAAGTACTATTGATGACAACACTATATTTACAACCACACCATCAATGGCTGTCTAGTTAGACCAATGCCTTCTGGAAAGCTTATTATTTACTGCCCCAAGTTGATGTTTAGGACACAGGTACAATAATGGGATCTCTGTAGGTATCATTGCAAGTATTTTAGATTTCACGTTGGATTTTACTTATTTGAATTGTATGAAGAGTTTGCATTGTTCCATTGTATGATAAATCAATTCTCTTGTTTGATCACCGGTTTGATCACCATAGAAAGCATTTTAGCAGTTTGCATCACAGTTTGAGAACAGCTCCTTCCAAGACTGCAAGAAAATGCAATGAATTGTGGACGCAGCCCAGACCATCACACACACCAGCATCGCTTCTATTGATTGCGTTTATACCTCAAGCTGCGTCGGCAAGGCCAGCATCATAATCAAGGATGAGTTGAACCCTGGCCACTCCTCCATCTCCCTTCTCCCATCAATGTGAAAACGCACACCTCCAGATTCAGAGACAGTTTTTTCCCAGCTGTTATCAGGCAGCTGAATCATCCTACCATAACTAGAGAGCAGGGCTGAACTACTATCTACCTCATTAGTGACCCTTGGAGTATCCTTGATCGGACTTTGCTGGCTTTACTTTGCACTAAACGTTATTTCCTTATCATTTATCTACACACTGTAAGTGGCTCGATTGCAATCATGTATTGTTTTTCTGCTGACTGTTTAGCACACAACAAAAGCTATTCACTGTACCTCAGTAAACATGCCAATAAATTAAACTGAATTGAGTTTAGTTTAGTTTAGTTTTTTAAATTGTCATGTGTAGCCTGGTACAGTGAAAAGCTTCTGTTGCGTGCTAACCAGTCAGCGGAAAGACAATACATGATTACAATTGAGCCGTCCACAGTGTACAGATACATGCTAAAGGGAATAACGTTTAGTGCAAGATAAAGCCAGTAAAGTCTGATCAAAGAGAGCCCAAGGGTCTCCAATGAGGTAGATAGTGGTTCAGGATTGCTCTTGAGTCGAACTGTTGGAAGAATGGTTCAGTTGCCTGATAACAGCTGGGAAGAAACTGTTCCTGAATCGGGAGGATTTGTATATCTTGAACATCATTTGTGGCTCAATGCCCTCATTGATTTAAAATAGTTGGCAAGAATGGAATGTGTTTGGCAAGGGAAGAGGTCCATTTGCTCGACTTGTCAATTGTTCACAGTTGAAGGGATATTTTTAATTTTTTGATGCTGGTGTGACAGCCAAGCCCAATGCCTGTCAAATACCTCTAATGCTCTTGAGAAGATGGTGGTTGGTCTCACTGCTTGATTCACTTCAGCTGATGTAACCGCCACAAGTCAGTTGTATCAGATAGCCCGGGGTTAACATCATCAATGAAGGAAAGTCCTGGGGGACGCCACGGAACAATTCCCTCCAGTTCTTTCCAATTCAACTCCAATGTATTGAAGCACACAATCTCTCTTCAACATGCTCCTCCTTAGCATTACTCTTAACCTTCTCTAGCACCTGGCATATTCTGAGCATCTCTGGTCTCCCAACATGAGAAAGGTAGTTTTTTTTTAAGAATGAGTAAGGCAAAGGGATTTTTGTGATGATTTGTTTGTCTCACGAGAAGGGATTAAGTCTTCTGGGCCTGTACTGTCTTTACGTTAGAAGAATACAGGGTGATTTTATTGAAACAAAGCTTGTCAGGGAAAATGAGGAGTTGATACAAAGCTGAGGTATCTTGAACCAGGGGTCACGGTCTCAAAATAAGGACTGACCATTCAGAACAGAATTTATAAGAAATGTGTTCAACCAGAGTGCAGTGAATCTGTAGAATTACTTCTCAAAGAATGTTGAAGAGGTTCACTCACTGAATATATTCTAGAGGTAGACAAACATGCTGGAGAAACTCAGCAGGTGAGGCAGCATCGACGGAATGAAGGAAATAGGCGACGTTTCGGGTCGAGACCCTTCTTCAGACTGATGTGAGGGTGGGGGGGGGAGGGCAGGAAGAAGAAAGGAAGCGGTGGAGACAGTGGGCTGTGGGAGAGCTGAGAAGGGGAGTAGAAAGCAGGGACTACCTGAATTTAGAGAAGTCAATGTTCATACCGCTGGGGTGCAAACTGCCCGAGCGAAATATGAGGTGCTGCTCCTCCAATTTACGGTGGTCCTCATTCTGGCCATGGAGGAGGCCCAGGACAGAGAGGTCAGATTCGGAATGGGAGGGGGAGTCGAAGAGCTGAGCCACTGGGAGATCGGGTAGGTTAATGCAAACCGAGCGGAGGTGTTGGGCGAAGCGATCGCCAAGCCTACACTTGGTCTCACGGATGTAGAGCAGCTGACATCTAGAGCAGCGGATGCAATAGATGAGGTTGGAGGAGGTGCAGGTGAACCTCCAGGTGATTTCCTTTGCTCCCTAGATGCTGCCTCACCCGCTGAGTTTCTCCAGCAATTTTGTCTACCTTTGATTTTTCAGCATCTGCAGTTCCTTCTTAAGCAGAGTATATTCTAGACATAGATTGATAGGTATTTGAATATTTAGGGTACCGGGAAACGCAGGGTCAGTGAAACAACATATCCCGAGGTGGCAGAACAGGTGCAATGGACCAAATAGGTTGCTCCTGTTTACATTTCTCACACTTTTGCTTTCATCTATTTTGAGAGGAGCCTTCTGCCGGAGATGTTCCTGTGCAATCCAGAGGCAGAGTGAGAGTACTTGCCACAACAGCAGGGTAGCATTTGACTCTAGGACTCCTAATCAAAGGAAAATCAATTGGAATGAAAGAGGAAGCACCAAAATGGCCAGAGGCAAGTCTTGGACAAAGGAAGATGATTCTGATCATCACAGGTCAATCATCCAAGCCTCAGGGCAAATGGCAGGAGTCCTTCAGAATTGTATTCCTTGCCAATCATTTTGTCTCTTTCAAAATTGACCTTCCTTTCATCGTAAGTTCAGAAGTGGGGCTGGTCATATAATTGCACAAAGAGCGATTCCATTCACAGCTTCTTGTGCAGAAAAGGTTATACCTGAAAAATAATCTCTGCAACAACTATGCTTCTTCGAGTCATAGTGTTTTAGAGTCTTGCAGCATGGAAACAAGTCCGACCAAGATGCGCCATCAAAGCTTGCCTTATTTGCCCACAATTGGCCCATATCCCTCTAAACTACCCATTTGTGTACTTGTCCAAATGTCTTTTAAATGTCGTTCTTCTAGCTGCCTCAACCACTTCCTCTGGCAGCTCGTTCCATTTACCCACTCCCCTCTTTCTTTCCTTGTTAATTTTTTTTTTTACGGATCCCTTTATATTATTCTTTTTGATTTCATTCTTTGTAGCTACAGGGTGGAGGGGGGGAAACTGCCTGATATCCTGAAAATCCCTGTGGTTTATTTTAATTGAAAGCAATCTTCACGGCAACCTTTAATTTTCAATGTGTGCATATAAAAAATATCATACCCTGTTGGAAGACCATGATGAAGATTCAGAAGGCACTACTAGAAAAAAATCAACTGCTGCATTCCTCAGCATGGCCTTGCACTTAACGGCTGCTTTGGAGCTATACATCCCTCGGCTCCAATGCCGTAGCCAGCTGTTGAACTTATTGCAGCTAAGTGTTGGGATTTTAATTGCCAACCACAACAAAGTGAATAGCCCTCCTGCCACTGAGTCAGAAGATTGTGAGTTCAGTTTCCAAAGCAGAGACTCAAACAGAAAAAAATTCTGGCTGGGACTTTGGTACAATGCGGAGGGAATGCAGCAAGGTTCAACATGCCGTGTTTCAGGAGAGACTTTAAACTGAGGCTACCTTGTATGTGACCCTCCTTGTCACTGTGGTAAAAATCTGTACTATGACCGTGTGGATATGCTGATGGTTCACCATATTTGTCTACTACCCAGGATCCTGGAGCCCATGCCCCACCACCCATTTGCCAGGACCGCATTTCCCACCTATTCCACTCCCCTGTCGCCTCTTGGGGCTCTGGTTCCTACGAGGCGTGTCTACTCTCCAGTTGCCACTCTCCCCATCGACTTAGAGTCACGGAATCATGCGTCACAGACACAGGTCCTTCATCCGTGCCGACAAAGACACCACATCCAAGCTAATCCTATTTGGCCCATTTCTCTCTAACCTGTGAAACAAGGAACTGCAGATGGTCGTTTCCAAATGAAGACAAGGGTGCTAGAGTAGGTCGGTGGGCCAGGCAGCATCTCAGGAGAACATGTGTAAGAAGGAACTGCAGATGCTGGTTTATAAAGCTAGAGAAAGTCAGCGGGACATGCAGCATCTCTGTAGAAATGGAATAGGTGACATTTCAGGTCAAGATCCTTCTTCAGGCTGAGGAAGACTGAGTCTGAAGAAGAGTCTTGGCCCAAAATGTCACCTATTCCTTTTCTCCTGAGATGCTGCCTGACCTGCTAGGTTACTCCAGCTTTTTGTGTCGATCTCAGGAGAAATAAATTGGTGATATTTTGGGTTGGTACCTTTCTTCAGATATTGCTCGTCTGAAGAAGGGTCCCGATCCAAGACCTCATTTGTATATCAATGCAATTTGTGTTTGGCCAAACCTCTGTGAAAACATAGTTGTTCCCGGAAAGATGGATTATGGTAGCTCCTGGGAATGGAAATAACGTCAACTGGGAATAATTTTGCTGCTGAATTGCAAACGTAAAATTGCATTAAGAATGACATGATTTGCCTCAACATACTACGCATTCCAGGAAACGGCAGGTCAAATTTCCAGTGGAAAGCCAAATTTAATTTAGTTTAGTTTAGAGATACTACGTGGAAACATGCCTTTCGACCCACCACGTCTGCACTGACCAGTGATCCCCGCTCACTAGCACTATCCTACACACACTAGGGACAAGTTACACTTATACCACGCCAACTAAATGACAAACCTGTACGTCTTTGGAGTGTGGGAGGAAACCGAAGATCTCGGAGAAAACCCACGCGGTCATGGGGATAATGTACAAAACCCGTACAGACATGCACCCATAGTCGGGATCGAACCCCGGTCTTCGACGCTGCAAGCGCTGTAAGGCAACAACTCTACCGCTGGGACACCGTGCTGCCCACACGGTCCAGGATGTTTGGCTTGTATTGCACAATCTACATTGTGGTGCTGAAAATTAACAGTGCGCTATAATAGTAAGATTAAATGAGAAATTACCAGTTTGAAGTTTGATCTTTATTTTATGAGGAGTAACGATGAGGGATTACGTGAAGAAGCCCCGCCAGGCGCATGCGCGTCATACTTCAAAGCAGCGGCGTGAAAACACAGAAGCTATAGTCGAAGAGATATAGGAAGACTCAGAAGACTAGAACTACCAGATGATCTTTGCGATTATGAGGGTCGGGAGCGGAGGGCACGTAATCCCTCATCGTAACTCCTCATAAAATAAAGATCAAACTTCAAACTGGTACATTCTCGTTTAATCTTACTATTTTACTTCGGAGTCACGTGAGTGACTACATGAAGATTTCAAAGCTCTGTAATTTCATGCCGTAGATCCATTCCATACGACACACTGCTTCAGTTGACACGGTAGTGAATAAATAATGTATAGAACATTGCTTCGAATTATCCAATAAACATTTTTAATAATAACAAACAAAACAGTAATAACCCCTCTGTCCCAGGGGGAAATTACAAATGAAATTTAGAAAGAAAAGAAATCAAACCGAACTCAAAACAGCATACCCCAAACCTTGCACTGTCAGGACAGGTTTATCATAAAATTTGGAGAAGGTCACCTCCTTAGACCATCCTGTGGCCCAGAGGAGTTGGTCTAGAGGCACGTCCTGTGCCTTCGCTGCGGATGTTGATGCCGCGCTGGTGGAGTGAGATTTAAACACATGAGTGTCTACTCCAGCACAATCCAAAACCTGTTTTAACCATCTAGAAATAGTTTGTACTGACACCTTGTTATGAGGTCTTTTGTCTCAGAGCCTCTGAGACTCTTAGTTACCTCGATATATTGACTCAGGTGCTTGACTACACATAACGTTTGGTCGACGGGGTATGCTTTAAAGCTTACTTTGGTTCCGGCCATTCCTGGCCTGATTTGTTTGATTAAATCATACACACAAAATGTAATGTTATCTACAAAAGACTACATGCTATCTAGTTGTAACTTTTGCAATGTTTGAACTCGTTGCGCTAATACTAGCGCCGTGCGTATAACCACTTTAAGTGTTAACTTCTGAAAAGACAGTGACGTAATTGGAGCCCATTGCCGAAGCAGTGTGAGAACTATACTGACATCCCAGATTTCTGTATATCTAGGCTTAGGAGGGTTCTTGTTAAAGATTCCTCTCATGAATTGGGACACTAACGGATGAGACCCGATAGATTGTTGTTCTGAAAACTGCCCTAAATAAGAGGACAAAGCACTCCGAGCACTATTAATGGCACTATAGCTCAAGTGTTCATCAAAATGCAATGTAGCAAGGAACTCCAATACATCCGGTATGCTTGCAGTATGATAAGATATATATGACTGCAAGCAAAACATCTCCGATTTCTTAATATGAGACACATATTGTTTTTTAGTGCTATCTCTCCAAGCTGCAGTTATCACATCCATGGTCCTACTCGACAGTCCAAGCCCTTGGAACGGTCTGGTCAGAACCTGCAGATTAACAGATTAAAACGATCATGTAACGGATGACTTTCACCTGTTAATGGATGCACCAACAAATTACTGCAGTTGGGGACAGCCATGAATGGCTGAGTCATCACTCTCAGCACCAATGGGAACCATGGTTGTGTAGGCCAGTCCGGAACCACCAAAATGCCTGAGGCGGAGTCCTGCTCTATTTTGGTGAGGCATTGCCGAATGAGGCAGAATTGGGGAAAAGCGTAAAAGAACGTACCTCACCAATGTAGCGAGAATGCATCCACCACTACTGCTCCTGGATCTGGTTCCCACAAAACATATTTAGGCAACTGGTGATTTAGCCTGGATGCAAACGGATCTATATCTGGCAAACCATAGCGGCTGACAATCATTTTAAAAACATCAGGATTTAGCATCCATTCTATGTTGTCATTAAATTTCCGTGACCTGTTGTCTGCCACCACATTATCTCTACCTGGTAGGTAGATAGCTGAAACTCAGATATTCCTGGAAATACACCAGTCCCAAATGAGGTAGCCAGATTATCACGTGATACTGATCTTATTCCTCCCATGTGATTGATATAGGCAACAGCCGTGGTATTGTCAATCTGGAGATGAACATGTAAATTATTCATTGCTGAATAATAAGCTTTTAATGCATAGAATGCACCCAGCAATTCTAAGTAATTTATACCATGCCTGTGCAGGATTAAATCCTCTTGCACACTCCATCTACCACCACAGCTAGACTCGCTGTCCGTGGCTCCCCATCCTAAAGCACTGACATCTGTTTGTAAAACCACCGAAGGTTGTTGAACCAAAATGTTTTTGGTAGTTTGTGCAATATTGATGATCCACCATTTTAATTTGATGATGGCTTTGGCTGGCAACTGCATAGGTCTATCAAATGGTAGATAATTTCAACAGCCTTGGCCGTAGGCAAAGTCACTGACATATCAACCGAATCAATGACAAACCCCAAATAATCAATTTTTTGGGATGGCTCTAGCTAGGATTTTGTTGGATGGACAAGAAAACCTAACCACTCAAACAGGTTTGGTTGCTGAAACCGACTCCTCAGCTGTTTCCTGAGTGTTGCTTCTAATTAAAATATCATCTAGATAAGCCATCACAATGTGATTCTGGGCACGAAGTAGCGCCAGAACTGGTGTTAACAATTTCGTGAACAACCTAGGAGCTGAGTTTAACCCATTGGGTAATGCTTTAAATTGCCACAGCTGTCCCATCCAACTAAATTTCAAGTATCTTCGGTACTGATGATGAATTGGTACTGAATAATATGCAGCTTTCAGATCTATGGTTGCCATATAACAACCTTCCGATAACAGCTGTTTAGCAGTATTGAAGGTGTCCATTTTAAAATGCCTATACTGGACATAGGAATTTAACTGGGTTAGATCCAGAATGACTCAACAACCACCATCTTTTTTCTGTCTGAGGAATATATTGGACACAAATTGTTGAGGATGGTATGTCGTCCTCTCAATTCCCCCTTTTGGAACAAAACCCCAATTTCTTTATTCACCCTGCAGAGTTTCTGGTCCAGAAAAAACAAATACCGACTAGGCATATTTCGTGCAGGTGGATGAATTCCCGTCATAAACTCTATTCGAGACCCTGAGACAGTGTCCAGTATAAACAGATCAGATGTTATACAGCACCATTCATCTTAAAATAACTGTAACCTACCCCCATCTGGAGGTTGTTCCCCAGAGGATTTATCCTGGACTGAATGAATCACCCGTACCTCCATAGTCGACCTTGAAGTTCTTGTTCTTCTCGCCATGCTAGGGTTGTAGTTGGCGTACACAGGTGGGTAATAACGCCGTCCCACTGGCCCCACTCTGCTTGGCCCTGCCCCCGGATCTGACCCCCATCGTGTCGAAAACGACCTGCGAGGTGGCATCCTGGCGGAAGGGATGTAAGTCGTTTTGGCCTCTTTTTCCAGGTCTTTAACCTGTTTGAGCAGGTCCTCGCCAAATAGATAACTTTGCACTTGAATGTTGGACGACCTGCATAGAGTTGTAAATCGTAGGTTTAGTGTCAGCTTTATAGCAATCCTCTGGATGCAATTTACTTCAAAGTATGCATTGCACAGCAGGGCCAACATATCGGTGCCCCTCGGACCATTTTGCCGAAAGCCGTGATCCATGCCCCCACCAATTTGAGGACTCGGTAGAAGCGAAGCTCTTGTCCATGCATCGTTGCACTCATTTGTGCCCAGATAGCAGAGTTCACAGCGGGCACCTTGAGCGAACCACAATTAACAGGTGTTACATAACGGGTGGCTGTTTGTTCCATAATGGAATCCTGTAGCTGGTTAGAGGCCATGTAGTTGGTGTTAGCTGCCAGGTTTTCCTCCATGGCTTCACCAGTACCCTCGGGAATGGCAAAATTTCTTGCCACATCCAGGACACCTGGAGCATGGCTCATGTGCCTTGGTGTGTGCCCAAGAGCAGTGACACCAACTTCAGGGTCAGACTCCTCCTGCCCTGGCTCTCCCGAGTCTTGCTCCAGGGAGATCTCTAGCAGCCCTAAACAAGGTGCTGGCGAGGGTGATTCCCACTGATATTCATAGGCAGTATAGTCTTCTTCGCCATATGGGCCTCTATGTGAGGCTGTCTGGGGAATCCTAGGGAAATTCGACCCCGATTGAAATATTTCGTGGCTCATCAAAGTTTGTAGCATTTTCTCCATTTGATCGAGCCGTCCCCAGACCTTTTTGTTAGAAGGAGGGGAGTCTTCCTCATCAGACGCGTCGGATAAAACGGGCCTGAGAGATTTCCTTTTGGCCTTCCTCCCTGGTGGAGTGGCCTCAGTGCCCTGAAGCGCTGGAGTTAACGGAGGCAGTTGAGCTGCCGGTAGAACAGCAGCCGGTGTCGGAGCTTTACTGCAGCCAGTATCTCCCGACCCGATCTGCGAGCACTAACCGCGGGCCCGCGCGTTAAGCTCCTACTACGGACAGACTTTTTCCAAACTTTTTCTCCATTGCTAACAACTCCCGCTGGCTCCCGAGCCAGAATCACGGAGTTTAAGTACCCGCAGAAAAGTTTTTAAATCACTTACCTGGCGGTTTACTACTTATCGCTGGTGGAGCTGCGCTCTCCAGCCTGTCGGTGCGCCATGCGTCGGACGTAATGACGCGCATGCGCCTGGCGGGGCTTCTTCACGTAGTCACTCACGTGACTCCGAAGTAAAATCCAAATTCTAGACCGCTAAATCTTTAATTATCCCCCAATTTCTCCATTCCATCCTTCCATTGTAATCAAGGAGGAACTCTCTACTGTTAGTAATCTCAGGTTACTTTCACTCTATGGTTTACATTCAAGATATGACAATCATATGTTATTACATATTTCTATGTGTCATATATAGGGAGCGGAGATAATGAATGGGTCGTAGTAAGTGGGACCCATGCTCGATGAATGTTGTTTATAAAAATGGTCCGCTCTTCTAGCAATGAATAACGATAGGAGTTACTCAGAATAGCACATATCGATTTCCTAGGCAAGGCGAGAAAAAGGAATGTCACCCTAGATACAATGGATAGATTTTACATGGAAATTATTATAATGGCATTCCCCTCTGGACATATGCTGTATTAAAGAAACCAGCATTAAAGTTTTCTGAAGATAGACCCAAATTGCTGGGCTGAAGGTTTAATTATACATTCAGTAACTTTACGGGTCAGGCAATGTCTCTGGAAAAAAATGTTTCGGGTCAGAACCCTTCTCCAGACAAATCAGAAGATTTACCTCTACAAACACTCTCCTCCTCCGAGCAGAACTGATCCTCACCCTTAACAACCTCTCCTTCGAATACTTCTTCCTCCAGATCCAAGGAGTAGCCATGGGCACATGCATTGGCCCCAGCTATGCCTGCATTTTAAGATATAACAATGCAATTCCTTCCTACATGTTATAGTTTTCCGATAGTTAGGCTTCCATTTCATGCAAGAATTGTAACAATACTGCGGCACAGTGGCATTGCAATAGAGCTGCTGCTTTACTGTACCAGAGACCCAGGTTCGGTCCTGACTATGGGTGCTGTCTGTACGGAGCTTGCACGTTCTCCCTGTGACTGCCTGGGTTTTCTCTGGGTGCTCTAGTCTATTCCTACATTCCAAAGACGTGCAAGCTTGTAGGTTAATTGGTTTCTCTAAAATGGTGCTAGTGTGTAGGATGCAAACCTGGGATAACATTGATTAAGTGTACAGGTGATCATTGGTCGGCACCAACTCGGTAGGCCGAAGAGCCTGTTTCCATGCTGTAAAATAAACTAAACTAAACTGTCTCTAAACTAAACGAAGAAACCAAAGAGCTCACATTTATAATTTAGCCGGAGGTGTTTCCTAAGTTTTGGAAATCTCAGTGATTGTCAAAGCAACTGGAAGGCTAAATAATGAGGAATAATGCAAAGAGTAAAGAAGAAATTGAATACATTTTCTAAATGACCTCCAGACTCAGTACGTGATTCAAATGCATCTTTAATCAGATGCTGGCTGGTGCGTGAATGGTTAACATGCAACATCAATCTACACATTTGGGACCTAAGTTGTAGGCCGCAGATGCAGGTTAATATTGATGAAGGTGGAGGATTAAATTAGAGGATAAGCAATATGAAGCAAAGTCAATGAGTGGTGCATTATCAGGATGTACAATGAAGAAGTTTCATACACAACCTTCCGTCACTGATCAAATTGAAAATGACTTCCAGCCATTGTTAAAAGTTACAGTTGCATGGCTTAGTGATCAGAGCGTAAATCTAGTGTATTTTGAATGTATTATTAAACCTTCAGCCCAGTATTTGCAGTGATATGGAGAGAGCTCAAGGTTTCAAGGTCAGTTTATTGTCACATGTACCAGTTAAGTTACAGTGACATCTGAGTTACCATACAGCCATACTAAGTGAAAAGCAACAAGACACACAACCACGAAAAAGTTAACATAAACATCCATCACAGTGGATTCCGCATTCCTCACTGTCTTCTTCTTCTTGCGTATGGCATGCACAGCCTAAAGTTGTAGGTCAACTTGTTCTATTTGATCTATTTGTTTGTGCACGTCAGGTTGATTGCAGTAGTCGAAACAGGGTGGACCACGTGAAGGTTGCAATCTCCCACCACATTCCTCACTGTGATGGAAGGCAATAAAGTTCAATCTTCTTCCTCTTTGTTCTCCTGCGGTCGGGGCAGTCAAACCATCCGCAGTCGGGGCGATCAAAGCCCCCACAGCCGACGATCGAAGTCCCCGTCGGGGTGATCAAAACTCCCGAGTCGGGGCGGTTGCAACTCTCACCGTGGCATGGAGCCCCCGAGTCAGCCTCTTCTTACCAGAGGCCGCGGGCTTCACAATCTTAAAGTCCACAGGCCCCGCGGTTGGAGCTTCGATCCCCGGCAAAAGGATCGCAAGCTCCGCGATGTTAAAGTCACGCAGACTCCAGTGGCTTGGAGTGCCTGTCGTTCTCCAGAAAAGGCCACCAACTCCATGATGTTAGGCCACAATGCGGACAGAGATACGGAGTATGGAATCACGAAGTGAGTTATCTTGGATACGACCTGAGCAGATAAAAGCAGCAAGTAAATATTCTTCACAGAGTGAAAGGAGTTTAATTTCAATTGAAAAGCTGGACCATGCAAACTGCCAGACCTTGTTGTTAATATGTGGCAGCAAATGCAATCACAACACAATAACGTGTGTTTTGTTTTTGTCTTGCTCGGAAATCCATTGACATTTAATTACCCTAATTATAACTATCATTATCACAAACGCAAAAAACTTTATTTTTTCAGTACAAAGGCCTGGCTGACAGGTTAAAGATGTGCCTGCACCACAAGGGTGATAAATAGATCAACGTATATGTTTTTGGACTGTTAATTTATAAACCAGTCATCAACATCAAATGGAGTACGAACCTGTGTTCCTTCTTTTAAACAGTTTGACAGATGGGAGACTTTTAATTAAAGTTGCAGTCATCCTGTGATAAAGTTATAATTTGCAACTCTAATGAGAGTGCAGCAAGATCACAACATTGAAAAAGCATTATGAGAGACAAAGAGCGATAGTCTTTGTACTGACCTGGGTCAAAGAGGCAGGTGGTTCTCTTCTATTCCTTTAGTGAAGCAAATACACTGTTTGCTTTTTCGGTGCGGTATTCGCGACCAAGAGTGCACAATATTATATACCTTTGTTGTGACACTCTGATTTCAACAGATTTTAAAAGAGAATTTTGTGGGAAAAAATTATGTCTTTCTTCAAGAACTCTATAAATGTGGTTGTCCTAATTCCTGGAAAAGTATAAAAATAGTTTGATGTAGTTCGAGTAACTTTGAATATTATGACAGAATAAACAAAAGGGTGCTTAACTGGAGTTTGAGATTAACATTTATTACTGATAAATTATTTAGCTGAAATATTCCAAAGGGTGAAATATTAACAAAACAATAGCCTGAGCCACCATATAGAAGAATGCAGGCTAGATTTGTCTAAAAACCTGCTTAATTCTGTTTCAAGCAGGTGTTTAGACAAATCTAGCCAATTCTGTGCCAATACTGTGTCATACTTTTTTGCCTTTTCCAGTGTCTATAGGGAGCTAAAATGGCATCAGTAATGTTCGCAAAATGTTCAGGGGCAAAAATGTTGGGCAGGGCAGTGGTGTGGTGTGGCAGAGATTTATCGCCGTCTGATCACAATATCATGGAATGGCTGATTTGATTTCCCATTTAGCAGCTCGGTGATCAAGCGAAACACCATCGAGTAACATTGCATGGCCCAAATGGCATTCAACAATGGTGAGCCCCCCACAAGATGTAAAGGGATCACCAATAATTGGCTGTAGATGAATTTCTACCAGTGATTGGTATGGATCTCCAAATGCAGAGCTGCTGCCTCACAGCTCCAGAGACCTGGGTTTGATAGAAACATAGACATAGAAACATAGAAATTAGGTGCAGGAGTAGGCCATTCAGCCCTTCGAGCCTGCAGCGCCATTCAATATGATCATGGCTGATCATCCAACTCAGTATCCCGTACCTGCCTTCTCTCCATACCCTCTGATCCCCTTAGCCACAAGGGCCACATCCAACTCACTCTTAAATATAGCCAATGAACTGGCCTCAACTACCCTCTGTGGCAGAGAGTTCCAGAGACTCACCACTCTCTGTGTGAAAAAAAGTCTTTCTCATCTCGGTCTTAAAGGATTTCCCCTTATCCTTAAGCTGTGACCCCTTGTCCTGGACTTCCCCAACATCGGGAACAATCTTCCTGCATCTAGCCTGTCCAACCCCTTAAGAATTTTGTAAGTTTCTATAAGATCCCCTCTCAATCTCCTAAATTCCAGAGAGTATAAACCGAGTCTATCCAGTCTTTCTTCATAAGACAGTCCTGACATCCCAGGAATCAGTCTGGTGAACCTTCTCTGCACTCCCTCTATGGCAATAATGTCCTTCCTCAGATTTGGAGACCAAAACTGTACGCAATACTCCAGGTGTGGTCTCACCAAGACCCTGTACAACTGAAGTAGAACCTCCCTGCTCCTGTACTCAAATCCTTTTGCTATGAAAGCTAACATACCATTCGCTTTTTTCACTGCCTGCTGCACCTGCATGCCTACTTTCAATGACTGGTGTACCATGACACCCAGGTCTCGCTGCATCTCCCCTTTTCCTAATCGGCCACCATTTAAATAATAGTCTGCTTTCCTGTTTTTGCCACCAAAGTGGATAACCTCACATTTATCCACATTATACTGCATCTGCCAAACATTTGCCCACTCACCCAGCCTATCCAAGTCACCTTGCAGTCTCCTAGCATCCTCCTCACAGCGAACACTGCCCCCCAGCTTAGTGTCATCCGCAAACTTGGAGATATTGCCTTCAATTCCCTCATCCAGATCATTAATATATATTGTAAATAGCTGGGGTCCCAGCACTGAGCCCTGCGGTACCCACTAGTTACTGCCTGCCATTGTGAAAAGAACCCGTTTACTCCTACTCTTTGCTTCCTGTTTGCCAGCCAGTTCTCTATCCACATCAATACTGAACCCCTAATACCGTATGCTTTAAGTTTGTATACTAATCTCTTATGTGGGACCTTGTCGAAAGCCTTCTGGAAGTCCAGATATACCACATCCACTGGTTCTCCCTTATCCACGCTACTAGTTACATCCTCGAAAAATTTCACAAGATTCGTCAGATATGATTTACCTTTTGTAAATCCATGCTGACTTTGTCCAATGATTTCACCACTTTCCAAATGTGCTGCTATCCCATCTTTAATAACTGACTCTAGCAGTTTCCCCACTACCGATGTTAGACTAACTGGTCTGTAATTCCCCGTTTTCTCTCTCCCTCCCTTCTTAAAAAGAGGGGTTACATTTGCTACCCGCCAATCCTCAGGAACTACTCCAGAATCTAAAGAGTTTTGAAAGATTATCACTAATGCATCCACTATTTCCTGAGCTACTTCCTTAAGTACTCTGGGATGCAGCCTATCTGGCCCTGGGGATTTATCGGCCTTTAGTCTATTCAATTTACCCAACACCACTTCCCGACTGACCTGGATTTCACTCAATTCCTCCTTTGACCCACAGTCCCCTGCTATTTCAGGCAGATTATTTATGTCTTCCTTAGTGAAGACGGAACCAAAGTAGTTATTCAATTGGTCCGCCATATCCTTGTTCCCCATGATCAACTCACCTGTTTCTGACTGCAAGGGACCTACATTTGTTTTAACTAACCTCTTTCTCTTCACATATCTATAAAAACTTTTGCAGTCAGTTTTTATGTTCCCTGCCAGTTTTCTTTCATAATCTATTTTTCCTTTCCTAATTAAGCCCTTTGTCCTCCTCTGCTGGTCCATATCTTGGGTGCTGTTTGGGCACCATTTGCTTGCATGTGAACTGGAACAGAGTAGACCAGCAATGGCTGATCTGGCTGGATCACTCTCCAAGAGCCCTTCAGTACTCGGCAGAAGTGGCGTGCATTATGTGGTCATTTGCTGCCTGCTGCGCAGTCTCATCATCTTGCCGACCTGTGTTGACTAGCCATTTAGTGATCAACTAAACAACAGTAGAGTCAAGAGGATCAAGAAGTAGATCGGTCTTTTTAAGAAAGGAAGCAGATTCATGCTGCGTGGTGGAACTGACACTCCCCTGACATGGAGCACCAGCAATTCCGTAATCTGCATCAAGGGAAGTTATTCACAGTCTCAATGCCAGTCCAGTATTGTGATCCACAGCCGTGATGCTAGCTAACTCATATATATCTCGCTATATGTGATGGCAATCTGATCTTCCGGTGAAGCAGACAGCTCCTGGGTGGATGCTGGTTGCGTTGTTGTGGAAACTGCGACATTGCATTATCGTTGGTCGAAAAGTCTGAGAATTGAGCCGGCTGGTTCTTCATCACCAAGATGGATCGGCTCAAACCTCTGCACAACCTGCTGTGCTGATTTGGTGTTCGACTCTTTATGCATCTTAACATTGAGCGTTGTCTTCATTCCTCTCAGCCTTCTGCTTCATCTAAATGCTCTTGAGTAGAAATTACACCCACACTTTGGCAGACTGACAGCTATACACTCCTGGAGTCCATCTACCTTCTGACAATTCATGCCCTGTGTCTTAGATCACATCCTTAAATGACACACATCAGGACCAATGGCAGTTGCCTGCACGTACGTCACCAAGTCTTCTTCTTGCACACTTGGTGCCAGGACAAGTTGGAATATATCTGAAATGTTAAATGATTCATGTGGTGAAAGGGAAAACGAGGAGAAACCTTCTTACATTGCTTGCAGTTTATAGAGTCAGACAGCATAGAAACATGCCCCTCGACCCAACCTGCACGTGGGCGGCACAGTGGCGGAACAGCAGAGTTCTGCCGTGCAGTGCCAGAGACCCGGGTTCGATCCTGACTAAAGGTGCCTGGGATTGTTTCCGGGTGCTCCAGTTTCCTCCCACATTCCACAGGCATACAGGTTTGTAGATTAATTGGCTTTTATAAATGGCCGCCAGTGTGTAGTGTGCCAAACTGGCATAACCTAGAACTAGTCTACGGGTGAATGATGGTCAGCGAGGACTCAATGCGTCGAAGGGCCTGTTTCCACACTGTATCTGTAAACTAAACTAAATATGCACCGCAAGATGCCCCAACTACACTAGTCCCACATGCCCACACCTGGCCCATATCCCTCTTAACTTTTCCTATTCAAATGAGAAGAGAATTGGGGTTGAATAAAGGATGCAGTGAGGGAAGTGTGATGTAGAAACAAAGAACTGCAGATGCTGGATAATACACAAATCTAGCATGCAGGACGCAAGGTAACTCAACGGGTCAGGCAGCATCTCTGGGGAGCATGGATAGGTGACTTATGGGGGGGAGTGTGATGATGTTACTATTATCCTTCAACTCTACCATTGACTCCAGGAATCACCTCTGAATGCTTTACGGAGAAGGGCTTGCAGGTGTACCTCTACTAATTTAGTTTGCTCCTGCTGTCTCTCAATATTCCCAATGTATCCGTCGAAAGAGAAGAAAGGATGCTGGTGAGCTTCATACACGGTGTAACATGTTAAAATTAGCTGGTTGGCTATGCAGTTGTAAACTGTGGACATGACCCTTGGAGCAGCACTATTAGCAAAGCAAATGAATATGAGGTGTCACAAAAGGCTGGAGAAACTCAGCGGGTGCAGCAGCATCTAAGGGGCGAAGGAGATAGGCGACGTTTCGGGTCGAGACCCTTCTTCAGACTGGTCAGGGATCAGGGAAACGAGAGATATAGATGGTGATGTGGAGAGATAAAGAACAATGAATGAAAGATATGCAAAAAAGTATCGATGATAAAGGGAACAAGCCATTGTAAGCTGTTTGTAGTGTGAAAATGAGAAGCTAGTGCGACTAGGGTGGGGGAGAGAGATAGAGAGAGAGGGAATGCCAGGGCCCGAGGGCTGAGGGAGAGGTGGGAAGGGGAGGAGACAGCAAGGGTTAACAGAATTGAGAAAATTCAATGTTCAAGCCCAGAGGATGCAGACTCCCCAAGTGGAATATGAGGTGCTGTTCCTCCAACTTGCGGTGTTGCTCACTCTGGCCGTGGAGGAGGCCCAGGACCGAGAGGTCGGATACGGAATGGGAGGGGGAGTTGAAGTGCTTGTGAAGTGAATATGAGGTGTGTGCCCTGATTGATAAAGGTACTTGGTGAGTAAGTGATAATGCTGTTAGGAATTGAGTAATGTCTGTATTTAATGATGCAGTTTATCATTTATAATACATGACCATGCGTTCATAGACCTTGACAACTTATGTGAGGTCATTGTTTCATGCAGCACTGAATCCAGGTCTCTCAGAGACTGAATCTCATCTTCAGCAGTGAGCTACAACTAGCCAGTCACAGCATTGGTTGCTGGCTGGCTCCCATCAGTGACCAGCGCAGGGAGATCAAAATAGGTTTGCCCTCCCCTGCATTGCAATCTCTAGCTGTGAGTTAATCGAGTATTACTATAACCATTTAAAAGTAAAGAAAATGCTGGAAAATGCTCAGAATATCGGATAGATCTGTGCAAAGAGATGGAGTTATTGATAACTTTCTTTCCCTGTTCACCAATGTTACTCGACTTCCCAGCACTTCTTTTTATTTCGGTCAAATGTCTACAATCTCCATTCATTTTTGTTTTTTTCTTTGCATCTATCCTTTTCCTGCACACCCTTACATTTAGCCACCTCTACGTATGTGGTTGAAAGTGCAATCTCCGATTCTCCCAAGGCTTTCTTTATCTTTCGCTGAATTAAAATGAGCTTTTACTGTTTTGGTTCCCTCTTCAGTGCAACCCTTTTACTTAAAAAAAAAAAAATCATATGTTTCATTTCATTTACCAAGCAGAGATGAAAGCTCTCATTTCTACCGATTATCACAACAAAGAGCCTCCCAGTTATCGTCTCACTTAATACCTTCCTTTGGTGTAAGTAATTCTCTGATGTCTGTGTGTATAGAATAGTATGTCGTGATGATAGCCTGTGTTTCAGATAATTTTATCACTACTAGATTTCAGTATGCCTTCTAAAAACATGCCGTAAATAGATTATTTAAGAATTAAATACACAGGACAAGATATTAAGAAGTCCCTTGTGCCAGTAGGTGGGGAGCATTTCACGACATTCATTGATTGCTGAGAGTGGTAGACGCTCAACATCGGGGGGGGGCGGGTGTGGGGGGGGGGGGGGTACGTATACATATATCTTGGCCTGGGTAACCTTCAGGACAGTTGGGCGCAGGACACATCATCAGTAGTGTACCCTTGCATCACTGGGTGTTTCGGCCTTTTAACACTATACACCCTCCACAAGGGCGGCCCACTGCAGGATGAACAAACTTTATTCAAATAATAGCTAACTCTAATTTGAATAAAAATGTATGTAAAAACATAGTGAAGGACTTACAAAGGCAGTGGACATTATATAAAAAGTACAAATGCATGGAGAGACATGTACTTTTTGTGTACATAAATATTGATTTGTGTACATAAATGTTGAATGGTTAATCTAGTTTGTAACTAGGATGGTGTGTAACTGTGGGATAGTGGAGGTGTACAGTACAGAATGTGTCTGGGCTATCAGTAATGTTTATGAATTAATGGTGTCTCTGGAATTGAGTGGACAGTGTGTAGCCATGAGTGAAGTATGAAAGGACATTATAATTTTCCAGTCTCAGACAGTGTGTCATGGATTCTGTTGATACAATAAGACAAGGTGTCAGAAAGTGTCCTTTCAAACTGCGGTGCCAGCAGGGAGATGGGGGTAATTCAATTTGCTGAACAAGATGTTTATTACCCGTTCAACATTTATGCACACAAACCCTGATGTACAAATACATGGAGCTTCATGGTACTTCAGGATTGGTGTTACTCGCCATCTTAGTGGAAGCTGCTTTTTACCTGTTATTTTACCTGTTTATTTTTTCAGGGTGGCACGGTGGCACGGTGGCATAGCAGTAGAGTTGCTGCCTTACAATGCCGGAGACCGGGTTCAATCCTGACTATGGGGCTGTCTGTACAGAGTTTGTACGTTCTCCCCATGACCTGCTTGGGTTTTCTCCTGGATGTCTGGTTTCCTCCCACACTTCAAAGACATACACGTTTGTCGGGTTAATTGGCTTTGGTAAAATTGTAAATTGTCCCTAGTGTGTGTAGGATAGTGTTTATGTGCAGGGATTGCTGGTCGGAACGGACTCGGTGGGCAGAAGGGCCTGTTTCTCCACTGTGTCTCTAAACTAAACTAAGCTAAACAATTGACTATGAATGATAAAACAGGTAAAAAAAAAGTTATGGAATCAGATTATTTCCATGAACTTGGAGTTCAATGTAGCCTTGCTTCTGATTATAATAGGTGGCAAGATTACAACAAAATGCAAGTTCCAGGAAATAATCTTATTCCATAGATCTTTACTTGCTTTACAATTTGTAGAAATTGCAGATAAATAGCAGGTAATGTTAAATATGTGTGTATATATTTATATAATGACTGATATGATATGTTCTGTATTCGTGCCTACTATATTCCGTTGTGCTGATGTAAAGCAAGAATTTCATTGTCCTATTCTGGTTCATATGACAATAAACTCTCTTGACTTGACTTGACTAATTGGAGCTTCCATTAGGATGACGGGTGATTGTGGGATGATGGAAGCACGATTCGTATATGATGAGCGTTTGACACCACTGGGCCTTTACTCGCTGGAGTTTAGAAGGTTGAGGGGGGACCTCATTGAAACTTACAGAATAATGAAAGGCATAGATAGAGTGGATGTTGAAAAGATGTTTCCACTCGTGGGAGAGTCTAAGACCAGAGGTCATAGCCTCAGAATTAATGGGAGCGCTTTTAGACAGGAGGAACTTCTTTAGTCAGAGGGTAGTTAATCTGTGGAACTCATTACCACAGAGGGCTGTGGAGGCCAAGTCAGTGGATATTTTTAAGGCAGAGAAAGACAAATTCTTGATTAGAACGGGTGTCAAATGTTATGGGCAGAAGGCAGGAAAATGACATTAGGAGGCAGAGATCACCCATGATTGAATGGCGGAGTGGACTCGATGGGATGAATAGCCTAATTCTACTATAATTTGTGAATGTGAAGTGCTTCAGTACAGATTTTGTATATCTTGTCGCACCAGAACAGTTTGGCCTCAGATTGCTTCATTCAACAGTAACCTTTTTGGGTGTAAAGCAGCATTGACGGTTCCTTCCTGCAATCATAAAAATATTTGTTCATGTTCTTGACTCACACAGTGGTCTTCCTACTCGCTTTTTCCTGCAAACCCCTCAAAAAATGTCTGTACCCTGCTAATTATGGGCTTTTGTACGCAGCCAAACATAATATCTCCACCACTAATTATGTGGTTTTCAGTTGCCCAAATCCTCAGTTGCCCAAGTCCAATATACCCAGCATAAACTTCACTATCTCTCTCACTCCTCGCTTTAAATCAACCCTCAAATTATATTTTGAATAACTTTACCATCCTGACGATCTGTTTGTGTTGCTCTTGCTATATTTAGTGTGATAATGATACTGTGAAACACATTCAGACTCTTTCCGTGAAATGCAAGTTGTCATTATTGGCTCCCCATCTCTCTTCCAAGTAATTACATACAGTAGGTTCCATTAGTAGGTTTGCATGTCGTTCTACTATTTATTGTGGATTTCTGTCACATTAGCTTGTTAAGAAGGGTTAAAGTAACAGTTTTAAATGTATGGTTTAGATTGATTATTGTCATGTGTAGCAAGGTACGGTGAAAATCTTTTTCGATCAAGTAATGTTATAAATAAATACAATCAAGACAAACTCAAGTTCAATAGGTAGAGCAAGAGGGAAGCTACAGAGTGCTTTATATAGTTCTCAGCATTGTGGTGCATCAGTTCCATCCACACGGTAGATGCAGAGAATCTCTTGTGTTTAAGAAGGAACTGCAGATGCTGGAAAATCTCTTGCCCAGAGTATGGGAATCGAGGACCAGAGAACCTCTGGTGAAGGGGGAAAAGATTAAATAGGAATCTGATGTGTAACATTTTCATACAAAGGGTGTATGGAACAAGCTGCTAGAGGAGGTAGTTGAGGCTCGGACTATCCCAACATTTAAGAGACAGTTAGACAAATACATGGATAGCACAGGTTTGGAGAGATATGGACCAAGCGCAGGCAGGTGGGACTAGGGTAGCTAGGGCATGTTGGCAAGTGTGGGCAAGTTGGGCCGAAGGACCTGTTTCCACTCTGTATCACTCTATGACTATGACACAGTTCAATATCCACAGTGGGGTAGAGGTGAGTAAAGAGGTGAATAGGTAATGGATTTAGACAAGATAGTGCAATTGGAGATTCCTGTAGTTTAAGCGCTGGTGTGAATACTTGAGGTTAATTAATGAACTATCTCCATGTGATGCATTATAATTCTATATATTTCACATATTTGCTGCCAATGTTGGAATACAGTTTATAAAATCTATCATTTTGCAATGCCATCACGTTTCAACATATCGTCACATATTTTGAAGGATATATCACATTTCATAAAATGAAGCAACATAATACATTTCCTGATTACCTGGTCAAACATCATGCGGGCAGACTTCCAGCGAGTCCGGCTCCTTGTCCAAGCTGTCTATGATGCCCTACCAAGCCCAGCAAACCTCCACGTCTGGGGCAAGAGCGAGACACCTTCCTGCCCAGAAGAGGATCTTTGCTCTAGAAGAGGATCATTAGAACATCTCCTCAGCAGCTGCCCAAAGTCTCTTGGGGAGTGCCATGACCAGGTGCTCAAGGTGGTTGCTGAGAGCATCATAGCCACTGCCATCGGTGACAGCAAACACCACCGCGCCCCAAATAAATCAATCACTTTTGTCGTAGCTGGAGAGAAGGCCCGACCACAACCAAAAACAAGGACGGGCCTCCTCTACACAGCCACTGATTGGCAGCTGCACGTCGATCTGGGCAAACAGCTGACATTTCCACAGCACATCACAGCAACATCACTCCGGCCAGACATGATCACCACCTCCGAAGTGAAAAAACAGCTGATCATTCTGGAACTGACAGTGCCCTGGGAAGAGCGTATTGAAGAGGCTAATGAGAGGAAGCGCGCAAAGTACCAGGAACTGGTGGAGATGTGCCAGGACAGAGGCTGGAAGACATACTATGAGCCCGATAGAGGTGGGCTGTAGAGGCTTTGCAGGATGGTCACTCTGCAAAGTCCTCAACCAGCTGGGCATTACGGGGCTGGCAAAGAAGAGGGCCATTCAATCCGGAAGCGAAGCTGCAGAGAAAGCCACATGGTGGCTTTGGATTAAGAGAGCTGATCCGTGGGCGGGTTGCTGCTGGGACGCAAGTCGGGGCCTGATCAACCCCGGCTGGGTCGCCTGGGCGAGGGTGTCTGATGTTGTGAGACCCGAAACACCCGATGACCCCAGGTCACATCACTGAGGATGCGTCCTTGCGCATCCAGAAGATGTATCTTTCACACCAATGTCACCATAATGCAAGAACATTAATTCCAGTGTGTACAACAAGATCATATAGTGAACTGCAAGATATGAAGCAAAACACACCATTCAAGAGGCCGAGAAGTGGACAACACAGCCCAATGTGTACGTACTCCTCGACAATCGAGAAGCTCCATAAGATGTCATTGCACAGCAGTCTGAGTGGGTTACCATTCAGTGAATTGTACAACAATTGGCTCAAAAGTCCTTGTAAGTAAAACTTTGAGCAGCAATTCACTAAGTTTAAGATTTTCTTCTAGATTTCAATGAGAGAACTTTTGTAATTCTTGAATATTTTACAAAGTGTACCTATAAAGAGCAAAATGTTCATTGAGTGCTATTTTATACAACATTTTCGGAAACCACATTTACTTATGACAAAAGGCGGAGAACAATTTCAGCTCACAAAGCAATCATAATTCCCAATTTTCCCTACAACCTATTTTCCACACATTCCGATGAACTCCCCTTGGATTCTACCACTCACATTAGCACTTGGGGCAATTTACATTGGATATCAAACATATCAACCCAGACAGAATGTGGGAGCAAACTAGAGCATCTAGAGGAAACCAGATAAAACGTGCAAACTCTGCGCAGACAGCACTGGAGGTCAGGATTGAACTCAGTCACTGAAGCTGTGAGGCAGCAGCTCCATGAGTTCTGCCACTGTGCAAATTTGGTATTGGTTTATTATTGTCAGGTGTACCAAGATACAGTGGGAAAATGGTGTTTTGCATGCGATCCAGGCAAACGATATCATGCACTTGTACAACCAAGCCATGCAGGAGTACAACACGCAGTGCAACAAGGGAACGGAGACAGAGCGGACCACAGTGTTACAGGAACAAAGAAAGTGCAGGTAAAAATAAAGTAATTGTGGCTGCAACTAGGAAGGTTTGGAGATTGTGAATTCATTTTAGTTGATGAGAGATCTGCCCAAGGCTCTGATAACGGTCAGAACCTGGGAACATAATTTTAACGAGACATGGCGGCGCAGCAGTAGAGTTGCTGCCTTACAGCGCTTGCAACGCCCACGTTCTGGGTTCGATCCCGACTACGGGCGCTGTCTGTACGGAGTTTGTACGTTCTCCCCGTGACCGCGTGGATTTTCACCGAGATCTTCGGTTTCCTCCCACACACCAAAGACGTACAGGTATGTAGGTTAATTTGCTTGGGTTTGTATACTTGGTATAAATATAAATAGTCCCTAGTGTGTTTAGGCTTAATGTGCGGGGATCGCTGGTCGGTGCGGACTCGGTGGGCCGAAGGGCCTAGTCCTGCACTGTATCTCTAAACTACACTAAACAAGAAACTGCAGATCATAAGATCATAAGGTCATACGTAATAGGACCAGAATTAAGCCATTCAGCCCATCAAGTCTAACACCTCCATTCTATCTCTCCCTCTTCATCCCATTCTTCTGCCTTCTCCCCATAACCCCTGACACCCGCATTAATCACAAATCTATCTATCTCTGCTTAGAAATATCCATTGACTTGACCTCCACAGCCCTCTGTGGCAAAGAATCCCACAGATTCACCACCATCTGACTAAATAAATTCCTTCTCATCTCCTTCCTAAAGGAACGTCTTTTAATTCGGAGGCAATGACCTCTGGTCCTAGACTCTCTCACTGGTGGAAATATCCTGGATGCTGAAATCTTGAGCAAAACACAAAGTGCTGAAGGATCGCTACGGGTCAGGCAGTATCTGTGAAACGGTGACGTTACGGGTGAAGAAGGGTCCCCACCCGAAACGTAATCTGTCCATTCCCTCCAGAGATGCTGCCTGACCCACTGAGTTCCGAGGCACTTTTGATTTAAACAAAATGCCTTTATTATTTATAACCATAGAGCAGCAATTTCATTTGAAATTTATAGGTTTTCAGACTTTTTTGCTAAAAAAACTAAGGCTCTAAATCATTGTAAAAAATATTAGTGTAGACGAAGTAATGTTTACCCTGGTGTTGGTCACCAACACTTGGGGAAAACAGTTGCGTTCAACATGTACAATGTTTATTTTTTTAACAAAATGGAGCATTTCTGTTTAAACTGCATCTATGCGGTTGATTGATTTGTATGAACATAGTGTTTGCTCGGCCAGAAAAGCCTATATTCATCCTGTCACAGCTGTCAGGAAAACTTAAGGCAGAGCCTGCCCTTTACCAGGCATCCAGTCATTCATTATTACTGTGTTAGAGGTCATGCTCTGTTTTCCCCCTGTTATAAATAACATTGCAATGCTGTGGTTATTCTGAGGGAGGGAAAAAAGGTGAGAGAAATGGATGACATTACTTCGCCCCATACACCTCATATGCTATTTGATCGAGGCCTTTGCCTGATCCACCCAGCTTGTAAATTATAGCATCAGAGACTTGCCCTGAACTCCTGCCTTCAAAAAGCACGAGAAATGCCAATGGGAAAAATGTTTATTTTAGTTTAGTTTAGAGATACAGCGCGGAAACGGGTCCTTCAGGCCACTGGGTCTGCGTCGACCAGCGATCTCCACATATTAACACTATCCTACACACACTAGGGACAGTTTTTTGTACACATTTACCAAGCCAATTTACCTATATACCTGTATGTCTTTGGAGTGTGGGAGGAAACCGAAGATCTCGGAGAAAACCCACGTGGTCACGGGGGAGAATGTACAAATTCCGAACAGACAGCGCCCGTAGTCGGCAACGAACATGGGTCTCTGGTGCTGCAAATGCTGTAAGGTAGCAGCTCTACCACTGCGCCACTATGCTGCCCAATGGATAAACTTCCACTTCGCAGAGACTATGTTATTATCTTCGGAGATAACTACTTTCGAAATGGAAAAAAATGTGAAAAAGAATGCAGAAGGCCTCAAGTGAAACACGGCAAAAATAACGTTAGTTTAGTTTAGCTTAGAGATACAGCGTGGAAACAGGTCCTTCTGCCCACTGGGTCCATGCCGACCTGTGGTAGCAACTAAATTCTAATGCATTTAGTGTAGTTTAGTTTAGGGATGCAACGTGGAAGCAGGCACTTTGGCCCACTAAGTCCACACCGACTTTTCCACGCAGAGAGTTGTGAGTCTGTGGAATTCTCTGCCTCAGAGGACGGTTGGAGGCTGGTTCTCTGGATACTTTCAAGAGAGAGCTAGATAGGGCTCTTAAAGATTACGGAGTCAGGGGATATGGGGAGAAGGCAGGAACGGGATACTGATTGGGGATGATCAGCCATGATCACACTGAATGGCGGTGCTGGCTCGAAGGGCCGAAAGGCCTCCTCCTGCACCTATTGTCTATTGTCTATTGAACATTAACACTACCCTACACACACACACGAGGGACATGTTTTAGCAAGCCAATTAACCTACAAACCTGTTGTGGAGTGTGGGTAGATCTCTGAGAAAACCCACGCAGGTCACCAACAGGTTACCAACATCTCCATTGTATAATAGTGATGTGGATTGTTTCCTATCTGAGAGAAGTCTATGAAACTAACTTATCAGAGAAGAGTGAATCAGAGCTGAGAGGAGAACAGACCTTGTAGAAAAGGTAATATGAGCAGTCTGTGAGTCAAGATGGTTGAGGAAGTTTGGCATGTCCCCGAACACTCAATCCAACTTCTCCAGTGGAGAGCAAACTGGCTGGTTGAATCGCTGCCTGGTTCACTAACTCGAACGACCAAGAATGAAAGAGGCTACAGAAAGTAGTGGACATTACCCTGTCCATCACAGGTCTTGACTTCCCCTTCAGGACGTGCTGCCTCAAAAAGACGCATCATATCATAAGGACCCACACTCGGCTGGCCACACTCTCATTTGACCGCTACCTTTGGGAAGAAGGTACCGGACAGAGCCTGAGAATTGCGACTCCAGGTTCGAGAATTTTTTTTTTCCTTCAGCCATCAGGTCCTTGGATCACCCTGCATAACCCTAACCACAACTATACCTCAGCACTGAATTACTATTGACAGAGCAGCACAGCGATAGAATTGCTGCCTTACAGCGCCAGAGACCCAGGTTCGATCCCAACTACTGTAGGGAGTTTGTATGTTCTCCCTGTGACCACGTGGGTTTTCTCGGATGCTCTGATTTCCTCCCACATTTCAAAGACAAGCATGTTTGTACGTGAATGGGCTTATGGAAATTGCCCCTAGTGCGTAGGATAGAACTCGTATACGAGTAACCTATGGTCAGCATAGACTTGGTGGACCAAAGCGCCTGGTTCCACACTGTATCACTAAACAAAAACATGTATAAGGTTGCTCAGAGTATCTGAGATGAGCTTTTTTAACACTAAGGAAGTTTCTTGACAATGTTCCATGGCTCAGGTTGGCACAGATGATTGCATTTTTTTGCTCTAGTCAAAACTCCACAATGCTTTATGTCAAAGCACAAAGTGCTGGAGGAGCACACTGGGTCAGGCAAGATTTGTGGAGGAAACGAACAGGTGATGTTTTGGTTCAGATCCTTCTTCAGACTGAGCGCTTTATGTCCCTGGACAATCCAGTGGCCTGTGATATAGCCATGATGTGGGAAAGGAGGTACAGATGATTCAAAACCATGAAGAAGACTCGCAGTCTACAGGATGAGCACCTTCTCTGTAATTATAACACTATAACACTGTAACACTATATTTAGCACTCCAGAATTTTTCTCTTTGCATTACCCGTTGTACTCATTATGTATGATTCAATTGTCCTCGTGCATAACAAGATTTGACTGGATAGCACAAACCTTTTCATTGTATCCTGATACACATGACAAGAATAAAACCAAAATCAATACCAGAAGATGAATTGAAGGTGTCAGGTTTAGGTTTCTTATTGTCACATGTATAGTGAAATATACTTGTGAAATACTTTGTTTTGTGTGCTATCCAAACAGATCAGATGTACTATACATAAATACAATCAAGTCAAACTCGAGTACAGTGGCTAGAACAAAGGTACAACGGGCAGAATATTGTTCTCAGCGTTGTAGCGCATTGTAGCGCATCAATTACATAGATGAAGTCTAATGTCCGCCAGTCTCGAGCAAGGCCTCCAGCTCCATGATGTTAGGTCGCAGTGCAACCAGAGATACGATCCGGAAAACAATTGCATCTCTGGCAAGGTAAGAGATTGAAAGATAAATTCTCCCGACTCCCTCCCTTCACCCCCCCCCCCCCCCCCCCCCCCACCCCCCCACATAAACCAAACCAAAGAACATTAACAAAAACTTTTAAAACACACTAAAAAGAACAAAAATGATGAAATGACAGACAGACCATTAGCGAGGCTGCCATCGCTGACGGCGCCTCCCGGATGGGGTTTAGGAAAGAAAAGCAAACTCTTCACATTTAGCAAGGCAGACCAAATATTAGGGTTCCTGAAGCTTCAAGTTGCAGTATTGCTGAAACTTTACCTGCATGATGAGCACGGCTCAGATAGTGTTTGGGGCTTCGTTATTCATTCAAAATATTCTACAGATCAATATAATACGTGCAATATAAACATGTATTATAGATCTTTTAGGGATGGGGTACATTTTGTAACCGTTACAGGAAAATACATAAAACACAACAAAGACTCCTCTTTGAGGAACACAATGGTAGCTTTTGTCATAAAAGCAATTATCCAAGAATTAATAGTTAATGATCTTTTAGAGGAACAGAATATGCCAGTTTTAGGGCAAGCAGATCATCTTACCATCAGCAGTGTTAGTTATGGATCATTTACACATTGGAAGTGTTAAGTTGACATTTTATTATTACAGTTTTTGAATATATTAGCCATTAATAATAAAAGCCACTAAAATAAAAGCCATTATTTTTTGTTGTTGTCTGAAAGAACAGGAAGAAATGGGCCACCACTTTCCATGGCTTTCACTCTGATTCTGTGTGTGAATGTGTAAGACAGAGAAATATATAATGGGCTCACTAACATGTCTAGGATATAGGGCAGCAATTAAGTGAAATGGTTGCGCTGGCATTAGTGTAGGGTGAGATTTCAAAAGGCCGGGAGGAGGAATGGAAAGGCCACTGGAATGCAGATTAAGGGACAGGAATAGAATTAGGCCATTGGGCCGATCAAGTCTACTTCGCCATTCAATCATGGCTGGCGTATCTCTCCATCCTAACACCTAAGACTATAGGATATGGCTGCTTCCTGAAGATTCTGGGTGGGTGGTGTTGGCTGTGGCAAAAGGAAGATACATTCAATGGGCAAGACAGTACATTGCTTACTGGCGGGGCTCCCAGATCAGCTTTACAATGGTAAAACCTTGATACATGGAACTGCAGATGCTGGTTTACTAATAAAGACATAAAGTGCTGGAGTAACTCAGCAGGTCAGGCAGCATCTCTGGAGAATATGGATAGATGATGTTTCAGGTCAGGACCCTTCTTCAGAGTCCCGACCTGAAACGTCAGCTATCCATGTTCTCCAGGGATGCAGCCTGACTTGTTGAGTTATTCCAGCACTTTGTGTCTTTTAATGGTAAAACCTAGTTTCAGGACATTTCAGGATAGCACTTTTTAATTCAAAAAGAAACTTTATTCATAAAAATATATACCAGGAATACCTAAAAGAATGCATGTATTTCTTTACATGTAGAATGCTGGTTAGTCTATACATTTGTAGTAGAATCTATTCTGTACATTTGTGTTGTGAGTACATTGTGTATGCAGAGCATGATTACCCACCTCCCTTAGATGTTACAAAACCTAATGTTCAAGTGGCTTTTATCTCGGGGTTTAACCCTTCAGCACCCGAGACTGCATTGCTTCCCTACAAAGGACAGCACCGGGCGCCAGTGTATTGTTCCTGCAGCCTAGAACGTGCAATTCAGCAGCAGTCCCTTATGGACATCTCATGGTACTGGAAGACCAACAAGTGCATCTTTAATAGATTTGATGATCATTTGATGACCTGAAGTTTGTCTCTGTATGCATCCCTGGGAAAAACCTGCAAGATCAGAAGTTCTTAGTTATCGAGCTGCTTGGAATGAACTTTTGACAACATTTTTCAGCATTTTTCAGGCCTTCTTTGCAAATGCACAGTCTGCAAAGAGTTGGGCAATATCTCATCCTCGGCTTAGTTATCCCAAGGATAGCTTGTGTCGGCAGCGAGGTTTCGATCATGTCGAAAGATCTGATGAGGACCCCCTCCCCCCTCCCCCTCCCCCCTCCACTGCCAGTATGAAAACATTGTCTACATTCCCATACAGTGGTTGAAAGAAGCATTGAACAGGGATGGACATCTCATCAGGATCACAAGAGTGACATGAGGCAGTAAAGTAAAAGACTCTTCAATCTAAAGTATGTTTCTCCCTTCACGGGCACTACCTGACCTGCCGAATATTTGAAACACTTTCTCTTATATTTTATACCAGACTACTGCTACTGGCAGATTTAAAACCAGCCTCAGTAGTTTCCATGAGTGCCCATAATGCAGATAAATCTTTACGGCCCAGAAAGTCAAATTGTTATTAGTTTAGTTTAGGTGCTTTATTTATTGTCACGTGTACCAAAGTATTGTAAGCTTTTGTTACGTGCTAACCAGTAAGCGGAAAACTCTATACATGATTATAATTGAGCCGTCCACAGTGTACAGATACATGATAAAGGGAATAATGTATAGGGCAAAATAAAGTCCAGTAAAGTCCGATTGAAGATAGTCCGAGGGTCTCCAACGAGGTAGATAGTAGCCCAGGGCCGCTCTCTAGTTTTTGATGGGATGGTTCAGTTGCCTGATATTAAGCATTTATGGAGTGATTATTCTTTTGGGGAGAAATTTATTTTCAACTGCATTACACCAAGAAAAAAATGTAATTGAGTTTCCAGACAGACAAATTTGTCATATTTTGAAATTTGATGCTCATTGAAGAATTCTTCAGATACAGGGCAGGCACTTTTGCTTCCATATACTCAGTGCTAACCTGTGTCTCCAAGATGGTTAATATAAGGGTGTAAACCAAAGAGTTGCCCATGTCTGGATTAAGAGCAAAAAGCTACTTTGATAAAGAAGTTGAAGACAGAGCAAGGAATGGCAGCCTGAAGAATTGTCAAAATGCTAATTTCCTTTGAAATTGTTCGCTGATGCTCATTAAGGATGCTTTTTAATACCCTCTTTTTAAATTCAACAATCAGTTCATGTGGAATAATACAATGGGCTTTGAGTGTTACTCAAAGACATTTAACCATTTCTGTTCATTTCTTGCCAGTAGTTTGAAAATAACTTTTGAAATGTAGTTTTAAACATGTTTGGATACTTCATCAGGAACTTTCTCAATTCATCCCAGAAATTCTCTGGACTTCCTTGCAGTTATCTCCCAACTAACATCATCTTCTGTTAACAGTGGGATTCCCAAACAGTACACACACGTAACTTTAACCTTGGAAAGAAGGTGACTATAGATAGTGGTAGATGTTGCCCAGCACTTTACAGGTACTAACCGATCTATCGCAGATACTGACCTCCCATCACAAGTACTGGCCTCCCCATCACAGGTACTACCTCCCAACCATCGAAGAGTTCTCTAGGACGCGCTGCTTCACAAGGCAGCCAACATCATCAAAGATGCACACCACCCTGGCCACGCTCTCATTTTGTTCCTGCCATCAGGAAGAAGGTACAGGATCCTGAAACCCCTGTCTTCCAGGTTCAAGAACAGCCTTTACCCTGCAACCATCAGTCACTTGGATACTGCATAAAACTAACCTCAGAAACCAAGATCTTTTATGGTATGAGTCTTTGATTTCACTTTGGACCGGATTTGCGCTCTTAAGGTTACATATTATTATGGTTATTAATACATTGCATTATTGATCATTATATTTGTATCTGTGTATTATTATGTTACCCAGCCTGTTCAGCTGCATCAAGAAAGTGTTCTGTTAGATTTAGCTTTAGATTTGTTATTGTCATGTGCACCGCAGTCGAGTGTTGCTGGCACATATGACAATTAAACACTCTTGACTCTTGATCTAACATGTGTTGTGTTCCTGTTGGTTCTATTCCCCCAAAGTTCCCACCCCACCTACTGCCTGTCCTAAATGTTCTTGATGTGTCAGAATGACCATTTTCTTGAGGGGTGAACAATGGCCCTGTTTTACTTAATTCCTCACTGTGCTTTGTTAGATATTCAATCAGATTCCATGTTTAGGATGGAACAACAGATGCTGGTTTACATCGAAAATAGACACAAAATGCTGGAGTAACTCAGCGGGTCAAGCAAGTCCTTTTCTCCAGAGATGCTGCCTGACCCGCTGAGTTACTCCAGCATTTTGTGCCTACCTTCTGATTCCGTGTTTGTCTCACAATGACTTGACTTTGTGTCGGCCATAGAGTTTTATCTGTGTTCGGAAAGCTCATGGAAACTACTGAGGCTGCTCCTAAATCAGCCAGCAGCATTGTTCAGCCTAAAGGTTAAGATGTCAGCTTCCAGGTCTTGTTAAGAGTCAGTTGATGGGAAAATGGCTAGTTTCTATTCAATGATTCTGGCAATGAGAATCACATAACTGAGCCTTGATGGGAATCTTTTGTGACAGCATGCTTTGAGTATTCAAATTTAAAAAAAAACCCAATGGTTCCCAAGGACAAATACAATGATGTTGCACAATTAAATATTATGGGGCACGAACAGAGAGGTCACGGCTTTATTTCAAAGCCTTCTCTGAATCTTTAATGTGTCCTAGTAATAGCTCCGTTTTAATTAAATATTATTGCACCTGAGACCAGAGTAAGAGCTCGCAGTATGATTGGCATTGCAAATTAGAAATATTTGCAGGCAGATTAGACTTTACATTCAGAATATGAATGATAATTTTGTGACAAAAATATTCAGGAATTATTTAAAATAATAATACTTGAATGCATCAGTATGTCAATATCTCCCATGGGTAGGTTATCTGGCTGGCAATGTGAATGTTAACCATAATTCTCAATTCCCCGATACAGCTCACATAATCTGAAAGCATTTTCATCAATTTTCCCTTGAATACTTTTTGATGAATTTTATGATTAATGCCACCTCTTCTGACTGCCCATTTGTGAGGTCTGTATCTGCATGTCTGGGGCAGGGGAGGCAAGTTTGCAACTCAAGCAGTTTTGAGACAGGTTGGAGATGGGGATATATACAAACTCCCCAGTGATACCCATGCCTCCCAGCCAGAGGTTATTTCAACTACACATTCTAGAGACCATCTACTAGTATAAATACCAGTAGTGGCAGAGGAAGAAGAGTGATGGGAACTGTTGTTTCAAAGGTGAGGGAGGGACAATTGAGCAGCTCAGGTGATAGAGGCACAGGCTTTCTTAGTTTTTCGCATCCATCACAATGGCTCCTCTGCTAGTTTTTAAAGCTCTTTGGTGACCTTAACCACCTCACACCTCCTTCACCCCACCCTACCCTCTGAGGCCCAGTAACCTGTTAAAATGGTATTGGGATTCTGATGACATCTAATATCTCCAGTGAACTGACACCAATGAGTATCCCAAAGGGTATCTCATTCCCCTAACACAAAGGACCTCTGTTATAATTGCAGTGACCAGTAATGGTACATTGTGCAGTAAGCCTTGGCCAGTTTTTTTTAGATACATAAGTATCCCAGTCCCCGGAGATATGGTGAGGGAAACATCTTCTTGAGAATGCAAATTTGAGCTTTTTTGTTTCAATACGTTGATTTTTTGCCTCATTGTGGCTGTAACTGTGTTTGATAATTGGGCAATATATATGCATGTGTGTAATTATATATTCTGAATATGCTTATATTCAAGCTGGGTTCTTGCATTTAAAAATCATTGAAGTGCATCCTTCAGCCCAATATGTGGATTTAAGTATATTCAATGAATATATATATTGCCCAATTATTGGATACACTTATATCCATTATATTTGGCTTAAGTATGCACTTCAATGATTTTTAAATGCAAGAACCCAGCTTGAATTGATCAACATTGTACATATTTTATCAAAATTATAAAATGAAGATTGGCATTTGTTTCACAAAGCACATTCATCAAAATTACAGCTTAGTTCTTTAATTTACCCCAAAGTGTATAGCTGGAAATACAATGACTCAGTCATATATTCTAAAAAATTAACTTAAATGCTTATGTTTGATTAATGCTGACTGGACTGATATTCTCACTGTTATTAAAATTGGCATGAGACTTGTCTTCCTTTGATATATGGCTAATCAATGAACAATGAAGAGTCTATATGCCAGTTCATAAGGACACTTAATAAATTATGTTGTTGGTGCAGTTATAACCCGTGAGTGAAAAAACTCACGGTGATGAACATGCGCTGTCCAATTTTTTTTTTGGAATCTATTTTGAAGTTAGCGGTGTTAGCATAGTGGCGATAACAATTCATAAAGTGAATTCTGGAGAATAACTGAATGCATCTACCCTATCCTACGCACTTGGGATGCCTCACTTTTGCATCATATTACGATCAATGTCTACTCATTCGAAACCAGGCTCAACCAGGAATGCTTTAGCATTCAGAACTGAGTTAAATGGGCAGTGAATAGTGGGATAACATTAACTTTCTTTAAAGGCCCACAGCTTTAGTGTATTTCGACCCAAGATAACTTATGCTATAAAATTAGTCTTACTCCATCATCTCACCGGAGCACCTTGCTTCAAGGTCAACTGCCATGGAGAAGCATTTAAGATCATAAGATTATAGGACATAGTAGAATTAGGTCATTCGGCCAATCAATTCGATCATGGCTGATCTATTTTTGCCTCAACCTCATTCTCCTGCCTTCTTCCTGTAACCTTTGATGCCCTTATTAAGCAAAAAACAATTTGGGAGGAACTGATAAGTCGTTGGGTCACAGTGATGTAGGATTGGTGAGGGTTGCTGAGAGCGAAGGGAGAAGCATTAAATAGGAGCAATTTTAACTTTTGGGCAGGGGGTCATGATCTGACTTTAAACTTTAGAGATACAGGCCCTTCAGCCCACCTAGTCAGCGCCGACCAGCGATCACCTCGTACACCAACACTAATTTTACAACTTATCAAAGGCAATTGACTTACAAACCTGTACGCCTTGGAGTGTGGGAGGAAAGCCAAGCACCCAGAAAAAAACAAACATGGTCACAGCGAGACCACAAACTCTGCACCTGTACAAACTCATTACCAACAGCACCTGTAGTCAGGATCGAATGTGGGTCTTGGACGCTGTAAGGCAGCAACTCTACCGCTGCAGCTCTGTGCCGCTCTGCTGGTGGTTGGTGTTCTAGTGGCCTCATCTGGTGGGGGATGATGGTTGAAACCAGGGGATTGGGATGAAGGCTCAGTTATTACAAGTTTTTGCTGAAAGTGCAGCAAGTTGGTCTCTCCACATTGTGCAGGCCCCCTTTCAGTTGAAGCAGCGCTTGTGCATTGTGAAGGCCTGTTTCTGCATCAGCTGTTGGTGCTTTTTGCAGGCCATGCATATGTGCATGAATGTCATGAACCGAGCACCAGGCTTGTGTGGCAAGGCAGTGGGAACTATCTGATTAATCTGATTTTCTCCAAACATTAGTGCTTCACACGCGTTGAAAACTAGGAAAGAAATGTGTGGACCAAGGAAAACACAAAGTGCTGAAGGAATTCAAGAGGTCAGGCAGCATCTGTGGAGATAATGGGCTGGCTCTGTTTTGGGTCTGGACCCTTCTTCGATTAATTGTAGTAGGAGGGAGTAAGCTGGAAAAGGGAGTAAGAGGTGAGGACAGGACAAAGCCTGACAAGTGATAGGTGGAGTATGATTAGCAGATGAGGGGGAGTTTGATTAGCAGATGGGTAGAGTAAGGCTAGAGATAAAAAGGAGATAAAAGGGTGTCAGATAAGGGGAGATGAGATGTGAAATGTAAAGCGAGAGGGTGGGATATAGGTGGAAGGGAATAAGGGGAAAGAAAATGATGGATGCAGGGATGGCGGATTGATATAGGGTTGATATGCAAATTTTGAGCAACATGATATTATTTCTATTTTGTAACAGCTTGGAATTGATCTGTTTGACGGTTGGATTTGGTGCTTAATGGTCAGTGTGGTATCACTGGACGCTGGTCGGGTCCTTGTGCTGTGACTGAGAGGTGATAAACCATCTAAAACCCTTTGCCGTTCAGAGTTATGCAGAAGGAAAAAACTCAGAGTGCAAGCTGCCAGAGGAGGTAGTAGTTTTAGTTTTGTTTATTGTCATGTGTACCGAGGTACAGTGAAAAGCCGTTGTCGCGTGCTAACCAGGTAGTATCGCAATGTTTAAGAAACATTTGGACAGGTGCATGGATGGGCCAGTTTTTAGAGGGATATGGACGAAATGCAGGCAGGTGGTGTTATCGGCGACCCATATGAAAAACCCACACACATGGTGAAATTCAACTTTATTCCATTAAGTAAACAGGAACATTCAAACAGCCAGCTGCTCGCATCTGGCTTCACTGGTTTGTGAGCGAGAGCAAGAGAGAGAGAGAGAGAGAGAGAGAGAGAGAGAGAGTCTTTGTGTAGTACCGTAATACCATGTAAGGGGTGCCGTGCACATATGTGTGGTGAAGGTTATAAATGGCATGAATTAATAAGGGGGTACACAAGATGCTGGAGAAACTCAGCGGGTGCAGCAGCATCTATGGAGCGAAGGAGATAGGCAACGTTTCGGGCCGAAACCCTTCTTCAGACTGACCTTTTATTTTTATGAATTAACAAGGGTTAATCTACAGGTGGGACTAGTGTAGATGGGACATGTTGGTCAGTGTGGGCAAGCTGCGCCGTATGGCCTGTATGAATCTGACTCCATGACTCTACACAACTTGAGTTCATAGGGACTCAACTAGCAGAGGTGAAGCACTGGGCAGCGCAGCAGAACAGCTTTTAGAGCTGCCGCCTCACAATGCCGGAGACCTGGGGTCGATCCTGACATTGGGTCCTGCCTGTGTGAAGTTTGCTCATTCTCCCTGCCACCCGTGTGGGTTTCCTCCGGGAGTCCTGGTTTATTCCCACATCCCAAGCAGTGCGGGTCTGAAGGTTAATTAGCCAATGTAAAACTAACCTGAGTGTGCAGGGAGTGAATGCGAAAGTGGGATAACCTAAAACTAGTGTGAACGGATGATCGATTGTTGGCATGGGCTCGATAGGCCACACGACCTGTTTCCATGCGTATCTCAGAACTAAACTAAAAGGAAACAATGTATCAGAAGGAACTGCAGATGCTAGGTTAAACCAAAGATAGACACAAAATGCTGGAGTACCTGACGTCGCCCTTTCCTTCTCTCCAGAGATGCTGCCTGTCCCGCTGAGTTACTCCAGCATCTTGTGTCTATAAAAGGAAACAATTATATTTTAAACTTCCATTGCTGTAGGGAACACATGTTCACAAGGTTGGAGTCTTTCCTTTATATTTATAATTCTATGCACTAATGCCATCGCTATTTGATTTCTGAAAGCTAGTGTTACAGTGGTTAATTCTGATTGCAGACTTTGTTTCATTGTCTTGGTATCAAGGAAATTTCTGAAAACTTCATTGGCACATTGGTCCCACTGGTCTGGAGTTTTAGTGACTCCTGCTGTGCTTTAGTTGGTGTTAGATACACAGTTTATTCCTCTATTCTTCAAATTCCAGGTCTTTGACAACTTCCAACCTCAGATGCAGCCTCACATAAGGCCACTGACATAGTAACTAGCTGAGTACAATAACCAGCCTTAATGCTGACTCCTGTTTCCAGGTACTTGATATACAGTAAATGCATTTAGAACCACCCTTGAGTTTTATAGGCACAATATCTCACAGCAGTAGTATTTTCAAAGCAGCATAGAATGGCCTGATTAAAACAGCTGTGATGATTTCTATCGGAAGGAACTGCAGATGCTGGTTAACACAAAATGCGAGAAGGAATGGGTGATGTTTTGGGTCGTGATCTGAAGATGGGTCTTGACCCAAAACGCCACCCATCCCTTCTATCCAGAGATGCTGCCTGTCCCGCTGAGTTACTCCAGCATTTTGTGTTTATCTGTGATGATTTCTAATTATCTTACTTTTTTGGCTCAGACTGCTTTCACTCAATCCACTGATTTCTGAATTCTGAAACACATTCAGAGCTGTCAACAACCGTCTTCAAGTCATTTGTTACGAATGTTGCCCTCCAAGCTGGAGGTTCTGTGTGTGTGTTGATACCTGTGGGTATTTCTGGCAAGAACACTAAGCTGACAGGTGTGATTGCATCTTCGGAGCTGGAAAAGACAGCATTAATTTAGCAACTATTAGAGACATGATTTAACGCTGGTTCAATATAATACCATACGTGCTGAGCCAGATTGAGCCAGGCTAAAAAAGTGTAGTGTGGAAAATCATTGTAATACCTTTTTTGGAATCTGTGCAATACCATGCGATGACAAATAACTGGGTAAAACTTTCTGTAACACAAACCTATTATTGCTTAGCTGTCACCACAATTTCAAAGATTAAAATCAAGCATGCTGCATATTCCATTTCAAAAATAAACCAGTAATCCCAATTCATCTCCACCGTCTGTAAGCTTAATTCAGCAGACACCATCAAATTACGCAAGTGGAAGCTTAGTTTAACATAGAAAACTTGTGTTCAATAGACAATAGGTGCAGGAGTAGGCCATTCGGCCCTTCGAGCCAACACGTGTTCAGGAGGTTGTCTATCACTTAAAAGGACAAATGGAACATACTGAATTAAGTATTTTTTAAGAGAATGTTTGCCCAAGATGAATTTTGTGAAATTGAAGGAAAATTATTGATTTGGAGCTGGTCATAATTCCACATTGTTCTCAGAAAAAAGTGCGTGCTGTTGAAAACGTGGCTCAACTGGAGAGGAGTAATTTGGTGCCTGTTTCTGGCTGTCTTAATACCCATTGAGAAACTCATCTCTTTTCTCGACATAGATTTTTTTTTCCCTTTGACATTTTTTTCCAGCGTGGAACACCCCACCCCCCCACACTCCCCAAATGGCACAAATAGTAATGCACCGCATATAAAAACATTTGCAGAGAGAGATTTTCAACCTCGCTGCTCTGAAAAACACCAGGTCTTATCTGTTCACAGAACAATCAGGTATTCAGGTATTCCTGGTGTAGGAAACTGGAATTACAGGTGCTGATAATACACAAAAGGACATAAAGTGTTGGAGTAATCAACAGGTCAGGCAGCATCTCTGGAAAACATGGATTGGTGGTCTCGACCTGAAACATTGCCTACCCATCATCTCCAGAGATGCTGCTTGACCTGCTGTCTTACCCCAGCACTCTGTCTTTTTAGGTTTTACTGATCTTGTTTCCCCTGACATCGTGGTGTTTAAAGGATTTTCTATATTTACTATGATCTCCGATCTCCTAGACTTGAAATTAACCACACAAGTATACGTGTAGATCAGGGCTATGGCCAGTCTCAGCTTCCAAGCCTCAAGGCCACACCAAGCTGCTGTCGCTTGTCTCTGCCACTTCTCAAACTGCGCTCCTCATTGCTACAGCAGAGAGGCCATCCAATCGCCAGGCTCAAGATGGAGAGACTTCATCTACTTTTCCTACAGCTCACTGGAGCCGGCAAGTTTGGTGAAAGCATATGTCAGCATTGTAGACATGCTCAGGTTGGAGGCATTCATGGATCTAACTCATGGACTTTAGAGAGCTCTTTGGCAATTTAGTCGCAAGGAACTGTAGATGCTGATTCATACACAACAGGACATAAAAAGCTGAAGCAACTCAGCAGGTCAGGCAGCATCTCTGGATAACATGGATTAATGGTCTCGAAACATTGCGTATCCATGTTCTTAGGGGCACAGAGGTGCAGCAGTAGTTGCTGCTCTACTGCGCCAGAGACCCGGGTTCAATCTTGCCTATGGGTACTGTCTGTATGTTCTCCCTATGACCGCGTGGGTTTTCTCTGGGTGATCCAGTTCCCACCCACATTCCAAAGACATACTGGTTTGTCAGTGAATTGGCTTTGTTAAGATTGTAAACTGTCCCTACTGTGTAGGATAGTGCTAGTGTACAGGAATTGCTGGTCGTCACGGACTTAGTGGGTCGCTCTGTATCTCTGAGGGCTCTAAAGTTTAAAGTCTAAAGTAAAGGAACTATAGATGCTAAAATCTTGGGTAGAACACAAACTTCTGCTGTAACTCAGTGGGTCAGGTAACATCTCTGGAGGGCATGGATTGCCAAAGTTTCGGGTTGGTACCCTTGTTCTTTAGAAAGTATGAGCAAATCTTCTCATTTTCCCCCTCTCTATATATGTTACGTTTCCTTGCCTTTGCTCTCCCCTAATTTTGTCTCTCTATATCTCTCACTCTTTCTCCTATTTTCCCCTTCTCTCTTCCTCTCCTGACTGGCATAAGATTCCAAGCATCTATCTCTTTCAGAAGAAGGGTCCCAACTGGATATGCCACCTGTCTATGTCCTCCAGAGATGTTGTCCGACCCACTGAGTTACTCCAGCCTCGCGTGTTCTACTCCCCGATAACTTACGTGGTTCCCTGGAGAACCCTGTGCATAAACAACACGATTCCTTCCAGCCTCTATTCTTCAGCAGTGCCAGGTCCAGAAACTCTGGGGGCTCTGCTGTATCCCTTTCATTCATTGCAACATTCATGTATTGACTCACACTCCCCAAAACTGAGGGTGTTGCTCATAATACAGAATGTCATAGAAACATAGGAACATAGAAAATAGGTGCAGGAGGAGGCCATTCGACCCTTTGAGCCTGCACCGCCATTCATTGTGATCATGGCTGATCGTCTCCAATCAATAACCCGTGCCTGCCTTCTCCCCATATTCCTTGATTCCACTAGCCCCTAGAGCTCTATTTAACTCTCTCTTAAATCCATCCAATGATTTGGCCTCCACTGCCCTCTGTGGCAGGGCATTCCACAAATTCACAACTCTCTGGGTGAAAAAGGTTTTTCTCACCTCAGTCTTAAATGGCCTCCCCTTTATTCTAAGACCGTGGCCCTTGGTTCTGGACTCGTCCAACATTGGGAACATTTTTCCTGCATCTAGCTTGTCCAGTTCTTTTATAACTTCATATATTTCTATATGATCTCCCCTCATCCTTCTAAACTCCAGTGTCCTTTTAAGAACTAATTGCGAAGATTGTATCTGTTGTGTAAAATGCTGAAAACCGTAGCAAACTTGCAACAGGTCCATGGTAAAAACGGCATTGAAGCCCACAATGTTAGTTTCAGTACAGCGTTCCACAGTAAAACCCCAAACCACTGTCTTGTGAACCTTGTAATTGAAGTTTTCCCCTTTTATCTGACTTCCACAAGTAGCATTATCTGACAAGCCGCAATGCTACTTTAACACGAAAGATGTGGAGCGCATCGTACAAAATTCACAGGAGATGAAATTACGATAAAAACAGATATGGTAGTCGGCACAATTTGACTAAGGTCTTTGTCAAACTGCTCATTGTAGCGATCAGCTATTATCAACCTAAGTGATAGGAATAAGGAAAGGACCTATCCAAATTTGGTAATGATACAAAAAATTGGCAATGTTATAAATAGTGTGGATGGAAGTGTTATATTATATATTTTTTTAATGTATTAGTGTTTATAAATGGGAAAGATATTGTTAAGTTTGAAGAATTATTAAAACAAATTGATTTTTTTCAATGTTTTTAATCAAAAGAGAGAATAGAATAGGGGAGTGCAGGATGAATTAATCTCTTTGAATGTGGGCATAGCAATGAAGCGAAGGAAATTAGATGAATGGCCAATGCTTAACAATGTAGCAATGTTTCAAAATTTTGAGACTTTAAAAATCAAGTCTGCAATTTATCCCATCAGATAAAGCATAAATAGAAGTTTAATTTGACACCTAATTCACTTTCATATCTTAAGTATTAAAACAGTTATGGCCATTTTCATACTTGGAAATTAGCATCTTGTTCCCCATTGCCTTTCCCTTGTCTTAACACAAAAGCTGTGATCGAGGACAGTCAAAAGCCCATAACTTTCTTAAAAATTAAGAGAACTCAATGAAATGTTCAGTTATTATAGATTGAAGCATTCTGAAACAAATATGAAACAATATTACTTGGATGACCTGAAATTAAAGCATATAATAAGTTAGTTATCTAATTGTAGCTAATTACAAAATTCAATTACTAGATCTAAACATCTATCAATTTCTTAAGAAATGATAAACATTTTTAAATTGCCTAAGTGTCCAAATAACATTCACACAATAATCCACAATATAACATGATTTTTAAATCAAATTTTCATGAATTTATTGGTCAAATGGAAGGAATTTAGTGTTTAATTCCTGTAAATTAATGGCCATTTAAATCATCTTGCGAGTGGGTTTTAGTGGAATGTAGTGGATTGGAATGTTGCGGTTTGCGCTGAAGTTGGCAGGGAAAATACAGCCGGTTCATATTTTTTTTTTGTCCCCTTCTCGCACCATGAAAATGTGATTAAATGCTTCCTAAAAACCAAGTTTTTATGTAAAAATAAAAATGTGTCGCTTCTTTTATTGCCTACATTAGGTCCGTTCTGCTGTTGGCGTTCAGAGCTTTAGAAGATGATTTTTAAACTACTCTAATTAATAAATAATCTAGCGTAGTTTAAAAATAGCTTCATGAATGAAATGTCGGAGCGATTTCTCTTTAGCGACGAAATCGCTGAGATTGATCGATTTGGACTGTCTAGGGAAAAACGGCATTTTAAACCCGCCCCCCTCTGAAAGGCACCAAAGTCACGCACACGGGGAGTGGCAGAACTGCAGCGCTGCTCAAGGTAGGTATTGTAACATACCTAAACAATTGAGGCAAATGTGAGGTCTCTCAATTTGGACCAGATAAAGATAGGACACAAACAATTCTGATATGGTGAAAACTAAAAACAAGCAAATGTACGAGTTCACTCGTAAAAGTTGCTATAATGTTACTGGTACATATCGAAAACAATCAGGAAAACTAACTGAGTTCTATCCTTTGGAGGCCAGCTTCTGATGCTGTTATTAAAGTTTCTGATTTACAGAATGCTATTAAACAATATTATTGTGGGATTTGACGGGATATAAGTGTTTGGTGAGACCACAGATCAACCATGTTCGCACTGAACCACAGATGGCCTTGAGGGTTGTGCTGTTTACATTTATTCCAATGTGGCTATGTTATCAAGCAAAAATTGAGACTGAATCACACAAATGATATCAGAACAGGTGACTGTCTACAAGCTCAGCCGAAGAGATAACTTAAGAAGCAATTTAAAGAAGAAAAAGGTGGCGTGTCATGGAAGTGAAATAAGAGAATTTCCAAGCTTTGAGGGAACTGAAGTCTAGGGAATAAGGAAAGAAATGGAATTGTTTAGTTTAGTTTAATTTAGAGATATAGCGTGGACCCTTCAGGGCCTGTCCCACTAACATGACTTTTCAGCGACTGTCTTCGACCTTCAAGCTCGAGGGCACTCACCTGAAAAACCTCGAGCTGGATCGACCGTCAGCGATGAAACCGTGAGCCGGATCGACTGTCTGCACACACACACACATACATCGCAAAGGCAGGGTTCAGGAAAAGTGGGGGAGCGCTGTCTGAAATTCACATCCACGATGAACAGGAAGGTAAAAGACAGCTGGCACAGTTATGGTAAGTCCTTTAGAGAGCGCGGGGGGGGGGGGGGGGGGGGCAGGAGAGAAGAGGAGAGAAGGGGGGAGAAGGGGGGAGAAGGAGTGGAGACACTTTTAAGAAGACATACAACTTTTAATAGCGGGCATTTCACATTACCGGTCAGTTTACTTACCTTTTTTTTCTCAACAAACTTTACCTTCAACTACCTTCGATTACCTTCGATTGCCTTCGACTACCTATGATAGCATTACGACCTACTACGACCAACCTCGACTAAACCTACGAGTAAAAAAAATATCGATTTTTTCCCATGGCGACCTTTTTTTACTCGCGGGCAGTTTTCAGCATGTTGAAAAAATCGCCGCGACCTAGCTGAGGCCTCGAGTATGCGGGGACTACTTTCGAGTATGAAGGAGAGGTACTATGACCTCGTGTTAAACATGCTGCGAGTATGAGTCAAGGGCAAACTCTTCTAAACTCGCAAATTAGGTCGCCGCAGTGGGACAGACCCTTTCTGTGAGGTTATCCACTTTGTGAGGTTATCCACTTTGGTGGCAAAAACAGGAAAGCAGACTATTATTTAAATGGTGGCCGATTAGGAAAAGGGGAGATGCAGCGAGACCTGGGTGTCATGGTACACCAGTCATTGAAAGTAGGCATGCAGGTGCAGCAGGCAGTGAAAAAAGCGAATGGTATGTTAGCTTTCATAGCAAAAGGATTTGAGTACAGGAGCAGGGAGGTTACTTCAGTTGTACAGGGTCTTGGTGAGACCACACCTGGAGTATTGCGTACCGTTTTGGTCTCCAAATCTGAGGAAGGACATTATTGCCATAGAGGGAGTGCAGAGAAGGTTCATCAGACTGATTCCTGGGATGTCAGGACTGTCTTATGAAGAAAGACTGGATAGACTCGGTTTATACTCTCTGGAATTTAGGAGATTGAGCTTATAGAAACTTGGGGTTGGACAGTAGATGCAGGAAGATTGTTCCCGATGTTGGGGAAGTCCAGGACAAGGGGTCACAGCTTAAGGATAAGGGGGAAATCCTTTAAGACGAGATGAGAAAGACTTTTTTCACACAGAGAGTGGTGAGTCTCTGGAACTCTCTGCCACAGAGAGTAGTTGAGGCCAGTTCATTGGCTATATTTAAGAGTGAGTTGGATGTGGCCCTTGTGGCTAAGGGGATCAAAGGGTATGGAGAGAAGGCAGGTACGGGATACTGAGTTGGATGATCAGCCACGATCATATTGAATGGCGGTGCAGGCTCGAAGGGCTGAATGGCCTACTCCTGCACCTAATTTCTATGTTTCTATGTTTCTATGTTTCTATGTTTCTGCCCTCTGAGTCTGCGCCGACCAACGATCTCACGTTCACTAGTTCTATCCTACATACTGGAGACAATGTACAGAAGAAAATTAACCTATGAACCTGCACGTCTTTGGGATGTGGAAGGAAATCCATGCGGTCACAGGGAGAATCTGCAAACTCCGTACAGACAAGCACCCATATTCAGGATGGAGCCCGGGTCTCTGGCGCTGTCAGGCAGTAACTTTACCACTGTGTCACTGTGCCGCTAACAATTGTATCATCACTGCACATAACAATAATAAACTAAACTAAATAGTCACGATCGACATGATAGTGTCTCATTGCTTATAAATAGAATTCAAGGAAAAGGATCGTGCCGCCTTATCCTGGCAAGATAATGAAGTGTGGAATACAAGATCAGATAAATCATAAAGAACTGGTTAAGTGACAGTGAATGGTATTCTGAGGGTTGTGTTTGATGTATAGAACTGAAGGACTATAAACTCACCGTTGAATGCCGTGGGCGCTCGTTATTCACCCAATGTTACCGCCCTACATCAACCTACACTACCAGCATTGGTGTGCATCAATATTTGGCTGCCCCACGCTGTCACTGATATTCCTTTTCATTCTTTCTGCTGCTCATAACTAATGTCGGCAGTATTTATATAAAGTATTGCAAAAATGTAATATGGGGGACAATTTTATTGAATGGGTAAAATTACTATATGATAAACCGACGGCAAGAATATTAACCAATAATATGTTATCTCCAAAATTTTATTTATCGAGAGGCAATAGGCAGGGATGTGCTTTATCACCTCTGCTATTCACCCTTATGATAGAGCCCCTGGCTGAAAGTATAAGGAGTCATCCGAATATTCAGGGATATAATACTAGGGACTCAAATAATACAATTTCATTATATGCAGATGATATACTTTTATATATTACAAACACAAATGAGTATACCAAACTTATTAAATTTAATAGAGGAATTTGGTTCTTTTTCTGGATACAGAATAAATTGGAATAAAAGGTGAAATCATGACGTTAAAATCTCAAGAATCTACACACCTATTAAAATTCCCCTTTAAAATTGCAACAGAAAAATTTAAGTATTTGGGTATTCAAATTACTAGAAAATACAAAGCATTCTTTAATGCTAATTTTATGCCTTTATTAAATAAATTCAACGCCTCGATTAAATTCTGGAAAACACTTCCGTTATCATTAATAGGCAGAATAAATGCTATAAAAATGATCTTTTTACCACAAATATTATATCTATTTCAATCTATACCATTACATATACCAAAAAACTTCTTTAAAAAAAAAAAAATGGTATAATGGTATATTAAAAAATTAGACACTAATATTAACAATTTTACCTGGGATTATAGATCACATAGAATCCAAAGAAAACATCTGTGCAAACCAAAAGATATTGGGGGACTTTCACTTCTGAACTTTTTGTATTATTATTGGGCAGTGCATATTAAGAATTTACTGGTTGGACAGTTCTACCCAACAGACAGAATGGATACGAATGGAGATTGTAATATAGGAGCGATCCTCTTCTCCCAGATAAAACTGAACAACACAATATCTAAGAATAACCCAATTATACATGATACAATGAGAATTTGGAAACAAATAAAATTATCCTTAAAATTAAGAAACCTATCATTGCTAATGCCAATAGTGAATAATCCTTCATTTAAACCATCTCTTATTGATAAAACATATAATCAATGGAAAAGAATGGGAATTAAAAGGATTGGGGATATGTATGAAATGGAAAATCTGTTATCATTCCAACAACTACAATTAAAATTTTAACTGAAAAATACCCAATATTTTAAATATCTTCAGATCTGTGACTTCATGAAGAAATACATACAAAGATATCAAAACATAACTTCAGAGCCATTGGAAGAAGCAATGAACATTAAGGCTGACTCACAGAAATTAATATCATATGTATATAATAGTATTTTAAATATAGATTTACCATCAACAGAGACACTTAGAGAAGAGTGGGAACAAGATTTAATGATAAAAATTAAGAAGGAAACATAGGAAATGTATTTGATATATATACACAAATGTTCGATTAATGTAAGACATAATTTAATTCAATTTAAAATTTTACATAGATTATATTACTCAAAAACTAGACTGAATAAATTCTATCCAAATACTTCTCCCATTTGTGATAAATGTCTATCCCAAAACGCAACTACAACACACTCTTTTGTCTCCTGCATAAAACTTTATAAATTCTGGAGTGATATTTTTGAAATATTTACAAAATTATTTAAGATTAAAATGGAACCTAATACTGAAATGATTATATTTGGAGTAATGGAAGATGGGAATAAACTGAACTCATCTCAAAATTTATTTTTTAATTATGGGTTAATAACGGCAAAAAAAACTTATACTTAACTTTTGGAAAAATACAACCATACCAACGCTTAAAATGTGGATTTCAAACATGTTGGACACTGCACATATTGAGGAAATGCGATTCCTCCTAATAGATAAATCAGACCAATTTTTAACGAGTTGGTCTCCATTTGTCGATTTTTTTGGAAGCATATGGTGCAACAAAACCGTAGAAGCTAATTGTTTCAGGATTGGGTGAGGGATGGCCAAGAATATAGATAACGATCTCCTTAATCTCTTACTTTCTACTCTTCTTCTCTTTTTTTTCCTTTTTCATTCTCAACTTTCTTTTTTCACACTTTTTTCTTTCTCACACACTATATATCACGTTTCTCTATCTTTTGTTATCTACTCTCTCTTTTTCTTTTTCATTATTAAAAAAAAATTAAAAATAAGAAACTGTATATAAAATGTAATATGTCAATATATATTAGGCACCTTGGTGCCATATTGCTGTACTTACTTCTAATAAAATAAAATAATAAAACAATAAAATAAAATAAATAAATAAATAAATAAAAATGTTAAAACAACTAATGTCGTCCGACACTAATGACCCTGCAACTTAAAACCCTTCTATCCATCCCTTTTCCCTGTTCTGATTCTTTCCCAGTTTTCACCCTCCAGTGATGATAAGCATTTCCAACAGTTTCAGTCTTTATCACAGTATGCCATGAATTGTGCTTTTGAAATAAAATAAGTCAAATTCAGTCTCCACAAGCGGCATAGTGGAACAGAAGTAGCGTTGCTGCCTCACAACGCCAGAGACCCGGATTCGATCGTGACAATGCGTGCTGTCTGTACGGAGTTTGTATGTTCTCCCTGTGGCTGCATAGGTTTTCTCCGGGTGTTCCATTTTTCTTCCACACTCCAAGGTCATACAGGTTTGTAGGTTAATTGGGTTTGGTAAAATTGTAAAATTGTCCCGAGTGTGTAGGATAGTGCTAGTGTACGGGGGGATCACTGGTCAGCGTGGACTTGGTGGGCCAATGGGCCTGTTTCCACGCTGTATCTCAAAAGTGTAAAGTCTGAAGTCTAAAAAGAAAACCATCCTACAAATGAATCTTGATTAGTAAAGGTGTCAGGGGTTATGGGAAGAAGGCAGGCACATTCGGTTGAGAGGGAAAGATAGATCCGTCATGATTGAATGGCGGAGTAAACGTGATGGGTGGAATTACCTAATTCTGCACCTAGAACTTATGAACATATGAAGAGCTTAATTTTCACAATGATTTAGCTTCAAAGGTAAGGCTTGAAGTTAGCAAATTGCAATAATCCGAATCTGCATTAATTAGCATGAGTTTATTCAAGCAGTTCCTGTTATTATTGAACTTCTCCACAGTAAAGTTAATAATTGTCATAGGTCAACGTGTTTGTTGAATGAAAGGTAAAAATTCTTCTGGTTTCTAAATAAGTTTCAAACCAACCATAAATCATATTTTATTGAATTGCAAAATGCAGAAAAGATTTTTTATAAAACTTGAATGAGCATTTTGTTTGTATTAAAATATTAACATAAAATGCTTACTTTGTTAATGCTTTTAAGTTGAGCTGCTTACAGGCAAAAAAACGTACTTGTTGTCTGTTCACATGAACAGAGAGAAACCCACTATACAATACTATTATACAAAGCCTTTGTGCTTTCCAATTGCCCTGGCTTTCTTGAACTGAAATGTGTCGTTAAAAGAAAAGCAGTATGAATTTATTAGTGGCCACACGTTCAGAGTTACCAATGAGGTGATTAATAATTAGTTTAGTTTAGTTTAGAGATATAGCGTGGAAACTGGCCACTTGGCCCACCGAAACCGTACTGACCAGAGATCTCTGCTCATTAACACTATCCTACACACAGGAAACCGAAGATCTCAGAGAAGATCTACGCGGTCACGGGGAGAATGTAGAAACTCTGTACAGACAGCACCCATGGTCGGGATCGAACGCCCGTCTCTGGCGTTGCAAGCGCTGTAAGGCAGCAACTCTACCGCTGCGCCACCGTGCCACACAAAGGTGATCTGACACAAATTCTGATGGTCACTTCTGAATCCATTGAAATCCTCCAGCACCAGAAATAATGAAACTTGTAGATGTTTGGGTCGGCCCGAGCAGTGATCTTTTTCCCAACCTCAGCAATTCTTCACATGCATTGTAACCATGATTGTAAAATGTTGTTGCACCCAAGATAACAGATTGACGCAACGTTAAGGGAGCCAATAATGCAACATCAATGACAGCAACATGTGGATGAATTTAAGTGAATAAACTTGGTGATTCTTGAGTTGAAAGTACATTGTTAATGATCGTAAGTGTGAGAATCCATGGTTGTGAATTTATCCCATGCGATTGTCTGTAACATTAAGGGACAATCAGCCCTGACATTAACCTGTGCACATCAATGTCCAAGAATTGGCAGTCTGAGATGAGTGAGTTTATTAGTGTGGAGTTGAAGATTACTACGGCAGGACTTGGGTGGACAGTAAGAATGCTATTCAGAGGTTGTTCGCCCAGACATCCATAAACCGCAAATCCTGAATAGATGTGCTGTCAGCTGGAGTCAATACATTTTGACAGAAATGTTAATCTATCAGTGTGAAAACGAGCCGATAATGTCCTTTGCCCAGTAAGTGATATTGATGTTATTTTCTTCAATCCTTCACAATCCACCACCTCATCTCCCACAAACCTACCATGGGAATGGGGCTAATCTTCTCAGCTAAGAGGGAATATTTCCACCTGTGGTAGTTCTCCTCCTGACCCAAGGTCAGCCAATGGTAATAGCCGAGCTGCTCTATTCAGGTAATGCCTGCATTAGACCATGTTGGGAGGCTGATCTCTAAGCCAGAACTTATTCACTGACGGGTTGAGAAAATGGGCCGCACATTCAAAAAAAGGTCCAGTATCAATCCGTGCTTTGAGTACAACGTTGGCCTCCAGCAATAAAGGTTCTTGACAACTCCAGGAAACACGGACGTCAACTTCAGTTCTCCAGCAAACCTTTGGTTAATTGAGGAAAAACTGTCTGAAGGTCAAGAAGGTAAATGTGCGGCACGGTGGCGCAGTAGTAAAGTTGCTGCCTTACAGCGCCAGGGACCAGGGTTCAATCCTTACTACGGGCACTGTCTGTACGGAGTTTGTACATTCTCCCCATGACCTGTGTGGGTTTTCTCCGGGATCTCCGTTTTCCTCCCACACTCCAAAGACGTACAGGTTTGTAGGTTAATTGGCTTGGTAAAATTGTAAATTGTCCCGAGCGTGTGTGGGATAGTGTAATTGTGCGGGGATCACTGGTCAGCACAGGCTTAGTGCGCCAAAGGTCTGTTTCCATGCTGCATCTCTAAAACTAAAACTTTGCTTAGCACAAACCTATGGTCCACTCGACAGAAGTGTAAGGAGCATCGAGTCTTATTTTTGTTCTTGGGACCTGGACTAACATACAGGGATCAGAAAGATGCCTCAATGCTATCCTCTATCGTCATTGGAAGGATAAATAAACCAATGTCAGGGTCCTTTAACAAGTCAACACCCCTGCAATGTGGTCCTAGTTATACTTAGTCTCATTGACAGCCATGTGCCTCATGTTCCTGACCCCTAAAATTCAGACATAATTCTGAGCTCCATTACAGAGACTTTACCTGACGGATAGAGAAAGGTGTACTCAAAGCCTTCTTGTAAAAATTATACAAGGCCCCATTAACTCCTGGGAACTTCAGTAGTGAATGAACAATTTAATTAAGCAATGGAATAAATGAAGTTTGTTATCCCACAGGACCGTGAGTGTTATTATTTAGACACGCCATGAAGAAGTAATTAATATTTCTTTCACTTTGCGTGAGTTTGGAAGTGTACTCCGACAGTAAGGGTAATGGGCAACTTCATAGTCTGTGAGTCATCAATATTATTATTTTACAGCAATGCGTATGGGACGTTCGCAGTTGCTTCTGTTGTTATCCTATATTTGTCCACCTGCTTTTATTTTGTTATACTGGTCCACGGGATCCTGGCCTTGATTGCTTGACAGAGGTGGGAAGAATATTCCACTATATTTTCTTATCACACTGGTCAGAACCTCTGATTGGAAATGTCCAACACGAGAGGGCTTAGCTATATGGTGAGAGGAAACATTTAATGGAGATGTACGGGGCAGGTTTTATGCTCACATGGTGGTGGGATCTTGGAGCACATTGCTAGGGTTGGTGGTGGAGGTAGCTACGATATTGGCCTTCAAGAGGCTTTTAAATAGGCACATGGTAGTGCAGAGGATAGAGGGATGTGGACCTTGTGCAGGCCGATCCGATCAACTTGGCATCATGTTCAGCTCAAATATTGTGGGCCGAAGGGCCTGACCATGCACTGTACTGTTCTATGTTCTATATGGACCTATTTTTGCCCATTTTGCATTCAAGAGATTGCACGACTCTGCAAAGAAAACTTAATGGAAGTATGGAAGCATTTAGTCAGGTGAAGCTCTGATCATTGCAGTCTGCAAAAGCTTGATAAAGTAGCCTTCTTTTTTGCAGCCAGTTTAAATCTGTAGGCTTTATTTGCACCCTAGCAATGGGGTTTGTACTGAATTTCTTCCCTTGAGCTCGATATCAGCTATTTTGATAGTTTTACTTTTCATTTTGGTTAAAGTGCATCCTTCAAGTTTGGTTTTGTTCTCCCGTGAAGAGTAATGCATCAATAATTCAGTTGTGAATGCTTCTTGCATTTAAGGCTTGGCACAAGTACAAAATGCTGTTTAGAAAAGATTAAAACATTTTAGTCAATCAATGGAACTTTGTTTTTATGATTTTCAATAAAATCTGTTGTCCCCTGTATATGTGAGTGAAATACTCAACACGTTGATCACACTATGGGTGCTTTCCCTAGATAATAATATGGCAATGTATTGATAATGGTTTGGGAGAAATGAGGATCGAACAGGTTGCTGAACATTTAGTCTCTGGTGACAGAAGGAACTGCAGGTGCTGGAATCTTTTGCAAAACACAAGGTACTGGAGGATCTCAACGGGTCAGGCAGCATCTGTGGAAGGAATGGACAGTTGATGTCTCGGAGTGCGACTTTGAAGATCAACGTTGCCTGTCATCCAGCACCTTGTGTTTTGCAATTAGTCTCTAGTATTTCTTTGCCAGTAGAACATTTTTTGATATAAATGTTTGTTGCGATTAGAACTTATCTATGAATGACAGATACAAACAGACCACATAGCATTTTCATAAGATCATGATAGGAGCAGAATTAGGCCATTCGGCCCATCAAGTTTACTCTGACATTCACTCATGGCTGATTAATCTTTTCCTCTCAACTCCATTCTCCTGCCTTCTCCCCATAAACCCTAACACCAGTACTAATTAAAGTAGGGCCTGTCCCACTTTCACGTCCTAATTCTCAACCTTTTTTACTCGTGGACCTTTTTCATCTTGCTAGAAAAAACGCCACGACCTACTTGATGCCACGAGTACCTATGACTAGCATCACGGCCTGCTATGACCTACCTACGACCTACCTACGACCTCGTGACGACCATGCTGCGAGTATGCGTCAAAGGCAAACTCGGCGGAAGCTCTGAATTAGGTCATGAGAGTGGGGCAGGTCCTTTAGAATATATCTATCACTTCCTGAAGAATATCCATTGACTCCACAGCCTTCCGTGGCAATGAATTACACTTTGTAAAGTGAATGCACCGTTTTAAACATTGACCATTATTGTTCATCATTCCACAGTCACTGAGCTGTAACCACCTTAATTTCTCCAACATTCAATTATCCTTAAGCCCTTTGAAATCTAAACCTTTGCACATTCCTCATCTTTTCCGTTTTTTTCACTGTAGTCTTCATTGGTTTTATGTATACACAAATAAAACACAAATATAACAATGAAAGATACAACAATGCAGTGAAACATACAACAGTGTAGCGGCGGGTTCAGTTTACAATTAATGACGCAGTTTACAGAACTATTTTCTTATTAAAACATTTTCCAATAACTTACATTATTGGCAATAAAATAGTAAGATTAAATGAGAACTTACCAGTTTGAAGTTTGATCATTATTTTATGAGGAGTTACGATGAGGGATTACGTGAAGAAGCCCCGCCTGGCGCATGCTCGGCATACTTCAAAGCAGCGGCGTGAAAAACACAGAACCAATAGCCGGAGTAAGATAGTAAGGCTTACATAGACTAGAACTACCAGATGATCATTTATATTATGAGGGTTGGGAGTGGAGGGCACGTAATCCCTCATCGTAACTCCTCATAAAATAATGATCAAACTTCAAACTGGTAAGTTCTCGTTTACTCTTACTATTTTACTTCGGAGTCACGTGAGTGACTACGTGAAGATTTTGAAGCTCTGTGATTTTCATACCGCTGATCATTCCATACGACACACTGCTTGAGTTTACACAGTAGTGAGTAAATAATATATATTGCTTGAAATTATGCAATAAATATTTTAATATTTTAATAATAATAATAATAAAAGGAAAAGTAATAACCCCTCTATCCCTGGGGAAATTACAACAAATGATATGCAACAAAGCAAACAATTTGAACAGAACCCAACACAGCATGTGCAACCCTGGCACTGTGACAACAGGTTTATCATAAAATCTAGAAAAGTTCCTCTTTAGACAATCCTGCGGTCTCCAGAATTTGGTCGAGCGGCATGTCCTGCACCTTTGCCGCGGACATTAATACCGCCCTTGTGGAGTGAGATTTAAACACATCAGTGTCTACTCCAGTTAATCCAGAACCTGTTTATCCATCTAGAAATAGTTTGTACTGTCACCTTTTTTATTTGTTTCTTGTGGGTAATGAACATTGGTGTCTCACAATCTCAGAGACTCTTAATTCAATATATATTAAATCAGATGCTTAACCACACACAATGTTTAGTTGACAGAGTATGTCTTAAAGATTACATTGGTTCCAGCCTTTCTTGGCTTGCTTTGCTTGCTTAGATCATTGACATAAAACGTCATTTTATCTACAGACAACTGCATACAATGTAACCGTAACATTTGTAATGTTTGTACTCATTGTGCTGATATTAATGTCATCAGCATAACCACTTTAAATATTAACTTCTGAAAAGACAGTGACGTAATTGGAGTCCATTGCCGAAGCAATGTGAGAACTATACTGACATCCCAGATTTCTGTATATCTGGGTTTGGTAGAATTTTATTAAAATTCCTCTCATAATTTGGGATATTAACGGATGAGACCCGATAAATTGTCGTTCTGAAAATTGTCCTAAATAGGAGGACAAAGCACTCCGAGCTCCATTAATGGTACAATAACTCAGGTGCAACATAGCAAGGAACTCCAATACATCCGATATGTTTGCAGTATGATAACATATATCTGACTGTATACAAAAGATTTCCCATTCCTTATATGAAACATGTATTGTTTCTTAGTGCTATATCTCCAAGCTGCAGTTATGACATCCATGGTCCTATCCGACATTCCATCAGAACTGCAGATTAACAATTAATACGGTCATGTAATGGATGACTTCTGCTGTTACTGGATGTACCAACAATTACTGCACCTGGGATTTGTCATGAATGTCTGAATCATCATTCTGAGCACCAATGGGAACAATGGCTGTGTAGTAATGGTCCCTAGATAAGGGACGTATCAGATATTGAACTGATAACAACAGATACTACACTTGATCTTAGCCAAAAGGCCGAGAAGCAATACCAGTTTGGAACCACCAAACGCCTGCGGCGGAGACTTACTCTATTTTGGTGACACATTGCCTAATCAGGCAAAATGGCGAAAACATAAAAGACTATACTTCCCCAATGTAGCAAGAATGCATCCACCGCTAATGCTCCTGGGTCTGGCTCCCATGAGACACATTTAGACCACTGGAGATTTAATCCAGACACAACAGATCAACATTTGGTACTCATACTGTCTGACAATCTTTTTTAAACCATTTGAATTTTAACATTCATTCTGTATTGTCATTGAACTTTTGTGATCTGTTGTCTTACCACAATATTGTCTTCTCCCACAGCTGTGGTATTGTCTACTCCCAATAACTCCAAATAATTCATACCATGTGTTTGGAGAATTAAATCGTCTTGGACAGTCCATCGACCACCACAACTAGTGTCGCTGTCCTTGGCTCCCCATCCGAGAGCACTCCCATCAGTCTGTAATACCACTGAAGACTACTGAACAAGCATATTTTTACTTCTAGTAACTTGTGCAACATTGAGAATCCATCATTGCAATTCAGCTCGATCTTTTTAGTTGGTAACTGCATGGACCTAATCAATGACCTGCACGCTTTTTATGCTTATTCTCTGGTCTTTGCAGACTTTGATCACTTTACTTTACCACTATCACTTTACCAGTAACCGTAGCTACTTCTTGGATGGTGGGATAATGTTTTTTTTTTTTTGTTTTTTTTTTTACCAAGACAAGTACAGGCATTTGTAACATCCCCAACCTTAATTGTTGGTAAAGTTACTGACATATCAACTGTATTAATGACAAACCCCAAATAATCAATTGTTTGGGATGCCTGTAACTTGCATGTTGTTTGGATGTACAGAACCTTAGCCTTTCAATAGGCTTATGGTTGCTGAACCCAGTTCTTCAGCTGTCTCCCATTTACAATTAACATGTCCTCTAGATAAGTCATTACAATGTGATTCTGAGCCCTCATTAACACCAGTGGTTTCAATAATTGTGTGAGCAATCTGAGGGCTGAATTTAACCCATTAGGTAATTCCTTCAGCTGACCCATCCACTAATTTTACCTGAATTAAAAGGCATCTTTTTTAGGTCTAATAATAGCCATATAGCAGCCTTGTGATAACAACTTTGTTACAGTGTTGAAGTGTACTTTTTTTTAATTTAATTGCCTATACTGAACTATAAATTTAAGTTTGTGAGTCCCAGAATGACTCTGCAACCCCCATACTTGTATCTGGGATATATTATCTCTACCTGACGAGTTCCTGGTACATTCAAACACCAATCCGATCAGATTTAATGTAGAATTACAAAACAATTGTAATCTTACAACCGACCAGAGGTTGTTTCCCAGAAATTCCATGTGTGATGGAATGACGTTTCTGTACTTCAGTAAATGAACCAGAAGATCTCCTTCTCTTAATATAGGGGTTCGCATTCAACCAGTTTTTTCCTCAAAGCAGGGATGAGAAGTTTTATAAGGCAAATATCCTTAATTGTTTGGGCAGTAGTTTTTCATCAATCATAAATCTGGTTATAGCTTGCCCACATAATCCTGCATTTTTTGGGTATAATGTTAGCCAAATGGCTATTTTCATTATACAATTGGGTTTGAATATGCATTGCAGAGTAATGCAAGCATGTCTTAAAAGTATTGGACATTATTGACCCATGTATGTCTTCCCCAAATGCAGTGATGCCAACTGAATATCAGCTCGAGGACATGCTGGAACACATTTCCTGTCCTCGCATCATTACACTCATGGGTGCCCCATTACTGAATTACTGTTGGCACCCTGAGCGAGGCACAATAGACGGGCTTTTTATATATGTTTTACTGTTTCAGTCATAACAGTTTTTTTGGAGTAGGTGAGAAACCAAATAATGTTGGCCGCCAGGTTCATCCATAGCCTCACCAGTCCATACCAATATAGCAAAACTTGGTGCTACATCGGGAACACCCGGAGCGTTTCTATTGTGCTCTGGTGTATACACATAAGTGGGGACACCAGCTTCAGGGTCAGTTTCATCCTGCCCTGGTACTCCCGAGTCTTTGCTCTAGGAGACTTCATCCAGACCTAAACAAGGCACTGGTGAATGAGATTCTCATTTTTCATAGGCACCATACTCAGTGTATGGAAACTCCTTTCGGAGCCTGCCTTAGAATCTCATGGGTCTTAAAACCCTTAATTGTTTAGAATTTTGAGCATTTTATCTTGCTCTAAATACTTCATCCAGACCTAAACAAGGCACTGGTGAATGAGATTCTCATTCTTTATAGGCACCATACTCAGTGTATGGAAACTCCTTCGGAGCCTGCCTTAGAATCTCATGGGTCTTTAGAACCCTTGACTGATTAGAATTTGGAGCATTTTATCTTGCTCTAGGGATCTCATCCAGACCTAACCAAGGTACTGGAGAATCAGAATCCCATTTTCATAGGCACCATACTCAGCGTATGGAAACTCCTTTGGAGCCTGCCTAACAGGAAGACATACTTGGGTCAAGAACCCTTGACTAAGTCAAGTGTGGAGCATTTTCTCCATTTCCAGCCTCCCCCACATTCTTGTCCTCCCTTGGAGGAGAGTTACTTCTTTACTGTTTTGTATTTATGCATAAACCATATATGTTTAAAATTGTAATTCTAACAGGCACATTCTGCTTGCAGACTATTTGTATTAACCTCAGTATCACACAGGGTTATATACATTTCCATAAAGAAAACTGCATCTGGTAAAATATACTCAGAGCAGACTTTATTTAATAATTACTGGGTATTTGGAGCCGGCATTTAGCGCAGCCGTTATCTACAAACCCGATCTAAATAGCGGTAAACAGCGGGAGCCGGCTTTTAAAGCAGCCCTTATCTCCCGATCCGATCTAAATCGGAAACTGCGGTTCCAGTGCGTTCTATTCAATTACCGCAGTTTAAAAATACATTCACTCTAGCTGGCTCCGTATTTCGAGCCAGAGTTACAGAGTTTTTAAAAAAAATTCAAAATACATCAGCACTCTAGCTGGCTCTGCAGACTTACAGAGTTTAAACCCACTAGCAAGAAAGTTCAACAGCGACTTACCTGCGGGTTAAACTTACGCTGGTGGGAGCTGCGCTCTCCAACCTGTCGGAGCTTCACATGCGTCGACGTAATGCCGAGCATGCGCCAGGCGGGGCTTCTTCACGTAGTCACTCACGTGACTCCAAAGTAAAATTATACAGTGTTGATGTCTTTATTTCTATACCTAATCCATTTTTCCCATTTTCTGTTAAACTTGTCTTCTTTCACTCTTAGAGAATATGTCATTTTCTCCATTACAAATATTTCCTGTAATATGTCTAACCATTGTCTAAGCCTGGGTGTGTCCGCTGCAAGCCAGTTTCTTGTAATGGCCTGTGAGTAGGATTTTAACCAAGTAATGATCTTCCTTCAGCACCTCTGTATTTATATTACCCCGGTATAAAATGGAACACTTCTTGGAGACGATATATCCTAATACCACCTTTAATTCTGAATTTACTCTGTCCCAAAATGGTTCTATTTTTGGGCAACTCCAGAAGATATGTGCATGATTTGCGTCTGTTTGGCCACATTGCCTCCAGCATGTTTGCTGCCTTAGAATTTGCTTGCTTTTTATGTTAGGCGTAATAAAGAAACAAATCAAAATTTTCCAATTAAATTCTCTCCAATTTTGTGAATTAGTGGATGTCTGTAGTGTTACACACAAATGATGCCATTCTTCTTCTGAGATTGTGATGTTCAATTCCTTTTCCCACTTAAATTTTTACATAAAATGTAGTTTTAGCTTGACATTCCATTAAACTATGATAAAGTTTAGAAATAATGCTTAATGTTTTTTGATGATACGCATTAACTATCACTTCCATCACTGGATTATTTTCTTCTAGTGCCTCCCTTTTTACTTTTTTATTGTAATAATCTCTCAGTTGGAGGTATCTAAACAAGTCTTGGTTCCGAAGTGCAAATCTATCCTTCAAATCTTGAAAACCTCTTAGGTCTCCATTTTCAATAACAGTACAAAATGCAGTCATTCCTTTGTTCATCCACACTTTAAATGTTGGGTCATACATTCCTGGTTTAAATTCATTATCCAAAGCTATCCATCTTAAAACCTTTTGTCGTTTATTCAGTTTAAGTTGTCTGGTAAGAGTGAACCAGGTTTCTAAAGTAAATTTCGTTATTGGATCGATTATACTCCTGATATGTCCAGGAATCGCTTTTTCTCCCAAGAGTGTTTGGATGTGGAAGTCAGGGATATATGTCTCAATCTCTTTCCACCTAGCTATATAGCTGTCCTCACACCAATTAATTAGTGGTCGAAGGTACACAAAAGTCTGGAGAAACTCAGCGAGTGCAGCAGCATCTAAGGAGCGAAGGAGATAGGCGACGTTTCGGGTCGAGACCCTTCTTCAGACTGGTCCAGTCTGAAGAAGGGTCTCGACCCAAAACGTCGCCTATCTCCTTCGCTCCTTAGATGCTGCTGCACCCGCTGAGTTTCTCCAGCCTTTTGTGTGCCCTCGATTCTCCAGCATCTGCAGTTCCTTCTTTAACAATTAGTGGTCGAAGTTGGGCTGCATAGAAATATATCCTAAAATTTGGAAGTGCCTTTCCACCTTTGTCCTTTGGCAACTGGAGTGTAGTGTATCGAATTCTGGCCTTCTTTCCACCCCAAATAAATCTAGATATTAATTTATCCCATTCCGTGAAGTGTTTTAATGGTACCACTATTGGCAGAGATTGAAACAAGTACAATAGCCTTGGCAAAATATTCATTTTCACCACATTTATCTTACTACTAAAATCCATTCGGTAGGTGGACCATCTTTCTATATCCTTTCTTATGTTTTGGTTAATATGATTATAATTGACCCCATACAACATTGATATATTTTTTGTTATATGTACCCGTAGGTATTTGAATCCCATTTAATATTATACTTTTGTTTGATTTCTTCTGGTGGAGGACAATTAAATAGGAGAGTTTAAGTTTTTGAAATATTCACTTTATATCCAGCATAAAAATTAAATTTCTCTATGATCCCCATCATCCTTGGGAATGAGGTATTTACTTCCGTGAGATACATCATTACGTCATCTGCAAAAAGGCCAATTTTATGTTCTCTGTCTCTTATAGTTACTCCCCTTAGTTCCATATCTTGACGAATCGCATGAGCCAATGGTTCAATATATATAGCAAACAGGGTAGGGCTAGACAACATCCCTGTCTCGTTCCTCTTCCTAACACAAATCTCTCAGTTAAGGATCCATTCACCTTTACTCTAGCAGTAGGTTGCTGGTAAATTGCTTTAATGACTTGAATTGAATCTTCGGTAAAGCCAAATCTTTCTAGTGTTTGATATAAGAATTCCCAATTAACCCTATCGAACGCCTTTTCCGCACCTAGGACAGCACGCGTACTTTCCTTTTGAATCTTGTGTATTATATGTAGGGTTCTTCTAATACTGTCCTGTGTTTGTCTGCCTATTATAAAACCAGTCTGGTCTTCATCCATTAAATCTGGCATGAACTTTTCAAATCATTTGGAGATAATTGAAGAATATAATATATAGTCCACATTCAGAATTGATACCGGTCTGTAGTTGGTACAATTTTCCTTGTCTTTGTTCTTTTTGGGGATTAATGTTATAATTGCCTCCTTCCATGATGGGGGTGTCTTGCCTTCTTTGATAATCCAGTTAAAGGTTCTAAAAAGAAGTGGGTTCAGCTCATTCCGAAATATTTTATACCATTCTATAGGGAAACCGTCGCTGCCTGGGCCTTGTTTGTTTTCATCCTACCAATTGTCTTCTCCATCTCCTCCAGTGATATTTCTGCTGTGATTATTTTATTTTCTGTCTCTCCAATACAGGGCAGATCTATTGTTCTTAAAAAAGTCCTAATTGATTCCCCATCTACTGTAGAGGTTTGTGTATACAATTCTTTATAATATTGCTGGAAGATATATTCTATTTCTTTTGGATCACTCTTCAAATTTTGTGTACAGGGGTCCTTAATTGTGTGTATGGTGTTGTCAGCCTGTTGTTTGCATAGCCTTCGGGCAAGTATTTTAGTGGATTTAGGGCCAAGCTGATAATGTGCCTGTTTTACAAATCTTTTTTCTCCACCTCTTGAGCCAATATTCCATCCATTTGTCCCCTCAAATCGTCTATTTGCTCATAAGTTCTCTGGGTCTTATTATTTTTGTATTTCTGTTCTAAATCCTTCAGGTCTGATATCAACTTATTATATGTTTTCATTCTGGCCTTTTTAATATGTGATGCTCTAGCTATTAACCTACCTCTCATTACAGCCATCAATAAGTCCCATAGTATGGATGGGTCCACTTCCCCATTGTCATTCTCCTCTAGATAAGTTTTGATTTCTAATTTAATATTATTAACAGTTGTTTTATCATTTAGCATTCCAACATTTAATCGCCACACTGTGTTTTTCCTTCTACTGTCATTTGAATAGTTAAATATATGGCATTATGGTCTGATACATCTGCCACACCAATTCTGCAATCCGTTACCCTATAACAGTCTTCTTTCTGCATTAAGAAATAGTCTATTCTCGAGTAAATTGAGTGCGGTATTGAGTAATGTGTATAGTCTCTTTCTAGAGGGTGAAAATTCCTACAGACATCAAGAAAACCAAATTCTTCACAGGTAGTGTTTAGTAGTTTTGTTAACTGGTTCTTATTCTTCTTTTTACTTGTCGTATCAAGCCTATGATTCAGTACAACATTCAGATCCCCCCGACATATACAAATTCCTTCTGCTTCCATTGCAATAATATCAAATAGGGATTTGAAAAAATGTTTATCACTATCTGGGGGAGCATAGATATTCACCAGTGTCAGGTATTATTATCAACTTTGCCCTTTTCTATGATATACCTCCCTTCTTTGTTTTTTATTTCTTTAAAAATGTTGAATTTCACTGAGTTTGATATCAAGATTGCCACTGGTCTTTTACGACTACAAGTATGTGAGCTATAATATGTGTTTTTATATCCAAATCTTTTCAGCTTCTCATACTCTTGTCACGATAAATGGGTTTCTTGTAAGAAAATAATATGCATCTTCAATTTTTTCAATTTAGTCATGACTTTAGCCCTCTTAATTGGGTTACCCAACCCATTAACATTTAGAGACATCAGCATAAGTCCTTGACATTGCATTATTACACTTAGTGTGATTAATTTCACTGTATCCCCTCAACTCAACACCAGAACCATTCTGAACAACAAACCGAAACATATGAACAAACAAAGGTGTTTTACCTGGCAAAACAAAACAAAACATCAAAACATATATGGACTCCCAAAAAAGGGTATTCTCTCTCCTCCATAGATCCCAAATCCCTTTGTAAATTGAGGGGGGAAGCCTAACACTAAGAAAGGGCCCTCTTCTAGATAAGGGGGGTAACCCTCTATGGGCCCCTCCATTCATTCTAGCTCTAATATTTCACTAATCTCCCTCACTAATCTCCTTTTTCTAATACTGAAAGTTGTATTAAATCAACATTAATTACACTCACATGAGGTCTGTGATGCTTGGTGATATTTTTAGAACCAGGCTTATAAACAGATTTGTCTATGAATATACATATCTATACACATATTTGTAAACTTGGGATTCCATAAGAACTCAGTATTCCAACATATTGTGGCAGAGGCCACTGTGTTATCCATGTCTATGCGTACCTTCATAATCATCTCAGTTCAAGCATGAATCTTTTGCTGTAATTCTTGAAGGCGCTCCCATGCCCGTCTGACTGTGTCTGATTCTCCATGTCTCTCGACGAACTGCGACCGTGCTGTTTGGCGGAGTTGTTCACGCAGTTGCAGCATGTCCGTGTCTCCCTGCAGCTCTTCCACTTTGTAGCCTCTGCGTTGGAGCTCTTGCATGGCTTCCCTTGCGTTGTTGTAGGTTTGATGTCCGCTTTCCCAGTGAATACATATCTTGGTAAATGGTGTCTGAAAGCGGATTCCTTCCCCCATTAGGCTGCTTTTAACATGTTTTCCTCATCTTTTTCATTGCTCACAACTGTCTAAACTTTCTTATTCTGCAAATGCCTTCCCAAATCTCTCAACATCCGCTCCCCCGTGATTTTCTCTTTTGACAACACTTTTGTCACTCGCTCTGATACCAACCATCTAATAACTAATAACAAAACATCAGACTATTGAATGCTGCGAACTCCAACTAAACTCTGAACGGCAAACTGCCTCAATTGCACTAGGGACTCCGGGGTTGGTTTTGTTTTTTTGCACAAAAATGTTTTATTCTTAATTAATTGAACTTTTCTTAATGTCTGTTTATTATATTATATATTGAGTACTGTGTTTACAAGCCTGTTTCAGTTTAGTTTAGTTTATTGTTATGTGTCCGAGGTACAATGAACAGCTTTTGTTGCGTGCTAACCATTCAGCGGAAAGATGAGATATGATTACAATCGAGCCATTTACATTGTACACGATAAGGGGAATAATGTCGTGCTTCTGCAAGTAAGAATTTCATTGTTCCATTTCAGTACATCTGACAATAAAACACTCTTGCCTCTTTTCCCTTCGGTGATTCAGTGTCAAATTTAAATGTTGTTATATTAAAGGTGTTATATGAAGGCAACATTCTTGTTGTTGCCCATGGAAATGTTCTGCACCTGCAGCAGAAGCTCAACTATTGATTTCAAGCAATTAAGATTTTAGCGCAGAATCTTCCACCAGCTCGCTTAGAGTTTGCAGGCAGACATTCAGTCAAAAAAGGTGTCCAACTCACTTTCTATCAAAGCTGAATATTTCAGAATTTGTAGATCTGAAAAGCATTAATAATTCCATACAATGCGGATCTTTTGACTGGTTGGAGCTTATGAAAAACAAGGAATAAATGTTCTACTTCTGAAGCTCATGCACAAAGCTTTGTTTGTTGCTAACCCTCATCAATAAATCATGCAGACATGCTTTGGGATGTTTTGTCCATGCGGATGACAATCAAGGAGTTTCCCTGTAGAATTTTCAGATGATGCACTTCCCTGTGGCCAAGCTTCCGCGATGGAAGGACAGAAGCAGTCAGTTTCCCTTTAAATTATTTTCTTTGTCAGTCTCTCTTTATTAAAACAATCCATCAGGCGGATTATGATCAATAACGGTAAAGGTTTCTCAGAAGAAAAGGGATAAGGAAATGATTGGAAGCTAACCTGAGCTGTCAGTGGACACAGCTGTCAAAAGTGACATGGATATTTTCACAGGCTTCATGTTAAAGCGCATTACCACTAAATCAACGAGTATAGCCCCTCAGCATGCACTAGATGTCAATGCTTACTCACAGTGAATGAACCACTGACATTAAAACTGGCCGAACTAATCTCAGATACAACCAGCCCTGAGAATTTCCCATTGAACGTCATGGACCATATCTTTATTGAGTGCCATCAATCATAATGTAAATCACATCTGACTTCAGGGAAACTGATTCAGGGGTGGTCTCCAAAGACTGCAATCAGACACACGATCAGATACAAATATACAAAACATGCCTTTTCAATGTTTTTCTCCTTTGGATTAAAAGACAGACAATCATTTTACTTTGTGAGTGACTACGTGAAGAAGGCCGTCAGTCCGCTTGCGCGTCATTACGTCTGAAGCGTGCGCCAACGACTGACTGGCAGGCGCGTCGCGTCCTTCCAGCAGTACGTTTTATAAACCCAGTTAAGTGTTTTCTAAAACTACGGTCGTTTTGGCGGGTTCATATTTCTTGTCTCTCTAGCGAGAAGAACCTACCATGTCGAAGGTGAGGAGACGGTCTGCGGGGAAGCCGGCTACGGAAGACCGCGGAGCTGCGGGTAGCGGCCGACTGTCCAAGTCACCTTCCAGGCCGTTGGCTGTGGAACCAGCGGCAGCAGACTTGGTGCCTCAGGAGAGCACCGTGGCAGTCCCGTCGGGGCACAAGGCCACTCACACGTCTGCCGGGCCCGTAGACTCAGATGAGTCGGGGCCGGAGGAATCCCCTCCTACACTGGGAAGCGTCTGCGGGCGCCTTTCCCAGATGGAGCACCTATTGGAGAGGTGGCTCCAGACTGATCTGCTCCAGAGCAGGGAGCAGTATCAGCCCGGGTCTCCACGGGAGCCTGCGCTAGCAGCACCATACACAGGGCTGCGAAGTGTCTCCGTCTCTGGAGAGGGGAGTACACAGAGTCAGTATTACCCTGACTCAGAGCAGGGAGGCACATCAGGTGAACACTCTCGGGGGCATGGGGCCGAAGTGCCTTTACTGGCTTCCAAATTCACCATTCCCACTCCAACAGGAGCACCCCTGGATGAAGAGCTGGCCACCACAATAAATTACCTGGCGTCGCATCAGCTCAAAGACCTGGCTATGGAGGAGACATCCAGCAGATATCATACACCTGCCAACTGTGCTTCCCTCAATGTGCCGGCCATCAACCACGCCATCTAGGGCATTATTGGAGCAGGGGTAAGAGCCCAGGAGGTCAAACTCCAAAAAATGTTAAAATTATTGGCCTCAGGCGTAACGGCCTTTGCGAGGTCCGTAGATGGGGGGCTGCTGACGGAGACACAGCAGGCTGCTGTGGGGCTTCTCTGTAACGCCCATTTTGAGATCAATTGTCTGCGTAAAAACGCAATAAGGCCGGCACTCAACCCTAAATTTGCTGTGCTGCAACGTCCAGCTGGCCAATTATCTCTTTTGCGCAGACCTGCCGAAGCAGGTCCGCAAGCTGGATGATGAGGCCAAGACCAAGGTTTTAAAATTGAGTTCCTTCTTGATTCATCACCACCCACACAAAATTTACCAAACCTCACATATGTGTTCTCACAACAGGAAAGGTTTGAGGTACAAGCTGAAATTCAGGCTTTACATACAAAAGGGGTGATTCAGAGGTCGCACCAGGAATCACACCAATATGTTTGTATCCAACATATTCACCAAGCGGAAAAGGGATGGAGGATGTCGTATCATCCTGGACTTGACGGAACTCAATACCCATGTGCAGTATAAACATTTTAAAATGGATAACATTTGGCACAGCCATCCAACTGGTTTCCAAAGGATGTTATATGGCATGCATAGATCTAAAAGATGCATATTACTCAGTATCCATTCACAGGGAGCACAGGAGATATTTGAAATTTAACTGGATGGGGCAACTCTGGCAATTCAAAGCATTGCCTAATGGGCTGAGTTCAGCTCTCAGACTATTTACAAAATTATTAAAACCAGTTCTGGGGCTACTACGAGCTCAGAATCACATGGTGATGGCTTATTTGGATGACATTCTAATTATTGAGGACACTATGGAATCAGCTGAATCATCGGTTTCAGCTACCAAACTCATATCTGAGAGGTTGGGATTCCTAATCCATCCAGTTCAGTCAAAATTGACTCCACTCAGGATAATTGATTACCTGGGATTCACAATTAACTCAATTCAAATATCAGTGACACTGCCAAGTGGCAAGCAATCAGAATTAATGGAAGCCTGCAATAAGCTAATTGCTAAACATCAGCGAGCAATCAGACAAGTAGCAAGTGTAATTGGCAAGCTTGTGGCAGCCTTTCCAGCTGTACGCTACGGACCTTTTGCACTATCAAAATTTACATCATGCAAAGGAACGGACTCTCAAATCCCATGCAGGCCAATTTGCTATTACCACCGGAGGGCATTGCAGAATTACACTGGTGGCCTACGAGAAACTTCTAATTGATACTCCATCGGTATTATTACAAACCGATGCAAGTGGCCTGGGTTGGGGAGCAACAGATACCATCTCCAGTTGCGGGGGCAGATGTAATGTGCAGGAGTCCTTAATTCTACAGCAACATGGCATTAACTACTTAGAGTTGTTGGGAGTGGTGGCATATGTCAATCACATGGGTGGAATAAAGTCTGTATCTTGTGACAAATTGGCAAACCTTCTTTGGCATCAGTGTATTGCAAGGAACATTTGGGTCACGGCAATTAACCACCAGGTAGATACAATACGGTGGCAGACACTAGATCACGGAAATTCAATGATAACACAGAATGGATGTTGAATCATGTCGTGTTAACCGACATTGTTGCCCGATATGGCATGCCGGATAGTGACTTGTTTGCATCCAGATTGAATCACCAGTTACCAATCACCATGGGAGCCAGACCCAGGTGCAGTGGCAGTCGATGCAGTCACACTGCATTGGAAGGGAATGTTCTTGGATGCTTTCCCTCCCTTTTGCCTCATCAGCCGATGCTTGGCAAAAATAAAGCAAGAGCATGCTACAGGCATTTTGGTAGTGCCAGACTGGCCTGTGCAATCTTGGTTTCCACTTGTCCTGGGAATAATGACACAGCCTTTCATGGCTGTCCCCAACAGCAGGGATCTGCTGGTACACCCAGTAACGGGGGGCCACCACCCGCAACATGACCGAATCAATTTATTGGTTTGCAGATTCTGAGGAGACCATACCTGGGGCTCGGACTGGCTGACCGAACAGTGGATGTCATTACAGCGGCCTGGAGGGACAGTACACAAAGGCAGTACGTCTCTCACATCAAGAAGTGGGAGATGTACTGTCATGCCTCCAACATATATGACACAGTGTGCATCACGGATGTACTGGAGTTCCTGTCAACTTTATATTATGACCATAAATTAGGCTACAGTGCCATCAACAATGCCAGAAGTGCACTATCCTCATATTTAGTGCTGGGAAAGGGGGTCCATGCGGTGGGAACACATCCCCTTATTACCAGGTTCATGAAGGGAATACGCAACACAATACCCCCCAGGCCACGGTATACGGCCACATGGGATGTTAGCATGTTGCTAACACTACTTCGCCAGTGGGCCCCAGCCACCTCCTTATCCTTAACGTAGCTCACCCTCAAGGTGGTCATGCTGATGGCGCTGGTTTCAGGTTGCACAAACTACGACCACCAACATTCCACCAACATTCACACCATAACCTTCGTCATCAATGACTTAATAAAACAGCAGGCTGGGGGTACCAGGGCCCAAGCTTGAGTTCCAAGCATATCCCGAGGATCCATGACTATGTGTAGTATCGCAGTTGCACCAGTACATAAAAGTCATGAGGAGCCTCAGAGGCTCTGAGTTAGCTGTCCTAATCAGCCACAAGAAACCACACCACAGGGTATCAGCACAAACCATCTCCAGATGGCTAAAGGAGGTACTGGCAGGTGCAGGAGTGAATACTGACACTTACAAATCTCACTCCACCAGGGCTGCATCAACGTTGGCAGCAAGGGCTGTGGACGTGCCCCTCGACAACATCCTAGCAGCTGCAGGATGGGCCAGTGAACGGATGTTCCACAGGTTTTATAATAAACCCATTGCCGGACCGGGGGTGTTTGCATGTACCATTTTAGATTCTGTTTTATGGTTTCCCCTCAGGTTGGGCGGGGACACTTTTATTAAAGCATCAGTATTGTTACCTAACTACGTTATGTCTGAATGCATTAATTTTTTCTCACTCATCCATGGTCAATCCATTCAGTGTGTGACGCCTGGACTCGAACCGGCGTGAAATCACAGAGCTTTGAAATCTTCACGTAGTCACTCACGTGACTCCGAAGTAAAATAGTAAGATTAAACGAGAACTTACCAGTTTGAAGTTTGATCTTGATTTTGTGAGGAGTTACGTTGAGCGATTACGTGCCCACCGCTCCCAACCCTCATATTATCAGGTCATCTGGTAGTTCTAGTTCTCCAAATCTTACTATCTACAGGTCAACCTCTCTTGTCTGTGATTCCACACCGCTGCTTTGAAGATTGACTTGCAAGCGGACTGATGGCCTTCTTCACGTAATCGCTCATCGTAATTCCTCATAAAATCAAGATCAAACTTCAAACTGGTAAGTTCTCATTTAATCTGATTATTTTGAGTGAGCTATGATGGTGTCTGTTTGCTTTGTATCAGAGTAGTTTAGCACAAGATTTTTATGATTAGAGGCAAAATTTATTGGATTTTAAGAAAGAGCATCAGTTCCTTCTGGATATGAATTGATGAAACGCACAAATTAGATAATTTTAATTTAATTAGATGCAGAATTACAAAACTCCAACAACCATTTAATTTTTCACAAATGTTGTTTCGTTTAATTTTGATAATAATCTCTTAACCAGCTTGGTCAGATAAATTGTTTCAGTTATTGATATTGCATTGATTTTTAGAATACCAAATGATTTGATATTTCTTGGGTATTTTTGTTGACACCAAAGGAAGTCAGATTGGAGTGTTTGTAAGCTCAATTACTGTAAGTTTCATACTAGTGATTTAGAAAAAGTATCAACTCTGAAGGATGGAACACTAAGATCCTGTTCTCCATTTAAAAGCTATTTCCAATCTGGCTATTATTATCAATTATGTTCATTCAATGAACGTAGTTTATGTAGTCCAAGATATGTAACTAATGTGCACCTTATGAAATATATTTGAACTTTCTTTAGAAGTCTTTAGAAGTTTCGAGCTTTTTTTCTCACATGCATATGGAGGCTTTTTATGACTTCTACATATTGCGTTCCATATACAGTGTAGGAAGGAACTGCGGATGCTGGTTTAAACCAAAGATAGACACAAAAAGCTGGTGTAACTCAGTGGGACAGGCAGCATCTCTGGAGGGAAGGAATGGGTAACGTTTTGGGTCGAGACTCTTCTTCAGACAAGCTAGGGATCATTTCCATATACTGTTGTCCATGAGAAAGACCATCTGATGCTAATTATTTAGGAGGATGGCAGCATGATGGCGCAGTGGTGGAGCTACTGCCTTACAGCGCCAGAGACCCGGGTTCAATCCTGACTACAGACGCTTGTCTGTACGGAGTTTGTATGTTCTCCCTGTCACCTGTGTGTGTTTTCTCCCAGATCTTCAGTTTCCTTCCACACTTCAACGAAGCACAGGTTTGTAGGTTAATTGGCTTGGTATAATTGGCTTGGTATAATTGGCTTGGTATGCTAGGTAAAATTGCTTCTAGTGTATGCAGGGATTGCTGGTCGGTGCAGAATCGGGGGGCCGAAGGGCCTGTTTCCAAGCTGTATCTCTAAACTAAACTAAACTAAACTAAACCAATGTGCGTCACTGAACCGCAACATGTACGCTCTGTGAGGCCAGATTCAGAGCATTATAGCAAGCAAGACCTGCGAAGGAAATAAATCTGTCTTTGGAGACACAAATATGGAACAAAATATGACTGCACCAAGAAATGGAACAATATAAATATGAAGGGTGAAATAACTGATTTTATGCATTGTTGTTCTTTGGATTGTTATTTGAGTTATTTCTGTTTCTTGTTTTTTGTGTTTTCCTTTCCATTTGTTCCATTACTTTATTCTTTCTACTTTATCTTTTCAATTTACAATTTGTCAGCGGACCTGATACATTACCCGGAGGCAGTGTCAACATGCCAGTTCTGTGAAAACTGTATTGTAAACAAGATAAGCCGGCGGCAACAAAAATGGGCTTTCAATCAGTTTTTTCAGAAATAATCTCCATCCATTAAATCTCTATCTTTGTTGACTGAATGTACAGCATCTGAGCAGTGAATTTGTTGTAATGGCAGTCAGAATTCAAATGTTTTCTACTAGGATTTCATATGAGTTAGAAAGTCATAGAGATGAACAGCAAGAAAACGGGCCCTTCAGCCCAACTCATTCATGCCAACCAAGATGCCACATCTAAGCTATTTGCCTGCATTTGGTCCATATCCCTCTAAATCTTTCCTATCCATGTACTTGTCCCATTAATTGTCTCTCCAGCACTATCATATTTTAAAGCCACCAGGTAGGTTTATTCTTTGGAAAAACTAATTGTGTTTTATCTTTTATTCTGTTCATAGTTTAGAAGTTATAGGAGCAGAATTCTGCCATTCGGCCCATCAAGTCAACTCAGTCATTCATTCATGGCTGATCTATCTTTCCCTCTCAACCTCATTCTCCTGCCTTCTCCCCGTAACCCCTGATACACTTACGAATCAATAATATGTCAATCTCCACCTTAAAAATATCCATTGACTTGGCCTCCACAGCCGTCTATGGCAATCAATTCCATTGATTCGCCACCCTCTGACTAAAGAAATTCCTCCTCATCTCCTTTCTCCAAAAGTTGTTGAATTTCTTTTGATGTGCAAAACTTATTGGAGGGGATTCCATGCAACTTAAGATGCATGCACAGTGTTTTTGAATATCACCATGGGATAAAATATAATTTGTTAAGGTAAAGATTACACATTCAACCTCAGCAATGGGAATTTTTATTTTCCTAACCTTTTTAATTTTCGCTCTCTAATTTCCTGAGGGTATTATTCGATGCCGGAGTATAGATCTGCATGGGCTCTTTCTTTGCAGCATCTTCCCCTGGCACTTAATTTTCACGTGCAGATCACAACAGTGGGGACCAGCAGACTATTGGATCCAGGAATAGTTTTATAGATTCTGCCACGCACCCTGCATTCGTTTAGTACTCTCTTCCCAGCAGCAGTCACCAGATTGCAGCTTGATGTTGGAACTGCTTTCTGAGTACTATCCTCATTGCAGGTTAATTGGCTTCTGTAAATTTCCCCCCCATGTGTAGGGAGTGGATGAGAGTGTGAGATAACAGAATGGGTGACCGATGATTGTGGTGGACCAGGGGGGCTGAAGGGCCTGTTTCCATGCTGTATTGTTTACTCTGGAACTCCGAAGGTTGCGGCCGGACCTGATAGAATTATATACAATTATGAGAGGCATAGATAGGGTAGACAGTCAGAACTTTTTTCCCAGAATGGAAAAAATCAAATACTAGAGGGCATAGCTTTAAGGCTTAAAGGGGAAGAGCAGGCATGTTTTTAACCCAGAGGGTGGTGAGTGCCTGGAATATGCTGCCAAAGATGATTGTTGAGGCAGTGGTAGTAAATAAACTTTTGGATGGGTACATTGATATCCTGGGAATGGAGTGATATTGATTACGTGCAGGAAAATAAGAGATGATCTTGGCATCGTGGTTGGCACAGATATTGTCATATTGCCACAGAGGCCTAGACACTGGGTTCAAAAATGCTGTGCATGCATCTTAAGTTACATGGAATCTTCTGCAATAAGTTTCGACAATCAAAAGAAATTCAACAACTATAGAAAGGAGATGAGGAAGAATTTCTTTAGTCAGAGGGTGGTGAATCTATGGAATTGATTGCCACAGACGGCTGTGGAGGCCAAGTCAATTGATATTTTTGTCCCACTTGGGGCGTCACTTGCGCATCACGCAGGTGGCGAGCAAAGATTTTGTGAATCTCAAAATTCTGGGCCACCGCGCGCGTCACTGCCTACGTCACCATGCGCGCGTAATGCACAACATACCCGCGTAATGCACGCCATGGGTGCGTCACATGCGCGTCACGATGCAAGCGTCGTGCGTCGTAATGCGTAAATGATGTCGCATAAATGACGCCCAAGTGGGACAGGCCCTTAAGGGGATCAAAGGTTACAGGGAAAAATCAGGAGAACAGGGTTGAGAGGGAAAAATAGAGCAGCCATGATTGAATGACGGAGTAGACCCAATGGTCCGACTGGCCAAATTCAGCTCCTATGACATGGCCTTATGGTCAAAAGGCCTGTTATTGTGCTGTACTGTTCTATGTTTTATGTTGTAAACTTAAGCTAAACTAAACATAAACTCGCAGACCCACAAGCTCAGCAGAGACAGGAATTTAAATACTGGGACATAAAGAGGGAATACTGGAAACACTCGGCACTTCAGGCCACATGCATGGAAAGAGAAACAGAAGTGAAGTAACAGGACAAAGAATGGGAGAACATGTGAGTTTTATGTTGCAGAAAAGCAGGGTGGAGCTGTGGTAGATCACTTGGTTCCTCAAGAACCTGGTGCACTTTCCCTGCCAAAGCCCACCGAGTCCCTGTGCTGTAGGATGTGGATGACAAGATTCTCGTACTTGCCTTCATTTCCTGCATCAAACCATGTCTTGGTGATCTCCTCTCAATGTAAGTCTTTGGATACTTTGGATAGACACAAAGTGCTGGAGTAACTCATGGGGTCAGGCAGCATCTCTGGAGAAAATGGACAGGTGACTTTCTGGTCGGGACCCTTCTTCAGACTTTTTTTTGGACGCTTTCCCTGCGGATGTGACTCTAGACAGCTGCCCATCCCCCACTCCTTCCGCTTTGTCTTGAGGGCTACCGGACGAAGTAGAGAGGCCTGCACCCTGGAAATCTCCACTCCAATAGTTTTACTATCTCACCTCCTTCTGTTCTCATTATCAACTTTCCACATTCCAGTACTGAGTATAGCTTGAGAAAATTACATTGGTAGACCTTGGGTGGTACGGTGGCGCAGCGGTCGAGTTGCTGCCTTACAGCGCCAGAGACCCGGGTTCGATTCCGACTACGGGTGCTTGTCTGTACAGAATATGCACGTTCTTCCCGTGACCTGCGTGGGTTTTCTCCGAGAACTTCGGATTCCTCCCACGCTCCAAAGACGTATAGATTTGAAGGTCACTTAGCTTGGTATAAATGTAAGTTGCCCCTAGTGTGTGTAGGATAGTGATAATATGTGGGGAGTCGCTGGTCAGTGAGGTCTCAGTGGGCCGAAGGGCCTTTTCTGCACTATATGTCTAAATCTAAATTCTAAAAACGAAAAAAACCTTTGGACCTGACCTCCTGTTCAGACGGGTGGATTTACCAAAAAGTTACCTTTTAAAATGTAAAAATGGTAACAATTTAATTATAATTATGCAAACATAAGAATTAAGACCATTCAGACCCTTGGTCTTGCTCCCCCATTGAATGAAGTCACGATTGTTACTTCAACTCTGCATTTCCAATTCTTCATAGTAACCTTACACACTTAGAACATCAAAAATCAATCTGTCAGAATACAAAGGCAGAATCAGCAAACCTAATATCATATATATATAATATTATTCTAAATGCAGAAATACCAACAACAGATAGTATCAGGAGAGACTGGGAAAAATAATTAAGTATAAAAATTCCCAAAGAAAGGTGGGAAGAATATTTATAAAACGTGCATAAATGTTCAATTAATGTAAGACACACCTTAATACAATTTAAAATCCTACACAGATTATACTATTCAAAAACTAAAATAAGTAAACTTTTTCCCAACGTCTCACCTATATGTGATAAATGTCAATGTCAAGAAGCTAATATAGCACACTCATTTGTCTTTTGTACACAAATTCAAACATTTTGGACTGAAATTTTTGAAATTTTCACAAAAATATTTAAAATAAAACTGACCCCGGAGGCAGACTGGATAATCTTCGGGATATCGGAAGATTGCCCCGAATTAAATGTGTTTCAAAAGACTCTACTTGAATATGGCTTAATAACTGGGAAAAAACTAATCTTAAAATTCTGGAAAAATTCTCCGGTACCAACAGTCAATATGTGGATTTCAACTATGTTCGAAACACTACAGTTGGAAGATATGAGACTCCGACTAGCAGGAAAATCAGACTGTTTTTATAAGACGTGGTCTGCATTTATAAATCTATTACAAGGATAAGGTGCAAGAATACCTCAAAAAAGTACCGGCGTCGGGTCTTGGTAAAGGGGGAAGAAAAACTGTCGAGTTGGTAGATTCCTTTTGCGAGATGTTTATAATAAAGTAACTGGCTTTTCTTTTTTCTTTCTCTATTTTTCCCTTTTCCTTTTTTCTTTTTTTTCTTCCTCACCAGGGTCTATCTCTTAATTCCCGTTTCTAACTCTTCAAGGGGTTCCTTTCCCTCTGTCACGCTTTTGCACTTTCACATCTCTTTTTCACTTTTCTACTTTTTAGGCTGCTATTTTTCTCTCTATTCTCTCTTTTCTAAAGCCTTAAAATAAAAAATAAAAATTAAGGGGTACATGACTGTGATACAATACAAGGGATGTACACTGATGTAACTGACAGTACCGCTAATAAATAAAGATATTTAAAAATCAATCTGTCTTTGCTATAAACAATATTCAAAGTCTAGGCTTCAACCTCCTATTAAGGGAGAGGGGACCTACAGTCTACTAAGAGAAAACAATTTGCCTCATCTGCATCTTAATTCAGCAACCTAATTTTTAACGAAGAAACTGCAGATGCTGGATGAATCGAGGGTTACACAAAAAGCTGGAGAAAACTCAGCGGCTGCAGCAGCATCTAAGGATCGAAGGAGATAGGCGACGTTTCGGGTCGAGACCCTTCTTCAGACTGGTCAGGGATCAGGGAAACGAGAGATATAGACGGTGATGTGGAGAGATAAAGAACAATGAATGAAAGATATGCAAAAAAGTATCGATGATAAAGGGAACAAGCCATTGTAAGCTGTTTGTGGTGTGAAAATGAGAAGCTAGTGCTACTAGGGTGGGGGAGGGAGATAGAGAGGGCTGAGTGTTGCATTTCTTGCGGTTGCAAGGGAAGCGACTCCCTTGTCAATTCTTCCCTTCCCTCCCGCTCTACTGCTTCCCCGGGCACTTTCCCTTGCAACCGCAAGAAATGCAACACTTGTCCCTTCACCTCCGCCCTCCACTCCTTTCAGGGACCCAAGCAGTCCTTCCAGGTCCGACAGAGGTTCACCTGCACCTCCTCCAACCTCACCTACTGCATCCACTGCTCCAGATGCCAGATGATCTATATCGGTGAGACCAAGCGGAGGCTTGGCGATCGTTTCGCTCAGCACTTCAACTCCCCCTCCCATTTCGTATCCGACCTCTCGGTCCTGGGCCTCCTCCATGGCCAGAGTGAGCAACACCGCAAGTTGGAGGAACAGCACCTCATATTCCGCTTGGGGAGTCTGCATCCTTTGGGCTTGAACATTGAATTTTCTCAATTCTGTTAACCCCTGCTGTCTCCTCCCCCTCCCACCTCTCCCTGAGCCCTCGGGCCCTGGCATTCCCTCTATCTCTATCTCCCTCCCCCACCCTAGTCGCACTAGCTTCTCATTTTCACACCACAAACAGCTTACAATGGCTTGTTCCCTTTATCATCGATACTTTTTTGCATATATTTCATTCATTGTTCTTTATCTCTCCACATCACCGTCTATATCTCTCGTTTCCCTGATCCCTGACCAGTCTGAAGAAGGGTCTCGACCCGAAACGTCGCCTATCTCCTTCGCTCCTTAGATGCTGCTGCACCCGCTGAGTTTCTCCAACTTTTTGTATAACCTAATTTTTAAGCTATGATCACTGCTGCTAGATTCTCCTACAATAGAAAGCATCAGCTGTCTTTCCGCTGACTGGTTAGCAGTGAAAAGTTAAGTTTAGTTTAGTTTAGTTTAGTTTAAAACGACCCACCAGGTCCACGCCGACCAGCGATACACACACATTAACACAATCCTACACACACTAAGGACAATTTTTACAATTACCAAGCCAATTTGCCTACATACCTGTACGTCTTTGGAGTGTGGGAGGAAACCGAAAATCTCGGAGAAAACCTAGTTGTCACGGGGAGAACGTCCAAACTCCGTGCCGACAGCCCCCGTCGGGATCGAACACGGGTCTCCGGTGCTGCAAGCGCTGTAAGGCAACTACTCTACTGATGCGCCACCATGCCGAAGCTTTTCATTGTACCTCAGTACACAAAACATCCATTCCACACCCACCGTGTCAAGACTCCTTCAGAGTGGTATGTATATTTCAAGTCTCGTCTCTTCTCCTTCATCTAAATACCAGTGAATACAAATCTAGCCGGTCCATCTTTTAATCAACAGTACCGACCTTCTGTAGGCGTTAAACTAGTTAGCCCTCTTTAAACTGCTTACAACACAGTAACCTATTTCCTAAAGTAAGGAGACTAATGTGGTACATGGTACTCCAAATGTGGTCTCACTAATGCACCTATAACCTATAATAACAGGAGCATAACCTCAATTTGTTTGTCTGCAATACTGCTTGCAATAAGCAACAATATTCCATTAGCTTTGCTAATTCATTGGTGACCTATATTTTATCCCTTCTGCGAATTGTGCACCAAAACACTAAATCTCTCTGCATCTCAAAAACTCTCACAATTTAGATAATGTGTTTTTGTTTATTATTTTCTATCAAAATGAACAATTTTGCATATTCCCACATTATTTGTCTGATCTTTGCACTTAACCCAACTATATACCTCTTATCGTCTTCGTAACTTACTGTCCTACGTATCAAATTATCAGCAATATGTATCAATTTAACATCCGTTCCTTCGATGCTTTCACACACTTGTTGTGAAGTAACTGAAGACTCAAAGCCCATCACTGTGGCACATCCCTTGTCATCAAATGCCTACTCTCTGCTTCTTACTAGCTAGCCAATCTTCTTTTGTGCCAATATGTAACCCCCTACACCATGAACAATTGTTTTTAACAATAACCTGTCTATGCCACCTTATCAGTGCCTTCTGGAAATTTAAGTGCAGTGTGTCCACCTTTCCTCCTCTAACCCCAGCATATATAACTTCAAGGAACCCCAATAAGTTGAGAGGGAAAAATAGATCAGCCATGATCGAATAGCGGAGCAGACTCAATTGGCCAAATGGCCTAAATCTGCCCCTATGTCTTATGGTCCTATGGTCTAAGTTCTTCAAACGTAATTTTGCTTTCACACAACCAAGCTCTGCTTGATTAAATTGCCTTTCTTACTGTCTCCTATAATAGCATCTTGAATAACAGCTTCTAAAATATTCCCTCAGGCAAACATTGAGCCGTAATTTCCTGCTTTCTATTTCCCTACCCTTTAGAATAACCGTTAAAAATATGCTATTTTCCAATCTTATGGAACTTTCTTCAAATCCGGGCCATTTCAGGAATTTAAAAATTAATCCACCATCTATCCCGTAAGCTACTTCTGTCAATCATGGACTTAAGACTTATCAGATGGCAGCTCCAACTATTTGCTCAATGCCATTTCTGATGATTGTAAATTTTCCCGAGTTGAGTTTAGTTCAGAGATACAGCGCGGAAACAGGCCCTTCGGCCCACCGAGTCCGCACTGACCAGCGATCCCCGCACATTAACACCATCCAATTAACACCAGCCCACACACACTAGTGCCAGTTTACATTTAAACCAATCCAATTAACCTACAAACCTGTACGTCTTTTGGTGTGTAGGGACGGCTGGGCCGTCCCTTTGAAGTTTTTCTTTCACATTGGAATGCTTATATTCCATGGATTCTTAAGGGTGCCATCACGTATCTCCCATTGTATCCTGAGTATCCAATCCCTTAACCTAATTTACCAGTTCACTTGAGCTCGTGCTGGTTTTATGCCCACATAATTGCATTTACTTTACTTTAAAATACTCCTCTTGGATTATTTCTTCTCTCCCTCAAAATGACTGTAAAATCCAATCATAATGAGATTACCGCAACCTAGGTCCTTTCGTTCAGAGGTCATTAATTAATTATACGTCATTGCTCAATAATAGGTCAAGTTATTGACCTGGTTGACTCCAGAGCATGCTGTTTAGAGAAACATATCCAGGAACCACAATTAAGGCAGCATGGTGGCACAGCGTTGCTGCCTTATAACGCTTACAGCGCCAGAGACCCTGGTTCGATCCTGCTACGGGTGCTGTCTGTACGGAGTTTGTACATTCTCCCCGTGACCGCGTGGAATTTCTCCGAGATCTCCGGTTTCCCACCACACTCCAAAGACATACAGGTTTGTAGGTTAATTGGCTTGGTATAAATATAAAAATTGTCCAAAATGTGTGTGTAGGACAATGTTAATGTGCGGGGATCGCTGGTCTGTGTTGATGGGCCGAAGGGCTGTTTCTGCATAGTACCTCTAAACTAAACTAAACTAAACTCAACTAAACTCAACTAAACCAAAATTAACTCCTCGTATAGGCTTCCCTTTCCTATTTGATTTCCGTAAACTTTACATAGGCTGGAATCCCTCATCATTATTATGCTACCATTCTCAAATGAAGTTTATTTCTTAGAATAAATGGGTTAGAAATTTGATTGGATGGTACTATTTATTTGAGGAACATGTAATTGTAATTGAAAATGCACCTTTATTTTGGTGTGAGTCGGCCAATATGCAAGAACACGAGAATTGGAATATAAAGCAGAAAAATGTGACATCACCCACTTCCGTAGTAAAAATAGAAAGGCTGAGTAATTTTTAAAAGGATGTTGGTATTTAGAGGTACGTGGGTGTCTTGAACACAAATTGCTCAACGTTAACATGTAGATACAACAAACAATTAAGAAGGCAACAGTTTATTAAGTCGTGATTGCAAGTGAATATGAGTATTAGAAAAGAGATGTATTGATTCATTTACACAGAGCCCTGGTGAGACCACTTCTGGAATATTGTGTATATGTTTCCCATATAGTTAAACAGCATGGAAACATGCCCTTCAGCCAAACTAATATGGTGATCATTAAGCCCTCATTTACAATTATCCCACGTCATTCTCCTATATTCCCATGAACTCCCCACATATTTTACGACTCACACCAATGCCTCTACTTCCTTAGAAGGCTTAGGAAGTTTGGTATATCCCCACCAGCTCTCACCAACTTCTACAGATGTGCCGTGGAAAGCATCTTATCGGGATGCATCACTGTATGGTTTGGACCCAGCTCCATCCAGGACCGCAAGGAAATGCAGAGAATTGTGGACGCAGCCCAGACCATCACACAAACTAACCTCCCTTCCATCGAGGGTACACAAAAGGCTGGAGAAACTCAGCGGGTGCAGCAGCATCTAAGGAGCGAAGGAGATAGGCGACGTTTCGGGTCTCCTCCTCCCTTCCATTGACTCCATTTACACCTCACGCTGCCACAGCAAGGTCAGTAGCATAATCAAGGATGAGTCGCACCCTGGCCACTCTTTTGTCTCCCCTCTCCCTTCGGGCAAAAGGTATTAAAGTGTGAAAATGCTCCTCCACATTCAGGAACATTTTCTTCACAGCTGTTATCAAGCAATTGAACCATCCTACCAACAACTAGAGAGCAGTCCTGAGCTATTATTTACCTAATTGGAGACCATCGGACTATCGTTGATTGGACTTTATCTTGAATTAAACTTTATTCATGTTATTCCCTTCATCATGTATCTGTACACTATGGATGGATTGATTGTAATCATGTATAGTCTATCCGCTGACTGGTTAGCCCGCAACAAAAGCTTTTCACTATACCTTGCATGACAATAAACTAAACTCAAACCTCAAACTCAAACCTACACATCCATGGAATTTATAGTGGTTAGTTACTATCGCAATCTGGATGTCTATGTGACGAAGGAGGAAACTGGAGCATTGGAGGAAACTCCTCGGTCACAAGGAGGAATATTTAAACTCTGCACAAGCAGCTCTGAAGGGCAGGATTGAACCCTTTAAGTCCGGATCAAACCTTTGTCATAGAGTCAAACAGCAAGGAAATATGCCCTTCAGCCCACCAATGCCATGCTGGAGTTGTAAGCCCCCTGCACCACTGTGCCACCCTGATGGGACTCTCTACTTAATGAAGGTTGATGGAATTTATTACATAAAAATGTGAGGTGTTGCATTTTGGGACGTCGAACTAGGGCAGGACCTACACAGTGAATGGTAGGCCTCTGGGTAGTGTTGCAGAGCAGAGGGATCTAGGAGTACAGGTGCATGGTTCCTAGGAGGTCGTGTCACATGTAGATAAGGTGGTCAAAAGGCTTTTGGCACTTTGGCCTTCATCAGTCAAGGTATTGAGTATTGAAGTTGTGAGGTCATGTTGCAGTAAGACATTGGTGAGACCGCATTTAGAACATTGTGTTCAGTACTGGGCACCACGTTATTGGAAAGATTGTCAAGCTTGCAAGGGTTCAGAAAAGATTTACAAGGATGTTGCCAGGACTAGAGGGTGTGAGCTATAGGGAGAGGTTGAGTAGGCTGGGGCTCTATTCCATGGAGCACAGGAGGACGAGGGGAGACTTTATAGAGGTATACAAAATCATGAATAGATTGGGTAGATGCACAGAGTCTTTTGCCCAGAGTAGGGGAATCAAGGACCAGAGGACATAGGTTCAAGGTGAAGGGGAAAAGATTTAATAGGAATTTAACTTCTTCCCACAAATGATGGTGGGTGTATGGAACAAGCTGCCAAAGGAGGTAGTTGAGGCTGGGACTGTCCCATCGTTTAAGAAACAATTAGACAGGTACATGGATAGGACAGGTTTGGAGGGATATGGACCAAGCACAGGTGAGTGGGACTAGTGTAGCTGGGGCATTGTTGGCAGTGAGGGCGAGTTGGGCTGAAGGGCCTGTTTCCACACTGTATCACAATATGAATCTATCAGGGGCATACATATAGCAGAAGGAATGTAGTGAAAGTTCACTAAATTGATTCATGGGACAGTGGCTTTGGTGTCCATGAGAATATGCAGACTGAATCTGAAATGCCCTGGGTTTAGCAAAATAAGACATGATTTTTTTTTAAATGTATTTTGGATCTTGACAGGGTAGATGCAAAATTGGCGTTTTCTCCTGGCCGAGGTGTCCAGAACTAAGGGACAAAGTATCAAACAAGTGGTCAACCATTCAGGACTTTGATGAAAATAAATATCTGCACCCAGAGGTTAGTGAATCTCTGAAACTCTCTGCCCAAGAGGCCAGTGATGGATCAGATGTTGAGTACATTTACGATACCAAACGATATATGATAGAACTTTATTTATCCCCGGAGGGAAATTGACCTGCCAATATGCATAAAACACAAAATCCATGAAAGATGAAATTAAAGTGAAGTGTGGAAAGGATTAGGGATGTGCAAAGATTGGGGAGGGAGGGGGAGGGGAGTCAGTCTCTGTATTCAGCAACACCTCTGCATTCAGCAAAGAATTGCATTAAGACAGATATTCATTGAATTTTTAGATAAACATTGACATAGAGTTGGGGCACTGAGCTGCAATCCTATTGAATGGCAGAGCCGCTGTGAGGGACTCCTGCTTCTATTTCTTTTGTTTTGCTCTTTTCTGATTTTACCAAAAGCAATTAAGGACATTTTTACTGCCACACAACAGGCTGTCCATTGGGATGACTCATTAATTATTATTAATGTACTGCGCCTATTATCTGTGCTGAACATATATTTAAGCATCAGAAGTATGGGACAAGAAACACAAATGAACATGTTTCAATGTGGCGCCTTCAACCAGCAATGTTTGTTGTAAATAAAACAAACTAGTATTCACTGCTGAGGTGGTGGGAGGATTGTGAAGTCAAAGATATGCAATGCTATGCTATGCTATAATATATGATATGATATGATGATATATATTACCCTCACCTGTAACAACCTATTACCTGCCAGGCTTTGTCCTGCCCATCCTCTCTTCCAGCTTTCTATCACCCCGTTCCCTAAAATCAGTTCTAACACCAAATGTCACATATCCATGTTTTTCTGATTTGCTGCCTAACCTGGTGAGTTAATAGCCCGTCCCACTTTCACGACCTAATTCACGACTTTTTGCCCTCATACTCGCAGCATGGTCGTCACGAGGTCGTAGGAGGTCGTAGGTAGGTCGTAGCAGGCCGTGATGCTAATCGTAGGTACTCGTGGCATCAAGTAGGTCGGGGAGTTTTTTCTAGCATGATGAAAATTTTTTCACGAGTAAAAAAGGTTGTGAATTAGGTTGTGAACGTGGGACAGGCCCTTAACTCCAGCACTTAGTGTCTTGGTGTTTCTACTGCAATATACGTGGAAAGAAATTGCATCCATCAGTACTTTTGTTTTTCATGCTGAAATTGCTAATTGGTTTCCCAGATTCAGCGTTGGCAATATATCCACTCCTGGGAAAAGTTGACTGGGAGAATTAGTTGTAAAATGAAATGGAGGAAGCAATTGCAGAGTATCTGACCATGATTTTCCAAACCTCTCCTCTCACCATCAGATACAAATATGGTGAAGGAAGATTGGAGGCCTGTGAATGTAATAGAGTTGTTTCAAAGGGAAAAAGGGATAACAGAATATATCTTGACCAATTTATTTCATTCTGCAGCAGCTGAATTTTTGGAATCAATCAAAGGTATAGTAGTGAATCATTTCGAATGACATAGGTTAATCGAGGATAGACAGCAATGGTCTGATAATGGATGGTCATGTCTGATTGAATATTTTGGGAAGTTAATAATGCAGGCAGTCTTTATGATGTAGTTAGTTTGGATCTTAGCAAAGTTTTTAACAAACATGGCAGGCTGTTAATAAAGGTAAATGCGCACACAATCCACAGAGGTGTGACAGATTAGGTCACACGTGGTTCAACTGCAGGAAGCAAAGGTGATTTTGTGACTGAAAGGTTGTTTCCAGTGGGTTTAATTGGGCTCTAGCTGGTTTGGGCATTTTAATGAGTCCAACTTCATTGTAGGGAACATAATAAACACATAAATTAGGAGCAGCACAGTGTTGCAGCGGTAGAGTTGCTGCCTCACAGCAGCAGAGACCCCAATTCGATCCTGACTACGGGTGCTGTCTGTACGGAGTTTGTACATTCTCCCCATGACCACATGGGTTTCCTCCGGGTGCTCCGCTTTCCTCCCACACTCCAAAGATGTGCAGGTTTGTAAATTAATTGGCTTCAGTAGAAATTGGAAATTGTCCCTCATGTGCAAAACGCACTCTAATCTGATAATGATCTACGGTGAACCTGCGCTGCGATGATGAATGGGTGTCCACAAACCAGTCTGTCACGGAGCATGTGGCAACTCTGCTAGCTTCTAAATCCCTCGATTGCGTACATCAGAGGTACAGTGGGAACATCTCTAATGAGAGTCTGCTCAGCAGGAATATATGAATCTCCGAGCAGCTCAAGATATGCTCTCAGATAGGTCAATGAACACACTAACAGAGTGCTCTGTGGTCTGTAAAGAACAAAGCAGTTACCTGCCAACACATAAGATTTTCAAGTTGACATATTTGAAAGTTGACCCAAGGCAAGCTGGAGTTTCCATCTTATTAAAAGATCACAGGCTGCTGGTCCTGTTGCTACTAGACACGTACAACTGCAGAGACGCGAGAGGAACAAATCTCTCGGTTTGCAGAGGGTTTTACATTTTGAACATATGTCAAAAAATATGGATCATTGCACTTCCAGTCTTGGAAAGCAAGCTGACCCTTTTAATTGTTGCAAGTCTATATTGAATATTTTTTGCAAACATTGTTGGCGCCCTATATGAGGCGACTCTTTGCATACTTGTCTTTCGTTTGCAAAACAAAGAATTTCACTGTCCCAAGAACAAGTGACAATAAAGTATCGATCCATCAATCAATCAATCAATCAACATTTCTTGTGAAGCTGTCGATGTTCAGTGGTAAATAAAACAGGTGTTGGCCTTCCTAAATAATGTATTGGGAAGTTCAATTTTATACAAGAGCTAGCTGTTGCTGGCAATTCCTGAAGGCAGCCAGACAGATTAATACTGCATACTATTGTGATTTTGAATGCTATTGTCAATAGTGAATGGAAGATGTTTCCCAGAAGTCTTCTCGAAACAGATGACATGACCATATGTCTACCTCCTACTGAGTACCAGCTTCTATTCCTGGAGAGCCTGCTGAATTAGTCCAGCATTTTGTGTCTTTCATTACAATATGGATGTTGGGAGATGTGCAATCCTTCACAATCTATGTTCTCGTGGATTGTAAATAACTGGTGTTCCAGTAATGCTGATATAATTTCTATACCGTGACAATTTATGTGGAGGAGGCTGTTTTATTACAAGTAATGCAATGAAAAAAAAAATTTGGAAGAAGACTGTGTGTTGGGAAAATGATATAAGTTTAAAATAAGCTTCATAACAAACCTAAGGCAAGAATAGTGTTAACGCACAAGCTCCTAGCCCAACATTTATTGCAGAGATGATTTTGGCAACAAATGGTACGTTGAAGTTGTTTTGAATGTTGATTACTGAGAAGTGATTAAAATATGTTGCATTAATTGGAAATGGTGTGATTAATGTACCTGGGAAATGATTGGGATTGATGTTTATTCGTTGAACAAAAGGGCAGAAACTAATATAAATTCACATTATAGTTAGGCAACTTGACTTAATAACATTTTCGTGCTTATTTCATTACATGACTTCCATCCTCGCCTCCCTTTGAAATTTAATCAGCAGCTTAAAAACCTGAAGTTTATAGCTTTCCTATGCCCAAGCACTTTCCCAATGCTAGTTCTGATTTGATTGCAGACAATGCAGATGGCCAATTTGTGACCGACTGCTTGCATTCACATTGACCTGAAAGACATGAAATAAAGTTACACTTGAGTGGTATGTTCAAGGCTATTGACATTTTCCTCTAGAAATATACAATTTATTTTTCGATGCCTCTGTGGCCCAAGGCACAACCAAGTTTGTACCACTACATAATTTGTGTTAAAATCACCCAACTGAAGAGCTTAATTTCTTCATCTTAGATATTTAACTAAAACAAGGTTTGGCCATCGATCCACCAGCATCTTATTACAACAATGAGGTGACAGGAAAAATCACAGTGGTGTTAATTCAGCAAATGTGGTCTCATCATTAATTATAAGGTAGAGCAGAGAGTCACGCAAGTCGGAGTAGTCTGGTTAATGGTTATTGGTACTTGCACCATAAAATTAGGGCACTCAATTGTGTCATGAAAATGTTGCATGAATCCAGGAAATTTCAGGATCATGATTTTCTCACCAAGTCCTTCTTTGGAGCAATGGGTTTAGAACGAGTCCATTTGGATCTTGATTAGGAAATGTAAAACGTTGTTTTAAGACAAAACAAAGAAGGGAAAATACATTGGGCTCAGCTGGTAGAGCTGCTGCCTCTAAGCACCAGAGACTCAGGTTCGATCCTGACCTCGGGTGCTGCCTGTGTGGAGGTTGCATGTTCTCCCTGTGAATGTGTGTGTTTCCATCAGGTGGTCTGGTTTCTTCCCACATCCCAAAGAGTTGAAGGTTTGTAAAAGTTAATCAGTCACCCGCAGTGTGTAGGGAGTGATGGCAAAACTGGTGTGAACAAGTGAATGATGGTTTGTGTGGACTCGACGGGCTGAAGGTCCTGTTTCCATGCTGCATCTTCTAATCAGTCGAAACAAAATGTGGGTCACTTGAGCCAAGTATTTCTTCTGCTGTGTTCACATTAATGAACCCTTCAATGAATAATAGTACGCAATGATGCTAAATAAAATAAACATTGAATTGTAAATAGTTTTGAAATGCACCAAGAATAAATACCTACAGCGCACACACCATGATGTAAATGAATGCGATGAATTAATAATCGTGCCACATGTGCCAAAACTCCCTCGATCTCTGCATTTTCATTCACAATTAAAAATATTTAATTATGGATAAATCCAGGTTTGAGCACTGTGCTCTGGAGAAGGCGTAATGGCTTTGGACAGAGCGCAGAAGATGGGTCCAGGGATGAGGAACTGGAGAAGCGGAGGTTGATTTACCTTGGAGCAGAGAAGGTTGTGAGTGAATCTGATAGGGGTAATGAACATCATAAAACAGATTAGACAGAGAGAACGTGTTCTCAATGGCAGACGGTTCCCGAACCAAGGAACGTGTAATAGACAATAGGTGCAGGAGTAGGCCATTCGGCCCTTCGAGCCAGCACCGCCATTCAATGTGATCATGGCTGATCATCCCCAATCAGTATCCTGTTCCTGCCTTCTCCCCATACCCCCTGACTGCTATTTTTAAGAGCCATATCTAGCTCTCTCTTGAAAGTATCCAGAGAACCTGCCTCCAGTGCCCTCTGAGGCAGAGAATTCCACACACTTACCACTCTCTGTGAGAAAAAGTGTTTCCTCATCTCCGTTCTAAATGGCTTACTCCTTATTCTTAAACTGTGGCCCCTGGTTCTGGACTCCCCCAACATCGGGAACATGTTTCCTGCCTCTAGCGTGTCCAAGCCCTTAACAATCTTATTTGTTTCAATGAGATCTCCTCTCATCCTTCTAAACTCCAGAGTGTACAATCCCAGCTGCTCCATTCTCTCAGCATATGACAGTCCCGCCATCCCGGGAATTAACCTTGTAAACCTACGCTGCACTCCCTCAATAGCAAGAATGTACTTCCTCAAATGAGGGGACCAAAACTGCACACAATACTCCAGGTGTGGTCTCACTAGGGCTCTGTACAAAATGAAAGTGAAGGGAAAAGGAATCAGAAGTGGAGTGTTCCTAATGTAGAAACAAAGAACTGCAGATGATGGTTTATCCCAAAGATAGACACAAAGTACTCGAGTAATTCAGTCGGTCAGGCAGCATCTCTGGAGAAAAAGGATGGGTGGTGTTTCATGTCGGACCCATGGAGTTACTCCAGCAGTTTATCTTTGTAGGTTCCTAAGACGAGGAGCAGAATTAGGCCATTCAGTGCTCGACCATTCGACTCATGGCTGATCTATTTTCCTTTTCTACCACATTCTCCTGCCTTCTCCCCATAGCCTTTGACACCCTTACTAATCGAGAACCTATCAATCTCCGTTCTATCCCGGCCATTCATTATGTGTAAGTTTCAATAAGATCCTCATTCTTCTAAATTCCAGAGAGTACAGGTCTCAAGAGCCTTCAAATGCTCATCATATGTTAACACAATCATCCCAGGAATCATTCTGGTAAACGTCCCCTGGGTCTTCTCCAATGCCACCACATCCTTCCTCAGAAGTGGAGCCCAGTGTAGTTACATACAGTTTTTACACATTTGTAGTTAATAGCTGAAGGCACAAATGCACTGTTGAGGAATGGAAGCAGATTCAGTGTGGCATAAAAAGGAGCAGAATAAGTATCTGAAAGAAAATAATTTCTATGGCAGTAAGGAGGGGACAGGGTGGTGAATTTCTCTTGTGTGGAGTTGCTCCATACATGATGGGTTGAATAGACTGCCGTAAGCATACCATGATCCCATGAACACTATACCCTATGGATAATGGCTTACTGTATGCAACCATGGACAAAGAAGACCAGGCCTCCCAATGTTTTGGGCCTGAACAAAGTCAACATGGGAAGATGAGTCCAGGGTTGAGGAAATGGGGAAGCGGAGGATGTTCACCTTGGAACAGAGAATTTAATTGAATTGAGTAAATGCTATTAGCCAAGTATGTATACACACAAGGAATTTGCCTTGGTGCTTTGCTCGCAAGTAACAACACGATATACAGTAAGCAATTAATTTACACATGTGAAGAATGAAATAAAATACCACTGCAAAAATAACTTCAGATACTGGTTTATACCGAAGATAGACATAAAATGCTGGAGTAACTCAGCCGGTCAGGCAGTATCTCTGGAAAACATGGATAGGTGACGTCACTGTTCGGGATCTTCCAACGTCATCTACCCAATTTCTCCAGAGATGCTGCCTGACCCGCTGAGTTACTCCAGCATTTTGTGTGACACTAGTTCTATGTTGTCCCACTTTTGCATCCACTCCCTACACACCAGGGGTAATTTACTGAGGACAATTGACCTACAAAGCTGGGATGTGGAAGAAAACCGGAGCACTCGGAAGAAATCCACGTGGGCACTGGGACAACCCGAGTATGGTAGTCTATTGGTTCCATGCTAAAGAAAAGAATGACCCATATTTATGTGTCTTTCAGAACCTCAGTTTTGGTATCAAGTAAGCACCTCTGAAGTATGTTCACTCTTCCATTATAAGAATGCGGAAAGAACTTTGTAGTGTTAGAAAACTGAGGAGAATGATCAATAAAACTAACAGCTTATTTTATAGAAAGAGTTCAAGCATAAAGTGAAGCTGTAAAGAGCAGAAAGCTTGCCCAAGGTGTTAAACAACTTACTATGTTATTGGCTTTCTAATGCCACCAAATACTGCTCTTGTAATAATTTACAATTTGAATGGATCGCTCAACAAGCACTGGGATCTGTGCCAGCATTTAGTGAAAAATGCATTGTTTTGCTGTCTATTCAGTAATTACATTGAGTTCAACAGCTTAATACCCTGGGGTGCATTAAATATGGTGTTTAGTAGACACATGCTTTGCAAGCTATAAAGTAAAATAAAATGAAGTAAATGAAAGGACACCCAACTGTTTTAAAAGTGATAACAATAATTTAAGCTCTTTGGCAACTTTGATTTAACACTTGTTAAGAGTCTCACATAGGATTCAATGTATATTTCTGCATCACTGTTCCTCAGCATACGAATGAATTTAATTTTACTGGTTGTCAATACCATTTATAAATGCATTTGTAATAACAGTAGAGGTGCAGCTAGTAGAGCTGCTGCCTCACCGCAACAGAGTCCAGGGTTCGATCCTGATCGACCTGTGTGGGTTTCCTCTGGGCGCTCTGGTTTCCACCCACATCCCAAAGACTGCAGGTTAATTGGACTTTGTAAATGAAAAACTTACCCTTAATATATTGGGAGTGGATAAGTAAGTGGGATAACATAGGGCTAGTGTGAATGGACGGGTGAGTAATGGTTGGCGTGGACTCAGTGGACTGAAGGGCCTGTTTCCATGTTATTATATCTTTAAAAATTAAAAAAAATAAAACTATTCACAGTTCTAATGTAGAAACAAGGAACTGCAGATGCTGGTTTACCAAGGAAAGACACAAAATGCTGGAGGAATTCAGCAGGACAGGTAGCGTTCCTGGAGAACATGGATAGGTGATGTTTCGGGTCGGGATCCTTCTTCAGACTCTGAAGAATGTGACCTTAAGCATCACCTATCCATGTACTCCAGGGATGTTGCCTGACCCGCTGAGTTACACCAGCAATTATGTGTCTTTTCACAGTTCTGCTAGTTATCTTATCATCTTGAGGACTAATAATGTTATCTGCCTGGCAGCAAAATTAGCAATTTTCACCAACCATAAAATCAGAATTCTAAGTATATGGAATCTTGCAACAGCCAGTTTTGTTAATAGGATTATTAGGAAATCAGTCATCCATGACAAGATCTGAAATAATTCTCCTTTCACACTTCACAAGCAGCCAACCTGCCACTAATGAATACAAATGAAAAAAGTACCAATGCAGTTGTGGAATGTGCAAAATGTTTCAGTGCAGAATATGCTGAATTTTCATAGACTGGCCATCATCGAGCAACCAATCAAAATTAGAGATCATTTTTGTTGTAGACATGTTCACATTGCAACGGAAATTAGTATTGAGTGACACTAAATATTAACTGTCAAGTCAGGATTGTTTAATCGTCTATTGTATCGGTAACATAACAATGCAATTCTTAAGGACATGTCCCACTTTCCCAAGTTACTCGCCCGCGTTTTCCCCTTGATTCAAACTCGGAGAATTACGGTAATTGCCAGCCATAGGTACTCGTGGCTATTTTGTTTATTTGTGGACATTTTTCAACATGCTGAATAAAGGTCCCGACTTACCTGATGCCCCGAGTACCTATGAAATATCTACGGCCTCCTACGCTCACTACGGGCTTCTACGGACTCGCTACGGACATTCTCCGAGTTTGAATCAAGGGGAAAACTCGGGAGAATTCGTTAGTAACTCGGGAAAGTGGGACAGGCCCTATACCTGTAGCAGCTTAACAGGCCTGAAAAACCAATACACACAGATAAAGATAATAATCGAAATCCAATACATTAATGACTCTGGTACTAATGGAAAAAAATTCAACTGCATAGTACAAGCAAACACATGCAGTCCGTTGTAGTTCATAGTTGAGATTAGTGCCGTGTAATGTTCAAGAGCCTGATAGCTTAACAATGCCATCAAATAAATAATTCATGGAGATGTGAAGGAGATGCAAAGAAAGAATGTTTCTTGCCTCGCTCTGTAATCTTCATCAACTTTCAGCAAAAAGGATTGTGGGACCATGACGTTGTATTCTACTTAATCAATGTGTAATGAATCTCAGCACTCAGGACAAAACCAGTGCATTGTTTTTGAGAAGAAAATACTCCAATTATGACTGTCCTTTATCATCATTATGAAATGTGTGCAAGAATGGTTGGCTCCACTGGGATAGATGCTCCTTTGAGGTCAATGCATGAATGGTACCCATTCAGTTATTGCTCATGGGTAGCCAGTGATGAATTTCAACACTTACTTTCATCCAATGTTTATACTATATTCCAATTAAAAATAAGTTGCATTATTCCTTGTTATTTCAAATACTTGATTATAAGAATAGAATTTTTCCATGTTGCAAGGCTGCTAATTCCAGTTCAAAATTTGATGAGGATAATTGAGGGTGGCACAGTGGCGAAGCGGTAGAGGTGCTGCCTTACAGCACCAGGTACCCGGTTTTGATCCTGACTACGGGTGCTGTCTGTACGGAGTTTGTATTTTCTCACTGTGACCTGCGTGGGTTTTCTCCAGGATCTCCGGTTTCCTCCCACACTCCAAAGACGTACAGGTCTGTAGGCTAATTGGCTTGGTGTAATTATAAATTGTCCCTCATGTGTGTAGGATAGTGTCAGAGTCCGGGCATCACTGGTCGGCTTGGGTTCGGTGGGCCTGTTTCCACGCTGTATCCCTATAACAAAGGCTAAAATAATTAATTACCAATATTTTTGGAGATGATGGAAAGGTGGCCTCTGATGTATCCTTGAAGAGGAAATGGAAAAATGTGGCAGCATTATAGAAGTCGGGATGTTATGTTACAGTTGTACAAGGCATTGGTGAGGCTGCATTTGGAGTATTGTGTGCCCCGGGTGGGGCCAGCAATGGCTGCCTCGCCAACAGTCTAGTCTGTCCCTTTCTTGTCTGTTGTTTTTTAGTATGTGTTCAATGTATGTTTTTCGTGTTTTTTCACGTGTTTTATGTGGGGGATGGAAAACTTTATTTTAATCTCTTACCCCGACAGGGATGCATTTTTTTCCATATCGTATCTCTGACCGCACTGCAGCCTAACATCGTGGAGCTGACAGCCTCTGCTGGAGACCGACTTTGGGAACTCCAACTACGGAAGCCTGCGGACATACCATCGTGGCGCTGCCGATCCCTTTGCCAGGGATTGACCTCTGAGCTCCATCCGCAGGAGCCGGCAGACCTAACGTCATGGAGCTCGCGGCCCCTGGTTAGAGACCGACATCGGGAGCTACAAGCCACAGGAGCTTCGACCGCCCGGGATGCGGGAGCTTCAACTGCCCCGACGCGGGAGCTTCAATCTCCCCGACGCGGGGGCTTTGGCCGCTGACTGTGGGGGCTTCGATCGCCCCGACTGCAGATGGTTCAACTGCCCCGACCGCGGAAGAAAAATGAGGGAAGAAAGTTAAACTTCATTGCCTTCCATCACAGTGAGGAATGTGGGGAATCTGCTGATGTGGATCTTTCATGTTAACTTTCATGTGGTTGTGTGTCTTGTTGCTTTATTTAGTGTGGCTGTATGGTAATACAAATATCACTGTACCTTAATTGGCACACGAGACAATAAAAGACCTTTGAAACCTTTGACGTTTTGGTCACTGCTGTAGGAAGGATGTCATTAAGCTTGAAAGAGTACAGAGAAGATTTACGAGGATACTTCCATATGGAAAGGTTGGACAGGCTCGGACTTTATTGTTTGATGTGCAGGATGCTGAGGAGTAATCTTATAGAGGTGTATACATTTATGTGGGGAATAGATGGGGTGAATGCACAGAGTCTTTTATCCAGAGAAGGGGAATCAAGAACCAGAGGACATAAGTTTAAGGTGAGAGGGGTAGATTTAGTAGGAACCTAAGGAGCATGTTTTCCTCTTAGAGAGTGGTGGGTGAATACCAGTCGAGGGGGGCACGAGAAACGCATTTCAAAGATACTTGGATAGGTACATTGATAAAACAGGTTTTGAGGTATCTAGAACACAGGCAAATGGAAGGAGATAAAATGGGGAATTTTGGTGGGCATGGATACGTTGGACTAAAGGGTGTGGTTCTGTGCTACATGACCCAATAACTATTATATTAATAAATATTAAAATAATGAACCTTCTTCTGACTTCCCCGCACTTAGTCTGTTCTGCCAGCAAGCCAAAAAGGATCACAACAAAACATAACACTAAATCATATCAATTAATTATGCACTTTATTTTACAAAAGACCTATTACTATTCCACAGTCACTCTTTGCATGAAGCTAAAATAATTTGGTCCCTAGATGCACAGCCAACCTATATTTCTCTTTGGAAGATCGATTGCAAATACTGTATTCAACAAAAGAACTACATCATTTAGCGTTTCATTGCCTTGAGATGCAGTAGTTAAATTTTGGGTAATAACTGAGTATGATTTATGAGTGTTACACAAAAAGCTGGAGAAACTCAGCGGGTGCAGCAGCATCTAAGGAGCGAAGGAGATAGGCAACGTTTCGGGTCGAGACCCTTCTTCAGACTGGTCAGGGATCAGGGAAACGAGAGATATAGACGGTGATGTGGAGAGATAAAGAACAATGAATGAAAGATATGCAAAAAAGTATTGATGATAAATGGAACAAGCCATTGTAAGCTGTTTGTGGTGTGAAAATGAGAAGCTAGTGCGACTAGGGTGGGGGAGGGAGATAGAGAGAGAGGGAATGCCAGGGCCCGAGGGCTGAGGGAGAGGTGGGAGGGGGAGGAGACAGCAGGGGTTAACAGAATTGAGAAAATTCAATGTTCAAGCCCAAAGGATGCAGACTCCCCAAGCGGAATATGAGGTGCTGTTCCTCCAACTTGCGGTGTTGCTCACTCTGGCCATGGAGGAGGCCCAGGACCGAGAGGTCGGATACGGAATGGGAGGGGGAGTTGAAGTGCTGAGCGACCGGGAGGTCGGGATTGGTTTTTGCGGACCGAGCGGAGGTGTTCGGCGAAACGATCGCCAAGCCTCCGCTTGGTCTCACCGATATAGATTTATGAGTATTCCCTTTGATAGTTATAATGTAGTTGTAAAAAAGAAATAAAAAAATTCAAAGACCATGAACAGAGGAAAGTTTTAATGTTTTATGTCAGTGAAGTTCTTTGCCAGCAGTTATTTTTATGGTCGCAAAATACAAAGACTACATGTTCCCGAAAGTCAAATCTTTTTCTACAAATCTCAACATTCTTAAGCACATTTAAAATTCTGCGTAAATATTTCCAGTGATAATGTTGGCAAAATGTCACTATCTAAGGTTCAAGAGAATCCATTCTAAATTGTTATAATGCTTAAGAGTAGTTATTGATGATAATTGAATGCATTGTTAATATTGGCAAGATTTCTCACGTGGGCGGATCTGGAAACAATGGATCTCTCTTTTACATGTCATAAAATCTGAAAGTACTTCCAAGAGGTTTGAAACTTAAATTGGCTACATCTGCATACACTGGGATTACCTGTTACATTGTAATTATTATTATCTATTGCCATTGCCACAGCATTTGAATTTGATATGCTTTTCCGTTTAACTAACGTATTGATCCTTGCATGAAGGGGATGATTACCTCAAATGATTTATCAAATTAACTTGTGAAATCATTGTCCATACTGTGTTAAGAATTAATCCAGAATATGTCGCAAGACTTTGGTCCACATCGTATTTATTTATATACTCTGGTTATATTTACTGTCCATTTAATGTCAAATGGTAAACATCATTCAAGTGTTTAGACTGCTTCCCTTCAGTTATATTGTAATTACAGATTATAGTTTAGTTTAGAGATAGATAAACAGGCCCTTCGGCCCACCGAGTCCACACAGACCATCGATCACCCGTTCACACAATTCCTAGGTTATCCCCTGCAAATCCACAAGTCTTGTGGGAGAAAACCAGAGCACCCAGAGTAAACCCACGTGGTCGCATGGAGAATGAACAATCTCCGCACAGACCGCGCCCGTGGTCAGGATTGATCCCGATTCTCTGACGCCGTGAGGAAGCAGCTCAGCATCTGTGCCACTGTGAAATCCTCTGCAGACTAATAAATGTAATTGTAATTATCACCTCTGAATTTAAAATATTTATGAAATTGTTAATCGGGTGGCGCAGTGGCACTGCTGATAGTGCTGCTGCCTCACACCCAGAGTCGCGGCTTTGGTCCGGACTTAGGGTGCTGTCTGTGCCGAGTTTGCGTGTTCTTCCAGTGACTGCGTAGATTTCCTTTGGGTACTCCGGTTTCCTCCCACATCTCAAAGACGTGCGGGTTACAGGTTAATGGGCCTCTGTAAATTGCCTCAAATGTGAAGGAGATCAAAGAGAAAGTGGGATTATATAGAACTAGTGTGAAGAACTGATCAATGGTCGGCATGGACTCAGTGGGCCAAAGGGTCTGCTTTCATGCTGTATCTCTAAAACTAAAACTAAAAACGAAGCTGAGGTGAATGCTTTAAGGGCCTGTCCCAATTGGACAACCCAATCCACGAGTTTAGAAGACTCTAGATGAGTTGAAAAAAATGTCAAGGTCGTGTTGACTCGCCAAAGTAAAAGACCTCCTACGACAATGTCTACGACCTTCTGTGACTATGTCTACGACCTCCTACGACCTCAGTCTTCCACAACTAAGGCCAACTATGACTAGCTGTGAGTGGAAATGATCACATGATAAAATGATGTCATGTTTGCATTTTTTTTCTTGGGCCAGTTACTGACATACGACTACCTACGATTACCTACGACTACCATCACGACCTACTACGACCTACCTACGAGTAAAAAGTATCAATTTTTTCCATGCTTTTACTCGTGGACATTTTTTATCAGGCTGTAAAAAACGCCGTGACCTACTTGAGGCCACGAGTACGTGGAGACCACTCACGAGCACGAGGAAGAGTCACGAAGACCTCCTACGACCTCGTGGCGACCATGCTGCGAGTATGGGTCTTGGGCAACTCGGCAGAGGTCGCCAATTAGGTCGTGAAAGTGGAACAGGGGCTTTAATCTTGAATCATTTTCTGATTCTTGAACATCAGAACTCCTAGTGCTGTAAATCCAAATTTAAACCACTTTTAGCAATGGAGGCAGTTTAGAGCCAGATGTGACATATTTTCCTCACTGTGGTAATTCTCCCCCATGAAGCTGGAGCGTAACGGAGAAGGTACAACGACACATGAATCACCCAGTCTTGTCAGCAGCATTGTATAAGATGCCAAGTTAACCAAAGTGCTACTTTGGAGATGTCTCAGTGATCACAGCTGTGGCAATCAAAACATAATTATTTTTGTTACCTCTCCTGGTACTTTGGGCAAATTGCAATGGTGATTCTTGATTGATCACCATTTGCATTCAGCAGATGACTAAAACAGTGCTCCAGGGTGCTGAGAGGTTAATTAATTTGTTTATCTATGAGGCCAAACAGTTGGTAAAATGGTATGTCAAAGCAGGACATCTCAAGGCAGTGATTGTAGAGTGCAGCTCCAGTGAAGTGGATCGCACAGAACTTGTCAGGAAAGCAGAGGAGAGCGTGCTCAATTAGAAAGGGAAAGCAATGATGTACCCTCACAGTCCCACCACGACCCTGTGATATCAAGTTCCGAGGCCAATGTCAGAAGATAATTTTCGGGCAAAAGCATCCGTGCTCCCACTTGCATATACACAATAGACAATAGGTGCAGGAGTAGGGCATTCGGCCCTTCGAGCCAGCACCGCAATTCAATGTGATCATGGCTGATCATCCCCAATCAGTACCCCGTTCCTGCCTTCTCCCCATATCCCAAGAGCCTTATCTAGCTCTCTCTTGAAAGTATCCAGAGAAACGGCCTCCACCGCCCTCTGAGGCAGAGAATTCTACAGACTCACAACACTCTGTGTGTGAGAATGTGTTTCCTCATCTCCGTTCTAAATACCTCTTATTCTTAAACTGTGGCCCCTGGTTCTGGACTCCCCCAACTTCGGGAACATGTTTCCTGCCTCCAGCATGTAACACCCATAATAATCTTACATGTTTTAATAAGATCCTCTCTCATCCTTCTAAATTCCAGTGTGTACAAGCCCAGCTACTCCATTCTCTCAGCATATGACAGTCCCACCATCCCAGGAATTAACCTTGTAAACCTACGCTGCACTTCCCCAATAGCAAGAATGTCCTTCCTCAAATTACGGGACCAAAACTGTACACAATACTCCAGGCGTGGTCTTACTAGGGCCCCGTACAACTGCGGTAGGACCTCTTTGCTCCTATACTCAACTCCTCTTGTTATGAAGGCCAACATGCCATTCGCTTTCTTTACTGCCTGCTGTACCTGCATGCTTACTTTCATTGACTGATGAACAAGGACCCCAGATCCCGTTGTACTCCCCCTTTGACATCCATAATAATGGTGGCCAAGAAGAGTAAGTTGACATGCCTCAACGACTACCAACAGATGGCTCATCCATTCTTGTGATTAAATGCTTTGAGAGGTTGGTAAATCAACTCCTGCCTCAGTAATGACCTAACCCTACTTCAAGTCACTGCTGCCACAACAGATCATCAATGGATGAGATGATGCTGGCACTCTGTACCTAAGGTGGACCACTTGGACAACAGCATTATGTCGGGCTGTTGTCAATATCGAGACACTGGATTGAACATCAACTATACCTTGATGTTCCAGCATCCCTTCTAGATTCATGATCAAACTTGGGGAACTAAAGGTCTCGACCCAAAACGCCACTTATTCCTTTTCTCCAGAGATGCTGCCTGTCCAGCTGAGTTGCTCCAGCATGTTGTGTCTATCGTGTGTAGGTCTCTGTTCTTCCCTATGCTACTGAATCCTCTACTTCCTCAATCAATTGGCAACAATATCTCCTCCTCGCTCACCATCTACATTGAAGCACCCCAGGGCTACGAGCTGGGTTCCCTGCTCTACTCTCTATGTATACATGATTGTGTAGCCAGGTATCTGTGAATTTCTGAACCAGGCTATGATTCTTCATTAACTCCCAAGTTTTACCACTGTTGTTGGCCGAATAATGGGTAATCGCGAGTCAGAGTTCAGGAGAAAAATCGACTCTCCAATTGAGTGGTGCCAGAACAACAATCTTCCTCTCAATATTGGCAAGCCAAAGGTGCTGATTATTGACTTAAGAAGGAAAGCCTAGGAACTACACGCTTTTCTTCAATGGCGTGACGTCGGAGGAGAGCGTCGACAGCTTCATATTTCTGGGCGCATAGAATTATAATGATCTGTCCTGGTCCCAGCACATCACACAATCACAATGACCCTACTTCCTCAGCGCTTTGAGGAGACTTGGCATGTTGACACACAAGTGTATCGGCGGAGAGCGCACTGACTAGTTGAATCATGGCTTGCTTCGGAAATTTGGGCAGACAAGAATGACGTAGGCTGCAGAAAGTGGTGGACGTTGGAAAAAAACCTCCCCACTATCGAAGTGATCTATGTAAGGCAGTGCCTTAAGAAGGCAGCTGATGTTACGTGCCTTCTTGAGGCCACGCTTCATATACAGGGACGTAGATAGTGGCAATATCCCACAGGATCCTGGCCATGCTCTCTCTGCTCACTGTTACCATCGGGAAGAATGTACAGGAGCCGGTGAACTGCTACCTACAGGTTCAGGAGCAGCTTCTTCCCTTCAACCATTATGAACCACCCTGCATGACCCAACCTCAACCAACTCAACTGATCCACTGCATAAAGTTATTTGCGTTACTACGGTTGCTCTATGTACTGTGGTTTTTGCACAATCATGACTTAGTTTCCTCAAAACAACTGATCATTTATTATATATTTGTTACCGTTTAGTTTAGTTTCGAGATACAGCGCGGGTCCTTGCCAACTACACTAACACTATCCTATACACTAGGGACCATTTACAATCTTTACTCAAGTCAATCAATCTACAAACCTGTACAGCTTTGGAGTGTGGGAGAAAACCGGAGTACCTGGGGAAAACCCCACGCAGTCATGGAGAGAACGTACAAACTCCATACAGGCAGCACCCATAGTCAGGATCGAACCTGAATCTGGAGTTGTAAGGCAGCAACCCTACCGCTGCATGCATTGTCTTTGCATCTAATGTGCATGCAAAGCAGCAGCAAGTAAGAAATTAATTGTTCCGGTTCATATCAAATGCATTTGATAGATAAGCACTCTTGTGCACTTGTGTCTCTTGCGTGATGAGCCACATCCGTAAAAGAAGCACTGCTAGTCAACCTTGCACTTTCTGCTAAGGTTCTTTATGCAACTGACATTCTGACTTGGAAGTTGAAATTACTTTTCCTTTTAGAGCTTAAGTTGTTAACCCCTGTCTCACTGTGCGAGTTGGCCCACGAGTGACCCCGAGTTTTCACTCGTGGTGATCACGTAGCGGGAACGTCGGAACTCGCACGAGCAACTTATCGACTCGTGGCGCTAACGGCAGGTACTCGGGAAACTTGTTAACTCGTGAAAAAAAATCAAACATGTTTGATTTTTTCCACGAGTCAAATTAACTGTTCAAGTGTAAAATGGAAACATTTTAACTCGTTGCAATAACGTAGTGGCCCCGTGCGTTTATCTTAGTGTCTCGTGAGTGTACCGTGGGAACTTTAATAATCTGTTCTTTTGCTCGTAAGACTGAACCAAAGATAGACACAAAATGCTGGAGTTTATAACTCAGCGGACCAGGCAGCATCTCTGGAGAGAAGGAATAGAGTCGAGACTCTTCTTCAGACTTTCCTTCGCTCCAGAGATGCAGCCTGTCCCGCAGAGTTACTCCAGCATTTCGTGTCTATCTTCGGCCTTTCTGCCACTTGTCCCCGTGGCTTCACTCTGTCTCAATGAACGGCTTAAAGACCTGCCGTAGGGGCAAGTCTGGGGTGGTGGGTGGGATGTGTCCACGTGTGATGGTCCATCCACCCCCCCGGGGCCGAGAGTGTGGGATTGGGAAGGAACTGCAGATGCTGGTTCACACCGGAGATAGACACACACAATGCTGGAGTAACTCGGCGGGACAGGCTGCATCTCTGGAGCGAAGGAATGGGTGGCATTTCGGGTAAGTCTGAAGAAGGGTCTCGACTCTATTCCTTCTCTCCAGAGATGCTGCCATGTCCCGCTGAGTTGTGTGTGTGTGTGTGTGTCTCTCTCCTCTCTGTCTATCTGTGTGTATCTGTGTGTGTGTCGCTGTCGGGTCCCGGTGGCCGCTCAAAGTCACCCGAGCTGCTTGATTCCTCTGAAGTGGTGTCCAGCTGCTGTCTGTGTGTATCTCTGTGTGTGTGTGTGTGTGTGTGTGTGTGTGTGTGTGTGTGTGTGTGTGTGTCTCTCTCTCCCTCTCTGTCTATCTCTGTGTGTGTGTGTGTGTGTGTGTGTACTGTCGGGTCCTGGCGGCCGCTCAGTCACCCGCGCTGCTTAATTCCTCTGAAGTGGTGTCCAGCTGCTGTCTGTGTGTATCTCTCTCTCTCTCTCTCTGTGTGTGTGTGTGTGTGTGTGTGTGTGTGTGTGTGTGTGTGTCTCTCTCTCTCCCTCTCTGTCTATCTCTGTGTGTGTGTGTGTGTGTGTGTGTACTGTCGGGTCCTGGCGGCCGCTCAGTCACCCGCGCTGCTTAATTCCTCTGAAGTGGTGTCCAGCTGCTGTCTGTGTGTATCTCTCTCTCTCTGTGTGTGTGTGTGTGTGTGTGTGTGTGTGTGTGTGTGTGTGTGTGTCTCTCTCTCTCTCCCTCTCTGTCTATCTGTGTGTGTGTGTGTGTGTGTGTGTACTGTCGGGTCCTGGCGGCCGCTCAGTCACCGCGCTGCTTAATTCCTCTGAAGTGGTGTCCAGCTGCTGTCTGTGTGTATCTCTCTCTCTCTCTGTGTGTGTGTGTGTGTGTGTGTGTGTGTGTGTCTCTCTCTCTCCCTCTCTGTCTATCTGTGTGTGTGTGTGTGTGTGTGTGTACTGTCGGGTCCTGGCGGCCGCTCAGTCACCCGCGCTGCTTAATTCCTCTGAAGTGGTGTCCAGCTGCTGTCTGTGTGTATCTCTCTCTCTGTGTGTGTGTGTGTGTGTGTGTGTGTGTGTCTGCTGTCGGGTCCCAACGGCCGCTCAATGTCAGTCACCCGGGCTGCTTCCTTTTTTAAAATTATTTAAAATAGAGATCCATTGCAAAAAAGTATTTAAAAACATAAAAAAACAAGAAATGCTTGGTAGAATGCGCATTTTCCCATTGTAGGTCATATCAATAGATGCGGACGCGCTGAAATAACTCAAAACCACAGGATGGAGATGTATTTTAACATTGTTGCTTTATTAAACCATACTTCATTCACGGTTGGCTCAAGAGTAACGGAGAGGAACTTGCTAAACTCGGGAGAGGAACTTGCTAACTCGGGAGAGGAACTTGCAACATCGCAGCAATTACATACCCGTGGGAACTCGGCCACACACTTGATCATACACTTGCAGTCTCGTGGGCAGCCACGAGTCTATTCACTCGGGGTACCTCGTGGGTCAACTCGCACAGTGAGACAGGGGCATTAGTTGTTCTCCACTATCCACTATCATACCTCAGTTTGGAAATGTTTTTATCAAAATTGAGATAGATGGATTTTTGTTAAAGTCATTAAATAATGGTGTTCTGATGCAGTGAAGTAAACCATATTTTCATTAGATGGTGAAATCTACTGAACATATTTTTTTACTGTTAATAATTTCACTTAAATAAATCAATGTCAGCCGGACAATGTCTGAGAAGAAATTAGAGTTAAGAGTCAAGTGTTTACTTGTCATTTGAACCGATAACGGAACAATTAAATTCTTACTTAAACAGCGTAGCTGGCAACACAATACACACAGATAATAATTTTTACAATTAATTAATAATTGTTATTCTGGCATGCCCTCTCTCTCTATCCCTCCCCACCCAAGTCACACCAGCTTCTCATTTTCACCCTACAAACAGCTAACATTGGCCTGTTTCCTTTATCATCGTTACTTTTTTGCATATCTTTCATTCATTGTTCTTTATCTCTCCACATCACCATCTCTATATCTCGATTCCCTTATCCATAATCAGTCTGAAGAAGGGTCAGGACCCAAAACGCCACTCATTCCTTCTCTCCAGAAATGCTGCCAGTCCCGCTGGGTTACTCCAGCTTTTTATGTTTATCTTCGGTTTAAACCAGCATCTGCGGTTCCTAGTGTAAGAAAGAACCGCAGATGCTGGTAAATTCGAAGGTAGACACAAAATGCTGGTGTAACTCAGCGGGACAGGCTGCATCTCTGGAGAGAAGGAATTGGCGACATTTCGGGTCGAGACCCATCTTCAGTCTTCAGTCTGAAGAAGGGTCTCGACCTGAAACATCACCAATTCCTTCCCTGCAGAGATGCTGCCTGGCCCGCTGTGTTAGCCCAGCATTTTGTGTCTATCTGCAGTTCCTTCTTGCTCATATCTTCACAAGTTTGGGTCCCCTCAGCACTCAACCAGCCAAGGTTTGTTAACATTTAAAGCCCAGAGATAATCCAATCTTCAGGAGTTCCACTCAGGCCTGTATAAACTTATTTTCTGTTAATGTACACATACATTATTGCAATGATCTATCTTCCTACGCAGAAGGGACGATAAGGGATTTGTATTTTGCAACTGAAGGACTGAGTTGTGGGAGTCATTAAACAAAATGGGCTGTAGAAATGAAAAGTTATGTTGTATTAAAACAACTTTAATTAACAACGTGCGTAGTTTCCCTAAAATAACACATTTATGAAAGACCAGAAAATATAGCACACAACAAGTTTGCCTAATCTTTGCAGACAGGTCTGGATCAATGGACAGATGGATATCCAAAAATCCAATATCAAAATGAATTATCGAAAATCTTTGCATGTTAATATCTGTTCATCGAACCGTGTGCATCAGGCATGTAGTTCGATTCTTGCTGTCACTGTCATGTGTGCTGCTCTGATATTTTGCTACCAGCTCATGGAGCATTGAACAGGAGTCGAATGTTTTTTCTCTGTTATCTAAATTGAATCTACAGAGTGTTGGTCGGCAGTTTTAGATTCATTTTCTTACGAATATAGTGCCTCAGATGTGTCGTCAGAAAAAATAGGACATAAAAAGCAGTGGTTATCTGCAACATTCACGTATTGCCCAGAGTAGGGGAATCGAGGACCAGATTTAATAGGAATCCGAGGGGTAACTTTTTCACACAAAGGGTGGTGGGTGTATGGAACAAGCTGCCAGAGGAGGTAGTTAAGGCTGGGATTATCTTATCGTTTAAGAAATAGTTAGACAGGTACATGGATATGGACCAAGCGCAGGCAAGTGGGACTAGTGTAGCTGGGACATTGTTGGCTGGTGTGGGCAAGTTGGGCCAAAGGGCCTGTTTCCACACTGTATCATTCTATGACTATATAACTTCAATTAAGAATGCTTCTGAGTTGGCATCGGGATAGATCAATCAATTTTGCTCGACACATTAAAAATATGTGTAAATTCATTCAGTGGTAGTTTTATAGACTATCATTTCACTTTTGTGCGTAAGGCAGCTCATCAAGATATCCATGATGACTTCAGTCACATTTCATAACTATGATAGTGTATGCAGCTGGTTGTAACTGTTTGCTTGCTTTCATTTTTTGCTGGAGTGTGCATCCAAGGATTGCCGCAGCATATCAAATAGGAAATAGAAGGTGAGCAAATACATACTGAACACTTGCATCCCAGTGTTGGTCCTGATAAACCTTGAGTTGACAACCCTATTGAGAATTGCACAGGGACATGGAATATATGAATGTTTCCCTTCATTGCAATTGGTAAATGTTGTTGAAGCAGTAGAAACGAGGAACTGTAGATCCTGGTTTACAAAATAAAGATACAGAGCGCTGGAGTATACCAGTGGTTTAGGCCGCAACTCCAGAGAACATCGATAGGTGAAGGGTCTCGACCCGAAACGTCACCTATCTCCTTCGCTCCTTAGATGCTGCTGCACCCGCTGAGTTTCTCCAGCTTTTTGTGTACCCATCGATAGGTGACGTTTTGGGTCGTGACTCTTCTTCAGACTTCTTGACAGCTCTATTTTCAAGCAGGACAATATTCAAAAACCTCAGGTGGATGATGATGGTTTTGCCATTGAACAGGACAAGTTATCACATGGTGGAACTGCAGTGTTCTGTTTCAGCAACCTGGTTCAAGTGTATGAACCAATGTATCAAATTATTTTCAAGATCTTGACACCGCCTGCTGATATTGCCCTCTGAGTACATTTTAAAGAAATAATCTAATTTCTTCCTGCTTTATGATATGTTTTCCTGTATTCAACCTGTCGTTTTCAATGCATAAACTAATTGCATGCTTCGTCCAGCAAAGTTGCCAGAAGGCATTTGACCCTTTTATGAGCAATATGATCAAGGGAATGTTTTATTTAAATATATTTTTCATATGGCATGCATATTGCTGATGCAGCCGGTATTATTGCCTACCTGGTTAAGAGCCAACCGCCTTACCGAGACTGAAGAAGGGGCCTGACACAAAACATCACATACCCATGTTCTTCAGGGACTTTTGTGTGGTTTAGTTTAGTTTAGAAATACAGCGCGGAACAGGCCGTTTGACCCACCGAGTCCACGCCAACCAGCGACCCCGCATGCCAGGACTATCTCACACACCAGAGACAATTTACAATTACACACGTCAATGAACTTACAAACCTATAGCTCTTTGGAATGTGGGAGGAAATCAGAACACCCGCGAAACCCAGGCGGACATATCTATTCCCCACACACAGGGAGCAATTTGCAGAGGCCAATTAACGTACATCTTTGGGATGGGGAGGAAACCAGAACACCTGGATGAAACCCACATGGTTACTGGGAGAATGCTGAGATGGGCAAGGGGTTGGGCCACTGGCAAAGGTAATCATCCTGGGTGGTGTGAGTGCGTCAGAGTGCAGCGTCTGTTGAGATTGACGTTTAGATGTGGGTGGAGTGGAGTCTTCAGGAAGGATCGGGACCTGCATTTGTGGAATAAATGATTCCTACCACACTGCTCCAGAGGGAAGGCTGTGCAGGAAATAACATTGTTCTCTGTGTCACTGGCATGGAAATAGATTTGTGTCTTTTTTAATTCATTTTCCAGGATGTGGGTACTGCCGAAAGGCTAGAATTTATTGTCATCCCCAATTGCTCTTGAAGGTTGTGTTGAGCCACTTTCTTGGGCTACAGTGGTCCACCTGGTTAAAATACATCCACATTACTGTTGCAAAGGGAGTTTCTGGATTTAGCCCCAGCTATGAAGAGGGAAGAGTTATATAGTTTCAAGTCAGGATTGTGTGTCACCTGGAAGGGAATCTGAGGGGATGCTTCATCTATGCACCTGTTCGTTGTCTTTCTTGGTGGTAGAACTCACAGATTCGGGGGGTGCTGAGCAATTGGGCTTGGTGAATTTTAGTAAATAGTGTTGGCTGGTTGTTGGCTGCAACCTTCTCCCCATTGATGAACTGTACACTGCAAGGGCCAGGAAGCGAGCGGGTAAGATCATCTCTGTCCCCTCTCACCCTGGCCACAAACTCTTTGAATCACTTCCCTCGGGAAGGCGACTCCGGACGGTCAAAGCCGCCACAGCCAGACATAAAAACAGCTTTTTTTCCACAAGCAGTAGCTCAATAACTTACTCATTAACCAAATGTCTGTAGCCTCCTTTTGCTCTGGTATTTTATTTCATTCACATGTTTAAACTATAATATTTTATTCTTAATGTTTTAATGTTTTATGTTTTAATCTTAATTGTTCAATCTTAGTTGTGTTGTTACTTGCGAGTGGAGCACCAAGGCAAATTCCTTGTATGTGTACATACTTGGTCAATAAACTTATTAATTCATTCAAATAATATACACGGTTTCTACTGTACACCGGTGACAGGAGAATAAAGGTTGAGGGTGCTGAGGAATACCAATCAAGCATGTTGCTTTCCGCCAAATGTTTTTTTAGTTTAGAGATATGGCGCGGAAACAGGCTCTTCATCCCACCAAGTCCGTGCCGACCAGCGATCCCCGCACACTTACACCATCCTACACACACTGGGGGTGATTTACAATTTTACCAAGCCAATTAACCTACAGACCTGTAGGTATTTGGAGGAAACCAGAGATCCCAGAGAAAACCCACGTAAGTCACGGGGAGAGCGTACAAACGCCACACAGATATTACCCATAGTGAGGGTTGAACCCGGGTCTCTGGCGCTGTAAGACAGCCACTCTACCACTGCGCCACCGTACTGCCCTAATATTATTCTTGTTTGTGTAAGCATGTGGAAGAATTATGTTGAGCTGGTTGCGAGATATCGGAATCACACTAACAAGTGGAGAGTATTGACGTGGGTAAGAAGTCCTCAATTTTGCCTCTTAGATTGCGGAAAGGTTTTGCGGTGCAGGTGGTAAGTCCCACACTGTGATGGTTCCGTTGAGTTTATGGTTGATGGTGATGTACGTGAAACCTATGCAGGAAACGGTCCAGACAAATTTATGGAGAGCCAGAAATAGCCCAGAAATGGATATTATTATATTTCAGTCTGGTAAAAATCCATTTTCAATTACGCTATACTGGGGAAGAAAAGCATCGTGAAATTGTGTGTGTCCTTCAACATCTAACAAGTTGGATTTTTGATCTCGCCCTATTTTCTTTCAAGAAGAATTCTGAAGCAGAGGAAGATTTCTTCAAAGCAAGGTCAAGGGCCAAATTGTCCGTGACCAATTATTCATTCACTTGAAATAAATTACAAGACTACTGGAGATAATAAGCAATTAAATCTCTCTCAGCATTTATTATTAGTAAAGATACAATGTGGAAACAGGCACTTCAGCTCACCGAATCCACGCTGACCAATGGTACATTAGTTCTACTTTACACATTCGGGACACTTTGCAGCAGGGGCGGAAATCGCTACCAAAACATGGACACAATTTCCTGGCGCCACTCGCCAATACGCACACACAAGCGCAAGGCTTCGGAGGCTTCGGCCATGGGCCCTGATGACGGTAACATCGTGAGCTGATCTGGTTGTGGACGCGGCTTAAAATCTGCCGGTGGGGGCTTCAACATCGGGAGCCTTAATGCAGCAGTTTGGTTTTCAGCCGCGCCAGGCGATGAAAGGCCCCACGAACAGGCCGATTCAAGCTCCGCTCTATGATCTTTGCTCCACCAGGCCATCTCCCTCCTCCAATCACCGTGCTCTATCCTCAGTCATACCCCCCAACTTCTGCCTCTGAGTGACACCTCCCTCCTCCAATCCTCGCACTGAATCATCATGTCTCGTTCCCCCCCCCCCCACTGCCTGATGACCAACGTCTCTCTCGTCCAATCGGCGCCCTTGACCATCAGTCCCACCCCCACTGTCTCGCAGAAAGCGGAGATTTTTAATAGATTTTTTTATCACCGAATTTCAAAATCCGGATTACAAAACATGGGGGGGATTGTTCCCCACCTCTCGAAACATGGGGGGAGGGTGTGTCCTGCCACCCCACTCCACCCCCCGGATTTCCGCCCATGCTTTGCAGCAACTAATTAATCTACAAACCTGCACATCTTTGAAATTTTGGAGGAATCCGGATCACCCGGAAAATTCCAACACAGTTACAGAGGGAACATACGAACTCCATAAAGACAGCACCTGTAGTCAGGACTGAACCCAGGTCTGATGCGATAAGGCAGCAACTCCAGCACCTCGCCACTGTTCCACCCATTTTGCCCAAGCCTTCTTGTTGCTGGAGCAACCCAGAAATCAAGCACACTGCCATAGCCTGTCTCAAATGGTTCACTCCACATTAAATGCAATATCTTGGGAATTTACTTCAATAATTACAATATAAGTTAATTTCCCATGCCATCCCAAATTGGCTAGTATGAAGAGTAAACACGGCAGCTAAAATATAAAAACAAGGATCTGCAGATGCTGGTTTACACGGTAGGACACAAAATGCTGGAGTAACTCAGCGGGTCAAGCAGCATCTCAAGAGAACATGGATAGGTGATATTTCAGTTTGATTCTGAAGAAGGGTACCAATGCAAAACGTCACCTATTTATGTTCTCCATCTTCTGAACTCTGCATAGCAACAAAAAAATAATTCACGCTCTGAAATCTTACATATTTAGTTTCATTGAGATGCAGGAATACACCTTTGTGAACCAGCATGAAATTCTTTGAACTGGAAGTAGCATCAAAAGTACGGTGATGGTTTGGGGATTATTGAATTTGTCTGAGGGTATGTATTCTCTAAACTGTCAGTGCCTGCTCTCATAATTGGGACATCTAACCTTAATTAGATGTTCTCGTTGGATGTTTAATAGCACAAAGACAGCTTGATGTTATTAAAAAATACAGATTACACCTCATAACAATAACAAGGCCTGATAGAAAGAAGGGATTTGGAATCTGGGAAACTACTTGTGTACAGCATGAAATCCCTCTTGCAATTTTTATCTGGCTATCTTTCTTTATATTAATGTATAATTTGAAACCTTGGTTGCTGAGAGGTCCTGTAGCGTATTTTGATAATATTTTCCCAATTCCATTTCAAGTTTCATAAAACAGACTATTTTTATGCACCTGTCAAAAATCCAATAAGAGGAATATATGTCTTTAATAAACTTGTGCTATTCACTGTTGCAATGAGATTTCCGAGTAAACAAAGTATTTAACAGTGTGGCTGAGATCCCCAATGATCAAAGATAAATTAACTTCTCTGAGTCGTACAGAGTGAAGATAGCTGTCATTCTGCAATGTCAACAATCAGGAAACCATCGCCTTATTTCGGATATTACTGCCAATATATAAAGAATTATCTTATTTCCAGAAAGTATATTCATAAAGTAGCTTATGAAATCGAATTGCACTGCCAGTCTCCAGTCAAGTCTTTGCCAACATGAACACATTGTAGATGGTGACCACATGGGTGAAATAGTGGTTAGAGTCATAGAGTCATAGATACATTGTGGAAACAGGCCCTTCGACCCAACTTTTCCACACCGGGCAACAGGTCCCAGCTATACTAGTCCCACCTTCCTGCGCTTAGTCCATATCCCCCCAAACCTGTCCTATCCATGTACCTGTCTAACTGTTTCTTAAATGTTGGGATAGTCCCGGCCTCAACTACCTCCTCTGGCAGCTTGTTCCATACACCACCACCCTTTGAGTGAAAAAGCTACCCCTCAGATTCCAATTAAATATTTTCCCCTTCATCTTGAACCTAAGTCAGAGCTCTGTCCTCGATTCCCCAACTCTGGGCAAGAGATTCTGTGCATCTACCCGATCTATTCCTCTCATGATGTTGTACACCTCTATAAGATCACCCCTCATCCTCCTACGCTCCAAGGAATAGAGACCCAGACTACTCAACCTCTTTCTATAGCTCACACCATCTAGTTCTGGCAACATCCTCGTAAATCTTTTCTGAACCCTTTCAAGCTTGGTGAGTTCCCTGGTGGTCCTCCCACATACCTATTTCCACACTTAAAACTATGTCAAAGCATTTAGAGGATAAAATAGACTGCAACTGAACAGGATATAAATGGAAAAACCATCATAAAGCATTCCAGTTCATAAATATAATATTGCACCAAACAATTTTTCATCAATTGTTTCATACAATGCACATCAAGTATAACATTTCTCCTTAAAATGGCAATCGATGGTCTTCCTGGTAAGAGTCCATAAATAAAAGTAGAACGGACACAAAAAGCTGGAATAACTCAGCGGGACAGGCAGCGAGCGGGTAAGATCATCTCTGACCCCTCTCACCCTGGCCACAAACTCTTTGAAGCACTTCCCTCTGAAAGGCGACTCCGGACTGTCAAAGTTGCCACAGCCAAGCATAAAAACAGCTTTTCTTCTACGAGCAGTAGCTCTACTCAATAACCAAAAGTCTGCAGCCTCCTTTTGCTCTGGTATTTTATTTCATTCACATGTTTAAACTATAATGTTTTATTCTTAATGTTTTAATATTTTATCTTTTATTCTTAATGGTTTACTGAATGTCGTGTTGTTCCTTGCGAGCGGAGCACCAAGGTAAATTCCTTGTATGTGTTCATACTTAGCCAATAAACTTATTAATGATTAATTATTCATTATTATCCCTGGAGAGAAGGAATGGGTGACGTTTCGGGTGGAGACCTTTCAGACTCTTACCAGGAATACCATCGATAGCCAATTTAAGGAATGGTGTTGTACATGACGTACATTGCATGAAACAATTGATGACATTTGGTTTGGTGCAATATTATATTTATGAACTGGAATTCTTTATAATGTTTTTTCTGTTTATTCAGAAGAAGGGGTCTCGACCCGAAACGTCACCCATTCCTTCTCTCCAGGGATGCTGCCAGTCCCGCTGAGTTACTCCAACATTTTGAGTCTATCTTCGATTTTAATTAGCATCTGCAGTTCTTTCGTACACAAAGTACAACGGACTGCAGGATCACCTGGGAAATATTCATGTTCTCAATGCATTAAAAAACCTACTTGTTATTATTATTAATGGTATCCCCATTATATAATGTCATTACATATTCTGCACTCTGCACAACTACTCACTTGGACTTACGATCAAGGAATTTCTGAAGTCGTTGTCAAATTATACAAGGAAGCTGGAGTTACTCAGCGGGACAGGCAGCACCTCTGGAGAGAAGGAATGGGTGATGTTTCGGGTCGAGGCCCTGCTTCAGATTAACCCCTCGGTTTAATCTAGCATCTGCGGTTCCTTCCTTTCACACAAGGAAGCAGTTCATCAAATGATTACCCTGATCTACAAATGCTGGATTACAGACTTTATGTTTATATAACGATCAATAGTCAGTGTGTTCAGTAAATTTGATTTTGAAAAGAGAATCCCCGGGAATTTGATGGACAGCGAGTAAAAAGGTTGTTCTTTTGCCTCTGGGAGCTAAGCATGAAACTAGTTCTAACGAAGAAACTAAAACGAAAAATTGTTCTTTTTTTCCACTGGTCTGCTAATAATGTTTTGTGGAAAATGATCTCAAAACAGCTCTTGGCCACGTGCTCAAAACCATATCGAGTGATCCGTTAATTGACAATGTCACCCAGCGAGGTCAGTGAGGCAATTTGGGATGTGATTTTTAATGGCTGCAGGAATATCTATTGTTCACGGAAAGCTGTCACAGTCAGCCAGACTTGAGCGAACGCCTGACCTTTTGCTGCTTCTGTAAAATGAGAGCTCACCATTGTGAGTATTCGCAGCACGTCTATCCTGTGAAACGTTTCACCGTGATGGTCTGGCTCTCAATCACAAGAGGGATTCTTCCTGCACCTTCAAAATTAGTGCCTAGTTTTAGCAATGAGCAAACACAGTTGTTGCAATGGCTCTATGGGTGGAACTGGGAGAACATGGGACACCGACCTCGGAATGTGGGAAATTTGGGAACGTGGAATCCTGCTGAATTTGATTCTTACTGAGTACTTATTCAAATAATTCTCATTATTTGAATAAAAAAGAAAGGTGTGATGGTGCTGGAGAGGACAGAGAAGAGATTCACATAGATGTTGCCCACATTTTAAATTCAGACAGCATCCAACTCCATGGTGGAAGGGTCTCATTCCGAAACGTCACTTATTCCTTTTCTCCAGAGATGCTACCTGACCTGCTGATTTACTCCAGCAGTCTGTCTATCTTCGGTGTAAACCAGCATCTGCAGTTCCTTCCTTGGCATATGATATGCTTGCTTTCATACAGTAGGGCAGGTAATTGAGGCTAAGAGTCAGGAAGCCATGATGAACCTTTATATGACCTTGGTTCGGCTGCATTTGGAGTAGTGCGTGCAGTTTTGGTCACCTTGTTGCCAAAGGAATGATGTAGAGGCTTTGGAAATGATGCACAGGAGTTTTACCAGAGTAGTTAGCAAGTTTAGCTTTAGTTAGCTTAGCTAAATTCAAACTTAGCAAGTTTACTGATGATACAAAAGTGGGTGGTTTTACAGATAGTGAAGATAGTTGTGAAAAATTACAGCAGGACCTTGATCGATTGGCGAAGTGGGCTGAGGAATGGTTGATGAAATTTAATACAGAAAAATGTCAGGTGCTGCACTTTGGAAAGTCCAGCATAGGCAGGACCTACACAGTGAATGATATGGCTCTAGAGAGTGTTTTAGTGTAGAGGGATCTAGGAGTGCAGGTGCATGGTTTATTGAGGGTTGAGTCAGAGGTAGATAGGGTGGTCCAAAAGGCTTTTGGCACATTAGCCTTCATCTATCAGAATATTTAGTACAGAGTTTGGGAGGTCATGTTGCATTTGTATATGGTGAGACCGTATTTAGAGTATTATGTTCAGTTCTGGGCACCATGTTATAGGAAAGATGTTGTCAAGCTGGAAAGGGTACAGAGAAGATTTACGAGCATGTTGCCAGGACTTGAGGGTCTGAGCTATAGGGAGACGTTGAGTAGACTGGGACTCCTCTATTCCTTGGAGCGCAGGAGGATGAGGGACGATTTTCTCGAGGTGAAAAAAGCATGAGGGGAATAGATCGGGTAGTCTTGCCAAGAGTAGATGATTTGAGGGCCAAAGGACATAGGTATAAAGTGAAAGGGAAAAGATTTAATAGGAATCTGAGGGGTAACTTTTTCACACATGTACCCGGATCGGACAATTTTTGGAGAGATATGGACCTAACACAGGCAGATGGAACTAGTAGCTGGAACATGTTGGCCAGTGTGGGCAAGTTGGGCTAAAGGGCCTGTATCCACACTAGAATGCCTGGATTAAATGGAGAAGGTTGGAAAGACTAGATTGACACAAAATGCTGGAGTAACTCAGCGGGACAGGCAGCAACTCAGGAGAGAAGTAATGGGTCGACACCCTTCTACCGACTGATCTGTCTGTTGGTAAGACTACTTCGTTCAATTTGCCTGTGCCTGATCTATATCCTTCCAATCCTTTCCTTTCCATGTGCCTGTCCAAGTGCCAATCTGCTTGGTCACCTCTTAAAATAAACTAGAGGTTGTGAGTGGCAGAAGAGATGCCAAAAATGTCCTTGGGAAGTTGAGGAACACTTTTTACTCCTCCCTGACCACAGGAGTGATCTGGGAACCACAAAGTCCTTGAAACCACCTTCTACCATTTCATGCCAGGATTCCTGACTTAACCTGCAACTGACAAATGGCAGGTTAAATCAGACTAAGTATACGATGGAATTCGCTACAAAAGACATGCCTCCTGTTTCTAAGATAGGATACATACACAGTGGTGGCACATTGATACAGCTGTTAGAGCTGCTACGTCACAGTGCCAGAGACACAGGTTCAGTTTAGTATATTGGCACGTGTACCGAGGTACAGTGCAAAGCATTTGTTCGATCCTGACCTTGGGTGCTGTCTGTGTGGCATTTGGACATTCTCCCTGTGACCACGTGGGTTTCCTCCGGGTGCTCTGGGTTCCTTCCAAGTCCCAAAGACGTGCAGGATTGTTGGTTAATTGGCCTCTGTGAATTTCCCTTAGTGTGTGTGGAATGGATGTGAGCGTGGAATAACGTGGAACTAACGTGAACGGATGCTCAGCGTGAACTCGGTGGGCCAAAGGGCCTGTTTCCATGCTACATATTTCAATCAATCACAGCCTGGACCCCACCATTGAAACTGTCCACTGTCTGATGAGAAGTGGGATAGAAGGAGGTTTAGATTTGTGGTGTAAATCCCATTCGTCTTGTTCCAGAATTGCAATATTCAATTTATTTATTTTTTCTCCAACAGTCTTCACAAACCTAAATATAAGAGAATTTCAGAAGTTTCTGATCTTAAGGTCATGATTCCATTTCCATTGTGTTGGTGATACATTGTGATACCAGATCAGGTTTTGTTCAACACTCTATGTTTTATTCTGTTTAGAGGGTTTAAAAAAAAAACATTGGTTGGATCAACTCGGGGAAGTTCTTTTGAGTCACTATTTGTGTTGATACCCACATAGAGACAAAGCAAGAGACAAGAAACATTTGTTGTCACATGTACCAATTTGTACAGTGAAATCTGTGGTCACCATACAGCCATACAAATAAAAAAAGAGCACAGAACACGATAGTTTTTAACATAGACATCCCCACACAGCGGAATCAAAGTTTCCCACTGTGAGGGAAGTTCAGTCATCCTCCTCTGTTGTCCTCTGTTGTTCGGGGGGCTCCCGAACCCCTCGCTGTCGCCGCTACGTTCGAGCCCTCTCGCCGGATGATGGAACTCCGACGTCGGAATGGGAGAACATTCTCAGCGGCTTGGACTTCCAAACAATTTTATACACTTTTATCTGGAAACACAATATTAAATATTAAACAGATCAATATTTCACTGTATTCGACCCTTGTGTGATATCTGCTCCATGTTTATTTACAGATGAATGAAAATAATGGGAGGTTGTAGAAAATTTATAGTCCTAGGTATATAAAACAGAAATTGTGAACATAACAGAACAGAAAAATAATCAGATCTTTTAAGACTGCCTGGGACATCGTAAAAATAACTAATGCCTTCTGTCACAGCACTCCCTATAACAATACAGCACTCTATTGGTCTGAAGAAGGATCTCAACCCGAAACGTCACCCATTCCTTCTCTCCCGAGATGCTGTCTGTCCCGCTGAGTTACTCCAGCATTTTGTGTCTACCTTCGATTTAAACCTGCATCTGCAGTTCTTTCCCACACATTTCCAACCACAAAATGGTTATCGCTTAGATGAAGGTAATTCGCCATATTGAATCCATGTAGTGTCTATTCAAGATCCATGTGGCAAGTCCTATTTCTTCCTTGTATCCCAATGGCCAAACAATGTATTTTTCTTGTCGTGCTTATCCACTTCCCTTTAAAATGCCACTTTTGAATCGGCCTCTTCAGATCTAGTTTGGGCTATGACAAGTAAAATGGATGAAGGAGAGCTAGTGAATGTAGTGTATCTGGGCTTCCAGAAAGCCTTTGATAAGGCCCCACACAGGTGATTAATGGGCAACATTAGAGCACATGGTATTGGGGGTAGGTTATTGACATCGTTAGAGAATTGGTTGGCAGACAGGAAACAGAGAGTAGGACTAAACGGGTTCCTGTCAGAATGGCAGGCAGTGGCGAGTGGAGTGCTGCATGGTTCAGTGCTGGGGCCGCAACTATTTACAATATACATTAATGATTTAGATGATTGGATTGAAAGTACCACTAGCAAATTTGCAGATGACACAAAGCTGGGTAGCAGTGTACATGCAGGTACAGCACGCAGTGAAGAAAGCTAATTGCATGCTGGCCTTCATAAAAATGGGATTTGAGTATAGGAGTAAAGAGGTCCTTCTGCAGTTGTACAGGGCCACGGTGAGACCACATCAGGAGTATTGTATAGAGTTTTGTCTTCTAATTTGAGGAAGGACATCCTTGCTATTGAGGCAGTGCAGCGTAGGTTCACGAGGTTAATCCCTGGGATGGCGGGACTGTCATATGAGGAGATTGGAAAGACTGGGCTTATATTTACTGGGATTTAGAAGGATGAGAGGGAATCTTATAGAGACGTATAAAATTATAAAAGGACTGGACAAGCTAGATGCAGGAAAAATATTCCCAATGTTTGGCTGAGTCCAGAACCAGGGACCACAATCTAAGTATAAAGGGCAGGCCATTTAAAACTGAGATGAGAAAAAACATTTTCACCCAGAGAGTTGTGAATTTGTGGAATTCTCTGTCACAGAAGGCAGTAGAGGCAAATTCACTGGATGAATTTAAAAGAGTTAGATAGAGCTGTCGGGGCAAGCAGAATCAAGGAATATGGGGAGAAGGCAGGCACGGGTTACTGATTGTGGATGATCAGCCATGATCACAATGAATGGTGGTGCTGGCTCGAACGGTCAAATGGCCTCCTCCTGCACCTATTTTCTATGTTTCTATGTTTCGATAACAGTGCATTCCAAATTCTACCTACTTGCTGAGCAAAAAAAAAACTTTTCCTCACTTCTCCTTTGGTTCTTTTGCCAATCACCTTTCTTCCTTGGCTTTTTGTTCTTGACCCTTCCAACAAGGGAAGCAGTTTCTCTCTATCTACCACCATCAGATCCCTCTTGAATCTCCTTGTTTCTGTATTCACGCGAAGACCTTCATATCCCTCTTAAAATGGAGTGCCCATATCTGGGTGCATGCAGAAAGAGGAAAAGAGAAAATAGTGAAAGGCCTGACAATTTATCAGAAACGCCTCTTCTGCACATGGAAACAAGCCAATTCTACACTGCACGTGTTTTCTGGCCCTAACTTGCATTACCAACACTTGTCTGCACGGTATTTCAACATGGCAGCTGCAACGCATTGAATCTAAGTGTCAAAGCCATCAGTAAAAATTGCACCAAAGAAATTCATTTCTGAAATAAATTGGTGCTGGTCCTTGTTGGTAAATCTTATCAATTGCATGGTGGGCTAACATGGAAACATAGAAAATAGGTGCAGGAGGCGGCTATTCGGCTCTTTGAGCCAGCACCGCCATTCATTGTAATCATGGCTGATCGTCCCCAATCAATAACCCGTGCCTACCTTCTCCCCATATCCCTTGATTCCACTAGCCCCTAGAGCTCTATCTAACTCTCTCTTAAATCCATCCAGTGATTTGTCCTCCACTACCCTCTGTGGCAGGGAATTCGACATAGTCACCATTCTGACTTGAGAGTCCCCATCTGATCCTGTGTCAGATCAGACCCGGAGCATATAACCAGCGAGCCTATTGGTTTTAGTGGGCACTAAGTGTTGACTTGAACAGCATGAAGCAAATTAACATAACATTTGAGGAAGGGGTAATGAAACAAATTACATTTTATTAAAAATTACACAACTGAAGTCTTTTATCAAGAATTTTGCCCAGGTACGGATGACCTTCCGCTACCCTCTTACAGCGCACAACAATTTGCAGGCCAAAGACAAAGATCACGTTTTTTAATTCTGAGAATGGGTCTAATCTCTGAGCACTAGAAGAGACACTGTCATGAATGATAAAGACTCATTAGCTGCAGAGAGAGTTAGTGAAGCATGATTGACTTTGCACAAGGAGAAAACCGTGGTCTTTTGATCCAGTTATTAGATGTCAAGAAATATTTGTGACTGGTACGAAATGGCCTCTCAAAAAGTTTTACTTCTTTCACAATTCAATAGATTTTCTTATGAAGTAACAAGAAATTGTCTGTAGTATTCAATTCTTAGAGGAGTAGGTAGTACCAGCTGTAGTAGTACTAGCATATGTTTCTGGAACTGCACCCCGGGATAGTGAATACTGAGTAAACCAAAAACTGTCTTCAAATTTAGTTTAGTTTTAGTTTAGAGATGCAGCGCTGAAACAGGCCCTTTGGCCCATCGGGTCCACACTGACCAACGATCCCGCATATTAACACACACACTAGGGACAATTTTTATATTTACCAAGCCAATTAACCTACAAACCTGTACATTTTTGGAGTGTGGGAGGAAACCGAAGATCTCGGAGAAAACCCACGCAGGTCACGCGGAGAACCGGCAAACTCCGTGCAGACATTTCACGGCATCAAATAACTGCTTCAAGTATGAACATCCTTCTTCTTATGATAAATAATTTGCAGTTCAGTATTACCCTGAGTGTTTTTGATCTATTACGGTTTACAACACATGACAGCAACTTATTTAATGCTGATCAGAGATGAGATTTACTCTCAGTACTAACTGACTGTGAGACTTATTAGTTCTGTCCATATGTTTCTATTTGACTGAGAAAACATCACTGGCAATTACTGAAAAAACAACAAGTAGGGGCTGTGCACTTAAATAAATATGATGGTTGATGGGTAGACAGTAATTGGAATGAACTGCTTATTTGAATCATAATTTACACAACCAGGAGATAGTTATCTATCAGAAAAGATTATTTTCTGTTCCAAACAGACAAACTGTTGTGTCATAATTGGACCATTTGCCTGTCTGTCACAAAATATCAAACGTAATGGGTCATTGCCGTAATATAAATTTAATCTTTTAAGGGTTTTAAAATGGGGGATTAAATTATTTTGCTAAAGCAAGGAACAGCAGATGCTGGAATCTTGAGCAAAACAGAGAGTACTGGAGTAACCCCCCTGGGGTCACGACGGTATGGATAGGCGATGTTTCAGGTAAGGATTCTTTTTCGGACTCTAGGTGAAGTTTCGGGTCGGGACCCTTCTTCGGACTTCTGAGTCTGAAGAAGGGCCCTGACCCAAAGCATCGCCTATCCATCTCCACTGCAGATTCTGCCTGACCCGCTGAGTTATTCCAGCACTTTGTGTTTTGCTGAAGAGTCCGCTACTAGCCATTGGAATGAATTGCAGTTTTGAATTATAATTTTCATATCCAAGGGATATTATTTATCTCAAGGTAACAAAAGTGGTATACTTTCCATTACACACAGCGAAAATACTCTCAGACGTCAGTCTAATAATAATCGTTTATTGTAATATCTGAAATATTTGATCCACGAAAATCAGCTCTGTGGAGGCAAAAGGATGGTCAATGTTTTGGGTGGAGGCTGCATCAGGATTGATCCCAATGCAAGGTCTCGCCTGAAATGACAACTTTCCCTTTTACCCCGGCAGAATTGTGCCCTTCAGCCCATGCCAATCAGGTTTTATAACCTAGATGCTGCCTAGCCCAATGAGTTTCTCCAGCAGTTTATTTTCTGCTTCAGATCCCAGCGTCTGCAATTTCTTGTGTCTCCACCTCACACAGGTATTCCTCACATCGCAATAGGCGAAGAAAGGTGGAGAAGCTGCTTCAAGGCCATTTTCAGTCTCCTTAAAATAATAAACTATTCTCACAGTCAGAGGAATCCCTGGTCCATGACTGTTCCAAGCAGTATCCAGGAAGGCCACAAACACTTTAAGTTTCTTCAATAGGTGCATGTTGGAACCAAACCCGATGAGCAGAATTTACATTTTACAGACCAAATTTAAATATTCATTATTACTCCTCAGATCCCACAGAAATGGGTTGGAAGCAAATTGTCCTCACAACCAATGGTCTGCTTAAGAGGAAGATTAGATTCCGAACCAAAGCAAATGATACAGTGTTAATGTGCCCTGATTTTTAGACTTCAGACTTTACTTTAGACTTCAGAGATACAGCGTGGAAATAGGATCTTCAGCCCACCACAGTCTGAGCCGACCAGTGATCACCCCCTACACTAGCTCTGTCCTACACATGAGGAACAATTTACAATTTTACCAAAGCCAATTAACCTACAAACCCGCATGTCTTTGGAGTGTGTGAGGAAACCGGAGCTCCCGGAGAAATCCCATGCCGTCACAGTGAGAACGCACAAACTCCACACAGAAAGCACCCATAGTCAGGATTGAACCTGGGTCTCTGCCGTTGCAAGGCAGCACCTCTACTGCTGCGCCACGATGCCGCCCACAGTTGTTTTTGAAATTAAATTAAATTGATGAACGCAAAATGTATTTCTCCTCCATTTATTTGAATCAGTATTTCAGTCAGTCTGATGTATACTTGGGTATGGAGTAGTCTCCTTCAGTCCACAATTGTATGGACACCCCTGACACAAGCTTTATGCAGCTCCACACACACCAAAATCCGCAGGAACTGTGTGGTGCGTCCGTCACCGTTCCCGTTGGAAACCAGCACCAGTGTGTCACTAATGTTTTCAATGATTGTGAATGAGTGAATGACTGATGTGTTGTGCATGTCTTTAACTCTCTTGTCAAAACACATCTAAATGATCCAGTACTGATAAAGTGCTGTTGAGGTGCATTTCCAGGCAGATAAATAGAAATTCAATCACACCATGTTTTTTTAATATTCTATCGCTCTCCATTTATATGGAATTTCTTTATAAATCCTGACTGTCATAATAGCAGGCATCTTGTCTAACTTGTAGGAAGAATCACACAGTTCCATGCATGTCCAACAAGCCAGAGGCATTCCCTGATGATATCTGCTTTATTTAGGGTCAAGGAAAGAGCGTTCACGTCGCGGCCCTGTTTCCACCAATCTCTCCACCGCCACGCACAAGAAGCACAAGAAGCGACAAGTAAGACACCATTGTGTGCAGATGCCGAGAAGTGTGTTCAGCTCTGGCTGAACAACCTCTAATCTTCTGTGTGGACTCGATAAGAAGGAGAGGCTCTGCTTTATTTAATGGTTGTCAGCCAAATTACTCGGCAGATATGCAAGTAACACATAGCTTAGGCCAGTCATGGAAATCACCTGTGAACAATGGGGAGATCCACAAACCCATGTTACAGCAGGGCTCCTTGATATCGTTTTAAAATCCACTTTTGGGCATAGAAATTGCCAGCAAGACAAATTATCCCCACAAAATGACACAAACTGCTGGAGTAACTCAACGGGTCATGCAGCATCTCTGGAGAACATGGATAGGTGACGTTTCAGGTTGGGACCTTCCTTCAGACTCGTGAGTTGAGTTACACTAGCATGCTGTGTATTTTTTTGTAAACCAGTGTCTGCAGTTCTGTGTGCCTCCATTTTATTGCTCCACTGCGAAATCTCCTCAAGGTATATGCCTACTTTGAAGAAGTTCTCCTCTCCAACAGGAGTTCAATGAGAATCTCTGTCAGTGCTACCCTTCTGTGGCCCTGACGTGAAACGTCACCTATCCATGTTCTCCAGAGAAGCTGGCTGACCAGTTATCGAGCACTTTGTGTCCTTTTTTTGTAAACCAACATTGACAGTACCTTTTGCATCTAGTTTTCCCCAATTAACCTTCAACTGAGAGGTGTTCTGCATTTTTTCCACATTGTTTTGTGTCTGGAGTCGCATATAGTTCAGACTAGGAAAGGATAGACAGTCATAAACTACTGTAGTTACAGTATGCTTTTCTATGACAAACTGGTAATTGCACTGTAACCATTAATGAAATTAGCATTTCCAATGCAATGTTTGTTTAAGTAATTGAATTTAAAATCCTCACCAGTTGTAGGTGGAATTGAACTCAGGTTCTTTGAATGTTCAAATTTAACCATTATGCTACTGCCTCCTTTGTGAGGCTTCTTTGTTGAGGAAGGAGGAATCTACCGAAGGAAGAGGGGACCACTACCACTGGTAAGGAGATGAAGTCATTGAGTTGCGCAGCATGGAAACAGGCCCTTTGGCCCACCTTGTCCTTGTTGACCAAGTTGGCATATTGGCCGAGTCCCATTTGCCTGCATTAGGTCCGTATTCCTCTAAATCTTTGCTATCCATATATCTGTCCAAATGTCTTTTAAAAGTCACAACTGTATCCACTTCTACAGCTTTCTCTGTTCATTCCAGATATATACTTCCCATAGTGCAAATGGTGCCCCTGAAATCCCTCTTAAATTTCTCCCCGCTCACTCTAAGTCAATATCTTCTACTTTTTAAACCCTCTACTCCGGGAAAAAGAAAGGCTGTGAGCATTTATGCCTTGTATCCATTGCCGTTCATGATTTGTACACCTCAACCAGGTACATCCCTCAGCATCGTGTCAGCCTATCCAACCTCTCCCTATAACGTTAGCATGCAAGCCCAGGTAACACCTCGGAGAATCTCTTTAGCACCCTTTCCAACTGCACACTGTACTCCAAGTATGGTCTCACCAACAACATGTACTGATGCATCATGATCTCCCAACTTTTGTATTCAATAGCCTTGCCAGTAAAGGCAGGCGTGCGATCCGAAGGAGGCTTTTTACAGCTATGCTCTTAACTTCACAATATGTCTGGAGGTTATGGTTTTTAAAGGGCTGTAATTAGTGTGATCTATCAGCTGCATGCAGAGCTCCAGCTGTGCATCCGTCCAGACATGACTGTCTGTGCATGTGAAGATCACAGAGGCCCAGTACTTCAAGGCCTCCAGGCATATTTCTTCTCAGTGGCTGCAGCTGATATTTGTACATCTCACAATTTTTTTCAGGAAGATGGAGGGGAGATGATAAATCATCTAATTCTACTTAAATAAGCAGTGCCTAAGACTGCTAGCATCCCAAAGATCATGCTGATGGGTCTCCACATTTGAAGCCTTTGTCAACTGACCCATCCTAACAACAACTAGAGAGCAGTCCTGAGCTACTGTCTACCTCATTGGAGACCCTCGGACTATCTTAGATCGCTTTACTGGATTTTATCTTGCCTTCAGCATTATTCACATTATTTCCTTTATTATGTAACTGTACCCAGTGGACGGCTCGATTGTAATCATGTATTGTGTTTCAACTGACTGGTTAGCATGCAACAAAAGCGCTTCACCGTTCCTCAGTCCACGTGATAACAAACTAAACTCAAACACAAAGTAATTCCATTATTATGGAAATATCACTAATCATTGTGAAAAGAATATCATGACCAATGTGCATCTAGGACACTTGGTTGACTCTGTCCCTCTAAAACAGTCCACCGCATCCAACATATTGCAGCTTTTTTGGTGCATATAAGCTTCTTGAGGTTGAACTGAGAACTGGGCTGATGAATGAATGTTCGAACAAGAGATTCCTTGTCTGAATACAGCAAAATCTTCTCATCTGCTTTACCTTGGATACTGAAGAGCAAGTAACCATTGTACCACAGTAGTGCCCAGCATTGAACATGTTCCTCAACAAGAAACCTCAACATTTTCCCACTCACAATCAATTGGGTACGTACCACCTATTCACTCACCACCAACATCCTGATGTTCGGTTTAAAATCACATATAGTGATGCAAGGAAGTTTCAATGATTCAATGATACTTTATTGCCACATGTACCTGCAGTAAAATGCATTATTTTGCATGCAATCTGGTAACATCATATTGTAGCTAAGCACAATCGTAGACAAGTTCAAAAATGCATTGATTGTAGCGTAAGAATCGTTTACTTCACCGAAGCATTGCGCAAAGAGTCACCGCATTTCTGGTGACAATTTGTGATTTTTCAAAATTACTAAGTTCTTAATAGGACAGAGTCGTATCTTGGTCGTAAAGGTCCGTTGTTCTGGCGGCGACACTGGGTCAGTGTTGCAGAGGTTTACCTGGGCTTTAGATGCTGTAGATGTCCTCCACTGTGGCTCTGCTGGTAGCCATTGAGAAAGGCTCTCTAAAAGACTTCGAAGCAGCTTGATTTCATTCATGACACAACAGGACCTTTGAAAGACAATCCCATATACTGCAATCATCTTTCAGTATTGTCTATCATCGATTAATTGACCACTGTGCTCTTAGAATCATAGAAATTTATGGCACTTATGCGTTATCCACACAATCCCAGAATAGAGATATTTGGGTTACTTGCACTTTCTAACTTTCAGATCATTGCCAGGTAAGGCACTTCGAGTGCTCATCCAAGTCCATTTAACTGTGGTGAGAGTTTCTTACTTCATCATCCTTAAAGGCAGTACGTACCAGATCCTCATAATTCCCTTATTTCCTTACTTGCTTTCCAAATGTACTTCCAATTAACTTAAATCTATGTCCTCTGGTTACCCATCCTGCTTCAAACTTCTCCACATTTCACTTTCCCTGGAATGTTTAACAAACATATGTGTGGCAGTTTCCTGGAAGCAATGCTCTCTTTGTGAACTGAACAATTCAGTTCTTGGTTTTCTGTTGACTGAACAGTTTACTGAATGCTGACTCCAGGATGTGTTTTCATTTGGAAGGAAGAACACTTTTGCAGAATGTTGATTGTTTTATTCTGCCAGAGAAAAAAAAAAGACTTGCCGAAAAAATCCGAGTCAAACATTATATCCAGCTCACTTATCATTGCAGATCTTTCGAGACTTGACTGATTTCTGCTGTTATTTTCACTTGTGAATGTTGAAAAGAAAAGGTTTAATATAACCACACATGACAAACAACAACCCTGACCTTCTCTAATTACCTGTAAATGCCAAAGACTTGGCAGAGATCTTTGCAATCAAGTAAACAGTGTCCGATCATATTAGACTGAAATAAAGCATTCTTGTTAATGTCACTGTCTGACTGAACAAAAAATGAGCTCAAATCTAGACACTGACTGGATTGAGTAAGTTTTACCCACCGTTTCCCAAAAAGCCATGCACAATATAGATTTTGCAGAGAAGAGCCAGAGGCTGATGATAATTAGACGAGTTATAAAGCAGAATAACAGAATTAATAAAAGGATGTAAATATGTCAGTGGACTGTAGCAGGACCCCATGGCTAATGCAGACACGCATTATTGCACAGAATATGCACAATCCGTGAGGGATCTTTGGTCTTTACAAGACAGAAATGAGAACCTGATCCTTTCCTGTTTCACTGGGATGCAAGGAGACAGCACAACTGGAAAGAGTGGAGATGTATGAGGATGTTGCCAGGACTTGAGGACCTCAGCTATAGAGAGAGGCTGGCAGGTTAGGACTTTATTCCTTGGAGCGCAGGAGCCTACTATGTGGGGCTCTGTTGATGTGTATGTAATCATGGGGGGATTGGTAGGGTGAATGCACAGTCTTTTACACAGGGTAGGAGAATCTAAAAGCAGAGGACGTAGGTTTAAGGTGAGAGAGTTAAGATTTAATTGGGAACCAGAGGGCAGTATTTTTTCACTCAGAGGGCAGTGGATATATGGATCGAGCAGCCAGAGGAGGTAGTTGAGGCAAGTACTAACCATTTAAAAGACACTTAGACAGGTACTTGGATAAGAAATGTTTAAAAGCCAAATGTGGGCCAATGGGACTAATAGATGGTACATATTGGTTAGCATGGCCGAGTTGGGCTGAAGGGCCTGTTTCTGTGATGTATGGCTCTATGACTCTGTTAAATAACAATTCAAAGACCATAAGATTAGGCCATTCATCCCATTGATCATTTGATCATTGGTGATCTCATCTTCCATCTCAACCCCATTCTCCTGCCTTCTCTCTGTAGCCTTTGCAACTTACGAATCAAGAACATTATAATTTTCCGCTTTCAAAATACCGAATGACTTGGCCTCCACACCCCAGGGTATCACAACAGGATTTCCTCTGGGTAGTGTTCCTCTGGGCCAGTGGCACCAGTATGCGCATCCGCGAACAAAATACTGTATGTGGCATGTACCTTTGTTAGGTTCCTAAACATGGACAAATTGATATGTTATTTGTGTCCCCTTCATGACCCTTGGCAAAGCCCCAAATGACACCGCGGTTAAGAACCACTACTCTGGGCAGCGTTCAAGTCCTCATCATCTTCAGCAGTTTCATTCATACCTTCAGCTGCGTTATATCATCACAGCCAACAGAAGGCGATGGTTGGAGGCCTTGCAGCAGCCTGCGGCTTGTCTGAATCGGGCACCTCTCTTAACAACTGGAGCGTGGACTGGACTTGGTGCAGTGGTAGAATTGCTGCCTTACAGCGCTTACCGCACCAGAGACCCGGGTTCGATCCTGGCTGCGGGTGCTGTCTGTACAGAGTTTGTACGTTCTCCCCGTGACCTGCGTGGGTTTTATCTGAGCTCTTCGGTTTCCTCCCACCCTCCAAAGACGTACATGTTCGTAGGTTAATTGACTTGGTATATATGTAAAAATTGTCCCTAGTATAGGATAGTATTATTATGTGGGGATCGCTGGTCGGTCCGGATTTGGTGGGCCGGTTGGCCTGCTTCCATGGCGTATCTGTAAACTAAACTAAACTAAACTCTTGCATGCGGGCTCAGTAGACTATTTCTATACAACTACCAATCGGGAGTATTATGGTGATACTCTACTGGACTGTTTGTAAGAAAATAATTTAACTGTGCACATGTGACAATCAAGCGCCATTGAATAAAGCACCATTGCCGATGTTTGATGATGCTTGCACAGACTTCCATTAGCAGTGTCCTGGATGCGGAAGCAGGGCATGCCTTTATGCCACAGGCCTGGGCAGCACTAGCGCCTGTGGCCAATGAGTGGTGAGCGATAGTCAGCCACACTAAATCTCAAACAGTGTTCACCTCCAACAAGAAATAAAATCTCACCACTTTTTTACATTAAGCAACATTATTATCACCCAATTCTTTCACCTCCAACACCCTGGATACCTTAGACCAGATATCTAATTAGATTCATACCTAAATTCTGTAGTTCCGAGACTGGGTCTCCTGTGATGAATGATTCACTCACTCCCTGCCTCAAATCTTTCCACCATCATGAAGGTACAGGAGATGGAGGTGATACAATATCCATTACTTGCCTGCATGAACGCATCTCCACAACCACCTAGATGATTAATACCACTCAGGACAAAGCAATCCATTGGATTGATCTGAAGAAGGGTCCCAACTCGAAACGTTACCCATCAATGTTCTCCAGTGATGCTACTGTACCCGCCTCAGGGTTACTCCTGCACTTTATGTCCTTTTGGGTAAACCAGCATCTGCAGTTTCTTGTTTCTACAATTTGATTGGCACTACTTCCTCCCACCACTAGTGGCCAGCGTCCCATTGAGGCATCTTCAGCAGTTCTTCCCAAGTGGTCAACCTATATTACTTTGGTGGCCTTGACAGCAGCCACATGGGATGACAGCAGTCACAACCAGCAAGTTTCCCTACAAGTTACGTAACATTCAGACTTGGAAATGTATCACTGGTTCTTTATTGTCACTTGATCAAAAATTTGAATTCCCCATCGAACTGCATTGTGGGAGCACCACAAGTGGTCCAGGTATTCAAGAAAGTGGCTCTTGCCATTTCTCAAGTGCAGTTAGAGATTGGCATTAAATGTCGGTCTTCTCAGAGATCTGAGAGCACTGCAAATGCTGGAATTTTGAACAAAACAGAAAGTGCTTGAGTAACTCAGCGGGTCTGGAATCTGGAATGAACTGAGTCTGAAGAAAGATCCCAACCCAAAATGTTGCCCATGCATTCCCTCCAGCGATGCTGCCTTACCTGCCGAGTTATTCCAACACTTTGTTTCTGGACTTCTCAGAGATACTCAAAATGTCAAAATGAAGAAATAGCGCAAGCAGAAATACACTTGGCAGGTGTGCAAGGTCCCTTGAGAATAACAAAGTTATTACATTTTGATAAGCGTAACATGTCCTCCATTTATTGGAGAGGACCGATAATTGTCGGGATCTTGACTTGATCTTGACTCCCGTAGCCGGCGGAGTTTGGGCCCTCCGCGTCGAGGCGAACAGCATCTGCATCGGGGGGATGTCAGCTCCCCTGCGCCGGACGATCAAACCCTGCATCGCGGCTGGTCGAACCTTCCGCGACGTTGGAGCTCCTGACATCCATGGCCTCCTCCGGACTGCAAGCTCCCGATGTAAAGTCCGCAGGGTGCGGTTGGAGCGATCCCAGGCAAGGGATCGACACCGATGTAAGTCCACGCCCCGTGTTGGGGCCCAAGATCAGTCCGAGGAGGCCTTCAGCATCGATGCTAGGCCACGGAGCGACCGGAGAGTGCGATCCGAAAATTAATCGCATCTCCGGCAAGGTACGAAACTGAAAAAAACGTTTCCACAGACCCCTCCCCCTCCCCCTCCCCCCACATAAAACAAACCGGAGAACATTTACACAGACTTTAAACACACACTGACATTTTTTTTTAAAGATGAAAAAACAAATAAATTGTTGGCGAGGCTGACAATCGTCTGCCGCCCCTGGTCACGATCCCAAAGGGTTATCCATCACTCGTTAATTTCCAGGTCGATCTATACCTCCATACCACCTTTCTCACTGCTTCCCCTATCTGCATAACACCCACGGTCTCTTGATCATAGCTCTGAATTATATTTAATGACACAGTGCAACCAGAGCCCTTTGAGATGAATGCGTCTAAAGGCATATGATGCATAGAATAAAGATTCTGTTTACTTTATTTTCAACCTAAATGGCCTGAATATTGCTGAACTTTATTTTTAAAATTCTCCAACCTGCAGCATGAAGAAACAGCCTCTTGGCATCTATATTGTCAATCCACAGATTTGCATCTGTTGCAATGAGGCCAACTCTGATTCTTCTCCATTGTGGCACATACATTGTCTTCCAAACAAAACAAATCAAGGATAAACAATACAGATCAAAATAATCGTCGTTCTATCTTGCTGGGGCTGCGATTATAACATGACATTAGTTCATAAGTTATTGATTTGTACAAGATGATAAGGTTTGGATACATTATGGAATCTATTTTTTTCTTAGACATACCTGGGTAAAATTGATATTGAAGTGTTACTTGTAAGTCTGAGATTTAAAGTCTTTCACAGCCAGCGCCAAGTGCAGAGATGAGATATGCCAAAGTTATATTGATGCATCTTTCTTTATGAAACAGTAAATATAATCTTTGCCGCAAAACATTCAGGCACAGTTTTGGGATAGCCGTTTACATTAAAAAAATGTCAGGATAAAATGCTTAAGATGGAACTGGAGATGCTGGAAAAATCGAAGGTAGATAAAAATGCTGGAGAAACTCAGAGGGTGAGGCAGCATCTATGGAGCGAAGGAATAGGTGACGTTTCGGGTCGAGACTGAGCAAAGGAATAGGTGACGTTTCAGGAGAGAGCTTCTTTAGACTGATAAAAGGCTGGTGGCTTTCAGGCAAGGAGCAGGCTTGCTGTAGCTCAAACCAGAAACCGGGTCAGCGTGACCATCAGAATCACTCCCCCTATGTGACAAGAGATGGATGGATGCAGTCATCTTTTTTTGAGATGCAAAAGCCAACTCAGAGATCGGATTAATATACAAATTTTTAAAAAAAACAAGAGCTTGGGAGCAAAGAAGTTTAATTAATTCATTTGCTTTGAGAAGGAAGACAAATTGTAAGATAAAGGACACAAAGTGCTGGAGTAACTCAATTGGTAGGCAGCAATGGCTGATTGGAGAAAATGGCTGGGTGATATTTCGCGTTGGGACCCTTCAGACTCCAAAATTTCAGATTTATTTCATATTTTATCAGAGTTATTGATTACTAGTGGCCAAGCTTCCAACTGAACTTCATGACTCAGTTGGAAGAACATTTTGAGGACGCATGCAGTAAAGTTTGTAATCTAGTCAACAAAAGCAAGATGTTTTTATGGTTATATCTCCAACCCAGTGTTCTGTCAAACTGTGGAGCAATGAAATAAAATCCATATTATAAAGAACAAAGGGTACTTATTAAAGAAACAAGTAGTGTCTCAGCCAAGAAATGCTTCCACATTTCAGTCATCTTTGTGCTTCTGGGCAACTACCCGCCGGCGAGCAAATTTCAGGCTGTCTATAGGGTGGGCAAGGGTTTGTTCAGTAACAGGTAAGGGATGAAATATTGGCTGTCAACTACATCGTCAGTTCAGAATAATTAGGAATGGATAGAAATCAAAAATTGCCAGCAATGTTTGCATACCAGGAAAAAATGTAAATTAAAAAAATATTTTAACTTACCCACCTTCACACATCCCTGTCAAATCTGTCATAGTCCTTTATTGCATGCAATATAGTAAACCTGTCAGTGGCCTGTAAATAACATATATTGCTCGAGTTCTGACATCCTTCCATTTAATAATAGGATCCTAAAACTCCTCAAGATTTAGTTTAGTTTAGTATAAAGATACAGTGTGCCAACAGGCCCTTCGGCCCACAGAGTCTGCACTGGCATTGAAGCATAGAAAATAGGTGCAGGAGTAGGCCCTTTGGAGCCAGCACCACCATTCAACGTGATCATGGCTGATCATCTAAAATCAGTACCCCGTTCCTGCTTTTTCCCCATATCTCTTGATTCCATTAGCCCTAAGAGCTAAATCTAACTCTCTCTTAAAGACCAGTGATTGCCACAAATTAACACATGCCTACACACACTAGGGACGCTTATACCAAGTATAAAACCCAAGCCAATTAACCTACAATCCTGTACGCCTTTGGAGTGTGGGAGGAAACCGAAGATCTCGGCGAAAACCTACACGGTCACGGGCAGAACATACAAACTCCATACAGATAGCACCCATAGTCGGGATCAAACCTGGGTCTCTGGCGTTTCAAGTGCTGTAAGGCAGCAACTCAACCGCTGTGCCAGCTTGCCGAGTAACTGTCCCTGAATCTGGAGGTGTGCGTTTTCACACTTACAACAATCTGCAAACATATAGTATATCCACAACTTCCTCTTATCTTCCTCGAAAGGCAACACATTAAGCATTAGTATCCTACTCCATTCAAGTCAATTCCAAAAAATGTATTTATTTGAGAGATGAAATCATTGGAGCAATTAATAATTATTTCAAATAATTAGTGAATACTCCAGGATGAATCAGCCCATGGGAGGTTAATATTTACAGTTTGTTAGTTTGCAAGAATTTGCAACATTCATTGTTATTCCTGTAAGTCATTCGGCCCCATTTGGCATTTCTGGTATTCACAGATCTGTGCTCGGCTCCATTTAGCAACTTTTATCGATATCCTTTGATTCCGCTTACACAACAAAATATAACTGATCTGAGCCTTGAGTATGTGGAGCAAGATTGAACTAGAACTTCTGAGGAAGATTAGCAAAAGATCTCCTACACTAAAAGGTGTGAGGGGTAAAACCTAATGGTGGTGTGGATATGGAACATGCTGCTTGAGGAAGTGCTAGAGTTAGGTACAATTACAACATTTAAAAGACATTTGGACAGGTACATAGACAGGACTACTGGACTAACTTTAATTGTAAGATTAAACGAGAACTCACCTGTTCGAAGTTTGATCGTTATTTTACGAGGAGTTACGATGAGGGATTACGTGAAGAGCCCGCCTCACGCTGGTAACGGCATACTTCAAAGCAACGGCATGAAAAAACACAGAACACCAAAGCCGGAGTAACATAGTAAGGCTCATAAAAAGACTTAGAACCACCATTTGATCATTTATTTTACGAGGGTGGGAGTGGAGGGCACGTAATCCCTCATCGTAACTCCTCGTAAAATAACGATCAAACTTCGAACAGGTGAGTTCTCGTTTAATCTTACTATTTTACTTCGGAGTCACGTGAGTGACTACGTGAAGAGTTTTAAAGCTTTCTGTGTTTTTTATGTCGTAGAATTAATCCGTACGACAGTCCGGCTAAGTAAACACATACATGAGAAAGCAGACAAATGTTAGATCTTTTCACAATTAAAATTTTTTTAATGGTTGAAAGACCATATAATACCCTCCTTATATTTGAGGGAAAAATGATTACAAGTGACAAAAGATATCAGTGACTACACAACTGATTATAGCAATTAATAGCAAACAAAGCAGGTGATTATAGTGCTCCCAACACCGCGTGTCCAAAGCTTGTCATAGTGTGAACAGGTTTGTTGTAGAACTTTGAAAAAGTTTCTTCTTTACTCCACCCTGCGATTTTTAAAATATGCTCGAGAGGTACGTCCCGCCCCTTCGCCGCGGACGTAGCTGCGCCCTGGTGGAGTGAGATTTGAAGACATCAGTGTCTACTCCCGCTAAAACCAACACCTGTTTCAACCATTTTGAGATAGTTTGAACTGAAGCTTTTGTGTGTGGCTTTTTGTGCGTAAGCAGCAATGTCTTTTCGTTTCCTCGAAAAGTGTCCGTAACTTTAATATATTGGTTCAAATGTCTAACCACACACAAAGCAGGCTCAATATGAAAAGCTTGAAAGGTTACCTTTGTTCCAGATCTCCCTGGTCTACTTTGTTTGATCAGATCGTAAAACATAGAATACAACGTTATCTGTAGTCACATGCATACAGTCTAAACGCAACATTTGTAAAGTTTGCACTCTTTGGGCTGAGACCAGTGACATTAACATGACCAATTTCAATGTTAACCTATCCAATGGCAACCCTTCAATTGGCGTCCATTCTCTAAGTAGAGCAAGTACTATGCTCACATCCCAAATCTCTGTATATCTAGGTTTTGGCGGATTCATGTGAAAAATTCCTTTCATGAATCGTGATATTAATGGATGCGACCCAATTGATTTCTCACCAGTCATAAGTCCTAAATAGGACGACAAGGCACTGCGTGCAGTGTTAATGGCACTGTAACTTAAATGTTGCCCAAAGTGCAAATTGGCAAGGAATTCCAAAACATGAGTAACATTCACAGAATCATCAGAAATATTTGACTGTGTGCAAAATTCTTCCCATTTCTTAATATGTGTCATATATTGTTTCTGTGTGCTATCTCGCCATGATGCGCCAATAACTGTCAAAGTTTGGTCCGACAATCCCAGTTCCTGTAGTGGTCTGGTCAAAACCTGCAGATTAACAAATTCATATATGCATATAATGGGTAACCTTCATTTGTTACTGGATTAGTCAAGATATCACTACAGTTAGGAATCTGCATATACGGTTCTTTAATCATATTCAGCATAACTGGGAACCAAGGTTGAGTTGGCCAATTTGGCACTACCAACAATCCGGAAGCTGAATCTTGCTCTATTTTCTTCAAGCATCTCTGGATCAGAGCAAATGGTGGAAAAGCATAAAAGAACATTTTTCCCCAGTGTAATGAAAATGCATCTACTGCAACTGCGTCCGGATCGTGTTCCCAAGACACATAATGAGGCAATTGATGATTAAGCCTGGATGCAAACAAATCAATTTCTGGCAACCCAAATCGTCTAACAATATTCTTAAATATTGCTGGCTTAAGCATCCATTCCGTATTATCTTTAAAAATCCTGGACCTTTCATCTGCTACCACATTGTCTTTACCTGGAATATAGCTTGCTGAAATCCATATCTGCCGACCAATACACCATTGCCATATCTCATTGACCAGACAATCACATGATACTGATCTAACTCCCCCCATGTGATTAATGTAAACCACAGCCGTTTTATTGTCTAATTGTATTAACACATGCAGACCTTGTTTAGCACAACAATATGCTTTAAGCCCATAAAAGGCCCCCAATAACTCCAAATAGTTAATACCATACTTTTGGAGAAACACTTGCTCTTCAGTTTTCCATCTACCTCCACAACTGGAAGATAAATCTGTGGCCCCCCATCCGAGAGCACTAGCATCTGTTTGTAAAACCATTTCAGGCTGTTTAATCATGATCTTCTTAGCAGCTTGTGGGACATTTTCAACCCACCATTGCAATTCCAATACTGCTTTCCTTGTTAATTGCATAGGTCTGTCAAAGTGACCTGCCTTATCTTTAAGAGCCCTTACTTTGTCCCTTTAAAGATTTTGATAATGTAATGGCCCAAATTCCACTGCCGGAAATGCCGCCACCAGTGTACCAATGACTTTTGCCACTTCTCGGATGGAGGGATAAGGTTTGTGAATGAGGTAATTACACATTTACAAAATATCATTTGTCTTCTTTGCTGGCAAAGTAACTAACATAGTCACTGAGTTAATTACAAACCCCAGAAAATCAATTGATTGAACTGGCTGCAGCTGGGATTTAATTGGATGAATTAAGAATCCAAGCTCTTTAAACAAAGCTTTAGTAACTGAAATTGAGTGCTCAGCTGACTCTTGACTATCGTTAATAATCAGAATATCATCCAGATAAGCCATTACAATGTGTTTCTGTGCTCTTAATTGAGCTAAAAACTGGTTTCAACAGTTTTGTAAAGAGTCTAGGAGCCGAACTTAATCCATTTGGTAAAGCTTTGAACTGCCATAATTGCCCCTGCCAATAAAACTTTAAGTATCTCCGAAAAAGATGATGAATTGGTACAGAATAATAGGCGTCTTTCAAATCAATCTTAACCATATAAGAACCTGCTGAAATCAAATATTTTGCAGTATTGAATGTCTCCATCTTAAAATGTTTGTATTCTACAAACTTATTTAGATCTGTAAGGTCTAGAATAATTCTACAACCACCATCTTTCTTATCTCTGCGAAATATATTAGAGACAAATTGATGCTTATGTTCACAAGTTTTTCCAATTACCCCTTTTTTCGGATAATTTGTCAATTTCCACATTAATCTCCATTCTTTCTTCTGGAGAAAACACATAAGCATAAGCAGGTTTATTCTGTACAGGAGGATTGACCCCTTCTTTAAAAATAATAATAGCTCCTGAAACTGCTTGTAATATAAATCGATCAGAAGTAATATTAAGCCAGGCATTATAAAATTTTTGCAATCTCCCTCCAACTGGAGATTCATCCACAGTTTCTTTAAGGATAGAAGTCTTTAATACCTCTCCATAGGAGCGTAATGGTCTCCTCTTTCCCGAATGCAGGGAAGCAGTGGCCTGTGCAGCACGATAATACTTTCGTGACAAATTTCTGCCTCTATAACGAAAATCAAAAACCCCTTCGGGCCGAAAACCCTTTTCTTTGTCCAGAGACAAAAGGCTTAATAGTGCTAAAATATTTAGCTTCTTCATCCAACTGTTTCAGTTGTTTCGGCAGATTTTCTCCAAACAAATATCCAGGAGCTTGAACTCCACTTTCTTGACACAGGCTTGCATATCTAGGGTGAAATATGGGCCGAATCGCCATTTTCCTCATGCAATTGATCTCATAAAACGAATTGCACAATAAGCCCAAAGTATCTTTTTGAATCTTGTCCATTTCCAGATTCTCCATTTGCCTGCCAAATGCCGTGATGGCAGCCGAAAATAATTTTAGCACCTTTTGAAATTTCACTTCTTGGGCTCTCATACTTGGAGTCATAGATGCCCATACCATCGGATTCACCGTAGGCACTTCCAATGAGGCACAATTGCCTGGTGCTTTATATAATTCTGATAATTCATTCATCACAGTATTATGAAGCTGGTGAGATACCATATAATTTATATTGGCAGCTAGGCTTTCTTCCATAGCCTCACCACTTCCTTCGGGTATAGCAAAACCTTGTGCTATCCCAGGCAGATCAAGCCTTTTCTTTTTACTTTGTGGCGTGCTTTCAAAAGCCATTTCAAATTCAGCAGGGTCTGCCTTCTGCAGCCCTAATTCCATCGGGATATTATCCCATGAGACTTCTTCCAGCCCAAATCGTGGGTCTGGAGTATCATATTCCCAACTTGGCCCACAGCCATATTCATCATATTCAAACCCCTCAGGGATTTTTTGGGATTCATGAGGGTACTGTGACCCTTGTCTCATAATAGTTTGGAGAACTTTCTCCATATGCTCCATTTTTAGCCACATAGTTTTATTATCTGGAGGTCTTTCAAAATCAGAATCATCAGAAACCACGGGCCTCACAGTTTTCTTTTTGCATTTCTTAGGAGCATTTTCCTCCGTGGTTATAATTTCCGGAGAATCTGGAAATTCTATATCGGGTAAATCAGTGGCCAACGGTATCGGAACCGGGTCCACTCTAGCTTCGCGTCCCGTATATTTACTTTCACCCCGGGAGGCTCTCTTCACCCGCGAAACCTTCTTTCCCGATTTCTCCATTTTTGTTAAAATTTATCTTGTGCTCAATCAGCACGTTAACGTCTAAATTTTTACTTTTAGTTTCGCTGGTGGAACCATCCAGCGTAACTTCAAAACCGCGCCGATGTAACTTCACTTACCTGCGGGGCCGTTCCGACCGCTGCGAGGAGCTGCTCCTTACCGCAGCTCCTCCTTTCGCCGTCAGCGTTGACGTCATGCCGTTACCAGCGTGAGGCGGGCTCTTCACGTAGTCACTCACGTGACTCCGAAGTAAAATTGGACTCTACTGGAATTTATCCTGCACTAAACGTTACCCCCTTTATCTTGTATCTGTACACTGTGAATGGCTTGATTGTAATCATGTATTGTCTTTCCGTTGACTGAAAAGTATGCAAAAAAAAGCTTTTCACTGTACATTTGTACACATGACAATAAACTAAACTAAACTAGGAAAGGGTTTGCGGGATATGACTCAAGAACAGGCAAGTAGGAGTAGATCAGTTAGGCAACTTGGTCAGCATGGGTGGGTTGCACAGAAGGATGTGTTTGCATGTTATATACTATGTGATGCTATGACTCGAAAAGGCCTTTGAATAAAAAGTTTTCAGAAGGAACATTGATACATTTACAAATAATCTATGGCTTGAATTTTTGAATGTCTACTCATAGACAAAGTAGGAGTGAATTAGTTTGGGTCAAGGCTTTTGCATCTAGACTACCACAAGATTCAACATCGAAACATAGACAGCTGAAGCAGGAGTTGTCCATTTGATTCTTCAGGTCTGCTCCACCATTCAAACTGATTAGTATCCTGTAGTTTAGTATCCTGCCCTTGTAATTTCTCTTTTAACAATAAGAAATATATCAACTTCCTTTTTAATATAATCCTACATGGATAAAGGATATAGGTCATTTAGGTTCCTTGGAACCATCATCTCCAGGGCCCTTAAATGGGAGGCTACCATCAACTCCACTGTCAAAAATGCCCAACAGAGGATGAGAAAACACAATCTGTCACAGGCAATGATGGTCCAGTTTTATACTGCCATCGTAGAGTCTGTCCTCACCTTCTTCAGTTTCCTATGGATGTGAATGGTTTGCCACCCTTTGGGCAATTTATATTACATATTTTAGTCAATATATTTTAAATCCAGTATAAAGGTATTTTGTTTCCTCACAGTGGTAAGCTGAATTATGTTGTATTCAGGTTGGCAAATTATGGGATTGAGGGCAATTTCATTAACCCAGAGTATTAACCTCTCAGGCATAGTCGTCACCTCATGGTGCAAATGTATATGGTTTATGCAACGAGTCACAAGAGCAAACACCTCTGCGTTCGAATCAAAGTGGAGTCGATTTTCACGGTCTGATTACATCAAATGGAAGCAAGAAGCCACTACGTCCCAATGGAGGCAAGCACATTTCTGCATTTGATCCTTAATTTCAACCTTTGGCCAAAGAAAACAAACTGCTGGAGGAAGCACCAGGTCAAGCAGCATCTGTGGAGGGAAATGGATAGATGTTGTTTAAAGTCATAGAGAGATACGACATGGAAGTAGGCCCTTCGGTCCAACTAGTCCTCACCAACCATCAACAACCCATTTACATTACCCCTACATCAATTCCATTTTCATTCTCTCCACATTCTCATCAGCTCCCATAATTCTGCAACCCGGAAGCAATTTACAGCAGCCAAATAACCTCTTAACCTCCATATCTTTGGGATGTGGGAGGAAACTGGATCACTAGGGGGAAACCCATGTTGTATCAGTAAATACATGCAAACTCCGCACAGACAGCGCCCGAGGTCAGGGTCTCTGGCAAACTCTGGCACCGTGAGGCAGTGACTCAAATAGCTGCCACATGGGAGATTGGCCACCACGTCGGGAACATTTCCCTCCACAGAGGCTGCCTGACTTGATGAATTCATCCAGCACTTTGAGTTTCGTCAGGATCCAATCATTTGTAGTCACTTGTATCCCCGAACAACTGTTGATAATCTAATCACTGAGCAGATTGCACAAGATTCCACTTGAGCCCAGCACAGAGCAGGTAGGTTATCAGTGAGGGAGGTGATCCCAGGAAAGTATGAATAAGAGTTTGCATATCCCAATTATTAGTTTAAAGAAGAATTAATGATACAGGTTTCCAAATAGGACAAGGAAAGATGCAGAATAGAATATAAAAACAGAAGACAAGGATTTCAGCTGAAGAGATCATAAACTAAATGTGAAATGTAAAAAGTGATTTGCCATGATAGGAATGATTGACTAAACTTATGGACTGTTAGTTGGTGCAGTAAATGCTTGAATAACTTGTGAATAAAAAACAATGAAAATAAAATTGCAAAATGAAAGGATATCTATATAAGGCATTCTGCACTCTCCCGAACAAAATCACATCCTTCCATCAAGTGTGGTGACCAGAACTACACATATACGGCAAGTGGGGCTAACTAGTGTGTACATTTGTAACACATCATCCCGACTCCTATTCTATGCCATGGCTTATGAAGGCAAATGTGGTGTATGCCTCCTTCACTGGAAAGAGGAGCAGAGAGAGGTACGGGGAAGCTCAGGCTCAGAGTGTCGGGCATTGGTAGTATCAGCAACTGGGGCAGCGTTAGGCAAGGAAGGAGCAAGTTCAGACAATGGAAGGGTGGGGATTGGTGGTGTGGATCAGTGTTTGGAGACGGAGATGGACACAAAATTAATCAGAGGCCAGAAACCAGATCGAACCAGGGTCCATTCATGAATTCTGACTTCTCATTTTCATGAGATGAACAAGATGCAAATGAGAATGCCAAAGTACTCAGTTTAAAGAGGGTTTAACTGCTAGACATCTAATGCCCCCAGGTGCCATGGTTGCAGACCAGATATGTCTGTTCCCCTTTAATTAACAATGAGGCAGGTTTCAACTCTTCTACATCTGTGTGTGATCCCTGCCACTTGTGAGCCAAGAATATGCAAGATTACTTTGGCCAGATGATATCAATACGGGCAAGGCACTCCTGTAAATCAGACTACACGGTCCTGGAGGCCTTCACATCAGAGAGTCACAGGATCATGTAGCATAGAAACAAGATAGACACAGTGCTGGAGTAACTCAGCAGTTCAGACAGCATCTCTGGAGAAAAAGGATGGGTGACGTTTTGGGTCAGAACCGTTCTTCAGATTCAAAACAGCTTTCAGTCTGGAGAAGGGCATTGACCCAAAACGTCACCTTCAGTATTTTTTTTCTCCGGAGATGCTGCCTGACCTGCTGAGTTACTCCAGCACTTTGTATCTATCTTCAGCACATAGCAGCATCTGCACGGAAACAGGCCTGATGGCAAAACTCGTCCAGGCTGACCACAACACCTATCTAAGCTCGTCCCATTTGCCCAAATCTCTCTAAATCATTTCTATCCATGTACTTATCCAAATGTCTTTAAAGTGGTGTTTTAGTACCTGCCTGCGCAATGGACAGGTGCTATAGACCTGCACGGGAAGGTAGACGCTCCCGCCCCCACGAGTCTCGGGCAGATGGGGCTCGTCAACCTGGGAGATGGCAGTCCATCTAGGAGAGGGAAAACTCTGATTTAAAACCTCCACTGCCTTGTGGCCATATTCAGTAATGGAAAAGGCTCCAGGAGTAAACCTCAAGAAAATCCGGAGTCGGAGCCCCTAAGGCAGTTCGTCGTTGTCTACAACCTCGCTCTGGCAGCTCCTGCGACTGCGCTGGTGCCAAACTGTAATGGCTCTGCTGTTCCTTTGGATCGATCAGCGACATTGATGTGCTGCATGAGTAACAGCCTGTCCTCCATATGACATCGCCCAGGCTTGCATCCGACCAGGATGCATCTCCCATGGTCAGACATGACCGAGGGAGGCCTACCATTAAGTACTTGCCTCATCGATGTCCTCAGGCAGCTTGTTCCATACACCCACCGCCAGTGAATGGTGCATGGAAGTTTCAAATGTAAGTGTCAGCAAAACTACATGCACACATTACTGTTTTTAAACAAAGCTTCATTACAGAAGACACAACATTGTGGTGTATAAATGATTTTCTATCCAATTGACTTGAATATTTTCCTGTATGTTATGTGAACATTATTGCAATGACGGGTCATATATGGGGACTACGAGAAGCTTCATCTTATGCCTTGCTTAGTCAATAATTTAAGGCAGACATTTGTCCACTTCAGCGGATTTAATTATGGAAATGTCTATTACAGCATTGCTGAATGTCTAATTCACGACTGCAGCATCAATGAACTCTTTATCTCAATTGCTGAGCACAGCAGAAAATGGAGTCCAGCTATCATATATTTCATGGCAAACTTTACATGTGCATTTATCATCCCCATGTTTTATATGGATGGGCCTTTGATCATCTTAGATTATCTTTACCCATTCATCTTTCACCCACCTTTGCTGTCTGGGTGGGCAGAACATTGACACTATATAAGAAGTTAGATAGTAACGGAACAGGCCCATTACTGGAATCAGCAATATGACATTCAGTGACTGTGCGGAGGTCAAATATGGATTTTTAGAGTGGTATAGAGATTCTGTCAGTTCCAGCCATCTGACAGAGTTTACAGTGCAGGGTTTGGGGGGGGGGGGGGGGGGGGGGGGGAGGCCAAAAAAATCAGACCCGGTAAGACACTTTCAGGAAGAGGGGAGTCCATAATGGTCCTTTCTTGCCTGTGGAAAATGTGCAAACAGCAGGGATGAAAGGATGTGAACAGTGGAACTAGGAGGACAAACTAGAGTGGGGGAGGGTGGGGGGAGAGGGGAGGGGGGTGGGGTGCAGGGAATGCAGGAGTTACATGAAATTTAATTTAGAGGAAGGTACCTATAGGTAATTAAGTAAGTAACAAGGCAATGATTTATCAGACTGATATATAATACAAAGACTGTAAGACTAATAATGACTCCATACTCTTCGCACTGGGTAGTTTATTTTCCTGGAAAGCACCTTTCTAATATGATGCCCAGCACAACATACTTACCATGTGTGTTGCACTAGATATCATGCAAGAAAGGTCTTAGCATTTAGTAATGCTAACATTATTGAACACATGTACAGAAGATTAGGCACAATATGATATCATTCAATCTGTCACTAATTTGATGCCACAATTATTAGAGTCACTTTTTATTAGAATTTACTAGAGTCAGGAATTATTCCACAGGACTGGAAAATCGCAAATGTAACTACTATTTAAGAAGGGAGTGAGCCAAATGAAAGGAAAGTATAGGCTGTTAGTCTGACTTCTGTGGTCAGTAAAATTTGAGAGTCCATTATCAAGGAGGAAGTGTTAGGATACTAGGAAGCACATGACAAAATAGACCAAAGTCAGCATGGTGTTGTTAAGGGGAGGCCTTGCCTGATAAATCTGTATTTTGAGGAGGTAACAAGCAGCATAGGCACAGGAGAGTCAGTGGATGTTGTATACGATTTTCAGAATCACCATTGATAAGGTGCCACACGTGAGGCTGCTGAACAAGATAGGAGCCTATGGTATTAGAGGCAAAATACTAGCATCGATAGAAGATTGGCTGACCAAAGGGTGGGAATAAAGGGTCCCTTTTCTGGTTGGCTGCCAGTAACAAATGGTGTCCCACATGGGTTGGTGTTGAGTCCGCTACTTTTCACGTTGTATGTTAATAATCTGGATGAGGGAAATGATGGCCTTGTGGCCAAGTTTGCATATGATATGAAGGTAGGTGGAGGTACAGGTGGTGTTGAGGAAGCAGAGAGACTGCAGAAGGACTTGGACAGGTTGCGAGAGCGGGCAGAGACGTGCAAATTTGGAAGCAAATGTGGCTGGAGCGCACCTTGTCTTGCCATCCAAATCATTGGTTACTTTATACTGCTGATTCCCCAGTGCTGATCCCACCGGCATCTCACCAAAAATGAGGAGAAATATCTTGGCTTAGAAGTGGACCTTTGGAATTCATAAATCTGCAGTGACGTGGGGGTTTGGTCATTTATTGGGTTGAGAACTGGGATTGATCACGCGATAACGGAATAGTTTAGTTTAGTTTATTATTGTCGTGATATTGCTGGCTGTGATTTAGCGCACCTTTGAAGCAGGCAGTATACAGTGAAAAGCTTTTTGTTGCATGCTATCCAGTCAGCGAAAATACTATAAATATACATGATTAAAGCCAAGCTGTCCACAGTGTACAGATGCAAGATATACAGCATGTTGTACAGGATTTTGGGGCGGCAAGATGACGCAGCATCAGGGTTGCTGCCTTACAGCGCCAGAGTCCCATGTTCGATCCTGACTGCGGGTGCTGTCTGTACGGAGTTTGTACGTTCTCCCCGTGAACGCTTCGGTTTTCTCCAGCTGCTCCGGTTTCCTCCCACACTCAAATGACGTGCAGGTTTGCAGGTTAATTGGCTTTGGTAAAGAATGTAAATTGTCCCTAGTGTGTAGGGTAGTGCTAGTGTATAGGGATTACTGGTGGGTATGAACTTGGTGGGACGAAAGGCCTCTTTCCATCAAACTAAACTAAACTAACATCCAGTAAAGTCCGATTAAGATAGTTTGAAGGTTTCCAATGGTGGCCAGGACTGCTCAATGGTTGGCGAGGGAATGGTTGATTCTGGATAACAGCTGGGAAGAAACTGCCCCTGAATCTGGAAGTAAGTGTTTTCAAACATTTGTACCCATGCCTGACGGTCTTAGGGATGAATAAGGCATGAAGATAGAATGAATGATGCAAGATGATGGCATTGAAGTAAGAGATCAGCCATGGTAGGACAGGCTTGTAGGTCCACGTTGCCTAATCCTGCTTGTATTTCTTATTTTCTTAAATGTGCTGAGGGCGTCACTGTAGCGTGAAGTGTGTAACAGTGCGACTGACTGTTATTTCCATGATGGTGAGACATGACAAATATGTTTGGCCTCCTCATGTCAGTTGCAGCTTTGTTTGATAGTCCCTGAGATATCCTGATGATGAGACTAGCCAGAGGACAGGCAGCGCACCACGAAAGGTTTATTGAGGACCGACAGCATGATGAAGAAATGCATCAGGCTGATTCTGACAGAACATTATGTTATAGCTAGTGCTTTGAAGCAGGCAGTGAGGTGTACAGACTGATGGACAGTCCATAAATGTGATATAACACATGTGTGTAAAAGGATGGAGGCCATTCACAGGTGCTGCATTGACCGTAAAGTGCTTTGGGGCATCTTGGACTCATGAAAATATCTATACAAATGCAGGCTCCTTCTTTACAGTTTGTTTAAGAAGGAACTGCAGATGCTGGAAAATCGAAGGTAGACAAAGTGCTGGGGAAACTCAGCGGGTGCGGCAGCATCTATGGAGCGAAGGAAATAGGCAATGTTTCGGGCTGAAGAAGGGTTTCGGGCTGAAGAAGGGTTTTGGCCTGAAACGTTGCCTATTTCCTTTGCTCCATAGATGCTGCTGCACCCGCTGAGCTTCTCCAGCACTTTTCTCTTCCTTCTTTACAGTGCACAGCAAGGCAGTATTTCAGGGTAGTTACATGATATCAAATAAGTTTGAAAGGCCAGTATGTCTGATCCTGTTTATTAAATTAATAATGTTACAATCTCTTCCAGTGAAGAGACGCCACGCCAATTACCAGTTAATGCCCCCTCAATTATACGGCAAATTAGCAGCATGTAATTAATATGTTTGTATCATCTGTCCCTTAAATATCTGAGGCGCAGGTGATGCCGACAGATGCCCATTCGACTGTGCTGCTTGTAGGTTGTCCAATGCATTATCACTCATTTAGCTTGATGTTAACTGCAGTGTGATAGTGCTCCAATGATCCACCCTGTGTTTTGAATCAAAGTCAGGAATCTATTTGGGAAAGAAGTGCAAATGCCGGTTCATTGCGAAGATAGACGCAAAATGCTGGAGTAACACAGCGGGTCAGGCAGCATCTCTGGAGAAAAGGAATAGGTGCCGTTTCGGGTCATAGCCCAAATGGTCTGAAGAAGGTTTCCGACCCGAAACGTCACCTATTCCTTTTCTCCAGAGAAGCTGACCTCCTGACCTGCTGAGTTATTCCACCATTTTGTGTCTATTTTGGCGAGTCGAGTCGATTGAGTAAGGTAAGATTCTTAATTTGAACAACAATAAAGCAATTTACTCAAACACGCTTAGTGTCAAACAGCCAAAAAGTACGAAGCACCTTCTAACAAGGTGGAGCTTGAATGAATGCTATATAAAAACCCGCGAAAACTGTCTCGCGATTACGTGAACACGCCAGCCAATTGCGAGGGTCTGTGATTCCCCAGGCCACCACTAGGTGCCGCTACACTATCTTCAGGAATCGTATGCACTTATAACATGCTTTCCAGCACATTACTAACCGGACATAGTCAAAACAGGACGGCTCTGACTCTGAAGTATTTTGTCTATCATATCACCAACCTAAGAAATACTTTATGAAATTAAAATGTATGTGAAAGGGAGCAAAATTATATGAAGAGAATGAGGCTTGTATTTGTATAACACAGAGACTATGTCCAGCATCATTATATGAAGACAAAATTAGCAATTGGACTAAAACATAAATACCTCAGTTCAGAATTCAATCAATATCAGAACCTAATAATGTCTTAAAATAGAATATAACTTCAAGAAAGTGAATGTTTTTGACACAGTGCATTATTCTGCTACATAGCACATTCTAGGCTGTTTAATATGACAGAGAGCCAAGACAGTTTTATTGTCATACTAGACCAAGTGCAGACCCGTTGGGTCTGCTCCCCCAACGCACCGGTCCCCTACCCGTAGCTCCCATGGGAGGCGTGGTCCTCCAACTCAACCCATTGCCGAAGGTAAGATTCGAGTACTCCTCAGCAAAGATCAGAGCCTCCCCCAGTACTGTAGTTAAAAAATAAAATCCCAATCCCCAATTGCAATACCAATTGACCCTCCCCATCCTGTCCTTCCGGGAGCTATGATGGCAACATTGTTGCAAATGTCGGGTGCACTTGCTGTGAGATGAAGTTCAGAGTATTGCTGCCAGTGTTCCTCTCTTACAACTTTGTATCAAAGTGTGTTGGAAGCTGTGAGGAATAATTTTTAACAGTAAAAAACATTTTAAAATTTAAGTACATTTGAACATTTTCAGTAATGTCGAGAAAGAAAGCCTGAAATTTTCAGATAAGTAGATTTCGGACTCCAGGAAAAAACTCTACCGGAATATATAAAAATGTTACCGTTACCCGTCTTTTTTTTGAGAAGAAGTGATTATACACAAACACACACACACACACACACACACACACACACACACACACACACACACACACACACACACACACACACACACACACACACACACACACACACACATAAATAAATATACAAGGTCAGACTTTTAATAGTTATATGATGTTTTGAAACGAACAATGAAATCCTTACGTGCAGCAGCACAACAGATATGTAATACTCAGTGGACACTATAATAAACAGCATAAAGAAGTTCAAAATTTAAAAGCAAACAATATAGTGCAAAGACAAAAACAATGCCTCAAGTCCTTACAGTAATCAAGGCAGTTTGTAATTCGGAGTTTAGTTGGAGTTTGAGTGTTCAATAGACTGATGGTTGGTGGGAAGAAGCTGCTCCTGAACCTGGATGTTAGTTTTCAGGCCCTTACCTTCTTCCCAGGCGCTTATGCTTTCTCTCAGGCTCTGAGTAGAAGAAACACACTGATTACAATATTGAGCAATTTGGATCCTTGATTCAAAGCTTCATTCAATCAAATTGAGATCATCTTTAATTGTTAAGACTGTGGCTGATTTGCACAGTTGGCTAAAATGTGGACATATTAGATTGTTCTGAAAATTCTTCTAAACTGTTTAAACAAATGATATGCAAATGCATGCAGGAAAATGATTATTATTTGAAGTTGAGATGGTTTACTTTTGAAAGCAATTATCCAGGGATTGCTTTCAAACAAATCATTATTATTCATTCATTCAAGAAGATCCCTTCTAGCATTGTTTACAGCCAGTCAGTGTTCTGGTTTCTAGTCTCCTGGGGTCTGCTGCTGCCATTGATGTAACAGTGAAAAGAAGACATAAAGTGCTGGAGCAATTCAGCGGGTTAGGCAGCATCCCTGGAGAACATGGATAGGAGACGTCTCGGGTTGCGACCCTTAGATAGTTAAGGTGTCTCCGATTTTAGAAGGTTGCATTTTAATCACAATGATGAAAAAACATTATAGACACTCACAGGGATAGTTTTAAATAAATTCACCCATGGCAAACTGATGAGATTAGATATGCAGCACATTGGGTTCAATTGAGTGTAAAATTGGGCAATCAGTCTGAAGAAGGGTCCCAACTTGATACGTCACCTATCCATGTTCTCGTGGTATGCTTCCTGACCCTTTGAGTTACTCCAGCACTTTTTTGTATTTTCTACTTGTAAACCAGCATCTGCAGTTCCTTGTAAACCAGCATGTGCAGTTTCTAATTTTTAACTACTTGATGCAACATTGGTTTTCCAGTCATTTTGTGGAAGAAACAGGTATTGCAATTGGAGCAAGATATTTGGCTGAAAGGCATGGACAAGAATGGAAGCAAATAGTGCAAGGGAGATATACAACAGGAGAAACTGAAGAGATTGGTTTGGCTGTCCATTTTATAACTGGCCCAATTTTACTCTCAATTGAACCCTATGTTTCACCTATCTTATCTCGTCAGTTTATCCTGGGTGAATTTATTTTAAATTATCCCTGCTAATCTCTATAATGTTCTCTCATCATTGTGATTAAAATTCCACCTTCTACAATCTGAGACACATTAACTTCAATTTTTTATATTGAGAATATGTTTCCAATGATTTAGATGTAAATAGGTCTTGCCAATATATATAACCCCAAAAGTATTAATTACTTTGATTGCGATAATTTTTTTTCATGATTATTACACAATGTCTATTTGTCATACTTTCTGTACATGGTTGGTTTGCTGTTCTGTTTGTTACACGGCAAATGCTTTCCTCAATATCAGGTTTTCTGATACCAGAATCCTGCATGGACAGTTGCTCATCAGATTCAAGGCCTCACAGTGACTGGATCTGGGCAAAGATCCAAACATAGCATTAAGGCATCTTATAAGTATGCAAGTATAAATATTAGTCCCTTTCAGTGAAAAATAAAATGAAAGGGACAATTAATCACTCAGGGTTTGTGTGGAGTACTGTTCAAAAGCAAAATGAGATCAGCAAATTCACTCGTAAATCATTCTCACATCACTTATATTTTATTTAATGTCTTCTTGTGCAGATTGTAGCTCATATAATACAGAGTTAAAATAGCAAGAAAAAAACTCCAGCATCAATAATACATTTCTTTTGCAATGAGAAAATTTACAATAAGGGACAGCAACTGTTAAATGGCCAACAGTATTGTAAGCAGAACTTGGCATTGAAAGTAAGGAACAACTACAGATATTGCAATTTTACTTTTTGCCTAATTTCCAGTTACAATTTTCAGAATTTTTGATGGAACACGTTTTATGACACCATTTTGATGTAACAGGCTTTAAGGTGAGAGGGACAAGATTTATCTGATGGGAACCTGAAGAGCAACTTTTTCACTCAGAAGGTGGTAGTATATGGAATGAGCTGCCAGAGGAGGTATTTGAGGCATAATGTATAACAGCATTTAAATGGCACAAAAGGACACAAAGTGTTGGAGTAACTCAGCAGATCTGGCAGCATCTCTGGAGAAAATGGATCAGTGAAGTTTTGTGTCGTGACACGAAATATCACCTATCCAATTTGTCCAGAGATGCTGCCTGACCCTCTGAGTTACTCAAACACTTTGCATCCTTTACTGTATTAATCAGCATTTCTGCATTTAATCTGCATTTTTCTGTTTCTACAGTATGTTTCAGCATTTAAAGGGCACTTGGACAGGTACATGGGTTGGAAAGGTTTAGAGGATATGGGCCAAACATGGCCAAATGAGACATGGATGAGTTGGGCTGAAGGGCCTGTTTCCATGCTGCATGGCTCTATGATTCAATGACGATAATGAAAAGAGTAACCTCCTGTCAATGCCTTTATTTTTTGTTATTCATTCGAAAATGTTTGGCTCCCGATAGACAATGGTACGCAAGCAATATACTGCAGATGCTAAAAATTAGGTTTTAAATAAATGGCAGCACTTCAGCCAGATGTGGGGAGTGGAACAGTCCCCATCTCATTATCAGTGATGGTTCTCATGTGGTCTTTACCTGCTCTGTGAAAATGAAGTAGCCTTTTACTGAATATACAAATTCCAAAGTTCAGTTTAGTTTATTGTCACATGTACCAAGGTACAGTGAAAAGCTTTTGTTGCGTGCTAAACTACAATACATGATTACAATCGATCCATTTACAGTGTACAGATACATGATAAGGGAATAACATTTAGTGCAAGGTAAAACATGCAAAGTCCAATCCGAGGGTAGTCCGAGGGTCACCAACGAGGTCAACAGTAGCTCTCTGGTTGTGGTAGGATGATTCAGTTGCCTGATAACAGCTGGGAAGAAACTGTCCCTGAATCTGGAATTGAAAAAAAACTCAAAATCACCCATCTTTTGAAAATAAATGGAGCTTACTGTTTGGAATAAGAACAGGGCAAGAGATTCTCACTGAAATTATTAACCAGTCAGAATTTGACTGATCTCTATTATTTCAGACATTGTTGTTGTCTCCATGTCAATAAAACCTGGTTGTATTCTGCATTATGACACTGGTAATAAAAGTCAGTTAAACCATTGGAAAATGTCCAGTGAGCTACATTTTATGTGATCTGAGCGTTCGTATTGACACCATATATACTGTATCTCTAATTCATTAGCAATAAACTTTTACTACTGCCTTCAATTCATTGCATGGTAAGCTGATTGTGAGGTTAAATCTTCCGTTACCATGTATTTCTTCAGATCCATGTTGGGTATTTCATCCTGGAAGTGAAAGACTTTAGAACATCCTTGTATCGAGCACTTGAAACTTGCCCATAGCCTTCCTGTGCAACTTTACTTCATTAATTATTGCAAATAAAACATTTCCAAAGACAGATTTATGGTAAAAAACATTAAAAGAGGCAGAACTAAATTTGGTGGATTATACACATTTAAAATATTGCTCTTAATTTTCAATTGACACTATGAAGCAAGAATAAATCACTGTTTTTTTTGCTGGGGAATTCTGTTGAGGATCAGAGAAAACTTGCCAGGGTATGTCCCTGCCCTGGTGTACAAAGCTCCTCTGCATGCAGCAGGAATAACTAGGATGACAGCCAGAACTTCTATGAACCATGGCCAATCAGTATAAATAGCCAAACAGTCAATGGATACTTCATCATATGTGAAATGCTTTGGTTTGTCTTCAATCCAGTAACATTATTCTGCACATTAGCACAGTAATGCTTAAGTAAATAGTTGAAGAATTGTAGAGGTAAGAAATAGTAGATTTCTTCTGAGGTAGTACACAAAGAGTCACTGAGTTTCCAGCTTTTAGGTTTCAAGTATCAAGTTCTTAATATTATCTTGAGCTCGAAGGCCAGTTCTCCTGGCATTGGCATTGGGTCGATGATGTAGGGTCAGTCTGTCCAGGGATGCTCTCGGGAACTTCCACCGCCATTTCATGCAGTTTCAGGAGGCCACATCTGATCTACATGCTCATCTGACTTAGGCGGACCACCTCCAGTGGCGTTTGAGCCACGCGTTCCCCCGGCTTTGGTTGGGTATTTAGACAGATATTATATGCTGGACCATGCTGCAGCTGGATGCCCACTGGGCACTTCAGGTTTAGTTTAGATTAGTTTAGTTTAGTCAAACGCCATGGTAACGGGTCCACTTGCCACCGAGTCCATGTCAACCATCGATCAGACATTCACACTAGCTTTACATTATCCAACTGTCTCATCAACTCCTTACATACTTTAAACTGGCCAATTAGCCTACAAATTCACACGTCTTTGGAACGGGGGTGAAAACCGGAGCACCTAGAGGAAACAATGGAGTAAACCGGAGCACAGGGAGAACATGCAAACTCCACATGGACAGCATCTGATGTTCTTGTAGCTTTACGGCTCTTAATGATCTTTCTTCTCCAGCCGTTCTGTTAGGCTGAGTAGATTGTGAGGGGAGAACTAGGTGGTGGCAGAAACTAAGGCCCCTCTCAGACTGTCCTGATGGCCTTCTATGACTCACCTGCCATTTCTGTATTACCCTGATGATCAGTTGAAAAACACTTATATCATGGAAGAATGAAAAAGAGTACGTTAGTGTAGAATAGCAGTAATATAAATTAATTTTAAAATAGAATCAAATACAATAATATGGAAAAAAAGAACAGTTGGCAACATTAACATTTTTAGTGAAGGCTAGCAACCCATTTAATAGTATTGGTCTGCACCATATGCCTTTCTGGGACCCACCACCACCTATTTCAGGCACTGACTCAATTTGTCACAGAACTTTCCAGCCTAGTTCCAAATTTTCAGACTCCAAAGGGCGGCACAGTGCGGTAGAGGTAGAGTTACTGCCTTACAGCTTCAGAGTTCGATTCTGACTACGGGTGCATATGTAAATTGCTTCTTGTAAGCTTCCCCTCAGTCTAGTTTCAGTCAAAAATCAACAAATCAAGCACTTGAACAACTACTCTTTATTTTGACAAAACACAATTACAGTTCACCGACTGTACCTATCCCACCGCGGGTTCGATCCTCGTATCTGCCTGATCAAGCCCTCTAGGACTCACTCAAGCAGAGACACTCCAGAAGGTCACGCAGTCCCAAGCGCTCTCCCAGAAGATCGACGAAGGACCTCGTGGTAGCGGACCTTTATATGTCCCGGGACCTCGAGGGGCCGAAACACATGGGGGTGGTCTCTTAATAACCCAATTACAGATATCGATTAACCCCATACATAGCAGACTTTTCCCTAACCCAATATACAGCAGCTCAACACATTGTATTCAAACCTTTGTAAGGAAGCCAACTTAGAAACATTTACCCAGATCTGCAGGAAACCCAGACAAGGCTCAATACCTCATCCAATCAACACTCGGCAAAGTCAAACTCTGCAACATTATTTACAATTATTTACAAGATGTATGTCTGGTTTGCAGCCATCCAATCCATTCTATGCATTTTGCACCTAATTGACAGGGTCTGCAGACGTTCTTATTCTTTGCTTGCAAATTGTATCTAAGCTCTAGATACACTGGCACCTCTTCGCAGCTTGTCCCAGCTCTGCAGAGAGCAATTCCAAATTGACTAAATCTCCCAGCAGCCCTGAAGCTTTTACCCCATTTTGAAGTCCTAGCCTCTCCAATTTAGCCAGGATTAACACTTATCTGTATGGAATTTGTATGTTCTTCCCGAGACCTGCGTGGGTTTTCTCTGAGATCTTCGGTTTCCCCCCCTTCTCCAAAGACATACAGTTTTTTAGGTTAATAGGCTTGGTATAAATGTCAACTTGGGTTGTTTTCTCTGGAGCAGTGGAGGCTGAGGGTAGACCTGATAGATGTATGTAAAATCACATAAGGCATAGATAGGATAAACATACAGAACCCTTCTCCGTGGGTAGGAATGTCAAAGACTAGGGGACATACCTTTTAAGGTGAGAAGGGAAAAGTTCAAAGGAAAGTTGTGGGGCAAGCTTTTACACAGTGAGTGGAAAGTGTCTGGAACACACCGGCAGGGGTGGTGGTGGAGGCAGATGCAACAACAGGCTTTTGGATAGGAATGCAAGGAATGGAAGGATATAGATCATGTGAAGGGAAAGGAGACTAGATTAACCTGGCACGGCCATTGTGGGCTGAAGGGCCCATGGCTGTGCTGTACTGTTCTATGTTCTGAGCCCTGCCTTTGTAACTAGCATAACTTTCATGTTATGCAACCCTACATCTTCTTTGTAGGAAATTTAGAAGAAGGTATAATCTTTAAACTGAAGCCACTCTGGAATGAAATCACGAGCCAACGTTTCATTTCATGGGGAAATCTTGAAATCAAGCAAACTAGGCTTCAGCTTTCCAGGCAACTGTGAATGCTGAGCTAACTGAAATTTAAAAAAAAAATTGAGATCAACTGATATTTGGCAGGTTAGGACATTGAAGGATAAAGAGCAAAGACAGGTTAAGTGAAGTTGCAGTTCAGATCAACTCTGATCAAACTCAATGTTGAAATAGGTTGCATTGTCTTCTCTTGACCCCATGGACTCCAACCACCTTGCAGCCACATTCAACAACAGTATGTCCAATTTTCATGTTTTTGCTGGGAGAAAAACTGAACAAAACTGGTGCTCACAGTGCACACTGTAGAACAGGCCGAGATCTGAAATCAAATTTATCTATTGATTCTTGTTTTGTGTTGTTTTGTGGATGTCTGCCAAGGGTGGTAGTGGGTGTAGATACAATAGGGACATTTAAGAAGCATTTAGATAGGTCCATGGATGTGGAGGGATATGGATCACATGCAGGCAGAGGCAGAGGCTGACGAAGGGTCTCAACCCGAAATGTCACCCATTCCTTCTCTCCAGAGATGCTGCCTGTCCCGCTGAGTTACTCCAGCATTTTGTGTCGATCTTCGGAGATCAGTTTAATTTGGCATCATGTTCGGCACGGGCATTGTGGACTGAAGTGACTGTTTCTTTGCTAGGGTGTTCCAAGCTCCACGTTTGAATGCATTTTATCATGTTATTTCCTGCATGCTAAACCCACCTCTGCAGTTGCTTGTTTCTGTAAATGTGCCTTGATGGTACTGGTAAAAGACATTAATCTGTCGAATAAATTTTGTGAAAGATGTGATCGGAACTCCACATCCATTATGAACATCTGCTTCTGCATAAGTGCATCATGTGCAAAAAATATTAAGGGACGATGTACAAACATGCATTGAATGCCTTTTGAAAATATTGAGTGTATTCAATTATCCTTTTATATTAGCATGCCATACAGAGAAATCAGTACCTTCCCCAAATGCGCAGTATATACTTAATCCCATATTTTGATTGGTTTTCAATGAAATTCTATCCCATTGCACACAAAATCATTGCAGCGATGAAATTTGTGGGCCTATCAGAATGACATTTATTCGAATAATGCACTTTTATGAACTAATGGCTTATGCTCATTCCGATCTGTAAAATTCTCCAGCATAGTCCAGGAAAAAAAATGACCTGTAAAAAAAATGACTGCATTTACCTTTCTCATAGGCATGGTTCCATTCAAAAACAGGAAAGCCGACTATTATTTAAATGGTGGCCGATTAGGAAAAGGGGAGATGCAGCGAGACCTGGGTGTCATGGTACACCAGTCATTGAAAGTAGGCATGCAGGTGCAGCAGGCAGTGAAAAAAGCGAATGGTATGTTAGCTTTCATAGCAAAAGGATTTGAGTACAGGAGCAGGGAGGTTCTACTTCAGTTGTACAGGGTCTTGGTGAGACCACACCTGGAGTATTGCGTACAGTTTTGGTCTCCAAATCTGAGGAAGGACATTATTGCCATAGAGGGAGTGCAGAGAAGGTTCACCAGACTGATTCCTGGGATGTCAGGACTGTCTTATGAAGAAAGACTGGATAGACTCGGTTTATACTCTCTGGAATTTAGAGATTGAGAGGGGATCTTATAGAAACTTACAAAATTCTTAAGGGGTTGGACAGGCTAGATGCAGGAAGATTGTTCCCGATGTTGGGGAAGTCCAGGACAAGGGGTCACAGCTTAAGGATAAGGGGGAAATCCTTTAAGACCGAGATGAGAAAGACTTTTTTCACACAGAGAGTGGTGAGTCTCTGGAACTCTCTGCCACAGAGGGTAGTTGAGGCCAGTTCATTGGCTATATTTAAGAGTGAGTTGGATGTGGCCCTTGTGGCTAAGGGGATCAGAGGGTATGGAGAGAAGGCAGGTACGGGATACTGAGTTGGATGATCAGCCATGATCATATTGAATGGCGGTGCAGGCTCGAAGGGCTGAATGGCCTACTCCTGCACCTAATTTCTATGTTTCTATGTTTCTATTAACTAATGCTGCAGTGGATTTTAACACTTCAGTAAGGGTCTCCTTCAGTGTGAATGAGTGGCACTATTCACAAAATGTATTACACTGATGAATGTATTTTACTAGTACCATCATGGCACATTTACAGAAGCAAGGAACTGCAGATGTTGATTCATACAAAAAGACACAAAGTGGTGGAGTAACTCAGCAGGTCAAGCAGCAGCTGTGGAGAGCTTGATAGGTGACATTTCTGGTCGGGATTCTTCATCAGTCTGAAGAACAGTCTTGACCTGAAACGTCACCTATCCATGTTCTCCAGATATGCTGATTGACCTGCTGAGTTACTCCAGCATTTGTGTCCTTTTAAGGCATGTTTACACATTGGTTCGCAAACTATTGTTCTTTATTTAAAATGCCTTTGCATTGAGTGCAAAATTGGACTAGGCTAGATATTTCCTGTACTAAAGATATGCATTTCATTGACAAGGTGTACGTTTGGTAGGAAGTGAAGACTTTTTATTGAATGCAGTCTGCTTTGATATGTTGAATAAATCTTTTATTTTACGGTCATCTACCTTTACTAAGGCTCTTTTTCAAAATCGTACGGACAACTTATGAAAAGTTACCATAGAAACAAATGTTCAGACATTTTGTGATTTTTTTTCTCCCCAGACATTTAAACATTTTTTGTAAACATACGTTTGTGCACGATATCAACACATTTTGATTCATGGCTAAATGAATGCAGAATTTGCAGCATGCCGTGTACCTGACTACAGTGAAAGAATTGCATTGAAACCCTGTTCAGTCACACGGTGTTAAAGGGTCACTCTTTTCCATGAGAAGTCATGTAAGGAGCCATAAGGGCCTGTCCCACTAAAGCGACTGTTCCGCCACTGTCTTTAACCTTCGAGCTCGAGGGCACTCGCCTGAAAAACCTCGAGCTGGATCGACCGTCAGCGATGAATCCGCGAGCCGGATCGACTGTCTGCACACACGCACACACACACAAACACATCGCAAAGGCGGGGGCCAGGGAAAGCAGGGGAGCTCTGTCTGAAATTCACACCTGCAATGAGCAGGAAGGTAAAAGACAGCTGGCACAGTTACGGTAAGTCATTTAGAGAGCACGGAAAAGGGGGGAGGGAAAGAAGGGGAGAGAGGGGGAGAGAAGGGGAGCGAAGGAGAGAGAACGGGAGAGAAGGGGGGAGAAGGGGGTGAGAAGGAGTGGAGATACTTTTAAGAAGCCAGACAACATTTAATAAAGTTTAGCGGGCATTTAATATTACCGGTCGATTACCTTCGATTGCCTTTGACTACCTACCAATAACATGCTGACCTACTACGACCTACCTCGACTAAACCTACGAGTAAAAAAATATCAACTTTTTCCATGGCGACCTTTTTTTACTCGCGGGCATTTTTCAGCATGTTGAAAAATACGCCGCGACCTAGCTGAGGCCTCGAGTACACAGGGACTACTCTCGAGCATGAAGGAGAGTCACGAAGACCACCCAGGATCTCGTGTTGAACATGCTGCGAGTATGAGTCGAGGGCAAACTCTTCTAAACTCGCCAATCAGGTCCCCACAGTGGGACAGGCTCTTTACAGAGGAAGAAAAGCTCTTATTTGAAGCACTAAATCATTGCAATGATGAACTTCCTTTTCAGTTTTTATGATTGTATTATTCACTTGCAGCAGAGAAATTGCAGAATGAATTTTCACAAAGACTCACAACCTCCTCATTGATGGTATCATGATTCAACCAAAATATAAAGGCAAGCTGAATCTTATCATATTATTTCTGACATCTACCTGTAAATATTCCTTTTGCATTTATATTTGAAGTAAAATGGAGGCAGCAAATAGTGCAAAACAATAACACATAAAATTACTTGGCCAAATATCCATTGAATTATATTGTTTCAGAACGAAACGTATCTGTGAGTGATATATTTTTTCGAACGATGCAATTGCAGGTAAGACTGCCGATCACCCTCTCATACCAGACCCACACTGTAATTACCTCTGCTCTCAGGATCCTGTGCAAATCATTGTACCAACACTAAATGTGTGTTTGTGTTTGGAATAAAGCCATCTATTATGCAATATAGTGATGATGATCATATTATTATGATAATTATCAAATAACAAAAGGCTTAGATAGTGTGGATGTGGAGAGAATGTTTTCATCAGTGGGAGAGTCTAGGGTCAGAGGGCACAGACTTAGAATGAAAGGATGTACCTTTTGAAAGTTGACGAGGAGGAATTTATTTCGCCAGAGGGTGGCGAACCTGTGGAATTCATTGCCATAGACGGTGATGGAGGCCAGGTCAGTGGGCTTTTTTAAAGCGGAGATTGAAAGGTTCTTGATTTGTAAAGGTGTCAAAGGTTATGGGGAAAAGGCAGAAGAATGGAGCAGGAAAATAGATCAGCAATGATCGAATGGCGGAGCGGGCTTGATGGACCGAATGACAAATCTGCTCCTCCGTCTTATGGCCTTATGATTGTCATATGGGAGGAAACTAAAGCACACAGAGGAAACCCACGTGGTCACTAAAATAACAAGCAAACTCCATACAGAGTGTCCTGGAGGGCAGAACTGAACCTGTTGGAGCAGTGAGGGCACCAGTTTCTCTTGCTTCACCATTGTGTCATTGCGCTGGAGAAAAGCACGGCTGAATTTCCTGGCAACCCTTCAATATATTTCATTCTGTGATTAGTCCATTTTCAATTGCATAACACTGAAATAATTTCTGCCACACAATCTAATTTCTAAGCACACACATTGCATCATTAAAGTGACATGAACCTTGAAGGCATGTGAGAAGGAAATAGCCAGCTAAGTATTTTGGGAGCAATGATTGATAATAGGTCTCCCATTATCTATACCAAACCGACCTCCATTAAAGTCATTCTGCGTGTTATTTTAATAACTGATATACAGTTATACATTTCTTGCATCTTCCCTTTTAATTTTTAATCTTCTTGACCTGTCACATTTATTGCCATTAGAACAGAATAGCCAATATTTCCGGATGATAACTGCTAGAATCCATTAAAATAATAGGTTAATGCAGTCATTAAAATAACACGTGTTGGACATTGTAAGTTAACTGTACCCCTGTTTGATCCAATTTTCTACAAATGAACAAATAAAAAAAATTATGATTTGGTATGGAAGTGAAACATGTGGACCTACCTAGGTTTTGAAAGATAATAAGCTTAACAGGAGAGCTGAATGCAAAGGATTAATCCATTCAGAGATTGAACCTTTGACCCAAGTCCGTGGACACTATATTCCATCTCTTAAATTGCCTGCCAACCCCAATATCTTCTGTAGCGAGAGAAAAAAAAAAATCACCATGACCTTATTTCCTCCCACTGCTCAAAGAAATGTGGGGTGGTCGGTTACTTTCTTGCATTAAATTGACTGCAGTGTGTAGATGGAGGGGTAAAACATGGGGGAAGTTGATGTGGGGAGAATGAAATGGGATTAATGTAGGCTGTTCCATGCTGCATATTCTCTATTAACACCTCAACTGGACATCCGGTGGCGCTGTTGCTAGCTGCCTCCGCCCACGGTTTGGCTGTCTTTTTAAATTTTGTTATGTTTAGAGTGTGTTTTTTTAGTTTTTTAGGTTTTTTTCGGTATTTTATGGGGGGGGGAGTGGGTAGGGAAAGGGAGAGACCGTCCTTCAGTCGCGAAGATGCGACTATTATCCGAGTCGCGTCCTTGCCCCGCCCTCGCAGCCTACCAGCTGGACTGGACCAGAGCTTCAGCAGTGACGGCGAGGCGCTGGAAACATTGCGGAGTGGGCGAGGCCTTCCTGGGATCGTCACTTGGAGCTCCGGAGTGCTGGGCCGCTGCTCCAACATCGCGGAGCAGTGGGTGCGGAGCTCCCAACCCAGGCGACGCTGACCTTAACATCGAGGAGTCCTGGGCTCCTTTGCCGGGGGTCGCCAGCACAAATCTCCGCCCTGCGCGGCCTGTGGACACCGGGAGCCACGGACTCCGGTGGAAGGTGGCCGACGAGAGGTTCCCGGCGAGAGGGCCTGAACATCGGGCCGGCCGTAGCGGCGACTACGGGGTGCTCAGGAGAACCGGTGAACATTGGGGAACATCGGCGAGGAGGTTGACTGGACTTTGGTTCCTTCCCTTGCAGTGGGACACTTTGGTGCTGCTGTGGGGATGTTTGTGTAGTGTTCTGTGTTTTGTGTTTTTTTTATTTTATTTTTTTTGTATGACTGTAAGGGAAAAATAATTTTGTTGTCTCTTCATTGAAGACAATGACAATAAATTAAATCAAATCGAATCAAATCAAATCAAACTTTATAATGCAGGCTAAGTGGATTAGTGTAGACTAGACCAGGTGGGACCCCTGTCACACGGGAGGGCTGGTCCCCACACGCAATATTCCACCACACCTATAGCCCCCAACTGTGCAGGCATGGCTGTCGGGTTCCCATTGTGATGCCAGAGATCCCCGTTGTGACGCGGGTCACGGCAACCCTCCCCAAATGTGCCTCGCCATCCTTCTTCCTACCCCTATCCTCCATTCCCCCTCATCCCCCAACACTCCCTCTCCCTTCTCTTCACCCTCCCTCTTCTCTCCCCTCTCTTCCTCCCCTCCTCCACTCCCTCCCTCACCTATCTCACCCTCTCCTTTCCCGTCCCCTGTCACTCCCTCCATCCCTCAATAACCCTGCTCCCCTCCCTACCCCCCTCCTCTCCCTCTACCTCCCTGCTCCCCCACTCCTCACCTCTCCCCTAAACCACTCCCCCACTAAACACAATATTTCAATAATATTTCTCCTCCTCTCCTCCCTTCCTCGCCTTACAACAGTGTAACAAATCTCTCATTGCACTAGGTGGAAAACTGTTGACGGGCAGTTTTTGTAAATGAGATCCCATTGTGACGTCATAGCCACTAACTGCCAGTGAAACACTGGTGAGGGGCAGATTATGTAAATGAGATACCGTTGTGATGTCATAGCTGCTAACTGGCAGTGCAGATGAAAGATTTTTTTCAAAGTGGGGTTTTCTAAAGTTAAAAATGTGAATAGCTTGTAAAATATAACATCAATCTGAACAAACCTTGATACACGACACCACAGGGCAATGGTGAGTAAGGTGGTCCAAAAATTGTAGTGCCATCATGCATCTTTTTGGCGTAATTCAGGGCATGAATCACAGACACACATGCACGCACACTCACAAACAGACAAGATGAGAGTTTATTAATATACTAGACCAAGTGGGACCTGTTGCAATAATCCACCACTCACCTGTCCCCGAACACAACTCGTTTCCGCCACTCACCCGTTCCCCCAGCGTAACCCATTCCCCCAACGCAATATTCCACCACTCACCCATAGCCCCAACTGTGTGGGCGCGGCTCATACACTCCCTCCCCCTCCTCTTCACCCTCCCTCTTCTCACCTCCTCCCCTCCCCCACTCCCTCCCTCTCCTTACAACAACAAATCTTTCATTGAACTGGGTGGAACACTGTTGATTGGCTGGAGGACTGTTCACGGCAGCCTATGTAAATGAGATTCCATTGTGATGTCATAGCTGGAAACTGCCGGAATCTCCCAGCAGCTGCCACACAAACTGCCAAGTTATTGTTCTCAAAGTGGGGTTTTAATTTTTTTTAAATGTCAAGAACCACAGGACACTAATGAGTAAGGTGGTGCAAAAATTTTAGAGCCATTGTGTACCACTTTGACGTAGTTCTGGATAGATAGATAGATAGATAGATAGATAGATAGATAGATAGATAGATAGATAGATAGATAGATAGATAGATAGATAGATAGATAGATAGATAGATAGATAGATAGATAGATAGATAGATAGATAGATAGATAGATAGATAGATAGATAGATAGAAACAAACAAACAAACAAACAAACAAACAAACAAACAAACAAACAAACAAACAAACAAACAAACAAACAAACAAACAAACAAACAAACAAACAAACAAACAAACAAGATGAGAGTTTTAGTAATATATAGATAGATGGGCAAACTAGTTAACCGGTGTGGATGTGGTTCCATGCTGTATAGTCATTATGACCCCTGACAGGTCACACACGATTGCACCTAATTGTGGAAGGCTTGTGGATAAGTCAATGCATTGGATTAAGACAACCTACAGGCATTAACTGTGCTGATATGGAGGCTTAATGACCTATGCTCTTATATTTTCTACCACCAAACATTGCACTCCAATTAGTTGGAAAATTGCATATATAAATACAATTTCATATTAAGTTTGTTTTTCTCACAGTCCCATCATCTAGGCATTTTCTACAGTGCTGATTGCATTTCTCAGTTTTTATATCCCTTTGGCCCTCTGAAATAGCAACTTTGTTTTTGTCTCCATTGATGCTGCCTGATCTGCTGAATCTTGATGGGATTTTATGTTTTGTTTCAGATTTCCAGCACCTCCCGTTTTTAATTTATTTTCGCAGCAAGTACTGTCAGTTTGATAACATTGTACAAAGTAAAAGGCATAAAAGTCAAAGATGCTGTGGTGGAAATGTAAAGGTGATAGTAACATTTGATGGTAACAGAAAGGCAATTTATTGTCTCGCTTTGTTCTTGCATGAAATGAATGAAACCAACAGACAGAATGTCAATGCTGTTCTTTATTCAGTCCAAAACAACCTTCATCCACCAGCACACCAAAAGAAAAGTCTGACATAATTATGGCTCTTCAGAAGTCATTAAAGTCACTGGAAATTTAGGCATTTGGCCAAGTACGTAAAAAGAGTAGGTGGGACTAACGTTGGTCAGCATGGGCAAGTTGGGCGAAGGGCCTGTTTGCACACTGTATGATTCTCTGACTTTAAGTAACTCTAATGAAGACCAGGACAGAAAAATACTGGTCATCGAATAAATCCTGCTATACTCTTCATGCCTCACTGGTGCCATCAATGCACACTAAAATCAGGAACAAATTAAGCTGTTTGCAAAAAGAGAATTTCACTGTTCTTAGCTACATGTGACAATCAAGAACCATGGCAGCATTGAACCATTGGGTTGACAAAGAAGTGCAGTGGCAGCCCAAGGAACTTCCCTTCTGTGAGGTACCAATTGCAGAAATTTGCGAATAAATTTGTTAGTATCTACTTCAGTGTATTAAATAGTCAATATGCTTCAGACCAGAGAGCAGTTTTGGCACGATGGCTCTTCACTGGAATTTTCAACAGCATACAAGGCTCAATGCATTTTGTTCTACTGGACTGGCCTTGTGCAAGGAAACAGAGTTTCTTCCTGTGAAGTGCACAAGGAAACCCATGGTTCAGCTCCAGGTCATTTGGAAAAGATGGGATGGTTGCAATGGACATAGATTCCAGAGTGTTGGGACAGAGGTAAGGAGTCAAATATCAGAAGGGTAGCAATTAAACACAGAAGGTGGTGGAGGAGTTTGGGTGGTGGCCTGAGACTTCAGTGGAAGGCAGTGGACATTGATAGACAGGAGTGAAGAAGGATTAGTAGATCAATATGTAGGAAGGAACTGCAGATGCTGGTTTACACCGAAGACAGGCATGTAATGCTGGAGTAACTCAGCGGGACAGGCAGCATCTCTGGAGAGAAGGAATGAATTACGTGTTGGGTCGAGACACTTCTTGGTCAGATTCTTCATTAGAAGGGTATGGAAGTAATTATTTTGGTTGAGGGTAGTGTGGAGTATGATCTGTATGGAGCTTGTATGTTCCCCCGTGACTGAGCGGATTTTCCCCGGGTGCTCCTGTTTCTTCCCACACTCCAAAGACTTACAGATTTGTAGGTTAATTGGCTTCGGTAAATATTGTAAATTGTCCCTAGTGTGTAGGATAGTGCTAGTAGAAACTTAGAAACATAGAAAATAGGTGCAGGAGTAGGCCATTTAGCCCTTCGAGCCTGCACCGCCATTCAATATGATCACAGCTGATCTTCCAAAATCAGTACGTTGTTCCTGCTTTTTCCCCATATCCCTTGATTCCGTTAGCCCTAAGAGCTCTATCTAACTGTCCCTTGAAAACATCTGTAGTGGCAGATTTTCATATATTTCAGGTAATTAGCACCGTAGCCGCTATTTGGATGAGAATGGTTGAAGGGGGTGTCTTTGAAACGCATGCGAGCTCACTCACAGAGACCTTCAGAGCTTCTTCACAGATATGGCTTCAAAACACAGTCTTTTGATTAATAAATGCTTTATTGTTGTTAGAAAACAGTGAGATACATCCAAATTTCTTCCGTTACTACAATCTTCTTCGAACTCGAGCTTATTACTTTAGACATTAGAAAACTCCTGTCTCCGTAACACTGGCAAGATCTGGCATGGACCTCGCATGATCCCGCATGGTAGAAGGGTTAACCTTCCCCATCATCTCTCCAAACTAATCTAAAAACTAAACTTCTGCGCAAGCATCTATGCTCCAAACATGCCCAAAAACACGTCATAAATCCCACCCACAATATAACGGGAAGTCTAAAATTTAAAGGCACATGCCATCATCAATGACATGCAAAACAGGCCAAATGGCCACTACAACATCCAGTGAATTGACCTCCACTGCCTTCTGTGGCAGAGAATTCCACAGATTCACAACTCTGTGGGTGAAATTTACTTAAAGGGAACCTCCCTGAAGTAAATTGGCAGGCTTAGATCCAGGATCAGCTCAGACAGGTCACCTTCAAGTAATGTTGGTACAAGTGCAGCAAAAACCTCATCCTGCGTGTGCAGCTTACAGATGACATTAGCCACACATGCATGGATGAAAACTCCAGACGCATCTATTTGTACACACGGGGATTGTATGTCATTGGATAGAAAGTTATTTTTCATTGAAATTAAATCACACAACAGACAAAAGCATGGCACAACCCGTTTCAGTTTCTGGCAATGTTTTGATTCATGAATCCATAGAAAAAAGTCATTAATTTATTTGACAAATTACAGCAAAACTCTCACAGTAAAATGACAGGAAAGGACAAGACATGCATAAAATCTTCCTGCAGTAATTGACGGTTGCATCTTTAAGAATTGAAGTTTCATCTTCAAAGTATTCCCATTCACTATTTTGCTGAGTAATTGCTTATCTATGGCTCATTGATCCCGTTGGTGTGGTGTTGCATTATCCACCAAGATGAAAGCTTGGGACTATTCTCAGCTAACACTTTGTCTTCATCTTATTACACAAAAATAAAGGCTTTTCTTTTTCATTCCATATTCTTGCATCATTGAACAGAACAAAGAGCATTCATTATGTACAAGTTGTAATGCCATGCAATCACAAATTATTAATATTTTGCTATAAATATTCAGCATGGTTCAGCTGTATCAGCAAAGCATTGTAATGATTCAGGAGGAATTAAATAAATATATTAGTATGGGTGATGTATCGGGTCGGGACCCTTCTTTGGAACTTGAAGATTTCTTCAGTGAAGAAGTGTCCCGACCCGAAACATTACCCATCCTTTCTCTCCAGAGATGCTGCCTGACCTGGTGAGTTACTCCAGCACTTTATGTCTGTCGTCGGTATATAGCAGCATCTGCAGATCCTTTCTACAAATATTTGTATGGTTTCCCTGGTTTTAACTGATGTTAAAATGTTTGTGTTCTCCTGTTGCTACCCATCTTGGGCTAAGCTGACCACCAAATCCTAATTGTAACTACTTTTAGCTAAAACGGAGGGAATACTTATTAAGACACAAACAAGAAGATCAATTTTAATTTCCTGGTAAGCTGTATGAGATGGTTATGTAACGCATTCCCACTTGAACCCATTTGCAAAATATAGGTGTTTACTGAAAGCACAGTTGACGTTTATTGAATGAGTAGATTTGATGTAAATAGATACAGCTTCAAAATTTAATATGGTGTGCCCACAGTAAATAGCCGACAAGATCTGTAGAATCGAACAGAACCAACAAGCACAAGATATTATCAGACATAACAAATCTGTGGATGATCCATGGTATATTACTACTAATAAATGATTTCAGCAAGCAGCTGACTTGCAAATACTGAAAAGAAATTTCAATTTCAAAGAACTTCAAGCTGCCAAAATGGATGGCACGACAAATTTGCCAAAGCCCCGTTTTTGTGAGTAAAGGACCTGTCCCACTTAGCGATTTTTTCCGACGACTGCCGGCGTCATATCAGTGTCGCCAAATGATTTTGAACATTTCAAAATATGGCATTATATGTAACAACATGGTTTGTACATTATCAATAGGACTTGCTTTGTAAACTCAAAGTTGGTTTCTTTGCAGAGGTGAGATGGATGACATTACATCATAAAAACAGTGCATCTTGAGGCCCAATTATTGATCAGGGTCACTTCATTGCCTCCCCAATCCTTCAGCAGCTCTCGCATCTACTCCGAACAAACCCACAATCTCCAACACCTTTGCTCACCACCCTCAACCTCCTTGGCAATATTCCGCCTCCACCATCTTCAAAATCTCCCATGATCTCCAACCTCTTTCCCCATGACCTCTCCCTATCTGCACAGAGATTATTCAGTAGAACCTTTAGCACCACAACAAGGACACCCTAAGCTGATCTTGGATCCTGAGTCCCAGTGCAAATGGGAGGAACAGCACCTCATATTTCGCTTGGGCAGCCTACACCCCAGCGGTATAAACATTGACTTCTCTAACTTCAAGTAACCTCCCTATTCATCCCCACCCCCTTCCCAGTTCTCAGACCAGTCTTACTGTCTCCGACTACATTTATCTCTGTTTGTTGTGTTGTTACCTTCTCCCAACAAACAATGATCTATTCTACATTTTCCTTGATCTCTATTCTCTTTGTCTCATTTTCACACCTTACACTTCCTTATCCATGCACACCCTTATCTATGTACCGCCCATTCCCCTGACAACACCGGTCTGAGAAGGGTCTCGACCCGAAACGTCCCCCATTCCTTCTGTCCAGAGTTGCTGCCTGTCCTGCTGAATTACTCCAGCATTTTGTGTCTATCTCCAATCCTGCATTAACATGCAGCCTGGCCAAATTGATCTTTGCATTGTCTGAAGAGATGGGCATAAAATATTTGATGCCAGCGACTAACTACGATATGAAAATAATTAGTATAATGAACATCTTTTCACACACCCATTATCATGGTGCAATATTAAGATCAATCACACTGAAATGATTCTCCAACACATCAACAGCAACATTTCATAACAAAATAAACCGTAGCACAAATAAAAATGTAGGGAATAAAAATATTGCATCCTGAGGAAGGAATGCTGATGTTTTATGAAAAGCTTAAAGTTTATTGCTGCAGATGGTTCATTTTAGACATTTTTTTACCCCTCTTACATCTTGGTGTCTAGATTTTAGACAATTTCTGTCAGCGGGTTTAGGTTTTTCTCAACTTCCAGAAATACCCAAAGTATCCTTAATACTGAGTTGAGACTTTAAGGGCCTGTCCCACTTGGGCGCCATTTGCACGTCATTTATGCGACATCATTTACGCGGCACGACACGCACGTGATGCGCGCACGCATGGTGCACAATACGCGCGAGTGGTACGTGATGACGTAAGCAGTGACGCGTGGGTTGCGCGCGGTTCCCCAGGATTTTAGGAAGTACAAAATGACGCCCAGGTGGGACAGGCCCTTTAGTATCATCGACAAGTCAATAAACCAAGATTTCCATATGATAGAGCCACTGGAATTATTCAGTGTCTCCTTGACGACTCGTATTTTCATATTTCTCATATTTTCAGTTAGGCAGAGAACATTATAAACTGCAGGCATTCCGCAGCGCCTAAATTATTAACTGAATTTATTTTGCAAAATTATAAATCAAGAATAATAATGCTCAAGGAATGGAAATCCAGCTGCCTCGCTCCTCCAAAGGAAAATAATGATCATCATCTGGTTAGATATCAACTGGTTATTGATGCTGCCTGACCTCATGAATCCTGCTTTTTATTTCAAATTTCTAAAACCTGTGTTGTCAAGAAAACACAGGTTTTGGAAGTGTCAAATACGGTAAATAGCAACACTCAGGAGGTCAAGCAGCATCAAAGTGTAGGGACAGACCCATCCATTTACAATCTTTTCAGCAACATTTAATCTTTTCTCTCTTCCCCAGTTTCCATGAAAGCTATTTAACTTGTCATGTTAGCTCCGCTTCTCATTTAGTCCATGCTGTCTAAACTGCTGATTGCCTCCAAAGCTTTTTGGACTTTTCTTTAGACTTCAGAGATGCAGCGTAGAAACTGCCCCTTTGGCCCACCAAGTCCGCACCCACCAGCGATCACCCTTCCACTAGCACTATCCTAAACACGAGAGACAATTTACAATTTTTTTACCGATGCCAATTAATCTACAAAGCTGTACATCTTTGGAATGTGGGAGGAAACCGGAGCTCCTGGAGAAAATCCACGCAGCTCCCAGGGGGTACAGACAGCCCCGAGGGATTGAACGGAGGACTCCAGCACTGTAAGGCAGCAACTCTACCGCTGCACCACCCTGCTGCCCCGGTTTGGCTCTTCTGATTATGCAATTGTCTTTCAGAAAATATTTTGAACATACAATTTTAAATTCCTTTGCCAGACGTTATCATGGGAGTTGTGGGCCAAAAATGATATTGGATCCTTAATTCCTCTTTTATATTGGGAATGTGGTCAGCGGGGAATATGATCTGACAGTTTCAGGGAGAAAGCTATTTGTAATAATGACATTTGGGATGCCGACTAACACACTGAACTCAGATTGTCATTCTAAATATGTAACTGCCAAGGCATCCTTTTACATTTAAGTCATTCTGGAAAAGATTTATTGGGTGTGTCAGTTGAGATTGCATCAGTTGAGTGAATCGAGTCTGATTCAAGTTGGCGTAATGTTTAGTTACCATGGACTAAGAAGATCAGTGACATCTATCAAACTTGTCTCATTCAGCTCGGGCTGCAAAGGTAATATTTCAATATCAAATTACCCTGTACTTGTCACATGAGGATTTCATTTTTCCATCTCTGCGAAGTTATTAATCAGATGAACACCCAATAATTGTAATAATCTTTAGAAAAATGACTCAGGTTACTTACAGAGTGAAAATGATAGCAATGAATCCAAGGTGGCGACCTCTACAGATGGAAGTTTATGATAACCGTTCAATGACATTCAGTCACATCACGTATTACTCGACAACCTGGCAGGTGGGACTTCATTTCTGCCTTGAACTACTAAGCAACGTTCCAGCTATGTCTGATGTTAAATTACATGGAGAAGCAAGGAACTACAGATGTTGGTTCAAAAAAGAAGACACAGTGTTGGAGTAGCTTAACAGGTCATGCAGCATAGACAATAGACAATAGGTGCAGGAGTAGGCCATTCGAGCCAGCTATTCACTGTGATCATGACTGATCACCCACATTCAGTACCCCATTCCTACCATATCCCTCTAACTCCGCTATCTTTAACTCTCTCTTCGAAGCATCCAGAGAATTGGCCGCCACTGCCTTCTGAGGCAGAGAATTTCACAGATTCACAACTCTGTGGGTGAAAAGGCTTTTCCTCATCTCCGTTCTAAATGGCCTTTATATCAGTGTTAGGGAAGTTGTCGGAGAAGATTCTGAAAGGCTGGATTCATACCCATCTGGAAAAGCAGACTGACTAGGAAAGACTGAGGTAGCTTTTGTGGAGGAGAGATCATGTCAGACAAATATGACTGAGTTTTTTGAGAAGATAACCAGGGAGATTGATGAGGATAGGGGATAGATGGTGTCTATATGGACAAAGGTTAAATCACAAGGGATTTGACAAGTGTTGCTGAACAGGATCCAGTGGGCAGTGGATGGATGGTGATCTGTAACAAGTAGTGCTCTGTAGAGATAGGTGCTGGGATCTTTATTGTTCGAAGTATATATAAATGACTTGAATAAGATCTGGGTGGGTATCATTAGTCTGGCATAAAAATGTTGGAGCCGTAGATAACAAAAATGTCGTGAAAAGGTACAGTGGGACGTAGATCAGCTGAAAGGTTGAGCAGAGGTGGCAGATGGGATTTAATTCTGTCATATATACAAGGTAATGCACTTTGAGGTATTGAGTACAATTGTTAAGACATCATGTTATCGTTGTACAAAACCCTATCTAGATCACACTAAGAGTAATGTGTACATTTCTGGTTACAATTCATTGGATGTTTTCAATGAGAGTTAGATATAGCTCTTAGGGCTAACAGAATCAAGTGATACGGGGGGAAAAAGCAGGAACGGGGTACTGATTTTGGATGATTAGCCATGACCATATTGAATGGCAGTGCTGGCTCGAAGGGCAAAATGGCCTACTCCTGCACCTATTTTCTATGTTTCTTCCGTTCTCTGTCAAGATTTGGCTGAGCTTTAACACGAGAGTGTTCAGAATCTTCTCTGTGTTAGTAACCAAGCAGCAGAATAACCAGATGTGGAATGTGTCCACCGTTCCATTGTTTAGCAAAATGAAAATTGCTAATCAACATATCATTGTAAAAATTCCAGCACTTCTAAAATACTATTCTCCTCATTCCTCCTCTAACACTTCTCGCTGATCTCTTTCTAGAATTTTCTACACTTTATAATGTATTTAGTTCCGTTCAGAGATACAGCGAGTCCATGGCAACCAGCGAACCCCACAAACACTCTCCTACACACTCCACGGACAATTTACCAAGCCAATTAGCCTACAAACCAAACCTGTACGTCTTTGGAGTGTGGGAAGAAACTGGAGATCCCGGGGAAAACCCACGCAGGTCACGGGGAGAAGGTACAATCTCCGTATAGACAGCTCCAGTAGTCAGGGTCGAACCCGGGTCTCTGGCACTGTAAGGCAGCAACTCCTCTGCTCTGCTCCACTGTGCTGCCCGAAACAAATAATATGGTTAATTAATATTTTGTTTCCTAAAGCACTAAAATATAAATGAGTGAAACTGAGAACCATCACCTCTATCCAAGTCTTCTGGTAAGCCCTAATAAGAGGAAATGGATCTCATTTTTTTAATATTCTGCACTGTTTTATGCATTAGATCTATTTTGAGTACCAAAGCATTATTAATCTCCTTCCTACAATAATCAATGTGTATCATTTGCAAAGATTGCATCGGCTATTTTCAGGTCTATATTTCCGCTGGATGCTCTATTAATCCTACAAGATCTTTATCCAGCAAAGTTTCTGGCTTTACTTACATGCTAACACAGAGATGTTCAATGTAAGGGCTAGGACATTATTCCTTGGAGCACAAGAGTCTGAGAGGTGATCTCATAGAGGAGTAAAAAATCATGAGGGCAATTGATATGTTAAATCCACAGGGCTGTTCACCCAGGGCAGGGGATTGAGGTACCTGAGGACAGGTTTAAAACAAGAGGGAAAAGATTTAATCGGACCCTGAGGGGCAACGTCTTCACTCAAAGGGTGGTGAATATATAGAACGAGCTGCCAGAGGAGGTAGTTGAGGCAAGTACTATCACAACATTTAAAAATACACTTGAATTGGTTCATGGGTGGGAAAGGTTTAGAGGGATATGGGGCAAACATTGGCAAATGGGGTTATTTTAGATGAGCCATTTTGATTGGCATGGATGAGTTGGATCAAGGAGTTTGTTTCTGTGCTGCATGGTTCTCTGACTCCATTAAACCCCTGTCTCACGGCGCGAGTTGGCCCACGAGTGACCCCGAGTTTTCACTCGTGGTGATCACGTACGATGAACGTAGCGGCCACGTCGGAACTCATGCTAAAGAGGAAATAATATATAATGAGAGAGAGAGAGAGAGAGAGAGAGAGAGAGAGAGTATATATATATAGAAACTTAGAAACATAGAAAATAGGTGCAGGAGTAGGCCATTCGGCCCTTCGAGCCTGCACCGCCATTCAATATGATCATCGCTGATCATCCAACTCAGTATCCTGTACCTGCCTTCTCTCCATACCCCCTGATCCCTTTGGCCACAAGGGCCACATCTAACTCTCTCTTAAATATAGCCAATGAACTGGCTTCAACTACCTTCTGTGGCAGAGAATTCCACAGATTCACCACTCACAATTGCAGTATATATAATATATATATATATGTATTTGTAGTATAATATCTATAATATGTATATACATATTATATATATTGCAATTCCAACCCTGAAGCAATTGCGAGGCGATTTCTTGGGGCCATGTAAGTTAACGTGTGTCTTTGCTTTTAAAAGTGAAGCTGTTTAATTGTTTACGCTGCGCTGTGTTTCGTGTTGGGGAGAGTGCTGCTGTTACAATGCTTTCTATTCTATTCTGCCCTCCCCCTTCCACAGAAAAATGCCTAAATTTGTCTTTGTGCCCGCTCTCCTGGGAGCAATCCAAACCAGGGGAACAATGACCCCTCAGAGGCTTCGTGTTCCTTGCTCCTATATATGGACCTCGCTCGCTCGCAACTGTATGAACGCTCGATCAACCAGACATCGGCCAACACGGAGGCCTGATTACTGAAAACAAAGTGAACTTGTACCAGACCTCATCATCTTCCTTCCGCCCACCCGTAACCACGGCACCACACTTTCAACAGAAACCTTAATATTTAAAGAATATATTATGGGACATTGGATTGTCTGAAGAAGGGTCCCAAGCAGAAACGCCACATATGTGTGTGTGTGTGTGTGTGTGTGTGTGTGTGTGTGTGTGTGTGTGTGTGTGTGTGTGTGTGTGTGTGTGTGTGTGTGTGTGTGTGTGTGTGTGTGTGTGTGTGTGTGTGTGTGTGTAACTGTGCGTGTGTGTGTGTAACTGTGCGTGTGTGTGTGTCTCTCTCTCTGTCTGTCTGTGTGTATCTGTGTGTGTGTGTGTGTGTGTGTCTGCTGTCGGGTCCCGGCGGCCGCTCAAAGTCAGTCACCCGAGCTGCTTCCTTCCTCGGAAGTGGCGGCCAGTTCTGCTGTCCGTGCCCAGAGCGCTGCGGCTGCCACCCAAGCTAATTCACTCCCCAGCCACAATAAAACCATATAGCAATGACAGCACGGAAACAGGCCATCTCGGCCCTTTTACTCCGTGCCGAACACTACTCACCTAGTCCCATCTACCTGCACTCAGACCGGAGCGTGGCAAGTGGGTTACTGACCCCAATCCCCTCCTTCACAACGCCAGACTCCCCAAATACTATGAACTGAGCTCTCCCCCCACCCCGGGAAATACAGTATTTAAAAACATAAAGCACCAAGAAATGCACTTACCACGTTATTGGTTCATGGAGGGTGCGCATTTTCCCTTTGTAGGTCGTGTCAATAGATGCGGCCACGCTGAAATAACTCAAAGCCACAGGATGGAGATAATAGGTAGAGCAAATGAAAAGATACAGAGATGCAGAATATGGTTCTCAGCATTGGAGCGCATCAGTTCCACAGACAAAGTCCAATGTAAGGGCCACTCAGAAGCCTGATCGTACCGCGGAGGAAGATGCTCTCAAGTCTGGTGGAGCATGATTGCAAGCTTCTGTAGCTTCTGCTCGACGGGAGCAAGATGAAGAAGGAATGATCAGGTGGGACCAGTATTTGATTATGTTGGATAAGAATGGTCTTCGTTCGTCAATGTTTCCAGGTTTTCTAGCCTTCGTATTCGCGTGCAATGTTCCGTTGATTGGTTGCCACACATTTGCACCTCCTGGGAGATGCTGTGTAGGGAACATCATTGTGACAGAGCAGATGGCTTGGTATTGTATTATTATTGTAATATTATTGTCACGTATACAGAGACAGAGTGAAATGAAATTGTCCAGTGCTGTGTTCATAAATGTTATTATGCGTGAACAGCAAAGATTTCAGGTTTCCATGAATTCTTCCAGTGTGTTATAGAGTCATAGTGTTACAGTGTGGAAACAGGCCCTTCAACCCAACTTGCCCACACCAGCCAACATGTCCCAGCTACACTAGTCCAACCTGCCTTTGTTTGGTTCATAGCCCTCCAAACCTGTACTATTCATGTACCTGTCTAACTGTTTCTTAAAGGTTGGTCCCAGTTGGTTTAATAGTTCCAGCTTCAACTACCTCCTTTGACTGCTTGTTCCATACACCCACCACCCTTTGTGTGAAAACGTTATCCTTCAGATTCCTACAATTTTAACAAAGTTAAAAAACCAGAGCACTGAACGAAAACCCCCTTGGTCATAGGGAGAACCTATACAATCCAGACAGACAGCACCCGAGATCAGGATCGAACCCGGGTCGATGGCACTGTGAGGCAGTAAAGGGCCTGTCCCACTTATGTGTCCTTGGCACGCAAATTACGTGCTCTCGTGGTCGCGTTGAGGCGCACGGGCATCATATGGCCGCACGGGGCCGGTCCCACTGAGAAGCGCGGAGGGGTATGTAGTTGTGAAATGTTTGTTGTAGCGAACTAAATCTTTGCGAGCCAATGGCCTGTCGCGGAACTGATGGCCAAAGTGGGAAGGCCCAAGACCCTGGCGCGACGCAACGTCTCACCTCCAACAGCAGCAGAAGCAGGCAAACGATCGCCGAACTCGGCCTGGGGCTCACGGCCGTTGCGGTCCGGATTTGCCCCCACTTCTACTCCCACCGCGGAACCAAGAAAATTGAAGATAGACACAAAATGCAGGAGTAACTCAGCGGGACCGGCAGCATCTCTGGAGAGAAGCAATGGGTGACGTTTCCGGTCAAGATTCTTCTTTTCAGACTGAAGAAGAGTCTCGACACGAAACATCATCCATTCCTTCTCTCCAGAGATGCTGCCGGTCCTGCTGAGTTACTCCAGCTTTGTGTCCATCTTCAATTGATGTCACGCGCTCCAGACGGCTGTGCGTACGTATGAAATCGCGCGCGACCTTTGCGGGACCGTCGCGGCTCAACGCGACCACTAGGTCGCGTAATTTGCGTGCCGAGGACACGTAAGTGGGACAGGCCTTTAACTCTACCCCTGTGTCACTGTCCTTTCTCTAATTGGACTATCCACATCTTGTTTTTAATATGGCCTTTACCTTGCACTAAACGTCATACCTTTTATTCTGTATCTGCACAGTAGACAGCCGGATTGTAATCATGTATAGTATTTTCGCTGACTGGATAGCACGCACCAAAAAAGCTTTTCACTGTACCTTGGTACATGTGACAATAATAAACTAAAATAAGAAACCATCTTAGATGCACCTAACAAATTCTGCCCCGTCTAAGCCTCTTGTTCTCAGGTAGTCCCCACCAATATTGGGTAAGGTAAAGTCACCCATTACAACAACCCTGTTCCTTTTGTACTTTCACATAATCTGTCGACATATATGTTTTTCTCTCTCCCCTTGGGAAGTCTGTGGTATGAGCCCATCAGAGTGATTGCATCTTACTTTTGAGCTCAATCCATATTGCCTCAGTGGATGAGGCCTTCAGTATGTGCCTGCAGCTATGTGTATGACCTTCTCCCTGATTAGTTGTACAACACTTCCACTTTTTTTACCTCCATCCCGCGTGCCAAAAATCCATGGAAGCTCTGGAACGTTAAGCTGCCAGTCGTATCCCTCCCGCAACCATGTCTCAAATCCATAATCTTATATTGGAAGCGTTGTATTATTCAGTAGAGTGAAATATCCTATAGAAAAAAACTAGCCTTTTTCAATCAAGAAAGAACGGAATTATATAACAACATATTTCACAGAGATAAAGCCCCAAGGCAATTCACCACCAGTGGAGTACTATGGAACTGTTGTAGCATGAAGTAATACAACAGAAAATCTGCAAATATACACATAGTAACATTCTACAAGCAACCATGAGATAAATAATTAGTGTAATGATATCCATAATCTCACTTAAAAAATGCCATTGGTGACTGAATTCATAAAAGTAAGTTTGCATATTTATATTGTTCCAGAATATAATGTGCCTTTGTGAAAATAGTATACAACACATTCATCTTCCTGAGTATTAGTTAGTTGCTTTCTATTTCCATAAAAGTTGATTTTTCTTTTAACAAATTTTGATAAACGTATTATTAAAGAGGATTGATACGGGTAGACCAAACAATTTGGTGGTATTGGTTAAATGGGGCGACACGGGTGCTCAGTGGTAGCATTGCTGCCTTACACCTGTGTTCGATCTTGACTATGGGTGCTATCTGTATGGAGTTTGTATGTTCCCCCGTGACTGAGCGGATTTTCCCCGGGTGCTCCTGTTTCTTCCCACACTTCAAAGACTTACAGATTTGTAGGTTAATTGGCATCGGTAAATAATGTAAATTGTCCCTAGTGTGTAGGATAGTGCTAGTAGAAACATAGAAACATAGAAACACAGAAAATAGGTGCAGGAGTAGGCCATTCGGCCCTTCGGGCCTGCACCGCCATTCAATATGATCATGGCTGATTATCCAACTCAGTATCCTGTACCTGCCTTCTCTCCATACCCCCTGATCCCTTTAGCCACAAGGGCCACATCTAACTCCCTCTTAAATATAGCCAATGAACCTTCTACCTTCTGTGGCAGAGAATTCCACAGATTCACCACTCTCTGTGTGAAAAATGTTTTTCTCATCTCGGTCCTAAAAGACTTCCCCTTGTACGGGGATCGCTAGTTGGCACGACACGGTGGGTCGAAGGGCCTGTTTTCATGCTGTATCTCTAAAACTCTGAAACCCGAAGAGAAATGTCCGCCGTATTCAGTCGACTAACAAATGAAAAGGAAAAAAAAATGTTTTGTGACAGATAATGAAAATAATGAAAAGATGCTAACATTTCATAACATTTGAGAAATGTGTCATTTCTAACCTTCTCTGTAATAACAACTCAGGATCCAATGCTCATTATACGTAACTGTCCCCAGGCGATGTTCTATGGGAAGTTATAAATTGTACAGCTGGTTATTGATCATTTGACAGTTGAGCAGAATAGGATGGCTATGTAACTGGTTTTGTAATGAGGACCGGATGATCAAGGTTACTACATTATTTTCATCAGGTAAAATAATTTATCAGCTTTCTGTCACCGCAACCAGACATTGTCCTGTTAAAGTTGATGAAAACACCAATCTTTCAATTTACATTCTAAAATCTATTTCGAATAAACAAACTTTTCTCTCTGGATCAGTTTTCTCCAGCACCTTTGTCATGGAACACGGATAGGAAATAAAGTTGTCGGTTTTAGCTTTAAAGCCCTTGCTCACAGATTATTTATTTTTGCTTGATTGGAATTAACATATTTATTTTACGGTATTGAGCTTGCCAGGAGCCCTTAATAAACATCGCTACAAATTGGAGTCATTATTTGTTAACTTTGTTGGCATTATATTTGTCCAGCTACTATTTTAAGTGTTAATTCTTTGAAAATAAACAAGCAAACTCTTCCTTTGAATACTATATAAGAACATCAAACTGGCTTTAAACATTCATCAGCTGATATTCCTGACAGTAATTTCTAGTCAGCATAAATTATTTAATTCTTGAATTCTTGATGATAATGTTAACAAAGTCTTGTGTCAAAAGTCAGACGTGTGAGAGAGACAGAGAGAGAAATAGAGAGAGAAATAATGCGTTTCTCTCCCACAACAGATCATAAACCCTTTTACAACTTGTGAGAAAAAAGGGTTCATATTGTAAATAGGAACTGGATCTTGCTACAGATCTCAGCCCTGCGGTAATGCTCTCCATAAATGGTTTATGGTACGAGCAAACTCCTTACTTACTGTTGCTTCTGAGCTGCCTGTTTTCTTTTGATTACAGGATTAATTGAGCTATATTGTCTGTTGAGATATTATATCTGCAGATCAAGCAGGTTTGTCTAGAAATATAAAAGATCCACACTATAGTTTTGAAGAAGGCATTGATTTTCAACGTTTGAACCAATCCTTGAATCATTGAATCTACTTTGTTATGTAATTTGGTTGCCCAGTTTCCATGAACCAATCACTTAAATTAACCTTGTTCTGCGTACCCTGGGTTTTTTATTCACATATTTAATAATAATAATAAAAGGAATTCAATTGTTAAGCCTTGTCTGTGAAGTTCAAATACCAAGTTCTGATGTTATTAGTGTGCATACTCGTCACATGCACACCAGTCACAAGCTCCCATGCACACCGATGAGCACGGAATGGGATTCATTGAAGAGAGGGAGCTTAATTTAGTTTAGTTTAGAAATACGGTGTGGAAACAGGCCCTTCAGGCCACTGAGTCCGCGCCAATCAGCGATCCCTGTACACGAGCACTATCCTACCTACACTAGGGACAATGTACCATTTTTACCAAAGCCAATAAACCTACAAATCTGTATGTCTTTGGAGTGTGGGAGGAAACCGGAGCACCTGGTGAAAACCCACGTGGTCATGGGGAGAACATACAAACTCCGTACGGACGGCACCCGTAGTCAGGATCGAACCCGGGTCTCTGGTGCAGTAAAGCAGCAACTCTACCGCCGCGCCACTGTTCCACTGTTCCGCAAAGTCACGGGAAATACACCAAGCAACGCCATTTAAATGTAAGTGCTTGTTGTTAAATGTGGTGGCACATGACAGAGGTTTGTCCATTATTAGGATTGCTGAGGAAATGATGAATATCAGTTATTTCTTTTAACTGCCTTTGATCCACCACTTCCTTCTATTCCCATAACTGGCTAATGCTCATTATTACATAAAGCCTGCGATAAACTTGAAATCTTTGTTTCATTATCAACATGCAAGAATAATTGAGAAATCAGTCAGAAGTGTCACATCAAAGGTCCATCCTTAAAATATATTGCAAAGTATTTCATGTGAAGATGGGTGAGTTCCTGATCTTCTCCAGCATTTTAAAGGAGTTATTTGAGAGTTTGCTACATCTGATGATTTGCAACATCTCTCCTTTTGACACCATAGGATTGGATCCCATATATTCTCCAATTCTTTTGCTATGGTTTACTTCCCTAGTTTACCCCATCTATGGATTTACTCCCCTCCTCCACTACTCCTGGTTAGCTAGTTTTTATTTTAGTTTCTAGAGATACACCATAGAAATAGACCCTTCGGCCCACCAAGTACATGCCAATCATCGATCACCCATTCGCACTAGTTCCATGTTATCCCACATTCTCACCCACTCCTTACAGATGAGGGACATTTTTTAAAGAGGCCAAATAAACCCGCAAGTCATTGGGATGTGGGAGGAAACCAGAGCATCCGGAGGAAACCCACATGGGCACAGGGAGAGCGTGCAAACTTCACATGGATTGCACCCGAGGTCAGGATCGAACCCGGGTCTCTGGCGCTGCATGGCAACAGCTGCACCTCTATGCTGCCCCATCTTGATTATCTCAAGATAACATTGACCTCTTAGGAGAGGGCAGCTCCCCTGCTGAAGACTATTCTCAGTCCTTTTTCTACATTGATTTTACTTCATGTTTGCACAAATTAAAACGGTACAAGGTCAACTTTGGATACTCCTAATCTATCTCAAGTGTTTTATTATTAGCCTTCACACATACAGTAAGATAATTGCAGACACATTCTAGCCATTTGCAAGTGTCACTTGTTGACACGGCAACTGGAAGAGACCATGTAATACTTCCTTCCTCAATAGTTTGGTTTATTGTCACAGGCACCGAGTTACATTGAAAAGCTTTTTTTTGCGTTCTAACCAGTCAGCGGAAAGACTATACCTGATGACAATCGAGTCGTCCACAATGTACAGAAACAAGGAATAACATTTAGTGCAAGATGAAGTCCAGTCAAGTCTGATTAAAGAGAGTCTGAGGGTCTCCAATGAGGTAATAAGCAGCAGAGATGATTTGCTTTCAAAAAATCTAGACCAGGTAGCCTGGATAATTGAATTCAGATTGAGATGGGCTAACGCAGTATGAACTGGATCAGTTAAAGCATTGGGCTCCACTATATTTTTAAGCAAATTGCAGTTAATTTGGCCAGGCATCCATTTAGAGCATTCTGCCAATGCCTCCCTAATGATGAAAGTTTAGTGCTGAGGGAGTCATTAGGGTTCAGTGAGCCACTCCAGCAGAAATTGCTTGTGATGTTGCCATATATCTTTTATAAGTATGATCATCCCAAGTTGTTCAGGCTTAAGAAGTTTTTCTGGCACTGAAGCTGACCATTCTCCTCTCCAAAATATGCCACTTGAGGTGCATTTCATAAAATCATCAGTGCTTGAGGTTTCCTTGGCAAGTCCCAGTGATTACAAGGAGAATATTTAGCAACACAAACTGTTAGCTGCCTGATTTGTCGTGTGACAGCTGAGATTAAACGCATATCTGGTGTAAATGTCAAATTGGGTTGAATCAAATCAAATAGAGAAAGATGGAAGTTGATCATAAGTAATTTACTTCTGGAATACCTCAGTATGATAAAGTACATTCTAAATAGGAAACACTTTGTTAAAATCAACACGGTTAACTAATCTTTCAGCTGTGGCATATGCACTCCTGGCTGCTTCATACTGCAATCTATTTTATACCTGCTCATTTTGATTGATTTGATAATGAATAATGGACTGTATGATGGACTGTCTGTGTTTCTCTTGAAAGATGGAATTATAAAACAGTAAACAAGTCCTCAATGAGAATATGTATCAGCTGTAGCAAACTACTCATTTGACTGCATGCTAACTCTCAGAACAAACAAGGCTCGTAGTTGGCATTGCTTTGATGCAGATGGAAGATAGAATTGAGATAATGAACCTCAGAAGAGCTTAATTTGGTTTGGTTTGGAGATACAGCGTGGAAACAGGCCCTTCGGCCCACCGAGTCGTGCCGATCAACGATCATCCCATACAGTACACTAGTTCCATCATACACACTAGGGACAACTTACAGAAGCTAATTAGCCTGCAAACCTGCGCACCTTTGGAATGTGGGAGGAATCCAGAACACCCGGAGAATCTACAAACCCAGAGACAGGATTGAACCTGGGTCTCTGGTGCTGCAGGGCAGCAACTCTACCACTGCACAACTGTGCTGCCCTTTTATGTGTGTTTGTTTCCCTTCAGTGACAATGCCTCATGAATGTCGACTGCCGAGTGGGAAGTAGCTGGGAAAGTAATGCAAATGAGTAAGTTCTGATATAGATTTGCTGGAGTCGGAGAAGAAGCCGGATCATACAGAACAGAACGAGAAGTCAATTGTGAGCAATGCTGTCCTCTCACCTCATATGTGTGGGCATATTGGGGCCGGTGATGAAACCTGCATCTTCTCTATTGTACCAGTACAGGTAAAGAGCCACAAGGGGGACACAGCGCTGCAAACATACGCATGTTGGATCATGGAAGTTCATCTACCTCTTGTAGAGAAAGTTTGATGAGAAGACTGAACACCACAGGACAAATGACCAATATTCTCTTGTGTACCATGAACCAAGTGAAGTCTGTGATCAGTCATCATATCTCAGGTTTAGAAATATCTAGTCTGGACAACGACGATTTTATCCAACTATCTGATGTGTTCACACATAAGACCATGCCTGTTTCTCAGCTAAACATTCCCAGACAGGAAGACCTGATATAATGGCCTTACTTGAAGGATATCAAGATCGCTGAAATAGACTCTGGTATTGACTTACTCATTGGGACAAATGCTTCAAAGGTTGTGGAACCTTGAGAGCAGGTCAACAGCCAAGGGGATGGACCATACGCTGTGAGGACCCTACTGGGGTGGGTCATCTATGGTCCTCTGAGAAGAGACAATGACAGCAGGGATGAAAATGGCTGCTCTGCTGCTGCTGTCAATCGAATATCCATTGTAAACCTGGAGGAGCCACTGGTCAAACAATACATCACGACTTCAGTGAAAGATCCAGCGAGGAAACAGAGGAAATTTCCAGAGAAGAGGTAAAAATCTTGGATATTGTGAATCACTCAGCAAAGATGATAGATGGACACTATTGTCTAGACTTACCTTTCAAACAAGAAACTGTCAGCATGCCAAATAACCGTTGCATTGCAGAGCAGCTTATTCAGAGCCTGAAATGCGAGTTTGGCAAGAATCAGAAATTTCATGATGAATATACATCTTTCCTCACAGAAATGATTGGCAATGGTTATGCTGAAATGGTACCAGTGAACCAGCTGAATGGAAGTGATGGAGAACTCTGGTGCATCCCTCGTTATGGGGTGTGTCACTCAAGGAAAGGCACCTTAAGGGTGGTCTTTGACTGTGGAGCAGTCTTCAAAGGAACATCACTTAACTGCCAACTGCTGCAGGGTCCAGACCTTACCAACTCACTCATTGACAAGAACCGGTTGCTTTGTTGGCTGATATCAGGTCAAGGTATCCGAAGAGCATATTGACTATCTGCGATGCCTGTGGTGGCCCGAGGGTGATGTGCAGCAAGATCCTGTTGAATACCGGATGAAGGAACAGCTTTTTGGAGCCGTGTCATCACCAAGTTGTGCAAACTTTGCATTAAGGAAGACCGCTGAAGACAACAAAGCTCACTTTCCAGCAAAGGTGACCAAGCACATTAAAGAACAGCTACTATGTAAGTAGACAGAAATGCTGGAGGAACTCAGCGGGTGAGGCAGCATCTATGGAGAGAAGAAATAGGCGACGTTTCAGTCTTCTTCAGTCTGAAGAAGGGTCTCGACCCGAAACGTCGCCTATTCCTTCTCTCCATTGATGCTAATTCACCTGCTGAGTTCCTCCAGCATTTTTGTCTACCTTCGATGTTTCCAGCATCTGCAGTTATTTCTTAAACACTTCTATGTAGATGATTGTTTAAAATCCATGCCTTCAGAACAGGAAGCAGTTCAAATGGCAAGAGACCTGACTTCCTTCTGCTAAATGGGAGGATTCGTGCTGCCAAAGTGGACCAGCAACAGCCGCGCTGTATTGCCATCCATTCCACAAGAAAACTGATCCAAGGAGACCAGGGAGTTGGACTTGGACAAAGACAATTTGCCAATGGAAAGAGCACTGGGATTGCACTGGTGCGTTGAAACAGATGTGTTCAAGATCAGAATCGCAGCACAGGAGCGACCATACCCAAGACGGGGCATCTTGTCCGTGGTCGGCTCTATATACGACCCTTTAGGATTTCTAGCACCATTTACTCTGCCAGCCAAGCTGATTATGTAAGAACTCTGTAAGAAAAGAGTCGGATTGGATGAAAACATGCCCTAAACCTTCTCTCAGTGATGGACAGGATGATTAGCAGATCTCAACAAGATGGCGGAATTTAAAGTGGACCAGTGCATGAAGTCCGCAAGCTTTGGTCAAATCAGATATGCACAGCTGCACCATTTTTCAGACGCCAGCGAAAGTGTCTACGGTACTGTTTCCTATCTAAGACTGGAAGACGATGACAAATAAGTGCATGTTGCATTCATAATGGGAAAAGCCAGAGTGGCACCATTAAAACAAATGGTGCCCAGAATGGAGCTTACGGCTGCAGTCCTAGCAGTCAGAGTTGACACAATGCTGCGAAAAGAATTACAACTTCAACTGGACAAATCCATCTTCTGGACCGATTACACAACAGTGCTTATGTACATCAACAAAGAAACCAAACGCTACCAAACATTTGTAGCAAACAGGATCTCTTTTGTAAGGGATGCTACTCATGTATCGCAATGGAGATATGTTGGCACAAAGGAAAATCCTGCAGATGAGGCCTCGAGGGGACTAACAGCAGACCGCTTCTTAAGCTGTAATAGATGGATCAAGGGACCTGAGCTCTGTAAGCCAGACAGAGAATGGCCGAACTTCACTTGGAATCTGCAATCTCCGCTAATGATCCAGAAATCAAACAAGACATCACAATGAGCGTCATTGTCAAGGACCCATTGAACCCCACAGACTCTCTGATCACCTATTTATCATAATGGAGGGATCTGAAGCCTGCTGTAGCTAGGCTTCTTCAACTAAGGACAACACTCTTGCAGTTGACTCGAAGGAGAAAAGAGATTTGGACTGTTGCCTGTAGTTTTGAAAAGGATCCTGGCAAACTAAAGGAAAAGGTTGATAAGGAGATGCAAGTCTTTAAAGCAACACTCCGCGGACAGTCTTTATGTCCTGGAGATTTATTCCAAGCAGAAAACACGGTCATCTCTTTCAGTCAAAGACAAAGATTCAAAGAAGAACTATCAGTACTAGAAGCTGGTAAAAATGGTGTCAAAAGAAGCAGTCATTTGTATAAGCTCGATCCGGTGCTAGATGATGAACGTCTGAGAGAAGGTGGTCGCCTGAATAGACTAGCGATGCCAGAAGAGGCAAAATATCCTATTATTCTCTTGAAGGACCTTCACATATTAACACTACTGTTACGACATATCCATGAACAACTCGGACATAAAGGAAGAAATCATATGCTGTCTCGCCTCCGTAAAAGATACTGGATTATCAAAGCTAACCCCGCTGCAAGCAAGGTCATAACAGACTGTGTTGTGAAGTTGAAGCACATTTAAATGATCAACCTAACAGACTGTGTTGTGAAATTTAAATGATCAACCTATTACCAAGAGTTCCGATGATCCAATGGACCTGGAAGCAGTTACACCAAACCATCTCTTCTGTTGCAAACCAAGCCAATACTACCACCTGGACTCTTTGTAAAGGAAGATGTGTATATTAAACGCAGATGGAGACAGGTGAAATATATGGCAGATCTCTTTTGGAAACGGTGGACACAAGAATACTTGCCTCTAATCCAAGAACGACAACGGTGGTCAAGGGTGAGGTGAAGCTTTGCTCCAGGTTGTGGTGGCTGATTCCACTGCACCACGAGGCTCCTGGTTAATAGACAGAATATTGGAGACCATACCAGATGCACAAGGTCTTGTGCGCACAGTTCGTCTTCAGACTAAGAGCAACATCTTGGAAAGACCAATAACAAAGATATGTCTGCTCCAAGAAGTTGAGACCTAGGTACAGCAAATACTGGAGGCCCTAAAGATAAGGATAATAAGAAGGAAGTGAAAAAGATTGAAGAATCAATAATGACGATTAAATGCCAACACATAGTACATACTTTTTTAAAAATATGTAAAGGATAAGGGGGTGGTGTAAGGTCTATAGCTCCTTCAATGTTTCAATTGTTTTGTTATATATGTAATACAATTAGGGGCCGGTGTGTAGGAGCCATTTATGTTTAGGCTAGCTACTGTTGGTATATTATATTATTTTGTCTAGATATATCGTTCAGTATTATTTTGGACACTTGGGGGCGGTCATTAGATGCATAGGGTGGTGTATATATAAGGGCATAGGGGCAGGAAGTGGCAGGCATTGGGAGGGAGAGCGTACAGTTCTCACCAGACCAGGGTCAGAGCAGACAGCTACAACTTGCATGCAGAATAAGGAAAGCCTGGTATGTTCATCTCTTTGTTTGTACAACTACTTCAATAAACAACCAACTCAACTGGACATAACGACAGGAAGGTCTGTTCTATTAGGTCTGCATAAGATCACTCCTACTTATCTATGTAGTATTGGCAACTGGAGAAGAGGTACCGGAAAGGTCAGAAATTTGCCATTACACAATCAACCTACAACCTGTAAGTCTTTGGAAATGGAATTTGGAGATCCTAAGATTTCATTAAAACAAATCTATTTTGTCCTGGGTTTCTCTGATCTCCACAATATTTCTAGGATTGTTACATGGACAGATCAGGAGTTTGTTGAGAGGAGATGCATTAAGTCCAATTGGGATGCTGCCTTACCAGGATCCATTGTCCATTCTATCGTGAAAGTGCTTACGCATTTCAGGCATGAACTTGGCCTTTGAGCTTGGGTTATGTGCTGCTGTTTTTCAGGGTCAGGCATGCAACATTGAAGATTTACCCATTTGTGAACTCAGTAAATGGTGCCAGTTAGCTGATGATATTGGTGATCATAGGATATAGGAGCAGAATTAGGCCATTGGGCCTCTCGAGTTTGTTGCGCCATTTGATCATAGCTGATCTATTTCACCCTCAACCCAATTCTCCTGCTTTCTCCCTGTAACTTTTCACACACTTACTATCAAGAACCTATCAATCCCCGCTTTTAAAAATACCCAATGACTTGGCCTCCACAGCCATCTGTGGCATTGAATTGCACAGATTGACAACCATTTTCAAGCATAATTTCTTCATTGCCTCAGTTGGATTAAGATCCTAATACTGCTTGGCATTCCACAGTTACAAGAAAAATTAACACAAAATCTACATAGTCTCACGTGCCCTCTGGTAATTTAAGCAATGCATCAATTAAACTTCAAAACTTGATAACTTTAAAATTGGCTGCAAAAGTTTCTTCCCCTGAAAGACATAAAAAGGAATATTTGGAAAATTATTACATATAAAGTTCACCAAACTAATTTCAATTAAAACCATTGGATTCTATAGAAGATTAAGCTAATTTATTTTAATTGCTATGAATATGTCTTTTTCAGGTCAATGCACCCAACAGATCATTGTCAACAAATCAAATTTAGTCAACGATATATATTACAGCGCTGTTTTCTCAGAAATATCTGTAAAGTAATTCGACTACCATATACTTTTCTGACCAAAACCGATAGTGGAAAATACAAATATCTTTGAGACACAGGTACAATTTGTTGTCTGTTTGGATTGGAATATTAGGTTCAATTTTGTTATTGCTGTTGATATGGACCAAATGAAGTCTTTCAATGCAACTTGGTAATTCAACCTTTTAGTTCAATAATATGAAAATAACTTTTGCAATTTGTCCTTGACTGTGCTCTCATTGTTATTTCCTGCATGTTTGTGAGCATTACTTTGTTTATTCACTGCAAAAAAAAAAAAAAATTGGTTGTACAACTCAACTCTATCCCTCTGCCAAGAGGTAAATGTCTATGAGATTAGTCTAGTTTAGTTTAGAGATACAGCGCGGAAACAGGCCCTTTGACCCACCGGATCCGCTCCGACCAGCGATCCCCACTATCCTCCACACACTAGGGACAATTTCTACATTTACCAAGCCAATTTACCTACATACCTGTACGCCTTTAGAGATGTACCAGACATGATCAAATACCTGTCCATCAGCTCACTCCCTCACTCTAAAACAGAGTAAGTCAAGTGCAATGGGTTTTTCATCCAGTCAGACACTTGGCGAGATGAAGAGTGAGATACATTCTTTTTAAAACGGTTAGTATTTTAGATATAACTTTCTTATTACATTAAATGACAGAGCTGAATAAAAGGAATTTTGCTGAAGTCTCCTTCTCCTTTGGGAAACAGAACCATCGTGTACCTTTCACTTTATGTTTGAATATATCCACTGATGTATTTTGCTGACATGCTGTTCAATTTTTGTAATAAAAAGTTTGCATCAATCTTTCCATCAAATGAGCAACATTTCTTGTTTCATACATTCTTGGGGACTGAAGTGAACTTTTTTTGTTTGATATGCTTCATTAAAGATGTTTTCTGTTTTTTAAGAAGTACATTCTAAACTAGTTTATTGCTTATGATATGCATTACATGAACTCTGTCATTTCTTTGCATGCAAGATTTGTTTCAGAAAATGAAACAGAACAGCCTTTAGATAAATAATTGTATTTTTGATCTAATGATATCATTCCAGTGAAACAAATATTTTCAGTTATTTTCCACCAAAAAGACCAAACTTCCTGCCCTTATATTTCTCTAACTTACCTTAATTCCACACAGACCGCCACCTCACAGCACCAGAGACCTACGTTTAATGCTGACCTCGAGTGTTGTCTGTGTGGAGTTTGCACGTTCTCCTTGTGACCGCATGGGTTTCCTCCGGGTGCTCCGGTTTCCACCCACATCCCAAAGACGCGTGGCTTGTTCGGCTCATTGGCCAACGTCAAGGGTTTCTTGGGCGTAGGTGAGTGGGTGAGTAGGTGCAGAATCTGGAGGGAATTGATGACAATATGGAGAGAATAAAGTTGCATTAAATTAGCATAGGACTATACTAATGGGTGGTTGATGGGCAGTGTGGACTCGCTGGGCTAAAGGGCCTGTTTCCACACTGCATCTCTCTCTCAAATTGTATTACATCTTGACGAACAAAATATTCCCTCTTCATTCTTATTGTGAATCCTCCAAAAGGTAAAATGACCTCAAATTCTCTTCCGTTCATAGAAAGTAAGCTCCGAGTACAATAGTTGGTTCTGTTGCCTCTTCCCCATGTTCAAACAAACTAGAAAGCACGTACATCTTCCTCAGGGAACTCAAAAGGAGAAATAACAGAAAAAAAAAAAACAATTCAAAATTGACTCGGAGACTGAATACAAGTAATTAAATGGTGACGGGGCGCATAGATTAGGCAGCACATAATGGGTATTATTCTTTTCTTTTGTATGCGAAAATAAACCATTAATAACATGCAAATCTAAAGGAGACACAAAAATCCAGGGCATTGAGAGCCATTTTGGAAATTTGAAATTGTGATGTTATAAAATTCACAATGATAAAGAATGCTGAATGCAGAAGACAGCAAAATATGAGGTCTGTGGAGACGCAAGGAAATGCAGATGCAGGAATCTTCAGGAAAGCCCAAAGTGCTGGAGTAACTCAATGGCTCACACATCATCTGTGGAGGGAATGGACAGGTCAGGTCGAGTTGGGACTCTTCTACAGAGGGTTACTTGAATTGAATTGAATATTTTATTGTCACGTAGGACAAGTCACTGTGAAATTCTTTGCGTGTATTTCTCAAGGTATGCAAGGTCTAAAGAAGGGTCTCGACCCGAAATGTCACCTATTCCTTCGCTCCATAGATGCTGCCTCACCCGCTGAGTTTCTCCAGCATTTTTGTCTACCCACGGTGTGCAAATAGTCGCCACATAAAGGGTACTTACAAAGTTACAAAGTATCTGCGCTAAGTCCTCCTTTGTTCTCCCTTCCCCGCCCCCTCCTCCTCCCCATTTGCCCAATGTTGTTGTATGCTGCATACCTATTTTGGTGTTTAACAATGATTTTTATCTGTACACTCTCTCTTCTCCCAGCCCGTTAACAATTACAAGGAAAATTGCTTTAATTGAGAAAATAAACATCCTGTGTGCTATAAATAATTAAAACTATCCTTACCAATAACTCAGTAATTCTAGTCAGAGCTCTCCAGAGAGTCAATGTTTGATGGTAACAACCTTTGAATGTGCATTACAAAATCTTACTGACATTCAACTGTGGAGACGTTGAATTAGCATGGTCTGTCCGTGTTGTGGCCGGATGCTTGGTTGTGTTGAACGCATAGATTCATAGAGTCATACAGTGTGCAAATTGGCCCATCGGCCCAACTTACCCACATATACCCAAAGTTACCCTTCAGGTTCCTATTAATTTCCCCCCCCCCTCACCTTAAAACTATGTCCTCTGGTTCTCAGAGTGGTCTCCCACTCTGGACCAGCGACTCTGTGCATTTACCCAATCTATCCCTCTCATGATTTTGTACACTTTTATAAGATTACCCCTCATCCTCCTGCGCTCCATGGAATGAAGTACTAGCCTGCTCAACTGGTCCCTGCAGCTCAGGCCCTTGAGTCCTCAATACTTTACAGAGTGAGGTCTGCCACTTGTCTACCATCTACAAGATGTGTCCTGAAACCTAAGTGCATCAGTTACTGAACATTGGATCAGCACAGTGGCACAGCTGTGGAGTTGCTGCCTCACAGCGCCAGAGATTCAGGTTCGATCCTGACTACGGGTGCTGTCTGTGTGCGGAGTTTATGTGTTCTCCCTGTGACCTTGTGGGTTTTCTCCGGGTGCTCTGGTTTCTACCCACATCCCAAAGACGTGCATGTCTGTAGGTGAAATGGCTTGTGCGAAAATTGTCCCTCGTGTGTCGGATGGGAAAGTGGGATAACATAGAACGAGTGTCAGGGTGATCGATGGTTGGCATGGAGTCAGTAGGCCGAATGGCCTGTTTCCATGCTGTATCTCTAAACTAAATGCACTGGTAAGTGGATTCTCTTTTCACTTGAAGAAGAAACCAAGTGGACATGCATTTGAATTAAATTTCATCATTGTGCTGATCTCATATAGAAATCAATCCTGTATAACAGATTTGGTCATCGTTGCTGACCCAGACTGGTCAATGGTACTCCAGGCCACTGTTGATGATACAGTATTTGCTCTGTCTGAGCATTCTATGTTCAATGAAATGAGGAGAGACTTAGGATCAGTATTGGCCCATAAATATATTGCTGATGTTTCTTTTCAAGGACTTATTTTGCAGATTTTTAAATTAACGGGTGATGAGTTTCGGGAAGTGACTTAGTACCAGTTGCCACAAGAGCTAAAATGTAATCTGTATGAACTCAGCTTTGCGGTGAAAGAGAGTTGTGCTTCAGATGTGGACATGAGTATTTTATCATAATGTTTTATTTTGATGACAAAAAAAGCAGCAAAGCTTGGAATTATCATCAATAATGTACAGATTACTGTCATTAGTGGATTTAATTAAAACACAAACTGCAGCCTGTAATTCAGTGCAAACCATGTCCTTGCTGTAAGACAGAATGACTCCACTAGAGGTCACACTGCACAATTGGCATGCACGGGATCACGTACCTTTTTCACTCATAAAGGATTAAAGCTTTTAGAAACATAGAAACATAGAAACATAGAAAATAGGTGCAGGAGTAGGCCATTCGGCCCTTCGAGCCTGCACCGTCATTCAATATGATCATGGCTGATCATCCAACTCAGTATCCCGTACCTGCCTTTTCTCCATACCCCCTGATCCCTTCAGCCACAAGGGCCACATCTAACTCCCTCTTAAATAAAGCCAATGAACTGGCCTCAACTGCCTTCTGTGGCAGATAATTCCAGAGACTCACCACTCTCTGTGTGAAAAATGTTTTCCTCATCTCGGTCCTAAAGGAATTCCCCCTTATCCTTAGACTGTGACCCCTTGTTCTGGACCTCCCCAACATCGGGGACAATCTTCCTGCACCTAGCCTATCCAACCCCTTAAGAATTTTGTAAGTTTCTATAAGATCCCCCCTCAGTCTTCTAAATTCTAGCGAGTACAAGCCAAGTCTATCCAGTCTTTCCTCATATGGAAGTCCTGCCATCCCAGGTTTTGCAGGTGAACCTGTTACATGCACCATGTTACAGTAAGCAGGGTCCCACTGGTAAACTATTAAACAGCGGCCTTTAAATTCATGCCATCCTTGTATGCATAAAATGGTAACTGGCCTGATCTTTCCTGAAGGGAAAGAAGAATACGTTACAAAAAGGAAAAACAATCTTTAAAAGCATTTCGTCAAAAGAATTATAAGTATTTGCTTCATAGTCTTCCATTTGTAAATGGGAATGGACAGGCTTCAGAATGGCAAGAACAACTGAATTGATCTTTAGTTATAAGTTGGCAGCTGTACATATTTTTAAACAGGTTTGATTGGTGTATTTACTACCTCGCAATAATGTAATGTTTGAATTAACTACAGGTTTCATACAGTTGTTTAAATCCCTCACTTCACCCATGATGGAACTTCAATTAATCTAGGTTTTTTTTTTCTATGGAAAGTTTCAGGGAGGTTCTCTCAATTTCATACCACAGGGGCGGCCAGCACAGTTTCAGGCCATTCTTTGAAGAATGCCTCATTGGCATAATCACAAGATGACCCCAGTATGACTGCCCTGTGAAAGGCTGGGGTGAGGATTCAGGTGGATTCAAGGCAGAAGCTTCTGACAGGAGCAAAACACAGAGAACCGCCGGAACACAGTGGGCCAGCCAAAACCTTTTGTTTAGTTTAGAGATAAAGCGAGGAAACAGGCCCTTTAGCCCACCGTGTCTGCACCGACCAGCGATCCCTGTACACTAACACTATCCTACACACACTAGGGACAATTTACATTTATACCAAGCCAATTAACCAACAAACCTGTATGTCTTTGGAGTGTGGGAGGAAACTGAAGATCTCGGAGAAAACCCACACAGGTCACAAACTCCAGACAGACAGCACCCGTAGTCGGGATCGAACCCAAGTCTCTGGTGCTCTAAGGAATTAGCTCTACCGCTGTGCCACGGTGCAGCCCCATTCCTAATGTGGATGAAATGGACGGGGTTTGATCCTGACTATGGGTGCTATCTCTACGGAGTTTGTACGTTCTCCCTGTGACCACGTGGGTTTTCTCCGAGTGTTCCGGTTTCCTCCTAAACTCAATAGACGTACAGGTTTGTAGGTTATTTGGCTTCGGTAAAATTTGTCCCTCGTGTGTGGGATAGAGCTAGTGTACGGGGGAGTGCTGATCGGCACAGACATGAGGGGCAGAAGGGCCTGTTTCTGCATTGTATCTCTAAACTAAACTAAACTATCTGTATCAAAAAGCTCTCCTGGATACATTAAAAAATATATAATCTCCTCTGAATTGTTAATGCCAAGGCAATCCTAGTTAATATTTGGGAAATTGCAACTCCACCAGAGCAGAATCATGAATGGCACAGGTTTCAGTTTCCAAACGACATTTTCAATGATGCAAAACAGATTCTGAGCTCCCGGTGAAAGCAGTATGTTTTTGTACTTGAAAAAGGACAGAACACAATGAAAAAGCAATTGCATGCTTCAGGAGACAGCATGATGATAGCCTATTTCTGATGGCTGGTGGAGGAAATTCAAAATGAGAGAGGAAATGTAATGATTGGTGGGAGCACGGCAAATGTGAAACTGCATAGCCATCTGGAGGAAAGAATTCTAAAACATTTACTTCTACTGGGGAGATGCATGAAGGTGGAGAACCAACACCTCTAGTCATCCCTTTATTTGCAGCCACTTTCTCATCTATTTTAACAAGGGGTGGCACAGTGGCGCAGCGCTAGAATTGCTGCCTGACAGCGCCAGAGACCCAGGTTCGATCCAGAGGGCGAGTACCATCTGCACGGAGTTTGTGCATTTTCCCTGGGACCGCGTGGGTTTTCTCTGGGTGCACCGGTTTCCTCCCACATCCCAAACACGTACAGGTTTGCAGGTTTAATTGGCTTCGGTAAAATTGCACAGAGAGTCCCCAGTGTGTAGGACGGTGCTAGTGTAGCTGGTCAGCACAGATGCAGTGGGCCGAACGGCCTGTTCCAGCGCTGTGTCTCTAAAGTTTACAGTCTAAAGTCCAAATGTGAAAGATCATACCTGTCTGGCGGAAGTAAATCTAAAACGTTTGCTTCTACAGATGGACAGAAATGCCGGTTGTAAACCTCCCCTTTATTTGCAGCGACTTGATCATCTGTTGATTTCAGACACACAGTCAGTTCATACTTTGGCTGGGCAGCATACACACATTTGTATAATGGTATGTACTCAGTCAAATACATTGTTTTTACTTGTTCACAGGACATGACTTTGGACACATGGACAACATGCGTTGCCAGTCCCTAATAGCCTCTACTGAAAAGGCATTGCCATGAGTGCATTCAAATGGGCCAGAGAGGGAAGAGAAATGTTGTTCCCTGAAGGATATCAGCCAGCCAGATTGGTTTTGTACAGCAGGCCTGTGGTGTTACGGCCGCTGCTATTAAAACAGGCTTTTTTTTGGGTGTTTCCAACTTTTAGTTAATTATATGGAATTTAACTCCTCCAGTTGGCAACTGGGATTTGAACTCATGCCCTTGAAGAATGGGCCAGACTTCAGTCAGCTCATCCAGAAACACAACCAGCAGCTAACCATGCCGTTGGTCTCCTCTAGACTGCAATTAAAACAAAATGTACCAAGAGGGTGTTGTGATGGCCGTAAGCACTCCCTTCCTTTGTGTTTCCACAGAAATGGTTGATAGCAACCACGTTGCAAGACCTGAGGTTTGGTTTTGTTTGGAGATACAGCGCAGAAACGGGCCCTTTGGCTCACCGTGTCCACACGGACCAGCAATCCCCGCACAGGAAGACTATCCAACACACACAAGGGGCAATGTACATTTATACAAAGCCAATTAATTTGCAAACCTGTACGTCTTTGGAGCGTGGGAGGAAACTGAAGATCTCGGAGGAAACCTACGCGGTCACAGGGAGAACATACAAACTCCATATAGACAGCACCCATAGTCGGGATCGAACCTGGGTCTCTGGCACTATAGGTGCTGTAAGACAGCAACTTTACCATTGCCCCACCGTGCCGCCAATGTGTGGCAGTATCATCTGTGCACCATACAGCATCATCTCTTGTCTGACAGTGCACACTGGGCACAGATCAATATACTATAGGAACAGGCCCTTCGGCCCACAATGCCCGTGCTGGACATGATGACAGGTTAAACCAATCTCCCCTTCCTGCATGTAATCCATATCCCTCCAATCCCTGCATATCCATGTGGTGGGAGCACCACATTCCAGGCACCGTTAGACTTTAGAGACACAGCCCACCGAGTCGACGCTGAGCGGCAATAACCTCTTAAACTCACGCTATCCAATTGTACCCACTAGGGACAATTTACAATTTACAGAAGCCAATTCACCTACAAACCTGTACGTCTTTGGAGTAAAATCTGGATGGTCCTGGAGAAAATCTACAAGTTCACAGGGAGAACATACAAATTCCGTACAGACAGCACCCGTGGTCAGGATTGAATCCGGGTCTCTGGCGCTGTGAGGCAGCAACTCCACCGCTGTGCTATATGCCTGCCGACAGGAGCCGCACCTGTTACTCTTTATGTAAACAACCTGTCCCGCACATCTCCTATAAATGTTGTCCGTCTCACCTTAAACCTATGCCCTGGGGAAATTCCACATCAAAGGGGAGGTGTCAGACCCTGGTTACTGCCGGCCATGGATGCTGAGCTCTGAGATGATATTCTGGACCTAACCACTGAACACTGTGACTTACCCACACTATCAGCTCATTAAATCTCAGCAAGTCTGCAATAGATCAAGTGAGTGTAATGACTGATTATGGAGCAGGTTGGACGGTGAGGCTGGGGAAAATGCTGCAATGGTTCAATGCACTATTCTCATTGGAATGTCTCATCACCAGTCGCTGTGCTGGGATGGTGAATTTTAGTGGAAAATGCTGAACATAAGATCTTTTCCTCTTTATTATTCTCTGCTGCAGTGAACACGTGTTTGGCCTTGGGCCCACGCCTCTGCCTTCAATGCCTTCCTGACCCTCCTCCTGAACCTTCAGACAACAGCAATTCGCAATGCTAGAGGCAACACATTGTGCAGCGGTAGAGATGCTGCCTTGCAGCACCAAAGATCCGGGTTCGATCCTGACTATGGGTGCTGTCTGTACGGAGTTTGCACGTTCTCCCTGTGACCGTGTGGGTTTCCTCTGGGAGCTCCGATTTCCTCCCACTTTCCAGACACATGCAGGTGTGTAGGTGACGGGGGCCTGCCCCACTTTCACGACCTAATTCACGACCTCTGCTGAGTTTGCCCTTGACTCATACTCGCAGCATGGTCGTCATAAGTAGGTCATAGTTAGGTCGTGATGCTAGCCGTAGCTACTCGTGGCATCAAGTAGGCCGGGGCGTGTTTCTAGCCTGATGAAAAATGTCCACGAGTAAAAAAAGGTCGTGAATTAGATCATGAAAGTGAGACCGGCCCTTCAATTGACTTCTATAAATTGCCCTTATGTGTAGGAAGTGAAAGATGGATAACATAGAAGTAATGTGAACGGGTGATCGATGGTCGCTGCAGACACAGTGGGTCGAAAGACCAATTTCCACACAGTATCTCACTGCAACTAAACTTAAAAAAACAAAACTAAACTAAACTAAACTAAAGTAAACTAAACTAAACTAATTGCACTGACCTTTTTGGAGCTGTGCTGTAGTCTACTGAGTTCCCCAGATACAAAAAAAAATAGCTTCTGCAGTCCTTATTCTCAACTCTTCAGACCTAGTTTTAGAGCTTTGTGTTTCACTATATTCTCACTCCTGCATGGTAGACCCGCTTGGTACACCTTCATGACCGTGCCCATCCCTCCAGGCACAATTAAAATAATGCCAATGCTCCAGGCTGTTATAAGGATATCCTGGATGTTCCTCAGCATTCATTCCACAATTTCTCTTCCCTGTGTGCCCCACCACCCACCCCAGAGTGCACCCATTTCTCCCACTATCTCCCACGCTACTAGTCACCCTCCTCCATGCCCCTCCCTTGCATGCTCATCTCCCATCTCTGAGTCCCTCATTTCCATTTAATCCCCCTTCTTTCCCCTACATCCTCTCCCCTTCAGCCTCCCCTCACCCCTTCGCCCCACCGGCAGCCTTGATGCAGGAGTTCCTCCAGCATTTTGTGTTTTATCCATTCCACAATGAATCGGGGAGTTCGTATTGAACCTTGATAGTAAGACAATAGACAATAGGTGCAAGAGTAGGCCATTCGGCCCTTTAAGCCAGCATCGCCATTAACTGTGATCATAGCTGATCACCCCCAATCAGTACCCCATTCCTGCCTTCTACCCATATCCCTTGACTCCACTATCTTTAATAGCCCTATCTATCTCTTTCTTGAAAGTATCCAAAGAACTGGCCTCCACCGCCCTCTGAGGCAGAGAATTCCACAGACTCACAACTCTCTGTGTGAAAAAGTGTTTCCTCATCTCCGTTCTAAACGGGCTTACCTCTTATTCATAAACTGTGGCCCCTGGTTCCGGACTCCCCCAACATCGGGAACATGTTTCCTCCCTCTAGCATGTCCAAACCCTTAATAATCTTAACTGTTTCAATAAGATCCCCTCTCATCCTTCTAAATTCCAGAGTATACAAGCCCAGCCGCTCCATTCTCTCAGCATATGACAGTCCCGCCATCCCGGGAATTAACCTTGTAAACCTACTCTGCACTCCCACAATAGCAATGATGATGATCGATCATCAAGTAATCACTGCTACAGGTTGGTTGCCCAATTGTTGCATGTTACCTTTCATTACAACATCTAAAGTCCTCGGAAAGAGCACATTTTAATTGACTCCCCATCTCCGCTGTTAGCTTTTTAGAGACACTGGACCTTCATTGAACATTGAAACAGGCCCTTCAGTCTAACATGCCGACCGTTGATCATCCATTCACACACCTCTGTGATATCTAGTTACTCATCCACTCCCTACACACTTGGGGCAATTCAGAGAGGCCAACTAACCGACAAACCTGCATCTTTGAGAAAAACCAGGGCACCAGGAGGAAAGCCACACGGTCACAGGAAACAAATGCACACTCCACACAGACAGTACCCAAGACCAGGATCTAACCCAGCAGTCTGGTGCTGCGAAGCAGCAGCTCTACCATCTGTTAAGATTTTTAACGTTTTTTTTTACATGCAGAGAGTGGTGGGTGCCTAGAACACGCTGCGGGGGAGGCAGATACAATAGTGGCATTTAAGAAGCTTTTGGATAGACACTTGGATACCCAAGAAATGCAGGGAAATGAATCACACGCAGGCAGATAGTGTTTGATGTTCACCACCGGCATTGTTGTCTGAAAGGCCTGTTCTTGTGTTATTCTCTACCATGTTCCATGTTTCTCAGCTGGTAAACAGCAAATAATTAATTCCAGCACATTTCCACCACTAAGACCATTTTTCTGTGCAGGGAATGTGAGTAACAGCTTTTATTACTGGTGATATATTTGTCAACGATTAAAAAATGGTCATATTTAAAATTAAACAATTGTGCTCTCATTATACCTTTCATCATAAACCAGAAAAAAATAAGTCGCAATAACAATTGATATTTAAAATTGTAAAAGTATAATCTTTATAGGAAAGATGTTGGCAAGATGTTGTCAACCTGGAAAGGGTGCGAGAATGTTGCCAGGACTAGAGGTTCTGAGCTATAGGGAAAGGTTAAGTAGGCTGGGACTCTATTCCCTGGAGCGCAGGTTGAGGAGTGAGTGATCTTATAGAGGTGCATAAAATCTTGAGAGGAATCGATCGGGCAGATGCACTTGAGTCCCTTGCCCAGAGCAGGTGAATCGAGGGCCAGAGGACATAGGTTTAAGGTGAAGGGAAAAGATTTAATAGGAATCTGAGGGGTACCTTTTGCACATAAAGGGTGGTGGGTGTATGGAACAAGCTGCCAGAGGAGGTAGTTGAGGCTGGAATTATCCTAACGTTTAAGAAGCAGTTAGGCAGGTACATGGATAGGACAGGTTTGGAGGGATATGGACCAAACGGAGGCAGGTGGGACTTGAGTAACTGTGACACGTTTCCCAGTGTAGGCAAATTGGGCCAAAGCGCCAGTTTCCACACTATATCACTCTATGACTCTATAACTAAATCATCATTTCCATAACACCATACATCTGCTCTGTATAAAACGCACTCAGACAAATCTTTAGTAATACCGATACATCGCCTATCTCCTTCGCTCCTTAGATGCTGCTGCACCCGCTGAGTTTCTCCAGCCTTTTGTGTAACCCTTTAGTAATAATAACATGTTTTTGTTTAAATTAATTGGAAGATGCTACTAATATTTTGCCTTAACAAATTTACTTTTGAAGTGACCATTCATGGAGTTTCTAAGTAAGTGAGTCATGCTAGGAACTGTTTTTCCCGGCATGTTCTGGGATTGCACATTAAATAGAGATAAACTTCAAGCACAATGACAGCAGCCAGTATTGCTGGTGGACAGCCAGCCAGTCCACCCACCAGGGCACCCAACAGTGGCACAGCAGAAGAGTTGCCAGAGTCCCGGGTTCAATCCTGACTACGGGTGGCATCTGTACAGAGTTTGCCTGTTCTACCCGTGACCGCGTGGGTTTTCCCGGGGTCCGCCTGTTTCCTCCCACACTCCAAAGACGTACAGGTTTGTAGGTTAATTGTCTTCAGTAATTTTTTTTTTTAATTGTCCTTTGTGAGTAAGATAGTGCTAGTGTACGGGATTATTCGGTGAGCCAAAGGGCCTGTTTCCATGGTGTATCTCAAAACTCTAAAAGTCTATTCTCTGTAATTTGGTCTGAGGTCTCAAGGGATACTGAAATGGCTACATACAGAATGATGTTAGCTCCATGGTGAGCAGCAGATTAACTATTGATCCTACTGATTGCAACACACAAATCCAGTAAGGGTCTTCAGTAATGTCACTGAAAATATCGATGAAGTGACGTTATACACCTTCAGACCTTCCGTTCCGCTGTAGAAGGATGCATGGTTTGGTTGATAAAGGTACCAAATTGATCCAGGTTTTTTTAAGTACCTTTGAAAACAGGATTGATAAAGGAGTATCAGTTCATAGAACCCTCTAAGGCACAGTCGATCGATTGATAGTCCAATGAATGCTGGATGTACAATGGTCACCTGTGCACTAGGTCTATCCTACACACTATGGACAATTTACAGAAGCCAATTAACCTACAAACCTGCACGTCTTTGGCGTGTGGGAGGAAACCAGAGCACCTGAAGAAAACCCATGCAGTCATAGGGAGAACGTGCAAACTCCATACAGACAGCACCCGTGGTCAGGATCGAACCCGTGTCTCTGGCGCTGTAAGGCAGCAAATCTACCGCTGCACCATTGTACCACCCATCTTGTATCAGGGAACCTTAATGTGTCCCTCTTGTCAACCATTGTGCGAAGGCCAATTTCCTATTATTCCTTCTTTAAAATGATTGCAGATATGATACTATACGCAAAGAACTGCAGATTCTATTTTACAATAAAGGGCATGAAGTGTTGGAGTAACACAGGTCAGGCAGCATTCCAGGAGAAAATGGATTGGTGACATTTGGGACCGGGACCTTTCGAGACACGTCACCTATCCATGTTCTCCAGAGATGCTGCCTGATCCGCAGTAAATGGCCTGTCCCACTTTTGCGACCTAATTCATGACCTTTGCCGAGTTTGGCCTTCACATGGTCATCACGAGTTCATAGGAGGTCGTAGGTAGGTCGTGATGCTAGTCGTAGGTGGCGGTGGCATCAAGTAGGTCGGGTCGTTTTTCTAGCATGATGAAAAATGTCCACGAGTAAAAAAGGTCGTGAATTAGGTCGTGAAAGTGGGACAGGCCCTTTAATCCACGCCTTTGCAATTTTCATAAAGCCTGTATTCTCGTTTGTGCGTTCTTCATACCTCTGGGCCTCACATGTAGTAAATTATACTGCTGTACTTTGCAGCTCCCACATTACAGTGTGTGCCTCACTGTAATCTCACTGTTCTAGCTCTACATGGTGCACCCCTGTTGCTGCACCTCATAATAGTGAACTCTCATACTGTACCTCATCTATGGATGTGTTTCAAGTGTCCACATCTTAATCTAGTTGGCTGTGTCCACGCTTCTTCTGGTTCAATGACTAGTAGACACAATCCTTAATGTTTAGTCTTCTTCTTCTTCTTGCGTATGTTGTAGGACAACTTGTTCCATTTGACCTTATTTGATTGTGCACGCCAGGTTGAATGCATTCGTCGAAACAGGGCGGACCACGGGAAGGTTGCAACCTCCCACCCCCTTAATGTTTCTGAATTAGCGGTGCATAAACCAGGCACAATGAACTCTGCAATGAAACCCTAGAAGTCATCGCAGATTGGATAATTGCAAAATACATATTTATTTGTGCCAATTTGCTTTACTGATCCATTGTAGAAAGCCAGCAGTCATGCGTTCCTTTGCCTTCAGCTTCAACTAGAACAAAAAGCCCTTTAGCGTGCCTGGAGATGACTGTTCCTTCTCCCTGGCTGACAGTATGAAGAATGATTGCATGTTTTAACTCTACGTGCTTGACGGTTTAACTTAAAACACCAAGAAAGGAAGATGGTTCTTGGCAGTGACATTCTGGGAAAATGATCAGCGATAAAGTAAAGATGACGCAAAAGGCCACAGGATTATAGGTTGCATCAGCCCTCGACAACACCGCACCTCCTCGCAATGAAAATCAGCAGCTTGCTCCACAAACTGGGCAGCTGCTGCCATCAGCTGTTCTGTGTACACAAGCCTCTGGGTACTTTGGGGGAAGATAGCTCTGGCAAATCCATACTCACATAACCACTGGACAAATTGAACTTTGCCATGTGAATTTGTTTTTTCTTATACCGACAACATCTTAAACTGCTAAAAACAGATTAATATGACCTTAAACTGCTAAAAAGGCATGAATACAGTACCTATTGCTTATGTTTTAATAAATCTTGCTCATATTATTGGAAGTCATGATACAACTCTGGTCTGTATAATATATTTGCAATTAATTGTCTTCATATTTGAATTATTTCCTATAATGATTACCCTTTCAATGGCAAGTGGCACTTTGTTATTAATACCTTATTGTTATAGAACAATTTACTCTACATATATATGTATAGGAAGAAACTGTAGATGCTGGTTTACACCAAAGATAGACACACAAATGCTGGAGTAACTCAGTATGTCAGGCAGCATCTATGGGGAAAAGAAATAGGTGACGTTTCGGGTCAAGACCCTTCTTCAGTCGGAGAGTCGGGGAGAGGGAAACTAGAGGTATGAAAAGGTACAAAGAACAACAAAAAACTCAATTCTATTTTACAATATACCTTGTGCAACACTAAAACAAATTAAATCATCTTATTAAAACATTGCATGCGCTGAGGCCATGTAAATGTAATAATTCTGCTTCTAGTCAATACTTTTCATCAAATGTTTTTTGTCATACTTAATCCCCCATTAACTTTTACTTTTTGTTACTTTTGCTTCTCATCTCCCTAAATTAATTGATGATCCATCCATTGTGTGATATAAATGTTTGTCAAACAGTTTATATATTTCTGACTAACATCCACGTTCAAATCAACCAGTAGAGCAATTTTCAATTTGATTATTAAATCCAATATCCAATGCACGGAAAGGAAGGAAAACAAGAGGTTTTACCTGAAAATTGTATCACGGGTAGATAGGGTGGGAAATGAGGCTTGTGGCACATTGGCCTTCATTATTCAGGGAACTGAGTATGGAAGTTGGTTATCATCATCATGTTCCAGCTGTACAAGACATTGGTGAGGCTACACCTGGAGCAGTGCATTCAATTTAGGTCACCCTGCTATAGGGAAAATGCCATTATGCTGAAAAAAAGCAGAGAAGATATATGCATATGTTGCCAGGACTTGAGGACATGAACTATAGAGAGGCTGGGCAGGCTAAGACGTTATTCATTGGAGTGCAGGAGGTTGAGGGGTTAACTTATAGAGGTGTATAAGATCATGATGTGAATAACTAGGGTAAATACAGAGGTTTTACCACCCCCAATAGCCCAAGATAGGGAAATAGGTTTAAGGTGAGAGAGAAAAGATTTAAAAGGAACCTTTTAACATCATTAAAAAAAAAACGAGAGCGGTACGTGGATAGGATAGGTGTAGAGGAATATGGGCAAAATGTGAATGAATGGATCAACTTTAGATGGGACATCTTGGCTAATATGGATGAGCTGGGCCGGAGGGCCTGTTTCCTATGACTTTAAAATCACCCGAAGTTATATATTTCACAGCAACAAAATCACATGTAGAATTGCTATTATGTCCTAATAAATTAATTTTAAGTTGTTTTGGGATATCATCTGGATAATTTCCCTTGGACATTTTCTGATCAAACCAGAATAGGTCCTATTTGTTTATTTGCCTATTTAGGTCCCAGCCTATTTACCCTGTTGCTTTTCATCAAGTGTAAAAAAAAGTGTAAAAAGTATATTTTTCTCTGTGTAAAATGACATGAATCATTTTTGAGTTAATTTAGTAAGATAGATTTGAAATTATGGATTTTATCTCATTGGCTGCTCTCCTTATAGTTATGCAACTAATCTTTTCAGATTATCACAACATTTGATTCATAACTTTCTCTTTTGAAACACAATCATATGCAGATCATGTGCATTTGCATCCAGGATACATCATGATGTATGTTTTTTCAGAATGATTAGAATATTGAGAGGTTGCTGTAATGTGTAGGAAGGAACTGCAGATGCTGGTTTACACCAAATATAGACATTAAATGCTGGAGTAACTCAGTGGGTCAGGCAGCATCTATGGAGAAAACGGATAGGTGTATTTCGAGTTGAAACCCTTCTTTACCCGAGATGCTGCCTGACCCACTGAGTTACTCCAGCATTTTGTGTCCATCAAGTGCATTTCACGATGTAGTTAAGAGTTTTGCTGCAATGCAGTCAACAAGATTTTCTGACATAATTATCTTTTATGATCATGCTGCTTATGCAACTGGCTCAGTAATTAACTTTTCAGCATTTTGTGGAAATTAATGTTCAGTAAAGATTGCGTGTATTAGCAAATGTTCCGTTACTGCACGAGTTCTTTAAACAAACTCAAAAGCCAGCAACCACTTGACAACTGGGAGTGCAGTGAATCATTACTGAAGGCTGGCGGAGGGGAATCACTGACAGAATGACAGTGAAGTGGTGTTGCTTGGTGATCGTGAAGGTATAATATATCAGGATTTCTAGCCTACTCCCAAAGACTTGATAGGCACCTCGTCCATAACCATTCACTCATTCCACACCAACGCACAGTAACAGCAACTTATGTAGGAAGAAACTGCAGATGCTGGTTTTACACCGAAGGTAGACACAGAATGCTGGAGTAACTCAGCGGGACAGGCGGCATCTCTGGAGAAAGGGAATGGATGCCGTTTGGGATGGACCCTTCTTCAGACAGCAATGCACCGCAGCCATTCACCTAATCTCCTCAGAGAGCACCCTGCAAATCTACAACCTCTACTAACTAGAAGGGGGAGGGTGACACATCATAGGAACGCCACCAGATAGAAGTTGTCCAACAAGCCATGCACCATCCGAACTTGACAATATATCATCGTTCACTGAGTCAAAATCATGGATCTCCCTCACACCCCGCAACTGAAAGCAGTTCAAGTAGGCAGATCCCACCGTCTTCCCAAGGCCACTTGGCAATGGCAGTTTAATGCAGGATCAGCCTAGAAAGCCCACACTTCTTGGATGATTTAAAAAAGGTGCTGTATTCCTATGAATATTAGTTCATCTATTAGACACTTCATTTGGAATTCGCTACATATTTCTACCTCAAATTTACGTGCTCACCTTGGTTCCAAACCCCTTGAAATTCTTTTCGAAATAAAAATTATTAGTCTTGAAAGCTCCAAAAGACTAAGTGTCCGCAGCCTTTTATGGGAGGGAATTCCATTGTTAAGGTTCTTCTTGCTTACCTTTGATTAAAGGGGGTGGGCATGGTGGTACAGTGGTAGAATTGCTGCCTTACAGCTCCAGAGACCCGGGTTTGATTCTGACTACGGGTGCTGTCTGTATGGAGTTTGTACATTCTCGCTGTGACCAAGTAGGCTTTCTCCAAGTGCTCCAGCTTCCTCCCTCACTCTAAAAGACGTGCAGGTTTGTAGGTTAATTAGTTTCTGTAAAGTGTAAATTGCCCCCAGTGTGTGGAATAGTGTTAGTGTACGCGGCGATCACTGGTCGACATACTCAGTGGGCCAAAGGGACTGTTTCCACGTTGTACCTCCAAAGTCGAAATGGACTGAGGCCAATTTTTAAATAGAGTTTCCTTACTTTGATGATTTCATTAGGCAAATTTATTTCTGTAGATAAACTTTTGTATCCTTCTAACTGAAATGTAAAAAAAAAAAATCACTCATTGGCCTGCGTCCGTTTGGAACTTGCATGTTCTCCCTGCACCATGTGGGTTTCCCCCAGGTGCTCAGGTTTCTCCCACATCACAAATATATACTGGTTGAAAGATGAAGGTTAATTAGCCCTGTTGTAGGTTGTAGCAGGGGAATTGTGGAGGTTAATGAGCATTGGAGATAGGATAGGTCACAGAGAAATAAGTGAGGTGATGGGATGGTGAAGAGCCAGCATGGACAAGATGGGATGACCTTCTTCCAATGCCTTTCAAAAATATGAAAAATAAAATGAGAATACGAAACTTAAGTGAGTGTATGCACAGTTTAATTCAGCCCATAAAGCTCTGGTACCATTCTGGTGAATCTGCTCTGCAGCCTTTCTGAGTTTGAAGAAGGGTTTCGACCCGAAACGTCACCCATTCCTTCTCTCCAGAGATGCTGCTTGTCCCCCTGAGTTATTCCAGCTTTTTGTGTCCTTTCTGAGCTATGGTCTGTACGTGGAATTGAATGTTCCAGGTGCTGTCTGACCAGTTGTGCAAGTGAAAGTCCGCCTGCTGCCTCTTGGAAGCCTGTGCTGACAACACAAAGGCCAACATTCCTATAGGCATTTTTGAGATTGCATTTTGCACATCTCTATGATTTGAAATGATCTGCCTAATTCAAAATCTTTTTGCTCCTTTGCTGTTTTTTCATTGTCGGAAATACTCCGACTTATCTTTCTCATGTTCATTTGGATGACCTTAGATTTGCCTACAGGGATATTAAATTTGATTTTCAATGGCTTTCCGCATCTAATCTTATGTTCCTTTCAAATTCCTTCCACATATCTCTCTACTCATTGCCTTTCTTAAAAAGCATCATCAGAAAATATGATACACAACTTTCTATTGCATCGCCCGAGATTTAATAAAGCATTAGTGTTGCGACCCTCTGATCCCTGGGAAGTAGCTTTCGTTACATCATTCCTCACATTTTTTTCCGGTGTTCCTGTATCTTTGCACAAAATTCCATATCAAACTACAGCAGTTGCTTTGAATTTGATTTACAGGCACCAGCTCTGAAAGATTCATTGAAGAGGCCCCAGATAAAACTGGAGGTAACAATTTAGCAATTAACCTAAACCAGAATTTTTGAGGAGGCACAAGAGGCTGCAGATGCTGGAATCTTGAGCAGCCATGGAGATAATGGGAATACCCCAGGAACTGTCCATTCCCTCTACAGATGCTTCCTGAGCCGCTGTTTCTCCAGCACGCTGTTGTTTTTTTGCTCGGAATGTGTATGGCAGAGCACAGCAACTAATTGGAAGTGGAAATAGCGCCTTAACAGGTATTTCACTAACCTGTATAATATGAAAATCCCTCTTTATAGGATTTTGGTTAGGCTGTATTTGGAGTATTGAATGCAGTTCTGGTTACCATATTACAGGAAGCATGTGGAGGCTTTTGAAAGGGTGCGGAGGAGGTGTACCAGAAAGATGCCTGGATATGGGGTATTAGCTGCAGGGAGAGCTTACACTGACTTGGATTGTTTTCCCTGGAAGTTCAAACAAAATTGTGTTTCTGCAGTCATGCAAACAATAAAAAGAACCAAGGCACAACACACCATCCATCACAGATAAGAGTTGGTCCTTGCATCATGTTCAGCACAGGCTTGGTGGGCCAAAGGGCCTGTCACTGTGCTGTACGGCTCCATGTTTTATGTTCTATATTGTTTAAGTTCCATCCTGCAGATTTCCATTACCTAGGCCCATCCTCCTGCAAGGGCATCAATCATCATTCTCTTCATTAATGCACATTCTTCAGGCAAGCCGACTCCTTGCTTAGCCTAAAAAATATCAAAGTGCAGTGCTACCTCTCTGGACCCTAGTGCACCACACTAAATATATTATCCAACTGTACCATAGCATATCCTGATAAAGCCAGGATAGTGAGATTTCTTTGGGTAATTTAATTTAATTGGCTCTGCCCCCTGTTATATTTGGATTTTCTTTCAAGCTGGAAAGAGTACAGAGAAGATTTACGAGGATGTTGCCAGAATTAGAGGGTCTGATCTATAGGGAGAGGTTGAGTAGGCTGGGTCTCTAATCCTTGGAGTGCAGGATGATGAGGGGTGATCTTATGGAGGTGTGTAAAGTCATGAGAGGATTAGATTGGGTAGGAGCACAGAATCTCTTGCCCACAGTAGACCAGAGGATATAGGTTTAAGGGAAAAAGATTTAAGAGGAATCTGAGGGGTAACTTTTTCACACAAAGGGTGGTGGGTGCATGGAACAAGCTGCCAGAAGAGGTAATTGGGGCTGGGACTAACCCAATGTTTAAGAAACTGTTAGACAGGTACATGAATAGGACTGGTTTGGAGGGATATGGGCCAACTGCGGGCAGGTGGGACTAGTGTAGCTGGGTTATGTTGGCCGGTGTGGGCAAGTCGGGCTGAAGGACCTGTTTACATTCTGTATGACTCTATGACTCTAATCAGGTTGAAACACAAAATGCTGAAGAAAGTCAATCGATCAGGCAGCATCTTTGGAGGGAATGGATAGGCAATGTTTCAGTCCAAAGGGACCCAACCCCTATCCTTTCCCTCCACAGTTGCGAAGAGACGTGCTGAATTCCTCCAGTACTTTCTGTTTTGCTCAAGATTCCAGCAATCTGTGGTTTCTTGTGAAGTCCGAGCAAAACTAATTCCCAGTAGGGCTAATTTTTTGCTTCAGATATGATGACAACCCGGAGATTTGGACATAATATTGAATGTGAATTTGTGATATAATACAATCAGAAATGCATATCAACCGATTCGAAAGCACACTGAATAAACTGTTAGGTCTGTACACCAACCTATGATGGACACAAAATGCTGGAGACTGAAGAAGGGTCTCGGCTCGAAACGTCAGCCCATTCCTTCAATCCAGAGATGCTGCCTATCCTGCTCCAGTATTTTGTGTCTGTCTTCAGTGTAAACCAGCATCTGCAGTTCCTTGATATATATATCAACCTATATATATACGTATATCAACCTATGAATATGTTGTTATAAAAGAAACATCATAAAATTGAATTAAGAATAATATAATATAAATGAATATAAACTGAAGGTATTAACATGACCTGAATAATCATAATTGCTACTAGAAGTCCAGTACAGAAATTAAATATACATGTTATGAAATAGTTACAGGTGCTGCAAGGAACTACAGCTTAAGGGGAAGAATATATTTTTTATGGCTTGGGATATAATTATTTAATTGGATAAAAGTTAACTCAATAGTTCATTTATAACTTTTTTTAATTGAAAATACTGAAGATGAATGGAAATCACAAAACTGTAACAAGACAATTTTGTCAGTCAAGGAAAAGTGCTTCATATGAGGGATATATTTCTAATTTAATAAATTAAATTTAAGAAACTGATTAGAATTTTAGAAATGCCTTTCATAGCTCCGACACGGTGAACCGATGGAACTAAATATTCATGAAATACGTGATTTCGAATGGTATATATTTGGTACAAGTGCGTGGACGTGTGGTCTCAGATGAACTGGTTCACTAGTGACACAACTGTACAGTTACAAACAATGCAGGTGCCAAGAACAAAATGCCTGAAACATGCCAAAGATGTGAATTAGTGTTTTGCATTCTGACAGATGTGCATGTAACAAGTGCAGTTCAAAAAATAGTTTTCCTGCCAAGTAGAAGTCAAAGAAACAGTTGTATCCCGCAGAGAGCGATGAACAGGATGGTGAGTGTTTATGAGCCATTTAAGTCGTCAAAGATTCAAAATAATCATTATTCATAAAAAAACATTGGTAGCAAAAAGGGTTGGTGAGAGCTCTACCAGGAGATACAGTATTCTTCTTTTTAAAACAGAATAAACAACTTCTTAATGGCTGCTGTGAACCACAACTGTTCATAAGAAGAGGGGTCCACAAGGAGAGTGTGTATGTCTTCATACAAATCAACAGTAACATGCTTTTCCCTCACACCAGGCCAGGTCTCTGTATCCTTTGCTTAACATCAAACATTACATTGACTCCACACTTTAAATCTTTCATGAAAGGCAATTTATTTACCAGATTAATTACCTAATAGTGAAAGGCCTGGATAGTGTGGATTTAGGGAGGATGTTTCCACTAGTGGGAGAGTCTAGGGGTGGGAGATCGCAACCTTCACGTGGTCCGCCCTGTTTCGACTAATGCAATCAACTCGACGTGCACAAACGGAAGATCAAATAGCACAAGTTGTCCAACAACTTTAGGCTGTGCACGCCACACGAAAGAAGAAGGAGTCTAGGACTCTGAGCCACAGCCTCAGAATAAAAGGATGTACCTTTAGAAAAGAGATGAGGAGGAATGTCTTTAGTCAGAGGGTGATGAATCTGTGGAATTCATTGTCAGAAAGCTGTGGAGGCCAAGTCATTGGGTATTTTTAAGGTGGAGATGGACAGATTCTTGTTTGGTAAGGGTATCAGGAGTTATGGGGAGAAGGCAGGAGAATGGGTTTGAGAAGGAAAGGTAGATCAGCCATGTTTGACTGGTGGAGTAGACAATGAGCCAAATGGCCTAATTCTGCTCCAATCACATTAAAACTCACACTTTATCGCAGTGTTCCTGTGTGCTCTATGAAAGAGGGATCCAATACAACCTCTTGCTTCTTCCGTCCCCATGTCCCCAGTATTGTCATTCCTTTGACTGTGAAGCAGTTTGTGAGGATGTGAGAAACACTATATAAATGTGAGCCACAACAAAGAAAGCTGGAGAAACTTAGCAAGTCAGGCAGCATCTGTGGAGGGAATGGACAAATAATGTCTCGGGTCAGGACCCTTCTTCCGACTGACTGTATAGTAGAGGGATGTTAGCTGGGAAAGAGAGATGTACTGCCCATACCCCTCTTTTTTTGGCTTTCTCCCCCCCCCCCCCCCCCCCGACTACAATCAGTCTAAAGAAGAGTCCTGACCCGAAACATCATCTGTTCATTCATACCGCGGATGCTGCCCGACCCATTGAATTCCTCCAGCACATTGTGCTGTGCTCGCGTTTCCAGCACCTGCAGTTCCTTTAAATTTTCAATTTTCATTTAAAAGTTTTGACTGAATCTCCTTCTGGGACCAGCTTGCACCACTGAGGTGAAGTATAGCTCAGATATACGGCATTTGCGTTTGGTATGTTATTTTGTTTGTTCATATTTCATAACCTTGTTTAACAATGAGTTCAGGAAAGTGGAATGGAATTCAAAGCACAAGGGAGGTTTCACGCTAACAGATTTAAATGTCATGGCCCAGAACTACTCTTTTGTAAAACACGACAAAACATGGAACAAAAGTGGCAGAACAAAGCAGGGGAGCAGGCCTGTCCTTAAAGTCACCAATGAACCTACTAACCCGCACGTCTTTGGGATGTGGGAGGAAACTGGAGGACCCAAAGGAAACCCGTATAGTCACTGGGAGAACATGCAAACTCCACGCAGAGGGTCAGGATTGTGAGGCAGCAGCTCTACCAGCTCTACCAGCCGTGCCACCCCTTAAGCTAGAGAAATGCATGTCAATGTGCCAACACGAATCTTCCAATTCTACCATACTTAACAAATGTTGAGTTGGGACAATGAATTATTGCTACTTAAATATTTAATTAGTGGAAGACTTTCTCATTCTGAGAGCTGCCGCCGCACATTTTGTCAAAGGCACTAAATATCTGCTTTTGAACGTGGACACATAAAGCTGGAGTAACTCAGCGGGACAGGCAGCATCTCTGGAGAGGAGGAATGGGTGAGACCCTTCTTCAGACTGAAAGAGACGCTTCTTCAGGTCATTCCTTCTCTCCTGAGATGTTGCCTGTCCCGCTGAGTTACACCAGCATTGTGTGTCTGTCTATCTTCGGTTTAAACCAGCATCTGCAGTTTCTTCCCACACGCTATGCTTTTGAGTGTGGACCAGTTTGGGTGCATTCCAACGGTTTTCACACCTTTGTTATTTTTGCGAGAGCGACGAAGGATCAACTTTGTTAAAGAAGGAACTGCAGATGCTGGAGAATCGAGGGTACACAGAAGGCTGGAGAAACTCAGTGGGTGCTGCTGCTGCTGCTGCACCCGCTGAGTTTCTCCAGCCTTTTGTGTGCGAAGGATCAACTTTTCAGTTGTTGTGGCTGGGAAGTCTGAATGCTGTAATTCGGCAATATAAACAGAAACTGTTGGAAGTTGTCAACAGGTCGGCCAGCGTGTGTGGGGAAGGGGTCAGGCTCTGGGGCAGCTGACGGGAGCGCCGGCCTGCATTCCCAACGGGATGTCTGGATCGGGAGATGTGTTGAACTGATCCGCCGGGGTCGAGGAGGAGACTCGAGTCAGGGGGGAGCGGCAGGAGAGGGGACGGGACTGCGGTCGCCGGCGTGAAACTGCTTGCATAGATGTCAGGCGAAGACCATCGGTGTCTCTCAGCCCACGTCTGCGGGAAATCACTGGGTGAGCGCGCATACAAGTAAACAACCTGCCTTTCACCCCCGGCTTGCTTGATCGTTGTAATATTATGTGTCCAGATCGGGAAGGGCGGAGGGGAGGGTCAGTGAAACGAGTATTTTACCCGCTTTGATGACCACAGCCAGCAGCCTCCGCCGCCCAGCCGTTGCAGGGAACGACTTTGAAATTGTCAACAGATGATTTACAAAACATTTCCAGTGGGGGGTTTCTGCAAAAAAAAAAAAGGGATAGAACTTGAGACAAATGTTTCCGCTGGAGCTGTGGGGGGAGCAGCCGTTTTAACCTGCAGATCTGAACCCATGCAGTGAATGTAGACACAAAATGCTGGAGTAACTCAGCGCCTCTGGAGAGAGGGAATGGGTGTCGTTTCGGGTCGAGACCCTTCTTCAGACTGATGTCAGGGGAGAGGGAGACTCATGAGGTATGAAAGGGTCAGGTGTGAAGAGCAGAGAACAAAGGGGACGTTGATCAAGAATATATATATAGAATGATCATTGTTAGCTCGGGTAAAGCTGAAAACGTGCCATTCAAAGATAATATTTAATCAGGGAGACGGTCGGAGAACTAGGGTGGGAGAGGGATGGAGAGAGAGGGCAAGCAAGGGTTACTTGAAGTTGGAGAAGTCAATGTCCATACCGTTGGGTTGGTTGTCAGCTGGCCAAGCGAAATGTGAGGTGCTGTCCCTCCAGTTTGCGTTGGCCCCACAGTGGGACGCTCAGGGGGACCACAGTGTGCATCGCGCCCCCTTCCTTATCCCCATAAATATCATGCTGAAGTTGATTTTATTTTTCCCTCTCGGCAGCGAGGGGGTTAACGCAGCCGGGACGTTGCCTTGTGAAGATTCTCCTGCCTATGAATTAATCATTGCCTACTTCCAGCCGATTGGCGAGAGAGCTCCCTGCCCTTTTTCACAATTGGCTGTTGCCCTCGTTACTCATTTGGCTGCCACTCGGGAGCCGGGTTAGAATGAGACCGACAAAGTGAAGGAGAGGGTTTGTGTTTGCTGGCGGCTCTGCGCTGGAGGGGAGGGGATGCTGGATTGGTATGGAAACGGGTGAAGCCACACCGTGAATTCAACTGGATGCGAGTTGGCCAGTCCCAGGGGGGGTGGGCAGCCCCAGCACCAGCCCCAGTACCAGCACCAGCCCCAGTACCAGCACCAGCCCCAGTACCAGCACCAGCCCCAGCACCAGCCCCAGCACCAGCGGGCTCCAAGTTGCACCCGCGCTGCCCGGAGCCTCGCACAGTGCATTGGAGGAGGCGAGAGAGACAGAGAGAGACAGAGAGACAGACAGAGAGAGAGAGTTCAAACTATGGGGAGCGAGTGTAAGGTGTAGCGGCGGAGATTGGCAACACGCCGAGCGCATCTGAAGCAACGGACACCATGCATTCGCCCTCCAGTCGTGGACACCGGTCACTCTCCACCGCCAGGGAAGCCGGCTGCGTGAGTCCGTGGGCGTATGTGTAGCCCTCGCACTGAGTGTGACAGACAGACAGACAGACAGACAGACAGAAGCTCGTTCATCCACGCTCACTGCGATGCCAGTCATTAAAGTTGATGGAATACAAACGAAAAAGGGATTTCCATTGTTTTGCGGTTATTTTCTTCTCCGATGGAGCTGGCTCACAGGGTTTAAGATGCAGATAGACTCCGGCATCGTGCGTCCGTCCTCGGCGTAAACCCGCAGCATCTACGGTTATTTTCCTGCACGGGTTTACAATGGGGGGGAAAAGTTCTGAAGAATGACAGGGTTGACGCCGCCTGCTTGAGAGCCGCCTGGATTTTGGATTTTGGATTTGGACTTAGACCCTTTCTGTCGCCGGCGGGCTGGATGTGGGAAAGTGGCGCTGGCTTTTGCTTGGAGGACGTTGCAGCTCTCGGAGTGAGGCCCTGGGGAGACATGGCCCCAGAGGGTCCCCGAGAAACCCGAGACACCAGCACCAGCAACCCGCAGAGGGGCAAGGGGAAGGGCAGGCACCCGAGCATTAACGATATAACGCAGGCGTTTGTGAGGAGGGTGAAGATACACGGGATTAAGTACATCTGCTCGCAACACTACTCGCTGCACCGCCGGGCCGTCTGGTTCTTGGCTTTTTGTACCTCGCTGGGGTTCCTCATCTCCTGGTCGTCCAACCGGTTCCTCTACCTGCTGTCCTTCCCGTCGCACACCCGCTTCCACATGGACTGGAGCAAGGAGCTCAACTTCCCCGCCCTCACCATCTGCAACAACAACCCCGTCCGCTTCTACCAGCTGACCAAAAGTGACCTGTACTACGCGGGCCAGTGGCTGGGACTGCTCAACGAGAACCGCACTGCACGGCCCCTGGTCATTGAACTCCTCAAGGAGGACCGGCAGCAGTGGTTCCACAGACTCTCCGACTTTCGCCTCTTTCTGCCGCCCCGCAGTTTTGAGGGCATCAGCCTGAATTTCATGGACCGCTTGGGCCACCAGTTGGACGATATGCTTCTCTCTTGCAGATACCGAGGGGACATGTGTGGGCCACAGAATTTTACCTCAGTGAGTCTTTTCCTTTCTTAGTTCCTTATTGTTACCTCCCTTGGAAATGACACTTTGCTTGACCTGGCAGAGAAATGTACATAGTTGCGTTTCGTCTATTGCCCTCTTAATGAATGGGAAAGTATTTACCAAATCGCATTGAAATCGCTCAAACGCTCATCTGCTGCAACCCAGCTGTGAGTCGACAGGTTATTCCTCACCATGCAACTGTATTGCACGCCACAGAACAGTAAACGCAAAACAGTGCTCGCGTTATCTCTGTATGGGTTGAGGGACTTCGGTTGCTATCAATGAAATATTCTGGGATGCACTTTTTAACCACAGTGAATGGAAAATGTTAATAATAAAGACATTGCGCCGCTCTGCTGTTTGTAAGGTGATCACTTCAAGTGACTACGTTACTGGGCAGACTTCCTGAATCGTTCATTTAACTTTACTAATTCTAGGTTGTGCATTCAAAAAGCAATGGCAAATGGATCATCTGTCGGATTCACGGGATCTAAGTGGGAATGGGTTTGACATTATTATTGACATGCCCGATACGTTGTAACGGATGGAATAATTTGAGGGGTGGACTTGATGGGCCTGGTGGCTTAATCCTGCTCCTACAACTTGTGAACTTGTGAATCTAGGTCTCCAGAGGCATGGGCAATGTAGGAACAAGAACTTGTCAAATAGTTGACTGCCTTGTAATGTTTCTTCACTTCCTTGTTGCCTGATAACAGAAGAGGCTGCAACAGATCCAAAGTATTATGAAGTTCTTGTGCTATTATTACATGTTAATCTTGAAAGTTATTTTTAAATTGGCATATGTCCCTTTGCATTTCATTACAACTCGTATATCTAGAATACTAACCTACAAATTCTCCTTCTACTGATATATGCCTGACATATTCTACCATTAGCAGTGGAGTAGGTGTTTGATACACATGACAAGACAGGCTTGGGGAATGAAATCACTTTTGAATATATAATGGAAATGTGTTCATTTCCAACGTAAAAGTTAGTACGGAGAATGTTCGTTATAATATTATTTGGTGAAAAGTGAACACATTTGTACCCAGATCCTTTGCATCTCAAATAGATGAAGGAACTTGATTCAAACTTTTGTACACAATAAAATCATGCTTCCCACTGTCTGTGAAGGCTACACCTGGCTGGGGGAACTAATGATGCAACAAGAAATCTGACTTTTATTCCTTTTCGGATCTTAATGAGGCGGAGGTTTGTTTCTCTTTAAGTGTTTGCGTTCTTTCTGCATAACATAAGAGACCTATTTTTAGAAAAAAAATATTGAGTCTAGAAATATCTTCTGGTGCAAATGGATCTAGAGTCAGGTAGAAGCAGGAGAGGTGGTTCTTGCTGACGCCACATCTAGCAAAACAATTGGGATTGGTAACACTCAAATGTGGTCTTCTAAGTGCTCACTGCACCAAAGAGGCTCTGGTTCAGGTGCCCATTAGGAGGGCAAACCATGGCACTGCTGTGCTGGCAGTGAGTAAATTAATTATACTTTATTATCACATGTGCCATGTCACAGTGAGATTCTTTGTTTTGCAATGAGTCATCACACAAAGGGCACTGTCAAAGTTACAAAATATTCCTTTTAGTCACCAATGGTCCTTCTTTGTTCTCGGGAAGTACATATGACCAACACCCAAACTAATCAGCAAATATTGCTAACCTGACCAATCCTGCTATTTTGTGCCAGGGAGCTCCAATCTATGCCCTTTCTCGACCTTGCAAGTTGGCCATGTGTTTAAGGAGGGGAAAGACAATATTTCAAGAGAGCATCCACTCTCCGTAGGACTTTATTCCTTGGAGAGCAAGGCACTGAGGGATGGGTTGATAACAACCCAATCTTGTGGGGAATAGGTAGAGCAAATACAGGGAATCAAGAATTAAAGAACATAGATTTGAGGTGAGAGGGGAACGACCTGATAGGAACTTAAGGACAACTTTTTCACCCACCGGGTGGTGGGTATATGTAACGAGTTGCCAGAGAAAGTAGTTCAGACAGGTTCAAGTCAAGAGAGCTTATTGTCGTGTGTCCCAGATAGGACAATAATGACATTGAATGGACATTCGGACAGGTACAATAGATGGATCGGCAAGGTCAGAGGGATGTGGGCCAAATGGGGTGAAATGGAACTAGCTTAGATGGGGCATCATGCTCAGCATGCACAAGTTGGGCCGCAGAGCCGGTTTCTATTGCAATGACTCTGACTGTCTGGTTGCTGGTGGACATCATCGTGCACTGATAATTTGATGCTTCCTGGCATCGGTTCAACCTGTGACCGGGAGCAGTGCGGCTGGTGGTGGTAAAGTGATATTTTTTCTAACATGAGGCATCGGGACAAACGAGCTGCTCCCTGGCCACAACATTGCAGGAAGAATATGATATTGGGTAATAATTTACCCTCGTACCCATTCCTTCGTTTCCATCTGCCACTGATCATCACTGCATCGCCTCGATGCAAAATTAAAAGCTACCTCAAAAAGAATAAAAACAATTCAAACCAATTTTTTTTTTTAATGCAAAGATCAATTTAAAAACTGCATTCACATTCCCATTTAGCCTGTATTCTGTATGACTTTGGTCTAATTACGTCAAAACTCTTGGATAGGCAATGTAGATATTCAATTAAATGGATTATAAATGGCTTTAGAGAATGATCTTTAGGTAGCTGTGGACCAACAAGGCCTAGTTATCCACAGCCCACAATTGACCCTTGTGGGCTCCACCCTTCCATGATCACCATTGCTGGCTCTGATTCGTTCTTCTCATACCTTTCATTTATTTGTTCTTTGTACCTTTTCGAACCTCTAGTTTCCTTCTCCCCTGGCTCTCAGTCTGAAGAAGGGTGCCGACCTGAGATGTCACCTATTCATTTTCCCCAGTGATGCTGCCCGACCCGTTGAGTTACTCAAGCATTTTGGCCTGCATCATCTCCACATTAATGTCAACAGTGAGAGTGGGATGGCTGAGGCTCTGGCAGAATGGTGAAATCGGGCGAGGAGTTATGAAACGGCATAATCTGCAGCCATTATGGCTGTAGCTGACATTTTCACTGCTGCACCAGGAGATCCAACCTCGGTGATCCAGCACACCATGTTTGCTTCCACCAGTTCTTGACTACTTTATGTGCCATTGCAAAGAGCATAGATACAAGAGCTGGAGTAACTAAGGCAGCATCTCTGGAGAGAAGGAATGGGTGTTATATTTGGTCGAGACCCATCTTCAGAGTCTGAAGAAAGGTCTCGACCCGAAATGTTAACCATTCCTTCTCTCCAGAGATGCTGCCTGTCCCGCTGAGTTACTCCAGCTTTTTGTGTCCATCTTGGGTTTAAACCAGCATCTGCAGTTCATTCCTACTCATTCTACGAAGAGCATGCTCTGCTGAAGGTTTAGACCATCAACGCTAGACTTCTCCATGTTACGTGAAAGCTTCAGAGTTGGCTTCCTGCATCATTAACCAACATTTCTTTGCTCGTTTGTACAATGGAACTTGTGTGGGAACTGGCCTCCAGCAAACTAGCAAATGTTTGATCTTCATTATATGAGGAACTGCTGTACATTTACCAACTTGAGCAAAACACAAAGTGCTGGAGTAACTCAGTGGCTCAGGCAGTATCTATGGAGGGAATAGGTAGGCTACGTTTTGAGTCGACGCCCTTCTTCAGACTAATTCTGAAGAATGGTCCCAAATTGAAATGCCACCAATCCATTCTCTCCATAGACGCTTCCTGAGTTACTCCAGCACTTTGTGTTTTGGTCAGATATTTTATCCTTATTCCCTACACCGTCAGCAGGCTGCCTATCTCCATAACGAATTTCCATTGCACCATCTTCCCCCACATAAATCATCTCTCCCCAGGGCGTCAGAGCTGGTGGTTGACGATATGAAATAGATTGATGCTGTGTCTGTATCACCGTTATCTTTTGGCTCTTCCTTCACCAGCTGCTTATGTTGCCATGTCATTGAGGATCTGAAATGGATACTGGAGAAGGATATAATGGGTTGGGGAGAGGAAAATGTTAGGGGTGCATGATGGCACTGTCTGTGGCTTGCAAATCTGGAAGGAGTGTGAATTGAAGGGAAGGTGGGCTATGAGGATTAGAATAGATGCAGTTGCCTTTGATTGTCTCAGCCCTACTGTCACCGAACGTCAATGCTGGGGAACGCCATCTCTGGCACGGTCTCTGGATGTGCAGCCACCCCAACCTTTAGTCAATTAATGCCTTCAACCTCCAGTTAGCATGCATTGTTTTATCCAAGGGAGTATGCATCTGTATCTACAGGCATAACCCACGCGGTCACAGAGAGGATATCTAAAAACTCCGTACAGACAGCACCCGTGGTCAGCATCGAACCCGGGTCTCTGCTGTTGTAAGGCAGCAACTCGACTTGGGTGCTGCCGTTCAACAGTTTAGATTGGCCGGCAACTCAAGTCAACCACCCACCCATGCACTCAGCATCTTGTGAATGACTCTTCGCCAATCAACATGGAATCAAACGGATGATCAGTTAAAGATGAGGGGAGGTGAGGCAGTGCAAGTTAGTCCCCCCAGAGTCAAATAACTGATCAACTGTATCCAGCCAAACAAGCAGCAGATGTTAACTCGGGATATTTACTGAAACGTTAATCACCCGGAAACTCCATTCAAGCATTGGATTCCATCGCCAGGGAGAAAAGAAGAATGCGTAAAAAGTGCTGGAAAATATTGTATTCTTGGTTATAAATAGGCTATAAGCTGAATATAATATGATCGACGCCCCAGGAACTGCCGTTTCTGGTATCTTGAGTAAATCACAAAGTCCTGGAGCAACTCAGCATTTCAGGCAGCATCAGTGGAGGGAATGGAAAATGGTCTGAAGACCATTACGGTGGCGCAGCGGTAGAGTTGCTGCCTTGCAGCAGCAGAGACCCGGGTTCGATCCTGACTGCACGTGCTGTGTGTACGGAGTTTGCACGTTCTCCCTGTGACCGCGTGGGGTTTTTTTTCTGGGGGCTCGGGCGTTCTCCCACACTCCAAAGACGTGCAGGTTATTTTGGCTTCAGTAAATTGTAAATTGATCCTAGTGTGTGTGGGGTGATCGTCGGTCAGTGTGGACTCTGTGAGCCAATAACCCCAGTTCCCACGCTGTATCTCTAGAGTCTGGACCTGAAACTTCACCTATCCATTCCCACCACAGCTGCCGCCGGATCAGCTGCGTTTTTCCAAACATTTTGTGTTTTATGTAATATTGTAGGTATTTTAGGTATTTAGATGTGATTTTTTTTTTTGTCGAAAAGGAGTCCAAAAGTGGTAGAAGTGTTTTGACTGTACAATCTCTGGTATAATCTTTAAACACTTGGTGTAATTCGGTGCACACTGAGCTACTTCTAAACTATAGCACATAAGCAACAGACTGCAAAGACTGGAATATAAGATGACGGTATAGAATAGTTCCTGCC